>BLBF01000002.1:7572666-7600809 GCA_015471245.1 Laticauda colubrina | reverse complement strand
TAGGATAGGATAGGATAGGATAGGATAGGATAGGATAGGATAGGATAATAGCTGGAAGGGACCTTGGAGGTTTTCTAGTCCAGGGATGTCACTCAAGGCCCGGAGGCTGGATCTGGTCCATGAGCTACTTAGATCTGGCCTGTAGGGCCGCTCTAAAAACAGCAAAGGACTGCAGTGTCTCTGCTAGGGAGGGCCATATGTGGCCCTCACAAGCTCCATTTTCTCAGGCAGAGGTTTGCAGGAGGTTGTCTTAGGCAAAAACAGAGCTTGGGGGCCCGTTTTCTCTAGCAGAGTGCTCAGACCACCACAGGTAGTCCCAACATGGGTGATGTCAAGCTGGCCATGGCCACCCTGGCTACACCCACCCTGATCCCCCAAGGTCAAACACAACTCTAATGCGACCCTCAATGAAATTGAATTTGACGCCCTGTTCTCGTCCAACTTCCTGGTCAGGCAGGGAAGCCTATACCATTTTAGACAAATGGTTGTCCAATCTCTTATTAAAAACTTCCAGTGTTAGAGCATTCACAACTTTTGTTGAGAAGTATTGAGGATTGGTCTGGTCTTACAGACATTGAGGAATTAGATAGGATTCTCAGGGATAGGGATTTTGCCATATGAGGGTTGGATTCATCTTCAATCAGCTTGTTTGCAAAGTGAGTTGTTTGCGTTTGTGTGATTAATCTGAGTGTCATGCCCCTGTTGGAGTCTGACTCTGAGCCAACAGGGAGTGGAAGTATGGCTCCAGAGGTTATGGAGGAAACTGGGAAAGGGCTGGGCAGTCAGAGGAAGACCCAGGCCCATCCCCTCTTCATCCTAGGGCACACAGGGAGGAGAGAATAAGGGAGAAACATGAATGGCATGGTTTACGGGGAGGAAGGGGCCCTGATCCCCTTCATGGGCTGCAGCTGTGAGGACTGTTTAAAAGGACAAACTGCACATTGCCCAGTGCTGGAAGCAAAGCGTGAAATAATTCTAGTCTTTCATTGCTTATCTGAGTTCTGGAGTTCTTCCCAGTGTGTGTATTTCAATATCTGTGGACATCTTCAAGCCCTTTTCCTGCCTTGTCTCACTAATTGCTTCAGTGTGGTTTGTGTTGTTTTTTCTATTTATAATTTATATGTATTTTGAGTTTGAATGGCATTTCTTTCTTTTCGCAACTCTTTGTGGGGGAGTTTTTCTCCAGTCAATGATAATTGGAGCTTTGAAGCCAAGTTGAAGGAATTAAAGGGACTTCACCTGTTTTTTGACTTTGTTGTTTTTGTATCCTACCCTGGGTCATCACACTGAGAGGTAAACAGACTCTGTAAATGGCTGGAAAGCTCTGTGAAGCAGTATATAAATATGAGTGCTATTGCTATTATCTGCTTGATTCTAAGTAGGACAAAAGGTAGAAGAATTAATGGACACAACTTTGACATCGAAACTCAAAACAAGGACAAAGTAATAACAGAACCTTTCACTCTCCCAGAACACTGCACAACAGACCTCGGAATGTCTGTTTTGCAAAAACAGGATTTAACTCCACTTGGTGTGAAAGATTGTTGAATTCACATACATTAAAAGGTTTCGGGCACATGCAGAAGGTCTCAGCAAACACAGTGGGCTTTCTGCCCATTACAAATGTTAATTGATATGGAGCTTGTAAATTATCTCCTAGGTAATCTGCATGACCAACCTGTCTTCCCCTTCTCACCTCTTCCCTAATTTAAATCCCACATCAATCTAGCCACTCAATCCACTTGATGAAGAGAGTTGCAGCTGATGAAATATTAGGCCTTTTAATAAAATGTGTTAATTGATAAAGATGCCACCTGACTCCTGATGATTTTTTTTCACACTGTTCACTGACATGGCTCACCTCTACAGTGTCTTTGAAGGATGGAGATGAACTTCTGCTTTGAAGAAAGAAATGCTCCAGAAGTAATATTTCCATCCAATGGTGACTGACAGTTTTTCCCCCTGTCTTTTTTTTTTTTTTTGGGGGGGGGGGTATAACAATTTATTGTAAGCTTGAGTTCTCTACAAGAATCTGAATTAGTAACAGCCAGGGGAAATTAATAGAAGATAAGAGTAGAAGGAATCCAAAGTAGGCTGGACACAGATCTCTTGTGGGAAAAAAGGGAATCATGACAAATGATGTGTTTGACCTTTCCAATGGGCTCAGTCTGGTCATCTCCTACAGGTTCCTAGCATATCCCAAAATAAATTATTTTATAGATGACTCTTTTCAAGCTTCAGATTGCATCGTGTTCATGTGATTGGTAAGCCCCTTTTTCAATATTCTTCCTCTCTTCCAAGATTATCTGTTCCAAGAGATCTTGGAACTAGATTTCCATCATCTTCTAAATAGGGATAGGCAACATGTGCTACATAAAGTGCATGCAGATTCCCCAGACCTATTTTCTACCCCCAGAGGTCCCAATTTCTACTGACCATCTCCAACCTTCCCTTTTCAGTTGTCACAAAGAAGCTTTCTCAAAAGACAACTGGACTTTGTTTTTCTTTGAAGATGTTTTGCATCTCATCCAGGAGTGGGCTTCAAAAATTTCACCAACTGGTTCTCTGCCCAGTTGCTGGTGGGCGTGGCCATGTGAACATGGCCTAGTTGGCCTCCTACATCATGGTGGATGGGCTGTTTTCTCCTACTCGGGCTCTGGAGGCCCTCCAGAGACCTTATGGAGCCTCTAGTAGGCCTGTTTTTCACCCTCCCCATACATCCGCGTGAGCCCTCACATCCAAAATGGGCTGTGTGGAGATTCCTGGGAGGGGTGGGATAGGGTGGGTTGAAGTGGGAGTGGGGAGGCAGGGTGGGCATGTCCAGTCAAGGGTGGCATTTGGAAAACTGCCCAAATGGCCATAACATTAACTATGGGTTCACCTGGACCAGTAGCAGCCCACCCTTGATCTTATCCAAGAACAGGGGTGGGACTCTACAGGTTCGAACCTATTCGCTAGGTCGTTAACATTCTAAGCAGTTTGGAGAACTGGTTAGAAGAACTTACTTGCCTAATCCTGTAAGGAAGGCATGAAGGAAACATTCTGGTGTTGCTTACAGAAGCTGCCTCTCTATTAAAGCCCATGTCACACTGCCCAAAGGACACAGCGGACGAGCAAAATGTTCCATCTGTTGTTATCCACTCTCAAAAGGGGCAAAAATTTGCATAACCGGAGCGGATAACACGGACAGGAACGGACGGGGGACGGATGCAAAGCAGATGCGGAACGGAAGCCCAGCGGATGGAAATGGATGGGAGCGGACGGCACGTCCACTAGGCTTCTGGGGGGACCGCAGCAAAGCGGACGCGGAACGGAAAGAGCGGATGCAGAGCGGAAGCCTAGTGGATGAAGCGGATGCACAGCGGATGCTCAGCGGATGCACAGCGGATGCACAGCGGAAGCCTAATGGATGCCTGGCGTTAATTGCGCATGCGGGGGGGATGCATTGCATCAGCCCCGTGGATATAACGGAAGCAGCTCAGAAGCAGGTCACCATTCAGAGGAAAGATCTGCTGCCGGACGGATTGGCTGCCTTGCCTGCCCTGCCTGAATGTCTGCCTGCAGGCCTTGCTACCAGCCTTGCTGCCACCTCCCTGCCAGCCTTGCTGCCAGCCTCCCTGCCAGCCTTGGTGCCAGCCTGCCTGCAAGCCTCGCTGCCAGCCTCCCTGCCAGCCTTCCTGCCAGCCTTGGTGCCAGCCTGCCTGCAAGCCTTGCTGCCAGCCAGTCTGCTTGCCAGCCTTGCTTCCTGCCTTCCTGCCAGCCTTCCTGCAAGTCTTGGTGCCTGCCTTGGTTCCAGCCTTCCTGCCAGCCTTGGTGCCTGCCTGCCTCCCAGCCTTCCTGCCAGCCTTCCTGCCAGCCTTGCTGTCTGCCTGCCTGCCAGCCTTGGTGCCTGCCTGCCTACAAGCCTTCCTGCCAGCCTTGCTGCCTGCCTCCCTGCCAGCCTTTCTGCCAGCCTTGGTTCCTGCCAGCTTCCCTGCCAGCCAGCAACCCCACAACCATGCGGAAGCACAGCAAGCCTCAGCCATCCGCTGCCAGCCCTGGAAAGAGGGACAGGGCTACCATCCCGCCCCCTGGCCCTCACTCTGGTTCTCCTGGGGCTTCTGCAGCACGGGCTCGCTCTTCTGTGGCTGGCGCTTCTGCTGCTTCTGCTTCTGGAGGAGCTGATGACAAGCACTCCAGCACAGGCCACCTCCACAGCACCTGGACCCTTCACCCCTGAGACTGAGCGACCAAGAGGAGTGCCAGAGACTCTTTTTTGTTGAATAGCTTCTTGTTAATAAAGTCTATTTTTGATTCACACACTTGCTTCATTTCTTTTTTTTAATAAAGTCTTGGTGGAAACTTTTAGAAATGGTTTAAGCCTTTGCATGCTTGTGGGATGGGTTAAGTTAGCAGTGGGGTGGGCAGGGATACCTGAGGAATGAGCAGGGATACCTTTGGGATGGGTAATAACTGTGGGATAGATAAACCTCCAGAGCAAGCATAGTGGGACTGTATGGTCCACCCTCCCAGGTGCAACATCTATGGCCCTTTATTATCAATAACAATATAATCAATCATCCACACATTTCAACATAAACACAACTCTTTATTAAATGCCCTGTTCATTGTAGGCCCACCCAACATACATGGCCCAATCTTATCCATGTGATGAGACAGGCTGAAGGAAGCATCCATGAAGCATCTACCATCCTGTCTTGCCACTCCACTGCTCCAGCTGGGGAGTTGCACCAGGATCTCAGGAGGTTACGCTGCTTCTTCCCTTCATGTGAGGCTCTGTTGGGGCCTTGCACATCCTCAGTGTCTATCAGGTTTCGCCCTTGCCTCCATTCCCCAGGCTCCATGTCCCCATTGCCTTGCTGACAGTCCACAAGCCTGTTCTGCAACACTGGGTAGCGGATGCGCATGAGACTGTGCAGGATGCAGCAAGCTTCCATGATCCTCCTCACGGTCTCTGGGCTATGCTGCATGGTGGTGAGAAGTACCTGGAACCTGTTGGCCAGGATGCCAAAGGCATTTTCCACCACCCGCCTTGCCCTGGACAGCCTGTAGTTGAAGATCCTCTCTTCACGGGTGAGGCATATGGAGGTGTAGGGCTTCATGAGGTAGGTTGTGAGGGAGAAGGCATCATCCCCCACGATGAAGTAGGGCACATCTTGTGTGTCGTTGGGCAGCGGGTCTGGATCTAGAAAGCCCATGATGAGGTTGCCTTCCAGCCCCTCCTTGAGGTGACTGGCGTTGTATACCTGGGCATCTGAAGATGAGCGTTTCCTGAAGCATCGATGTACATGAACTTGTAGTCAGCATCGACCATGGCAAAGAGGATGATGCTGAAGAAGCCCTTGTAGTTGAAATAAGTGGACCCTGAGTTGGGTGGAGATTTGCAGGCCACGTGCTTGCCATCTATGGCTCCAACGGTGTGGGGGAAGTTCCACTTCTAATACCACTGCTCTGCAACTTTCTTCCATCCTTCTTCAGTGGAGGGGTACTGGAGGAGCTCCTCCTTGTATTCTTCGATGATGGCCTGCACCACTTCTCTGACCACAATGCTGATGGTGTTGGATGGCACCCTCCAGCCGTACTGCATGCTCCTGTAGGTGGTCCCTGAGGCCAGGTGGCGCAGAGTCAGTGCCACCTTGAGCCCAGGTTCCAGGCTGGGGTGGAAGCTGGTGCTCTGCTTGGTCAACCTGGGTCTCAGCTGCTGCACAACTTTGTCAAACATGGCTGGAGGCATCCTCATGAAGTTCTGGAACGCCCGAGTGTCTTCGTTCCTGAGCTCCACCATCAGCTTGTTGTACAGTCCGTCCTCTGCTCTTCTGGCGAACCATCTTCGGACCCAGACTCTTTTTGGCTGCCTCTTTTTCTTCTCGCAGTAGAGTTCACAGAGCCTGCAGATGGCTTCGCACTGTTGCAGAATGATGGTGGCTGCCGAAAGGACTTTGTTGCAATCCACGGTGGACATGGCTGGATGCTTTGGAAGAGGAAGAGTCAGATGAAGGCTGCAGAGGTCTGCACCACTGGGCTGCTGTTCTGAAAGTGAGATGCAGATAAGTTGCTCCCCCTTTTTATAGGAAATATAGGTTTTCCGCTAGGCATCCTTAATATCCGAGATAGGTCCCCTCTGCAAAAGTTTTTTCCGTTTTAAATGCTTTGTTTCAGTGCTGCATCCGTTCTGCATCCGTTCCACGTCCATTCCGCTTCCTCCCTGTGTCCGAGTGGATGCGAGTTGCGCAGATGCACAGCGGATGCCTAGCAGATATAGCAGATGCGTAACGGATGCAGAACGGATGCGTAGCAGATGCGTAGCAGATGCAGAACGGACGAACTGGATACATTTTCTGCGCAAAAGTTTTGGACAGCCCAAAACTTTCTGAGTGGATGAAACGTCAATAGACGGATGCTGGACGGATAGAGAGGAAGCAAAACGGAGGCAGTGAGTACATCGCGTTTTCCAACGGATGGCAAGCTTTTTTGTCCGTTTTACATCCTCTTTGCATCCGTTGGTTCAGTGTGACATGGGCTTAACCATTAGTATGTTCTTGGCAGGATTAGACTTCCTGTCTCTGGAACTTCCCTGGAGTATTTTTCCCTCCTTTGCTGGTACTTTGCTTGTGTGGAGTGACCATTCAAAGTTACAATGGCACTAAAAAAAGTGACTTATGACCATTTTTCACACTTACGACTTTTGCAGCATCCCCACAGTCATGAGAGGCCAGGTGAGGGGATGCGTGCCTCGATGTGAGTGATGTTGAGTTGGCCCAGCCAGTCACATGACCACCAAGCCATGCCCACCAACTAAGCCATGCCCACAGAATCAGTTGTTAAATAATTTGAATCCCACCTCATCCCAGAAGCTTCTTCAGCTTCTACATCCTTGGACTTCTCTTTGTAGGCAAACAGTTTATCAGTTCATTCTTGATCCACCTCCTGTCTTGACTATTGCAACACATTTTGCATGGGACTGCCCTTGAGAAATATCCAGAAGTGTCTTCTGGTTGAAAATGCAGCAGCCCATATGGTTTCACACAGGCCTAGATGTGCACATGTGTCACCTTTCCTGTGGGGGCTGCACAGACTGTTGATTTGTTTCAGGTCCAATTTAAGCTGCTGATTGTCACCTTCAAAGCCCTGTATTATTGTGAGCAAGTTATTTTTTTTAATTTATTTTTTAATTTTAATTATGAGAATACAACACAATACATCCAACTTAGCCTTGTTATACACACACACACACACACACACACACACATATATATATATATATATAACTTCATCATTTATAATCTCCTTATTTAACATATTAATTACTAATTAATATAATCATAACTACTAATATTTCGACCTTGTCTTCTGCTATATAACCATTGATAAAAATTTTTCCATGTTTTACAATATTTAGATTCTCTCTTGTCTTTTATTTCTAAAAAACTATCTGATTCTGCACATGCCATAATTTGTCTTGTTATTTCTGCTTTTGGTGGTATGATTTGATTTTTCCAGTATTGTGCATAAATTATTCGAGCCACCATCAATACATGTACGATTAGATACATTATTTCCTTCTTAAATTTTTCTGATATTATTCCAAGGAGAAAAAATTCAGGTTTAAATGGAATACACTCTCCCACCATTTTTTCAATCCATGTTTGAATTGGTCTCCAATATTTTTTTGCAGCATTGCAATTCTCATCCCATGATTGGCAATCTCTATTCACTGGATGTAATACTGTTGAAGACCATTGCAACATATATTTACTTGAAGTCAAAAAAGTCATCAAACTATATGTACCAATGACAACTCCAAAAACCAGAAAAAAACAGATTACCCATAACAATAAGGAAGCTTCAATTCAAAAAGAGATCATTTTTGCAGAAAAACAAATCTGGTTATGTTGCCAACTTCAAAAGCCGATACAAAAATTTATACCACCAGAAAAAGACTGAATGCAACAATTATCACATTAAACAAGAGGAAAAACTTCTGTGCACCAATTCCACCCATGCTTTCTACAATTTTGTAAACAACAAACTAAAAGACTCAAGGTCCATTCCACCCCTGATAGGACCTAATGGTAAAGACTGCAATGAGGACACCATTAAAGCCAATATTTTAAACACATTCTTCAGCTCATTATTTGTAAACAGCAATGGATCATGCCCAGTATTTCTTCGTCGAACCACAGACAAATACAATGATCTAATACATATCAATTTTACAGAAGACAATGTTGAAAAAGCACTACGCAATCTAAAACCATCTCTATCTATTGGACCAGATGGAATATGTGCCTGCTTCTTAAAAAAGCTATCCACTGGCATAGCCGAACCTCTAAGCATAATCTTTGAAAAATCTTTCAGGACCAGTTCCTTGCCTAACCTATGGTCACAAGCCATGGTCATCCCCATCTCCAAAAAGGGAGACCCCAGCCTTGTTGAAATCTCCTTATGCTACATCACCTGTAAAGTCATGGAATCAATTATTCACCAATCCATTATCCTCCACTTAGAGACAAACAACCTACTCTCTAATAAAGCATTTGGTTTCAGAAAAAAAATCTATCCTGCAATCTGCAACTCTTACACTACAAAAACATATGGACTACACAATTCGATCAGGGCAAAGCAATAGATGCAATCTACATAGACTTCTGGAAAGCCTTTGATTCAGTGGTACACAACAAACTACTCCTAAAACTAAAATCTTATGGTATCTCTGGACACCTGCATAACTGGATAGAAGCATTCCTGTCAAACAGACAAGTGGTCAAGATTGGGAGTGCCTATCAAATTTTGTACCTGTCCACAGTGGTCTCCCCCAAGGCAGTGTTCTAGGACCAATTCTCTTCATACTCTATATAAATGTCCTCTGTGATCATATTAAGAACAACTGCATTCTCTTTGCTGACAATGTACAGCTATTCAACACCACAGACAATACTACTACCCTTCAAAAAGACCTCAACTATGTATCAGAATGGCACAAAAGGCAACTTCAAATCTCAAGAAATAAATGTTCTGTCTTACATATTGGCAAAAAAAATCAGAAAATAAAATACAGGTGAAATAGTCAAGACCTTGTTGATGATCCAAACTCTAGAGTACTCATCTCAAATGACCTAAGTGCTAGAGCCCACTGTAACTATATAGCCAAAAAGGTGTTAAGAGTTGTTAACCTAATCTTACGTAGCTTTTTTTCTGGTAACATTACACTAATAACTAGAGCATACAAAACATTTGTTAGATCAATACTTGAATACAGCTCATCAGTCTGGAACCCACATTACATATCTGGCAGTTGAGAAAGTCCAGAAATATTTCACAAGAAGAGTTCTCCACTCCTCCTCTCATTGCAGAATACCTTATGTCACCAGACTTGAAATTCTAGACCAAGAAAACCTAGAGCTATGCCGCCTTCGGTCCAATCTAAATATAGTTCATAAAATTATACATTGCAATGTCCTACCCATCAATGAATACTTCAGCTTCAACCATAACAACACAAGAGCAAACAATAGATACAAACTCAAGGTTAACCACATCAAACTTGATTGCAGGAAATAAGACTTCAGCAACAGAGTGGTCAGTGTCTGGAATACTCTACCTGACTCTGTGGTTTCTTCCCCAAACCCAAAAAACTTTGACCTTAGACTGTCTATTATTGACCTCACCCCTTTCCTAAGAGGTCTGTAGGGAGCGTGCATAAGTGCACCAACATGCCCACCGTCCCTCTCCTATTGTTTCTTTTATTTTTCTTATATGTATCCATGTATTCATGAGTATGTTTTTACTTATACCTATTATCTTGTAAGCAATTGGCAAACCAAATAAAATAAAAAAAAAATAAAATAAAAATCCACCACATGTGAAAATATGTGCCTGATACATCTTTACACTTCCAACAATTTGGAGATATATTTTTAAACATTTTAGAAAGCCTGGTTGGTGGAAGATGCCCCCTGTAAAACATGTATAAAGGTTTTTTTTTTTTTGAAAGAATTTTATTAATTTTTAACAAACAAACATATACAAACAAAACACAAAACATAAAGAACATAAAATATCTTTTTGGACGGCAGTTTGATCCCGAGTTACATCTTTTTGTACAGACATAAATTCAAGTTCATGCTTACTTTTATATAGCATTCCATTTCTTATTTTACATTTTCTATATAGCTTCTTCCCTCTTTTCACTCTCTTAATTCTATTATATTTATTTCATCTCAATTTAAATCATTATACTTATATCTTTTGTCTGTCCTGTTTCAGCTGTCTATTATCTTTTCTCATTAACACAAAATTTCTTCTGTAATGACTGATTGGAGTATAATGCCTTGTCATACTTATCCTTCCCTTAGTTTTAAAGCTTAACATAACACATAATTTTCATTCGGATTCTGCGTAGTACATTCTAAAGATAGACTCAATATTTTAAAACAAGAAAAAAATTTTTTTTAAATATATAATATAATTAAAACAACAATCCATAGCAATTGAAATTATATCATTAAAATTAATATTCATTTAAGTCTTAAACATTTTACACAATCCTTTCTAAATAAATATCATGCTTCTATGGGAACACTTATAGATTTTGCTTAGTTACTTCCCCCTATTTCACTTATGTTTTAAAATATTATACAATGACAATGTTCCCATTTTTCTTTAATTCAATTCTCTCATATTTGATTTCATTTATTTTATTTAAAAAAAAATTCGTTAAGTTACATTAAATATTTTGTCCCATTTTATAATCATATATTATTCCAATTTTCTAACATTATTTCAAATACAGATACAACAACACAGTCTTATGTACCTTTGCAGAATCTCTTTTTCAGTTATATGTTTACCCATTATCTCTAAATAAATTCTGTTTCTTTACATCTTGTTTCAAACCTTTGTAGCTTCTCTTCCCTTCTTTCCTCCCTTGCTTCTCCACTCTACCCTTTTTACCCCCTTGTCTCTTAATCTCCACCCTCTTGTGTATTCCTCTTTTCTGTTGCTTTCTGATGTTGGGTCCACTTTTCACCTTGTTTTTCCCTTTTTTGGTTGTTTTTTTAAGTCTTAAATTCTGCATTCTCTTTCTCCCCTTTCCCCTTTCTTCCCCAAATAAAGTTGCTTGTTCATTAAGGATGGTTTCTTCTTCATCCCAATCTTCTTGTTCTTGTAGTTTCTCATATGTAGAAATTGCCATTTCTAAAAAATGAAAAACAGAGGCAAAAGAATCCTTCCCTTCTTGTTTCTCTTGTTTATATTTTATAAATTCCATTTTCAGTTCATCCATAAGTAATGCCATTGTAAAAAAAAAAAAAAAAATAATGACCCAAATGATTTTAATCATTCAAATAAGAATTTCCAAAAGTCCCAAAGTCACCAAACAATCCAAATACACACAGTCTATTTCATTTAACACTTTCTTCTTTTTTTCACTTTTTTTTTTCATTTTAATGCTTCAAAAAACTTCAAATTCTTTTTGACCTTCAATCCATCTGATAGAATAGCCTAATTATGATCCAAAATGGAAAAATCCAATAGTAAAAAGGCCCAAAACCAAAGAAGAAAAAGGATAAAATAAAAAGCAAAAATAAAAATATTACTAGAATTGAAATATACAAAAAGGCTGGCGAGTAGAGATTTCACAAGTATATATATATATATATATATATGGACTGCACACTGCACTTTATTTATTTATCCAAGGCTCTTATTATGACTCTCTTCTCCAGCAGCTTCAAAGCCAAGCCTCAAGTGTTGGAATATTGATAAGAGTCCAGGAAAACACCTGTAATAATATTTTTCTGTGCTCTCCCTCCATCTTATCACATTAAAATGTCCTTGAGAAGGAGTGTTTATACATTTCTCCCCAGTTCAAATAAAGTACTTTCAAGCCTCTAGTTGGCAGTGTTGCAAGATCTCTTAATACTTCCCCCCCCCCCCCAGCCAGAAAGAAGAGTAATGTATACAAAACTCAGAGGAAAAGAAAAAAAAATCAAAGGGGGCCTCTATCCTAAAGAAAATTAAAAAATCAAAAGAAGCATAAAAATATATATAAGAAAAAATTCGGTCTGGTTACCTACAAAGTCACATTAAAGTCCTCAGAAAAAGGAGTAGTAAGGAAAGAATCCAAGCCTCAATTTGACATCACTTTAAAAAACGCTGCTCAAACAATTCCAGTCAAATAAAAATAAAATCACAGGATATCCTTTGTTCAGGATATCCTTTCAGGTCTCAACCAATTTACAATACAAAAGAGGTTTCTCACCCAACCGACACACACTCGCTCAAGCCACTTTCTTTTCGGAGCTGTCCTGACTTCAGCAGCTTTGAAGGCTGCCTTTCCACCGCCAGCAAAAGGGCTTCTCCCGGATCAAACCAGAGATTTTGTGATATCTCTGGGATCCTGGGACTGTGCCCTTCACAATCCCATCTCTACGGGACGGTTTAGGTCCGTTAGGACCGACCAGGGGCGAAAATATCAGCTGCGATCTCAGAGCCCCGAGATCGCAGCTGTAGCACCGAGACGAAGCTCTGCCTTCCATAAAGGTTTTTTTTTTTTTGAAGGATAGATATCCCATATCTATCCCATATCTATCCAACCCACCACAGGTAGATTAGATATAACTGAGAGACAAGGAATATTACAGATCCCATCTCTTAAGGAGGTACATCTCGCAGGGCCAAAAATAAGGGCCGTCTCCATGGTGGCTCCATCCCTATGGAATATCATCCATGTGGAGATATAAATAGCCGCCATTTGACATTCGTTTGCAAAGCCCTGAAGACCTGATTTTGTCAACGTGCCCGGGAGCCCCAGCACAGGATGGAACCCATCAAATGACTGATTTGACTGACTGATTGTTGTCATCGGGGAGGAGGAATTATAACTTTCTATTGTTTTTCTATTGGGTTTTTATCTTTGTAAGGTGCTTAGAGTGAGCTGGGTAGCCATATAAATTTTCTTAATTTATTTTTTCTTAGACTAGATTAGTGGTGCAGTGGTTAGAATAAAGTACCACAGGCTACTTCTGCTGACTGTCAGTTGCCTGTAATTTGGCACGTCAAATCTCCCCAGGCTCAAGGTTGACTCAGCCTTCCATTCTTCTGAGGTGGCTAAAATGAGGAGCCTGATTGGTCAGTGCAATATGCTGACTGTAAACTGCTTAGAATGGGCTGTAAAAGCACTGTGAAGTGGTATATAAGTCTGTGCTATTGGTTAAATAAAATAAGTAATTTCTGCTGTTTATTTGACCTTCTGAGGGGTTTTTTTTTTTTTCAGGTTAGAGAAAAAACAATTTAAGAAAGCATGCAATAAATGCAAAAGAAAAACAGGACTGGTGGGTATGTAGTGTTGAAATACCAAAGAATAATAATGGTGGTATTTAATAATAGATGGCAGGGCGGGAGAAATTCCATTCTTGGAATGGAGTTGCTTAGTCTCAAGCACTATTGACATGGCTAGAAGTCTGGGATGATTGAAGATAGCACCAGGTGTTAATGAATATTAAGAGATGATTATTATTAGAGCAATCAATTCTCATTTTGAGTTGTGTAGCTGAGAGTCCACCTGATGCCATAGAAAAATAATTCCCTTGGGTGCCATATCGAACAATTAGATTCATTATGGTGATTTTATCACTTTCCCTGCAATGTTTGGCAAGGACCTCTTTGAGATAAAAGGGTGGAGGGAGGGCAGTGACAGCATTTGATGGGCCATTGAGCTGTTCCTGTGGGGCATTTCCCCTGTGATTAGAAATCACTCCTGGCCAGTTGCTTTAGCTAATGGCTTGAATCAAAGATCCAAATAAAAGCAGAATAGGCTTTGTTTCATCAGGATATTAGCCCCTATATGGGATAAGTAAAAAGGGTTCAGAGAAGAAAAGCAAAGAAGAAAAGGCAGGGTAAGAAGCAATGGAGGGAAACTAATCAAAGAGAAATCTCACCTAGAAATAAGGAGAAATTTCCTGACCTCTAGAACAATTAATCATGGAACAACTTGCCTTTCAATGTTCTGGAAAATTGGATGTTTTCAAAAAGATATTGGACTGCTATTTGTCAAAAATGATACAGGGTCTCCTGCTTGAGCAAAGGATTGGACTAGACCTCCAAGGTCCCTTCCAACTCTGTTATTCTGTTATATTCTGTTGTTTAGAAAAGTAATAGAAATACAAGACATTGACAATGCTGGGAAAATCCCCACCAGCTTCTCAGCACCATCTGGAGTTGTGGCAGTGTTTTTTATGCTCCTTCATCAAGGTTCTTGGAGAATGGAAGTAACTCTAGATATTACTTTCTAGAACAATTTCTAGAAATTAGCTTTAGAAATTACTTTCTGGAGTAGCTCTAGGGCAGTGGTTGCCAACTAGTGGGCCAAAGACTGCTGGTGGGCTGCAATAAAATTTTGGTGGTCCACAGAGAAATGTTCACCCCAAATCACTTTCCCCAAAGCAATTAATCCAGGCTGTGTGGGAACACAAGGCTGCTCTCCCCACATGGCCTGCCCACCCTCTGGCCCCTACCCTTCAGCTGAGTGCAAACCTTACCTTGAGTAGAGCCATGCGAGCTGGAACTGGAAGGTAAGACCAACAGTGAGGGAGGGAAATCCACCCCGGGGTGACTTGCTGACATTGGTGGGAAAGTCAGTCCCATATTCCAGAGCTGCAGTAGTCACAGACCTTTGGCAGCTCCTCCATAGCAGGCTGGCGCACCCAGGTGGAGGAGCAGCTGCTCTGGGATGACCAAAGGGCCAGTCCTGTGATTACTGATGGAATATGAGACTGACTTTCCCATCAACATTAGCAAGCCACCATCAAAATTCATCTTAGTGGTCCACTGGATTTAAAAGTATGAGTTTGGTGGTCCCTGAGGTCCAAAAGGTTGGCAACCCCTGCTCCAGGGGACTGGAGGCTAAAACATAAATAACTGTTGCAGGAATTCGGTATGTCTAATCTAGTTGACTCAGGTTGACTTAGCCTTCCATCCTTCTGAGATAGGACCCGGATTGATGGGGGCAATAGGATAGCTCTGTAAACAATTTAGAGAGGGCTGGAAAGCACCTTGAAGTGATATATAAGTCTAACTGTTATTGCTATTGCTAGTGAGAAGAAGGACGTGATAGGGATCACATGATAGTGGTGCTGCCACAAAGAAGAGGGAGTCAAGTTATTCTCCAAAACACCAGAAGGCAAGACAAGAAGCAATGGATGGAAACTCATAAAGGAGAGAGGCAACCTAGAACTAAGGAGACATTTCCTGATAGTTAGAACAATGAATCAGTCGAACAACTTGCCTCCAGAAGTTGTAAATGTTCCAACGCTGGAAGTTTTTAAGAAGAGATTGGACAACCATGTGTCTGAAATGATATCGGGCTTCCTGCCTGAGCAGAGAGTTGGACTAGAAGACCCCCCAAGGTCAGTGGTGGGATTCATTTTTTTTTTACTACAGGTTCTGCAGGCATGGCTTGGTGGTTGTGGCAGGGGAAGGATACTGTAAAATCTCCATTCCAGCCCCACTCTCGGGGAAGGTTACTGCAAAATCCCATTCCCTCCCCACCTCACTAACCTGCTTTCCAGCTCTGTTCTCCTGCGCAGAGCAACAAAAGAAGACCCAGCCAATCAGCTAGGACTCAGGAGGCAGAGAATAGATGAGGATAGGGCCAGTCAGAGGTGGGATTTGCCAGTTCTCCAAGCTACTCAAATTTTCCACTACTGGTTCTCCAGAACTGGTCAGAACCTGCTGAATACTACCACTATCCAAGGTCCATTCCAGCTCTGTTCTTCTGTTCAATGTTAGCTAGTAAGAAGTGTAGCCTTGACTTCTTTTCTGCTCAAAAATATATGTTGCAGCATTTTCTGTTCTAATCTCCCCTCTCCAGCCTTTTCCCCTCTCCTCATCTCCTCCCTATCTCTGTCCTCCACAGCTAAGCTATTATCGTTTCCAGATGTGCCCCATTAATTCCCTATACGAATTCATGCACACTCAGCTCTTTGCTCCTAATGACTTCAGAGAAGTAATGAACGTGGCCCATAGACAGAGCTGCTTTTTGTGAGGCTGCCACCAGATTAATTGATGGATTGAAATCTCTTCTGTATATCTCTCTGGTGTCTTCTTTTGATGGACTCCCAAGATCTAGAATTCCCCAACACAATAAGCAAAACTTTTGGAGTGCTGGCTAAGGGTTATTCTTAAGTATAGATCGTTTTTATTATAGAGGACAGAAAGTTTGCAGTTTTCCGGAAAATACATTTATCGAATTAAGTGGGTCTTCTTTTTAGTAGACAAAATATTGTAGAATCACTGAAGTGGGAAATACTTCAAAGTTACCTGCAACTAATATAAACTACTTCTCCATCCTTAATATCCTACTTAAAAACTATCAGCAAAGAAGAAACCAATCCTTCACTTTCTGAAATAATCACAATAGATGCTTATCTTCAGTCTTCCCAATATAACTCCATCCACTACTTTTTCAACTCAAGGAGCAGGAGGAAAATAATTTTATTCAGTTATTTATGTGAACGTCCTTGACGGATCTAAACAAGGCAGATGAATCATTTCTAAACTAAAACTGAGGCTAAAACATATCAAAAACAGTTGCAGGAATTGTGTATGTCTAAGTTTAATGGAAAAAGAGACAATGGGTAACATGATAGAAGTTTTCTAATATTTGAGGGGCTGCTATAAAGAAGAGGAGGGTCAACCTATTTTCCAAAGCACCTGAAGGCAGGACAAGATGCAGGAGAGAAAAGCGGCATTTTAGAAAACCAAAGAAGACACATAAAATAATTTCCAAGCAGTTTCCTTTATTTCTCCTCACTGATAGAATCTTGCCAAACTAAAGCAACTACATCATCATTTAAGATGTACTATCAGGCACAAAAGATTAGGTCTACATGTGAAGGTCCAATAAAAAATGATTTATTGTTAATTATGCCTATACTCAAGAATCTTCTTAACTAATGGCTAGCATCTGCTTGGAATTAGATAAAGGTCAGTGGAATTCAAGGGAGGCTGGAGTATGCCTATGGTTACATAAGGTTTCTAGGCTGAACTCCTTTTGACTCTAACCTCAGCTTCTCCCAGTTGTTGAAATTGGGTATGTCTAGTTTGATGAAAAGAAGGACTAGGGTTGACATGATACCAGTGTTCCAATATCTCAGGGGCTGCTGCAAAGAAGAATGGGTCAATCTATTCTTAAAAGCACTTGAGGGAAGGACAAGAAGCAATGGGTTGAAACCAGGATTGGGATTCTACCAGTTCTCACCTATTCGCTAGAACCGGTTGTTAACATTCTAAGCAATTCGGAGAACTGGTTGTTTGAAGAAATTACTGGCTTAATTCTGCAAGGAAGATGGGAAGGAAACATTCTGGTGTTGCTTACAGAAACTGGCTCTCCATTAACCCTTATTACATTCTTGGCAGGACTGAACTTCCTGTCTCAGGAACTTCTCTGGAGTTTTTTTCCCCTTTCTTTGTTGGCACTTTGCTTGTATGGAGTGACCATTTAAAGTTACAATGGCACCAGATAGGACATCCCTGTCCTATTGTTTTGTTTTGTTTTTTTAATTTTTCTTATATGTATCCATGTATTCCTATCTATGTTTTTACTTATACCTATTATCTTGTAAGCAATTGACAAAAATAAATAAATAAATAAAAATAAACAACTTACAGTTGGTATGGTCCATTAGGAAGTGTGGGTGTGCTCCTTCCTGCAACTTAGTACCATTATGATATAAAAGAGAGGAAGGCAAATCCATTGCAGCATTAACAAGGTCCCAAGAGTTGTTTGCTCCCCACAAATGCCCTGTAATCCATTTGTCTTGTTCTGAAACTCTGATTTCTTTATCTGAATACAAGATTGCACTGTATGGTGATAAGGTCATCTCATTTATAACTCACAGCACGGTGAGAAGATAGTGAAAGAGAATGAAGCTGGATAATTGATATCAGAGGGAAAGAGAGCGACAAACACTTAAATTTCCACCCTGAACAAATTCTTCATTGACACTTTATTTATGTGGCAGTTTTCCTAAATTTTGGCTAATGACTTATAGGAAGAATAATATTGCAGCACAGCAAACACATGCCCAAATGCATTTGCAAATGCTAATATTTACAAATATATCCCAAAGGCGTTTTTTTTCCAAAGGCAACTGCACTTTATTTTTCCTTGAAGACATTTTGCTTCTCATCCAAGGAGCTTCTTCAGTTCTGAATGAACGGAGAAGGCTAGAAGGATTTATATTCCCAGCTGTCATCTGGTCATTAGCACTCTCTGAGAGTCATTGAGCCCACTTGAAGGTTTATCTATGCCCTCAGGGTCACCTGAATAGTGCAAATAGATTTATATTCCTTTCCTCCACCACAATTCAGTGAGAACTGAAGAAGCTTCTTGGATGTGAAGCAAAACATCTTCAAGGAAGAACAAAGTCCAATTACCTTCTGAAAAAAGCACCTTTGGGAGAACCATGACCTGGATGAATGAGAATATCCACAGACATTTACATACATACATACATACATACATACAGTACATACATACATACATATGTATGTACAAGCATATGTGTGTGTATGTGTATATGTGTATATATGGAAATATAATATTTTGATTAATGTGAGTAAAATAGTAAAAACACTATAGAATTTTTTCTTAAGTTAAATTTCCCATTTAGCTTGGGAAACTGGGGAGAGTTTATTCTACACCTCTTGCTCCACTGCTATCCAGCTACCTATTATCTGACTGTCCCCTTGGCAACATAAAATTTCCATTGCAAAATGTTTCCATTTCTCCATCCCCATTTAGTGATCTTCTTCTTAGCCAAATACTAAATTGACAGTTAGGAGACTACCAGGAAGCATCAGGGTTACAGGATAGATTAGGAACAGAGAAAAGCACACTGAAAAAAAGGAAGAATAAGAGGAGAGAACCTACGTAACCATGATGCCACCTAGAATGAACATTCATGTAGAGCAACTGTTACTTTTAATATGCCTTCAGCTAAAAATATTGTAGATCAAAAAGTTACACCTGGAAGCAATTAAATTCAAACTCTGTTGCCAGAGCAGCTTTACAATCTGAAAACTGTAATGCATTAATTATCCATCGATTAGGGGTTTACATAGGGAGTTAAAAAAGTTTAGATGATGGCCATGAGCATGTCATTGAAGTCTGACCAAGAAGATGTCTTCAAGTAAAACCCATAGCTGCTATGAAATCCCAGGAATTGCTCTGCGGTTATCTCCAAGCACTGATAAATTGAGGTTCTAATCTGTAATGTGGGTTTGTGGGAGAATGAGTGAAGGGAGGCTGCCAAAGTCAGATAAGAGTCAGCATAGCCTGCAGCTGGAAAGTGGTGGAGAATGAGATTCAGAAGAGACCTTCCCTAGTTTCTCAGGCTCAAAAGGATATGGAGGAAGGGGAAAGAGAGTTGTGTTTCCAGACTTGCAAGATTCTGTCAATGCAGCCTTACAATAAATTAAAATTAGCTGAGTTGGTTATGATTCCTGAGTGGTTTGCATGGCAAGGTGGACACCAACCTTGTCTCCTAGGACATTGTTGTGGCCCACCAGTGACCAGCAGAGCTGGTGGCAGACTTGGACAGTGAGGAGGTTGGGGAGGAACATGGGCCAGTCCTGGAGTCTGGGGAAGGCTCTGTATTGGAGGCAGAGACAGGGCCAGGGCCATTTGACAGTTATCAGCTGCCTTCGGAGTCAGAAATCAGTGGGGCAGAAGAACAGCTGGAGCCTGTTCCCAGTATGCGCATGCACAGAGCTGCCAGGAGAAGGGAACAGTTAAGTAACAAGAGTTGACTCAGGAGAAAAGGTTCAGATGGATGGTGAATGGCCCCTACCTTAGGGAATAAAGAGGAGTGGTGCTTGCAGGAGACAATTAGTTCAATTCATTAGAGCGAAGATCTGTTCCTGACTTCTTACCAAGTAATTTGGCATTCTGAATATATTGGTCTGGCAACTCTCCAAACCTGATAAAAGTCTGTAGTTGTGAAATCTCATGAAAGACTGTTTGCCAGGACTTTGCTGGAGAGGAATTCCCTTTAACCTAAATAAAACAGGCTTTCTTGGGATGAGGAGTCTGCTACATGATCTAGCCTAGGTCAGAACAGGACACCTGAGAAATTAGGAAGGGTTTCTTCTAAGCCTTTTACTTCAACCACCGTCTCACTGCAGGCTATGCTGTCTCTTATCTGACCCTTCCCTTCGAAGCATCCCTTTTGCTCATTCTCCCAAGGTCTTTCTCACTTACCATTATAATATCTAATTGATTTTATGTAGTCAGGTCTATGAAGACATCCTCGGCAAGCTGTGAAGAGGTCAAAATGATGTGTTCATTATGAGATCCATTATTGTTATCTTTATTTTACCCTCTCTTAAATTTGTACAACCTAAGGTGGTAAATATGGTGCTTCCATCTCTGTTTTTCTTATAGCCACAATCCTAAGAGATGAGTTGGACATAGGTTACAGTGATTGATCTCAAGTCATTCGGCCAGATTTCCTGACTAGGGGTGGACTAGAATTCCCAGCCCTTTAGCTTCTAGTATGGCACCTAATCACTATACAAATTGGATTGAATTGGCAGAAGTGACCCAACTTATTTTATTCTAGGTCACAATATCTGATGTAAGTTCAATTCTGTCTATTCTTTTATTTGGAACTGAAACAATCATAACAACAAAGAGTTCAATTCTTCAAAGCGGCTGATGTATATGGCTTTGTGACTGAAGCCCCAACTCTTTTATATCTTCAGTAATATTGCACATACCATAAAAAGGGGCTGGGCTTACATTGTGGAGCTGCACCCACAATCTTGCTGATTTGACCTCCTCTGGGGAAGCTCATGCTCACTATTTCTAATTCATCTCTGCTGGATTCTTCAATAAGTCTACTAAATTGGGAACTGGTGAGCTTGGTCATGCTGAAGGTTTGCTTTCAACTCTCGGCTAGATTTTTAGATCTATTTACATTCCTGGTCTTAGAATGAGAAAATGAAAACTGTGTAAAAGAGACCCTGTCTCTCCTTCTTCTGTAGAAATATCAAAAGTCCCAATAAAAAGAATATTTGTAGCTCAGGTTTGAAATGAGGGGTCGTTTTCCTGAAGTAGTGATGATGTTACCTAGTTTGGGAAATTAAATGTCTGCAAGAAAACAACCAGGCTCAGAGAGCACCAAGGACTCCTCCTATTAAAAGTCCAAAATCACTAGAGAATTCCTGTATGCCTGGCACTCAGACCAATCAACCATCAACTGGCACATAGAGATAAACAACATCTACATACTATTTAAAAGAGATGGGGTGGGCTTCAAAAATTTTAGCAAGTGGTTCTCTATCTGGTTGCTGGGTGGGCATGGCCATGGTGGGCATGGCCTAGTTGGCCTCTTGCATCACAGCAGGGGGGATGTTTTTGCCCTCCCAGGGCTCCAGAGGCTTTCCTTGAGCCTCCAGGAGGATGAAAATTGCCTCCCCGGGCTCCAGAGGGTCTCTGGAAGCCAGAAACAGGCCTGTTTCTGGTCTTCCCAAACTTCCAGGAGGCCCATTTTGTACCCTCTCCAAGCCTCCACGTGTGTTCTGCACTTACCTGCATCCAAAACGAGCCACATGGGGACTTGTGTGAGGAGCAGGGTGGGGTGGGTGGGGCCAGCCAGGATTGGGATTTGGGGGGTCTCTGAACTGTGCAGAATCTTAACTAGGGGTTTTCTCAAACCCCTGGGAACCCCCAGAAACTCACTCCTGAAAAGAGACCACCAAAAAGCTAAAAGACCATAAAACTTTCTGACCAGCAATCAACATCCAAACAAGTAGAATTTAACATCAAGATTAACACCAGAACAACAATTAAGCAAATAAAAATATCCCAACCAAGGAACCACCAACTCAGACAAAAAATCAAGCAGCAAACAACAGCCCAATCAAGGAATCACCAAGAACACCTCTACCAACACCGACAGGAAAAGTCATTTGTACATAAACAGAGAGCAAACCCTTCAGCAATGAAAATGTTACCTAGTCAGATAGTGAACCATCTGCAAGAAAACAATCAAGAGAACACCAAGGGTCCAAGCAATATCATCAAAGAGCTGTGGTGGCCCAGTGGTTAGAATGCAGTACTGCAAGCGACTTCTGGTGACTGCTGGCTGCCTGAAGTTCAGCAGATCGAATCCCACCAGGCTCAAGGTTGACTCAGCTTTCCACCCTTCTGAGGTGGGTAAAATGAGGCCCCAGATTGTTGGAGTCAATAGATTGATTGTGTAAAACCACTTAGAGAGAGCTGTAAAGCACTGTGAAGTGGTATATAAGTCTTAAGGCCCTGTCCCACTGCACTTACGGATGCAAAGAGGATGTAAAACGTTAAAAAAACTTGCCATCCATTGGAAAATGCTATGCATCCGTTGTGTACTCATTGCATATGTGTTTCATATGCTCTATCCATCAAGCATCCGTCCACTGCAATTTCATCCGTGCAAGAAGTTTTGAGCTGCACAAAACTTTGTGAAAGGATGAACTTTCCACCATGTACGATGTAAATCCATGACATACGAGCAACAAACATTCTATGTCTGTTTATCATCCGTTAAACGTCCGCTGTATCCTCTTTGCATCCTCTGGGCATCCTCACAACTCACATCCGCTGCAGCTGAAAATGGAAAGAGGGAGGAAACAAAAGGTACTCGGAATGTCTACACAGTGTTAGTAGAACGGAAATAGAAAGGATGCGCAGTGAACGGTTTGCATCTGATATACATCCACGCGGCATCCTCTTTCTTTCCTTTAGGAGTACATGATGCATCCGCTTCATCCGCTATGCGTCCACTTCGAAATTCTCCCCCGGAACCTCTTTGGAAGTGTCATCCACTTCCATCCGCTAGGCTTCCTATGAACATCCATTTAACATCCCTGCTACATCCTACCCACGACCGTTCTTTTCCATTCTTTTCCATTCTGTTTATGCAAATTTTCACCACTTTTTGGAGCGGATGACAACGGATGGAGCCACCCGTGAAATTTTGCTTGTCCGCTGTGTCCTTTATGCATTCGTTTTGCGTCCGTCGGCCAGTTGGACCGGGCCTTAAGTGCTATTGCTGTTAGCTTCTTGAGGGTTGATATTGGAACCCAGCCACTGGAATAAATGATGCAAACAGCAGCTATGCAACTTCTACAGGAATATACACCAAAGAGGCTCAATGTAGTTGTAGTACAAGATGGCTTTGTTTTTCTCATGCTCCTTTCTCTTCAATGTGTCTGTTTATGCACACATTTGCATGCTTGCAGCTCTTGCCGAGAAGGCTCCTTGTCCAGCTGATATCTGACGGAGAGCATGATTACACGTCTGTAATTGCCATAGGCAAATGTTTGCCAGCCTATCAATGAGCATCTGGTACCATCAGGCTAGCCCACTTTCCTCGTCCATACTGTGTAAGTAGCTTGCAGCTTTTGAGTCTACTGGCCTATTCTCTGTGAGCTGCTCTGCCATGACAGCTATTTCAAGCTTGTTATTTCACAGGTTATCATGAACTTGCAAAGATTAATTTTCACTCTCCTGTCAACACTTTTCAACACAATCTCTCTTCCCCCCTCTCTCCCCTTTTTCTTTATTCATATTTTCTCTGGCTGCAAATGTGTGTGGTGGAGGAAATGCTATCTTGCTTCTGAGGATGTAATATGGACTCACTTTGGCCTTTGTTGGCCATAAGAATGTACCTTCAGTGAATTTACTGGTCTTTGTAGGGATTCCCAGTGTTCTGTGTCAGATACAGATTAACAGAGTTGGAAGGGACCTTGTAGGTCATCTAGTCCAATACCCCACCTAAGCTGGAGACCCTACATCATTTCTGACAGATGGCAGTCCAGTCTCTTCTTGAAAGCCTCCAGTGATGAAGCTCCCATAACTTCCAAATGCAACTTATGTTCCATTGATTGATTTTTCTCCTTGTCAGAAATTTTTTCCTTATTTCCAGGTTGAATCTCTCCTTGATCAGCTTCCATCCATTATTGGCCATTGTCTGGCCTTCATGTGTCTTGGAAGATAATTTGACTTCTTCCTCTTTGTGGCAGCCCCTCAAGTATTGGAACTTACTGTTAAATAGTGTTAAAGATAAAAGTTTTTATTTTAGGAGCAATGGAGGATGGAACTGCCTTGAGAACTGTTGACCTCTGAAATGGGATGTGTGGTCCTAGTGTTAGGAAAAAAGAAAATATTTCAAAGATATCTCCCATTCTACTGAAGGACACTGGTTGACCTTGAGCTGATCATTTAAATTGCAATGTAGGCCTGATAGATAAAGCCAAGATTGTGGTTTAAGTCAGTATCTTTCAGACTTGGCAACTTCAAGAGATGTAGACTTCAACACTCAGAATTTCTTGGCAGTGTGCTAGGTGTGGAGTTCTGGGAGTTGAAGTCTAGACTTCTTAAAGTTGCCCAGTTTGAAAAAACATTGGTTTAGATGCTATGACATATTCCTCAAGGATAGAATTGCACTTGAATGTTATTTTTAATGTTAATAAATTGAAGATGAATAAAAATTGGACAGCCATTTGAAATGGTATAAGGTCCCCTACCCCCAGTAGGAGCTTGATTAGAAGACCTCCAAGGTCCCTTCCAGCTCTATAATTCTGTATTCTATATTCGAGGAAGATTTCAGAAGGAAGTTATGCTGATTATGTGAATGGAGATATTGGCTAGGATCATATATTATGCCAAACATTTATTTATTCAGTTTTGGTTTCTTGCCTAATCCATAAAATATCTTTTACATATTGCAATGACAATGTGATATGTGCAAACTGAATCACTTAGTTGGGACAAATCTCCCTTCTTTCCTTCCTTCCTTCCTTCCTTCCTTCCTTCCTTCCTTCCTTCCTTCCTTCCTTCTCCCTCCTTTTCTCCTTTTTCCTTCCCTTCTTTCCTCCATCCCCTCTCCCTTCTTCCTTCTTTCCTCTCTCCTCCTCCTCCTTCTCTTCCCTCCCTCCCTCCTTCCTTCCCTCCCTCCCTCTTTCCTTCCTTCCTTTCCCTTCCATCTCTCCCCTCTTCCTTCCTCTCCCTCCCTCCCTTCCTTCCCTCCTTCTTTCCTCTACCCTCCTCCCCTCCTCCCTCCCTCCCTCTACTACTAAGTGCTCATTTTTAAGAAATGTATACACAGCAAACTGCTAAAAATATTTAGTCTTTTGATTGCCCAACTCATACTGAGATTCAGTCCAACTTGACTGAGAGAATAGAACCAGATTAATTTTCTGAACATAACTGAACATTGAAATAAACTTGGTCCTTATTTGAACCTCCCTGAATAGAGACCCTTCTTATTTAATGATTTGATTCATGGTGTGCAGGAACTCAAGGCAGTTCATAGAATCACTCATTCAAAATCAGGCAGTAAATCTCCAGAGTTTCTTTAGTGCACTGAACAAGGGACTGGATTAGATGATCTCAAATTGCAATGTCTAACTCATGACTATCTTTCAAACTCAGAGCTAGTTCAACATCCCAATCATTAGATAGATATCACTGTATCTTTATCTCTCCCACATGCACGCACTGAACCCCCCCCCCCCCAATATAATTGAAGAAATGGAAATTAGGTTCAAGAAACCACAATATCTCAGCAAAGTGACAACAATGTGCCATACATATTTCCACTATTTTAATTTACAAAAAGGCTGCTTTTTTGCTTAGTTTTTAGTTAAAATCAGCGATAATGAGCTTTCAAGAAATCAGTGCACAGGAAAATGACTGTATATTCATGAATTTTTCCTTGTTTGCACTTTTAGATTTATTTGTAATGGAGAAGGCTTTGCTGGCAAGCTTTCTAAATGGGAGCACTTGCTAGAAATCCTGCAGAAGCCAGAGAAGTACCACTGGGTACAATTTCTGAGCTTTACATAATTATTGATAATATAAAATGCTATAATGTAAAGGGCTGTCAGTTTTTAATTGATTGCTTATGTACCAACAGTACATCGTCGACTCTTGATGACGAGAAAGATAGATTTTTTCCCCCATGACAATTGTGACTCTTATGGGGTAAACCAGATAGGAATCACAACCAGATGATATCATGCACAAACAGCCAGACCCACATTTGAAGAGTTTGATTGGCTGTTTTATTGCTCACAACTACACCCACATCCTATTGGATTGTTGCCTGTATGAGGGTGAGAGACAGTTACCTTGGTCTATATACCAAGCGAATGACCCATTGGGAATGGATCCCCATATCAAAACAACTTACTTTATGCACAGCCAGAATCCTAAAATAACATTTAACAAAGCACAATACTTAAGCAAAATGGTTCGGTTGAGATCTGCATCAGATGTGGTATTCAGCAAGTTCTGACCAGTTCTGGAGAACCAGTAGAGGAAATTTTGAGTAGTTCGGAGAACCAACAAATACCACCTCTGACTGGCCCCAACCCCATCTATTCTCTGCCTCCCAAGTCCCAGCTGATCGGCTGGGTCTACTTTGTTTGCCCTGCACAGTAGAATGAAGCTGAAAAGCAGGTTAGCGGGATGGTGAGAGAATGGGATTTTGCAGTAACCTTTCCCCAGGAGTGGGGAGGGAATGGGGATTTTGCAGTATATCCTTCCCCTGCCATGCCCACCAAGCTATGCCTACCAAGCCATACTATGCCCATAGAACCAGTGGTAAAGATTTTTGAATCCCACTACTGATCTGCATATGTGGGACTGATGGGGAGAGATTTCAGGGGTGACATCAAAATATAATGTTATCATATTTATATCTAAATCTTAAATGTTTGTATTCTATTCCAATTTCATTTTAAATTGTATTTTATCCACTTTCATTTTAAATTGCTTTTATCAAATTTTAGTTATAATTTGTTTCTGGAACTATGCATTTTGATATGGCCCAAGGGTTAATCAATTAAAAAAAAAACTTTTATTTTGTTCCAGGTCAAGATTAAGGCCTGTTGAATTTTGTGTCTTAAGGCCCTGTCACACTGCCCAACGGATGCAAAACGGACACAATGGACGAGCAAAATGTTCCATCCGTTGTTATCCGCTCTCAAAAGGGGCAAAAATTTGCATAACCGGAGCAGATAACACAGAAGCAGGGAGGATGCAGGGCGGATAGAAAGTGGATGCGGAATGGAAGCCTAGCGGATGGAAGCGGATGGGAGCGGATGGCACATCCGCAGAGCTCCCGGGGTGCCTCAGCAAAGCGGACGTGGAACGGATGAAACGGATGCAGAGCAGATGCAAAGCGGATGAAGCGGATGCACAGCGGAAGCCTAGTGGATGCACAGCGGAAGCCTAGCAGATGCCTGGCATTAATTGCGCATGCAGGGGGGATGCATTGCGCAAGCCCCCCGGATATAAAGGGAAGCAGCTCACACGTGGCCAGCATTCGGAGCATCCTGCTGCAGGATACATCGAGTCCTTGCCTGCCCTGCCTGCATGCCTGCCTGCCAGCCTTTCTGCCAGCCTTCCTGCCAGCCTGCCTCCAAGCCTCCTGACCAGCCTCCCTGCCAGCCTTGCTCTCTGCCTGCATGCCAGCCTTGCTGCCAGCCTGCCTTCCAGCCTCCCTGCCAGCCAGTCTTCCTGCCAGCCTTGGTGCCTGCCTGCCTGCCTGCCTGCCTTCCTGCCAGCCTTGGTGCCAGGCTTCCTTCCAGCCTTGGTGCCAGGCTTCCTGCCAGCCTTGGTGCCAGGCTTCCTGCCAGCCTTGGTGCCAGGCTTCCTGCCAGCCTTGGTGCCAGGCTTCCTACCATCCTTGGTGCCTGCCAGCCTCCCTGCCAGCCAGCAACCCCACAACCATGGGGAAGAAGCGAAAGACTCAGCAACCTGCCGCCATCCCTGGCAAGAGGGACAGGGCCACCCTCCCACCCCCTGTCCCTGACTCTGCTTCTGCTGGGGCTTCTGCTGCTCGGGCTCGCTCTTCTGGTGCTGGAGCTACTGCTGAAGCTGCTCCTGGCAGTGGTGCTTCTGCTGTGTACTCTGCTGAAGCTGCTGCTGGTCCTGCTGGTCCTGCTCGTTCTCCTGGACTTGCTCGTACTGCTCGTACTGCTTGTGCTCCTGGTCTTGCTTGTCCTGTTCGTCCTACTCATGCTCCTGGTCCTGTTCGTGCTCCTGGTGCTGCTGGTGCTGCTGGTGCTGCTGGTGCTGCTGGTGCTGCT
>BLBF01000002.1:7536813-7572266 GCA_015471245.1 Laticauda colubrina | reverse complement strand
TGCTGGTGCTGCTGGTGCTGCTGGTGCTGCTGGTGCTGCTGGTGCTGGGGCTCCTGGTGATTACTCTGCTGCTGATGATCCTGGTCCTGCTGATCCTGCTGCTGTTGCTGCTCATGATGATGATCCTGCTGCTGCTGCTGCTGCTGATGATGATGATGCTGATTAGGATACTGATTAGGATGAGGTGCTGGAGTGGCTGAGAGAGAATGACTATCTGTGGCGGAAGGGAGACCGGCTGTACAGGGACACCAAGCGGAAGCAGGCTGCTTGGAGAGAGAGGGCGGAGAGCATGGGTTACACTTTGGAGGTGCTCCTCGGCTGGTGGAAACATATGCACACCTGGTACGGGAAGCTGCACCTGAAGAAATCTGGCCAGGCCACAGTAAAGCTGACGGACAGAGAGACCTACGTCATGGCCAGGTGCAGCTTCCTGGAGGGTGAGATCTGCCATTGAGGAGCACCAGGAGCCCCTCTGTCTACCCTTTCTCTCCGGCAGCCTGCTGAGACCCAGTCCTCTTCCAGCCGAGAGTCAGTCCCTTTCTCCAGGCAGGTTTCTGTGGAGCGTGCCACGGCAGAGAACCTGCGGACAGCTGTTGTCACCGTGGTGGAGCACGTGGAGGACTCCCTGGTGTGGTGGGAGAAAGGAGACATCGAGTCCACCACAGTCGTAGCTGCATCCACCCCCCCCAGCTCCGCCTTCACAGAAAGGCAGAGAGCAAGACAGCAGGAGGGGCAGAGCCACACTGTCCTGCTGGAGATCAGGGACACCATCCGCACCAGTATAGATCTCCTCTCTCAGCTGGTCAGCACTGACTCTTCATCCTCCAACCACAAGCTCTTCCTCACCTATGTCAACCAGACCCTCAAGAACATGGAGGAACCCCAGTACCAGGTGGTGAAGGACCGGACCACCGAGCTGCTTCACAACCCTCCAGATCCAGAGGAACCTGCTCCCACCCAGTCCAGGTCTGCTCCTCCAACCCAGGTGATGTCCCTCCCATACCAAGGCTTCCCACAGGCCCTCACCTACCAGGGCTACGGCTACCAGGAGGTCCAGCAGCACAGGCAGCAGCCCTTCCCAGCCCAGGCACAGAATCATCGGGTGACACCGTTGCCACCAGTTCCACTGATGCCACCGACGACAACGATGCAACCCACACCACCGATGCCACCCACGCCAGTCCTCACCCAGCTGCAGACCAGACAGCCCCACTACACTACTCCTTCCTCCACCCCACAGCCAAACCCGGCCTCAGTACATCTCTCATCAGTACTGGGGCTGACACCCCATGGCATGGAGGAAGGACCTCTCAGCATCGTGGGTCTGAGCCAGCTGTCTGAGAGCTTCCTCAACACACCGTCCCCTGTTGTCCTCTCGGGGCCAGGCACCCCTATGATGATACAGAGCAGCACTCCAGCACCACCCACCTCCACAGCACCTGGACCCTTCACCCCTGAGACTGGGCACACCTCCGAGTGACCAATAAGAGTGCCAGAGACTGGGTAGCTGGCTACCTGTAGAGTTTATTTGGACAATTGACTTGGGTCATTTTTGTTTTACAGCTTGTTGTTCAATAAAGTTTATCTTTGATTCACACACTTGCTTCATTTCTTTTTTTTAAATAAAGTCTTGGTGGAAACTTTTAGAAATGGTTTAAGCCTTTGCATGCTTGTGGGATGGGTTAAGATAGCAGTGGGATGGGCAGGGATACCTGTGGGATGGGTAATAGCTGTGGGATGGGCAGGGATACCTTTGGAATGGGTAATAGCTGTGGGATGGGTAAGGATAGCAGTGGGATAGATAACCCTCCAGTGCAAGCATAGTGGGACTGTATGGTCCACCCTCCCAGGTGCCACACCTATGGCCCTTTATTATCAATAATAATGTAATAATCATCCACACATGTCAACACAAACACAACTCTTTATTAAACGCCCTGTTCATTGTAGGCCCACCCAACATACATGGCCCAATCTCATCAGTGTGATGAGACAGGCTGAAGGAAGCACTCATTAATCATCTATCATCCTGTCCTGTCACTCCACTGCTCCAGCTGGGGAGTTGCACCAGTGTCTCAGGAGGTTGCACTGCTTCTTCCCTTCACGTGAGGCTCTGTTGGGGCCTTGCAAATCCTGTGTGTCGATCAGGTTTTGCTCTTGCCTCCATTCCCCAGGCTCCATGTCCCCATTGCCTTGTTGGAGGTCCACAAGCCTGTTCTGCAAGACTGGGTTGCGGGTGCACATGAGATTGTGCAGGATGCAGCAAGCTTCCACAATCCTCCTCACGGTCTCTGGGCGATGCTGCATGGTGGTGAGAAGTACCTGGAACCTATTGGCCAGGATGCCAAAGGCGTTCTCCACCACCCACCTTTTCCTGGACAGCCTGTACTTGAAGATCCTCTCTTCACGGGTGAGGTGTCTTGAAGTGTAGGGCTTCATGAGGTAGGTTCTGATGGAGAAGGCGTCATCCCCCACGATGAAGTAGGGAACATCTTGCGTGTCGTTGGGCAGGGGGTCTGGATCCAGAAAGCCCATGATGAAGTTGCATTCCAGCCCCTCCTTGAGGTCACTGGTGTTGTATACCTGGGCATCTGAACATGACCTGCTGCCTGAAGCATCAATATACATGAACTTGTAGTCAGCATCGACCGTGGCAAAGAGGACGATGCTGAAGAAGCCCTTGTAGTTGAAATAAGTGGAGCCTGACTTGGGTGGTGCTTTGCAGGCCACGTGCTTCCCATCTATGGCTCCAACAGTGTGTGGGAGTTTCCACCTCTGGTACCACTGCTCTGCAACTTTCTTCCATCCTTCATCAGTGGAGGGGCAGTGGAGGAGCTCCTGCAGGTATTCTTCGATGATGGCCTGCACCACTTCTCTGAACACAATGCTGATGGTGTTGTGTGGCACCCTCCAGCCGTTCTGCATGCTCCTGTAGGTGGTCCCTGAGGCCCAGTGGCGCAGATTGAGTGCCACCTTGAGCCCAGGTTCCAGGCTGGCCAGAAGTTGGTGTTTGCCTTGGTCAACCTGGGTGTCAGCCTCTCCACAACTTCGTCAAACATGGCTGGAGGCATCCTCATGAAGTTCTGGAACGCCCGAGTGTCTTCGTTCCTGAGCTCCACCATCAGCTTGTTGTACAGTCCGTACTCTGCTCTTCTCCCGATCCATCTTCGGACCCAGACGCTTCTTGGCCTCCTTTTCTTCCCGTAGTAGAGTTCACAGAGCCTGTAGATGGCTTTGCACTGTTGCAGAAGGATGGTGGCTGCCAAAAGGACTGTGTTATGATCCACAATTGACATGACTGGATGCTGTGGAAGAGGAAGAGTCAGATAAAGGCTTCAGAGGTCTGCACAGCTGGGCTGCTGGGCTGAAAGTGAGATGCAGATGAGTTGCTCCCCATTTTTATAGGCAGTATAGGTGTCCCTTTGCATCCTCTAGGCATCCTCTGGGCATCCTCTAGGCATCCTGTAGACATCCTTAATGTCCGAGATAGGTACCCTCTGCGAACGTTTTTTCCATTTTAAACACTTTGTTTCTGCTTGGCATCCATTCTGCATCTGTTCTGCATTCGTTCTGCTTCCTTCCTGCGCCCGAGCGGATGCGAGTGGAACGGATGCGGAACGGATGCCTAGCAGATATAGCGGATGCGTAACAGATGCAGAATGGATGCATAGCGGATGCATAACAGATGAATTGGATACATTTTCTGCGTAAAAGTTTTGGGCAGCTCAAAACTTTCTGAGCGGATGAAACGTCAATAGACGGATGCTGGACGGATAGAGCGGAAGCAAAACGGAGGCAGTGAGTACATCGCATTATCCAACAGATGGCAAGCTTTTTTGTCTGTTTTACATTCTCTTTGCATCTGTTGGTGCAGTGTGACAGGGGCTTTAGACAATAATGGTGAGTCATAGTTTTGCCGGGCCATAAGTATGTGTGCCATCCTTGTTGTAGATTGTAACCTTCTAGGTATAGGAGTCTTTTGTTGTCTAAGTTTATCCATTCCTTGATCCAAGACAAATTAGCTGCTTGATAATACAATTCCCATTCTGGGAAAATGATACATAAAAATGTACATATGTATATAAATGTATTAACTTCTTTTTTCTTTCTAACTGTAAAGAGATTAGACAGAAACGTATATCAAAGGAGAGACACCACATTCACTGTTTTTCATGTTTATATTTCATAAAATTTATTTTAAAAAATAGAAACTCAGCTCAAGACTATCCCCAGGAATCTTATCAGACCAATGGTTGGCACCTGGGTGAAATGGCATTCAAAAGAGTTGACAGATTTCACCCTTTTGTGCCCATGTAAGGATTCTAGACTAATTTCCTCTTTGACTTCTCCCCCTGGCTCAGCCAGTCTCTCTTCTATAGTGAAGCTAATTCTACTTCATTGTAAAGCTACAATGATAGAATCTTGCAATTAACAAAGTGACATATTCCCCATGTCCTTTATAGCTTGAGAAGCTAGTGTGGGTTACTTCTGAACCTCTTGCCTTGAAATGGAAATGGAAATGGAAAGGGAGGGATAGGTAAAGGGAAGGGAGGGAAGGGAAGGGAAGGGAAGGGAAAGGAAAGGAAGAGAAATGGAAAAGGAAAAGGAAAAGGAAAAGAAGGGAAGAGGAAGGGAAAGGGAAAGGGAAAGGAAGAGAAGAGGAAATGGAAATTGAAGGGAAGGAAGGGAAGTGGAATGGAAATGGAAAGGTAATAGAAGGGAAGGGGAAAGGGAAAGAGAAATGGAAATGGAAGGGGAAAGGAAAACAAAATGGAAATGGAAAGGCAAGGGCAGGGAAAGGAAATGGAAAGAGAAAGGGAAAGGGAAAAGAAAGGGGGGGGGAGAGGAAAGGAAAGTCCCAATATGCTATCAAATGTCAAACTATACTAGATTAGGGACCAAACTCTGCAGAATAATGCTCCCTATTATTTTATTTCTAATTTTTGATAATTCAAAGGCTTTTTATTGAGAACATCAATCCTGAGACTTTTTGCACAGACAGAATTTTGGGGTTTGATGTTTTACTTGCATCAACCCAGGCTTCAATCTAATACACCGTATGTTTGAGTTTTTTGCATTTGTGTGTAGTTTTGCCTGTCTAATATCTCTCTCTCTCTGTCTCTCTCTCCTTGTGCGTGTTTGTATGTGTATGGCTAAACCAGGCCTTTTCTCATGCATGGAAGATGATGTTACTTTTTTGGTTATGTAATTCAGCCCTTGGAAAACAGAAATGTTGTACCTGAACTGCAAGTTACTTGTTTGGGATAAGACATAACATATTAATTAAATAGATGAGAAAGATGCTTAAAAGAGAGAAAACTAATTATCTCTTGCTGTTTTCAGACAGATTTGGTAATCAGGGACTTTTAGAAACTATGATGTAGAAAAGTATCTTTGGCTTGGGGGAGGCCTTAATTTACTCAATACCATTACATAATGTCTAGATAAATATTATCCATCTAAAGACCTTGAAAGGTTGATGATGTATTTCAAAATCTCCAGCTGTATCTGGTAGCGGATAAACAAATCATGTAGCTAAGTCAGGGTTGTGTGAGACATCTTATGAATATAGAACTATCATTTATATTCCTGTTAAGCTGACATATCATTTTGAAAAAAAAAGAGAGAGAAAGGAATTTTACCCATCCATTTCCAGAAAAATATTTCCCCGAGTCCAAAGGATGAGGCAGAAAAAATTCAGAAACTGATCCTTTCAACAAACCTGTGAGATATTTTTTTGACAAGTGACAGGAATCTTATGAGTGGATTGCTTATAGATATATAATTCACATGGATAAGTATAATGAAATAATGTACTCATTTATATAAATACGGTAGGTTAATAAAAGCATGATAGTTATACAGGTCTATTAGAAATAATTGTATATTTATATACTTGCATAATGCATTAGATAATTATATATAGAACCATAGCTGTTTACCATTGTAATGACATATGTTACATTTTACTTCTACTTTTTCTGTTGTATTTATTTTTAAGCACTTGTTATGTAATTTTTGTTTTGTTTTTCCTGATAATGTATGCATCCTTGTATTTTGTTCCTTTCATTCTTTTTCATTTTCTGTTACTATTTTCAAGGCAACAAAAATGAATTAAAAAAAAAACCAGACAAATGACAGGATTTGAAACATTTATAAAGAACCAAAATCATTTCTTAGGATGTAGATATAAATGGCTATTAAAACATGACATAGAGACAGAATAAATACTATATGATAAAGTGAATGCAAAATTGTAAAGAAACAGCTATGGGAGGACTCATGGAAAAAAACTCAATTACATTTGCCTATAATTTAAAAGGAAATGGGAACAAAATGTTTTACAGATAGTATGTAGTTCTTTGTATAATTACAAAGATATTAAAAACATATCAAGATAAGTATTGTAAATCTGGAAAGCACCAGTTTAGAAACCAGGTGCTTTCAAATTCTAGTCCTGCTTTGAGAATGAAGTTATCTGGGTGATCTTAGATCATAAAATAATAAGGCTGTAAGGGACTTTGGAGGTCTTCTAGTTCAACCCCCTTTTTCAATATTTAAAGGGCTACCACAAAGATGAGTGGGGCAAACTATTTTCCAATGTACCAGAAGGCAACTCAAGAACTAACCGATGGAAACTAATCAAGGAGAGAAGCAACCTAGAACTAGGAAGACATTTCCTAATGGTGAAAACAATCAGCAGTGGAATGACTTACCTTTAGAAGTTGTGGGTGCCCCATCAGTTGAACAGCATGTTGTCTGGGTATAACAATAATCAAAATTACAGTATCCTTCATTACATTGATATTAGTTCTATCATATTTCATATAGCAAAATTCCACATATTAATTCTACAATGTTAATGCAATCATATATTTACTTATCTCTCTTAACACATCTTCTCCAATACTACTATTGCTATGTAATTATTATCAATGACATGTATATTATGATTACTATTATGCTTACTGTCCTTTTGTTGTTCAAAACTAATTGGACTCAGACAGTGCACTGTTCATATAGATAACTGAGTTTTGTTATGTTCATTAAAGAAAAATGTATTCATCTTTGTTTGGGTATTTTCCCACATCATCATAGTTGTGCTTTTAAAGTTGTAGCAATGTTTCGGCAGAATCTCATCTGCCATCAACAGGCTTCTATATTGTGTTCGTCTGTGAGACAGACTTTTACAGTTGTTTCAGTTTTAAAAGTTTTAAAAGTCTGACTCACAAATGAACACAATATAGAAGCCTGATGATGGCAGATGAGATTCTGCCGAAATGTTGCTACAATTTTAAAAGCACAACTACAATGACATGGGATAATAGCCGAAGGAAGCTGAACAGCATACATGTAAGTACCCACGAAAACTTTATATATATATGATTTTGTCTATCCTGTTATTCAAGGCAGAAGACATTATACTATTTCATACAAACATTTGTCCAATCTCTTCTTAAAAAGAGACTATGACGAAGCTTTGGTGCTTTGAAGAATAAGGTTGACTCCCTCTTCTCTCTGAAAACTCCTCAAGTACTGGAAGACACCTATCATACCATCCCCCATTCATCAGTGGTGGGATTCAAACATTTTCCTACCAGTTCTGTGGGTATGGCTTGATGAGCCTGTGGCTTGGTGGGTGTGACAAGGGAAGGTTACTGCAAAATCCCCATTCCCTCCCCACCCTACTACCCTGCTTTCCATCTCTGTTCTCCTGTGCAGGACAACCAAAGAAGACCCAGCCAATCAGCTAGGACTCCGGAGGCAGGGAATAGATGGGGGTAGGGCCAGTCAGAGGTGGCATTTGCCGGTTCTCTGAACTACTCAAAATTTACTCTATCGGTTCTCCACAACTGGTCAGAACCTGCTGAATACCACCTTTGCTGTTGTTGTGGTTATCCAGCAGCAGGTGCAGACAGTGGAGGAGAGTGAGGACTCAGACAAGGAACCGGGACCATCAAGGAGTGGACTGTTGCATTCAGGGATGGCGGGGGCTGGCAGCAGTGATGAGGAGGTTCCAGAAGAGCCTGTGCTAAGTGAGCCTGAGTACAGGATGGTTCGTAGAAGAGAACAGCTGAAGCTGCACAGACGACTCGGGAGTAAGGATGCAATGTAATGGCTCTTCCCACTAGGAAATATAAGCCTGGTTTGAAATGGTTTTTGCCTTTGCAAAAGGCAAAAAAGTTAGAAGGACTCAGTGTTGTGATTACAGACTCTGATTTATTTGAAGACTTCTGCCAAGTTTTTTTTTAATTGGACTAATTGGCTGCAAGCCATCTGTTATCTACAAAGAGGTTTATTTGTAGATTAAAGCCATGAAAGTTTGAGTTACTGAGTTTATCTGTGTTTGCTCTCTGGGAATTCAGCAGTCCATCATTTCATTAGACAAGGCATACCTGGTTAACTCAATTGTGCATTGTATGATTTAGCCTTCAGAGCCATTATCATCTTGGTTGCTCTTCTGAGCATTCTTTCTAGGACCTCAAACATCTCTTTTGTTTTGTTTTGTTTTTTGTATTGTGGTGGCCAGAATTAGATTCAGTATTCCAAGTGTGGTCTCACCAGTAGAATATAAAGCAGTACCACCACTTCACATGATTATCCCTCTGTTGATACAACCTAGGCCTCATAAGCATTTTTGGCAGCTGCAGCACATTTAAACACTGGTCTTACAATTGCTAGCATTCAATCAGGTACCACCTATTCCATATTCATCTATTTGGTTTTTCTTGTCTTAAGTGCAGGATCTTATTTTTCTCATGACTGAATTTGCACTTTGTTGCAATTTGGGGAGGGGGCAGACACTTTTTCCCAGCCCTAGGAAAGTGCCAATGGCAAACCACTTCTGTAAACCTTTGGGAAGAAAAATACAAGGACTTGTTCAGGCATCTCTGGGAATTGAACATAATTGAACAGAAAAAGAAGAAATAATCTGTACAGGACTGAAGCAACAGTCAGAGAGTTGCAAAGGGTTACTTAGATGTTACTCCATCCCTCTTTTCAGTGTAGGAATTTGGACAAACATTTCCTTGGCAGGTGATTTTAGATTTGCCTGCCACCTATTGAGATGGGCTTCCATCCCTTCTTTGCAAGGAAAGTTCTATGCAGCATGGGATCTGTCGAGGCTGATTTGTCATAGGCATCAAATAGCCATGTCAGCTGGATATTGGCTTTTTCTTCTTTTTCAAAAATCTGACATGGAAGAGACTTGGAACAAGAAGAGGTAAGATGACCGAATTAGTGGGGCAGGGAGATTATTAAGCTTGGAGAATATGCTAGCACTGACATTAATAGTAGAAAAAGGCCTCAAAAATTATTAAAAAAAGAAATATATGCATCCCAATCACTTCATCCAGTGCCTATATTATGCTAAACTTAAGTGATATATTTTTTTAAAAAAATCCAGCCTGGACATTGTGAGTTTTGCCTCCTAGTTCCTATTATTTGTTGTTTGTTTCCCTCCCTCCCTTTCCTCCATCATCATCATCATCATCATCATCATCATCATCATCATCATCATCTATCCATTTTATTTCTAATCTTAACTCAACCAAATGATTCTGGCACATCTATGTTGTCTGAGTTTTATTTTCCTTCTCCTCTTCCTCTTCCTCCTCCTCCTTCTCCTCCAGAATTTAGTTTTTGAACAAGATCAGTCATGTGTTTAATACTATCGTAAAGTAATAGTACTATAATTATGTACAGAAATGAGCAATGGCAATTCCAGGGGGTTCATGGTTGAACTCATTCCTAATGAAGTTTTTGTAAGGAAAAAGGAGATGCTTATGTTTCAGACTCTATCCTTTTACTTGTCAAATTGCTGAACAAAAAATCTAGCTCTACCCAACACAGCAATCCAGGTGAAATGATGAACAAATAGCTGAATCCTAACAGTTTTTCTTTCGTCGACTACCAGAGTGTACATGTGGGGCACATCTAAAATAATTTTCAATCAGAAAAAGGTTGTGACCCAAATCTAGCTAATATAATGAGAAAACCTTGATTCATGCTGAATTTCAAGATGGAACATGACCCTGTAAAAAATGTTAAATTAAAATAAATAAAAGAAACATTTGGGGTTCTTGGAATCAAAGCACTTGCCTAAATCAAGAGTCAGCCAAATGATGAAAATAGTCTGAACCTAAATGCTCCTTGTCACAATTTTTCATTGGTGTTCACATTGTCATGGTTTTATTTAAGGGATATGCTATGAAAAAAGTCTTTCTTTTTTAAAATGTCAAAATTTCAAGATTAGATTCAACTCTGTAACTTATGGAGACTCACCACACAACAATTGGTTGAGGATATTGATCAAATGCTGTAAACATAATTTTAATGTCACAATGCCAAGGAACTTTTTGGTGGGATATTTAATGTCCATCCTTCTGTGAATATCCATATTCATCTTAGGAAACAAAGAAAGAACAAAAACAGTAGCAATTCTAATATTCATTTTATAAATTCTTCTAAATACAAGGGAATTTCATACACAACTAATCAATAGAACAGAACAGCCAGAAGGCTAGGGTTAACCAATATGCTAAGAATCTGCCTTCCAAAAACACAACTAAGTTTATTACCTACGCATCTGTAGCAGTGACTTGAGGTTACTTTTTTTGAGGTATTTTTTTGTGTGGTGGGCCAGGGGACATACAACAATAGCTGAAGAATGCCTCAAGTCACACAAGAATTAAAAATAATAATCTTCCTGTGAGGTTCCTGGTGCTCTCTGTGCTTGGTTATTTTCTTGTCAGATGTTTCATTACCAAAGTAGGTAACTAGAAGGGAATGGGGTTTGCTCTCTTTTTAAATACTTGTAGAATGTCCTGTCAGTATTGGTGGGAGTGGTCTTGGTAGTTTCTTCATTAAGCTATTGTTTACTGTTTGATTATTTGTCTGAATTGGTAGTTCCTTGATTGGGTATTATTTACTTTTTGGTTATTGGTCTTGTGTTAATCTTGATGTTAATCTCTGCTCATCTAGATGGTGACTGCTGGCTAGAAGATGTTTCAATTGTCTCTTTTAAATGGTATGTAGATGTTGTTTACTACTATGTGCCTGTTGATGGCTGATTTGTTGAGAGGAATTCAGGGACCAAGAGCCAAAGGAGATGCCAAATATGGAAAATAAATGACTGTGGTAGAAGCTGGTTTGTAACCAGAAGACAGGATTCCAGTGGCCATTCCCAAAATATGCTTCCAACTACACCCACTCCTGATCAGTTGATCTCACTTTCAAGGTTGAATCAAACATTCAATCAGCATCTCAGATTTCACCCAATTCAAGGCTGTCCTTAAGGGGTGCCTCTGTAGTGGGAAGAAAGTGTCTTATTAAAACACTCATGTGGGATTGTGTCTGTAGCAGTGGACTAGAATTTTACAAATTCAGGTGTCAAGTAGTGAGCTGTGATGTTCTTAAGTCAAGATTAAAGTATTGTATGAAAGACAAAAGCAGAGAGAAAAAAAATCATGAAGGTGTGTTGATGATCGCCATCAAGGGATAACTTCCTTTGCTGGTTCTGTTTGAAGCTCTCCAAGGGATGAAGACTGGTAAAAACCTTTTGAACAGCTTTGAAAAGCAAAAGGAAGAGAAGAACAAATTGGAAATAGCTGTTACTTGGAACTTTTTTTCCCTCCTCGAAGTTCAGCTTGGTACAAAGGGTTCTTTTTATTTGTTAAGAAAATTCTTTGTTAACCTTTTTTATTAAGATCTTTGATGAAGAGGTAGAGGGAATGTTAATCAGATTGGCAGAGAAGTCAAAATTGGATTGAATAAAAGGCTGAAATACAGTGGAAGACAGCCTTGAATTGTTAGAGAAATGGACTTAGGGTAACAGAATGAAAATTTAATCAAGATGAATGCAAAGACCTTTACTTAACAAATAAAAGTCAAATGCATGAGTGCAGGATGGTGGATACTTGGTTCTGTAATGGAAAGGCATCCAGATGTGTTTGCAAAAATCCAACTTCCATTAAATGACAGCAAAGAGTCACAATACACATTTCTATATCCCTTTACTCTCTTCTAGTGGCTTTCTGGATTTTTGCAGTCTAAATCTGCAATGGTTCAGTTGGGCAGGGATTTCAATTTTAAGGCAAAAAGGTAATTCAGAGAATGCAGGAGTGAATATGTCACACATATTGGCAATGACTTAAAAAAGCAAATTCATTTCCTGCACTCACCCATGATCTCAGGAAGAGATAAGTCTGATTTAAGGAGATGCTGACTAGCACATTGTCCATTCCCAGAAATGTTCAGAATTGCTGGTTCTCCTTGGATCTGGATCACTGCACAGCACTCAAATTGCTTGTCTCGAAGGTTCTTTTCCATGTAAAAAGTTTCAACAAGTCTGACTGGAAGATGGAGGAAATGTAAGGATTATATTTCTTTGCAGTCATCTGGTGTTAGTACTCTCTCTGACAGCTGCTGTTGTGATTCGCTGGCAGCCTGTGGTTCACCAGCAGATGGCAGTGGAATCGGACAGTGAGGAAGAAAGGGGACCAGTCCGGGAGTCTGGAGAGAACTCAGATGAGAGTCCTGCATCTGATGCTGAGATGGGGCCAGGAGCATCTGGGAGTGGTATGCTGACTCTGGAGCCTCCGGAGTCTGGCAGCAGTGAGGCAGAGGACCCAGGGGAGCCTGTTCCCAGTGTGCATGTGCACAGAGCTTCTAGAAAATGACAGCAACTGAAACAAAAGGGGCAACTCAGGAGTAAGGCTTGGAGGTGATTGTCCCTCACATAAAGTATAAAGGACAGGCAAAGGTAAAGAAACATTTGTAGGAAGCAAAGTCGTTCATTCTGTTCAGATTAATCCTTGAAGCTCTGTGTGGACTTTGTACTTCGGTTGTTTTTTTATAGTTCATTTGGCACTTTTGTTGTTGGCAGCAATTCAAAGGAGAGAAAAGTGGGTGCTTATCTCGAGGAATTGTTTGGGAGTCATTACAGGCTGGGAATGAACATAATTCTCTGCATTGAAATAAAACAAGAGTTGTTTTAACTAAGCATGTGCTTAATTATGGTCTCAGAAGCCTTGGTCAGAACAGCTGTTGAGATTTCCCCACTATCCAGTCAGAACTGATGAAGCTTCTTGGATGAGAAGCAAAATGTCTTGTCATCAATTTCCTTAAGGAAAAAAAAAACATAGTCCAGTTGCCTTTTGAAAAAGCACCTTTGAGACAACTGTGACCTGCTCCTGGATGACTGAGAGTCTCCATAGACACTCACAAGGCTTCTAAAGAAAAAATATTATGGAATAATTTGTAGGTATATACGCACACTTATGATATTTAGGCCACCTGATTCTATCATAACTCTGGGCAGTGACTTTGCACACATGAAAGCCTCAAGATTTAGACTGGTCTTTTAAAAAACACTCTGAATGCAATTAAACATCAGAAATAGAATGAAAGTCATACAAAATTCAGCATTCAGAAGAATATGTTCATAACTAATTATAAATAAATTAGATCCATTTAACAATATCTCATATGCCATCCAGAAAAGATCCGGGTGTCAGCTGCTCATGTTTGCTTTCATTGAAGCTCGCTAGCAATTGCCCTAACCAGGAGGAAGGGGGCATCTGGGAAGGGAAGCATGCTGGAATTGTGAAAGAATGCTATGGGAAATTGTGGGGGGTATGGACACTAACAGGAACCAGAAGTGCTAAATCGAGCCATCTGCTGAACTTCAAGGACACCAGTCCTGGGAAAAGTATTTGCCCCAGTGCCTGAGGCAGCAAGTTTCCAAAACATTGGAACAAGACCTGATTGGACTGCTCTCCCAGGAGGGAAGGTTTTGGACATTGGGGATTGCTTTCAACATATGATTTTCATGTGCTTTTTCTTCAGAGCTTGTCTCACCCATCCTGCACTCAGGACAGTGGTGGGATACCAATTTTTTTTACTGCCAGTTCTGTGGGCGTGGCTTGATGGGCATGGCTGAGGAAGGATACTGTAAAACCTTCAGTCAGAGGTGATATTTGCAGGTTCTCCAAACTACTCAAAATTTCCGCTACCGATTCTCCAGAACTGGCCAGAACCTGCTGAATACCACCTCTGACTCAGTATCTCTCGTAAAAGTACCTTTTCTCTAAAACCTATGAACTCATGGGACATTCTTTCCTTAGGGAGTAGTTGGGGTCAGTCTGATACAGGAGTTTTTAAACTCCCTGGAACACTATCATGGAGATGGTCAGCCTGTATTTTAGAAGACTATGGTAGCTAAATGCCACTTTTTAGTTTCAGCCCTCTCATTTTACATAGATGAAAACAGTAAATAAGTGTAAAATGAATATGAGCCAGCAGTGTGTTCAGGGTGCAAAAAATGATAAATACAATTTAGGTTGCATTGACCCAGATATAATTTCCCAATAACACAGAGTAATCCTTCCACTTTATCCTGATTTAGCCAGACTGTATCTTGAGTACTGTTGTACAGTTCTTAAGTGCCCAGTGAAATTGAAACAAATTTAAGGAAGGCCAACAAAGATGATCAGATCAACAGAATACCCTATGTCACCAGGCTTGAAATTTTGGGCTTCAACAACCTTGAACTTTGCTGCTTATGGTTGGACTTAAGCGTAGTATACAAAATTATCTGCTACAATGTCCTACCATCAATGACTACTTCAGTTTCAACCACAATAATATAAGAGCACACAACAGATACAAACTCAATACAAACTGCTCCAAACTTGATTGCAGAAAGTACGACTTCATCAACAGAGTGGTCAATGCCTGGAATGCACAACCTGACTCTGTTGTTACATCCTCTAATCCCTACTCCTTTAACCTTAAACTATCCACAGCTGACCTCACCCTATTCCTAAGAGGTCTGTAAGGGGCATGCATAAGTGCACAAACATGCCTGCTGTCCCTGTCCTATTGTCCCCATTCATTCGTACCTATTTCCTGTATTCTTACTCATGTTTATACTTATATCTATTATCTTGTAAGCAATTGACAAATCAAATAAATAAAAAATAAATTTTGAAAAATCTGGGAAAGTTTCACTTTGAGATATGGGAGATAGAATAACAATCATCAACAAATTGAAAGGAAGTCACCTAAAAGAAACCTAACCCTTGTTTTCTCTTGTTTCAGAGCTCAGGATTTGGAGTCATTGATTAAAGAAGAAAGTAATTTATGTTGGAAAAACAACAACCTAACAGTCAAAATAGTTCAACAGTGAAACCAGTGACCAAGAGAAGGGATGATGAGTTATTGAGCTTTCTTTTAATGTGTGTTCTAGAAGAAATTGGGCTCCCATCTGTCTGAGATACTTTCATTTGGATTCCTGCTCTAAGAAGTACCCAGGATTCAGTGGTTTAAATGAAGCTTCCAGTTTTAGGATTCTGATTACTCTGACCCACGAATCCTCAATTTTAAAAACGTAGAATATAAATGGGAAAAAAACCGCAACATTAGTAACTGAATGTAAACAGAAGTAAAAAAGTCCTGCAATCTCTAAAGAATTCCTTTGAAATTTTGCTTTTTGCACAGTCTACTTTCTGTTGTCTGGCCTGTATGATTAATAGTGGAGACTGAAAAGAAAAGGCATACTCCACATGGGAGAAAAACACATTTATACACACAACAATTGCAAAGCACATTGATTATGTCTTTTAAAGCACCCAAATGGACTTCAAATAGTTATTTGGTCTTGAGTTGAAGTTGAATTCCTTCCCTTTCAATGGTCATCAAGAGAAGGAAAACAGTCCTTTCAATGAGGAATAGATGAGAGCTTATAGAAATATTATTCAATCTTTTCTTTTCTGGAATAATAATAATAATAATAATAATAATAATAATAATAATAATAATAATAATAATAGTAGTAGTAGTAGTAGTAGTAGTAGTAGTAATGCTTCATTTTCTGCTAAAAAGAATTACTTTCTTCGAGGGACTCTCTGAGCTTGGTAATTCTCTTGCAGGTGTTTCACTACCCAAACTAGGTAACATCACTCATGGTGTTACAGTGGAACAACTGGTAATGACTGTAATCCATTCCAGGACTTCAGTTGCAACCTGACTTGATTGTGATCAGAAGCAAGACTGACAGCACATGCGCATACAAAAAAACCCGTGTGGGATGGAAAATTGCTGGGACAGGGAAAATCACCATGATTGTTTTTGAGCGCCACCCAAGGATATGTCTGCGACCAGAATGAAACATTTAGCAGATTTTTTTGGTTGGCACTTGATTTGGATGTGGTCAGAAGCATTGGTGACCTGAGCTTCTACTATATCTAGTTTCAGTAATGAAACATCGGCAAGAAAACCACCAATCTTTGAGAGTACCAAGGAGCCCTTACTTCAACCCTGAGCAACAAATATTTTCCTCTATTGGTATTATTTTCTCTGAATGAGTGTGGTGGCATAGTGGTGAAGATGCTCACATCCCACTTGGAAGGTTCAGAATTCAATCTCAGGTAGCAGCAGATGTTGTTCCTTCCTAAGGTGCAAAGAAACCAATATCTGCTGTGAACTCCATGTAGGTGTCAGGGAGGGCATTCAACCAGTAAATGTTCAGCTCCATCCAGTTGTGCCAACTCTACTCCAAATTAATAAGGCCCGGTCCCACTGGCTGATGGACGCAAAACGTATTCATAAAGGACACAGAGGATGAGCAAAATTTCACGGGTGGCTCCATCCATTGTCATCCGCTCCCAAAAGTGGTGAAAATTTGCATAAACAGAACAGAAAAGAACAGAAAAGAACGGACGTGGGTAGTATGTAGCGGGGATGTTAAATGGATGTTCATAGGAAGCCTAGCAGATGGAAGTAGATGACACCTCCAAAGGTGTTCCAGGGGAGAATTTCGAAGTGGACGCATAGCGGATGAAGCGGATGCATCACATATGCCTAAAGGAAAGAAAGGGGTTGCCGCGCAGATGTATATCAGATGCAAACCGTTCACTGCACATCCTTTCTATTTCCGTGCTACTAACGATATATAGACGTTCCATGTACCTTTTCTTTCCTCCCTCTTTCCGTTTTCAGCTGCAGCAAATGTGAGTTGCGAGGATGCCCAGAGGATGCAGAGAAGATACAGCGGACGTTTAACGGATGATAAATGGACATAGAACATTTGTTGCTTGTATGTCACAGATTTATATCGTACACGCAGAAAGTTCATCCGTTCACAAAGTTTTGTGCAGCTCAAAACTTCTTGCATGGATGAAATCGCAGTAGACGGATGCTCGACGGATAGAGCATATGAAACATGTATGCAATGAGTACACAACGGATGCATAGCGTTTTCCAATGGATGGCAAGCTTTTTTAATGCTTTACATCCTCTTTGCATCCATAAGTGCAGTGGGACTGAGCCTTAAGAGATTACAGGGTCAAATAAAGGGAGTTTAATATCAGTAAAACTCCCTTTTTATGACCTGTTCTTTATCTAGTTCTGGAATGGAACAGCTGTTTTGCCAAACAGAGCACAACCAATGAATATTTTTCTGTAAGAAGTATCCTGTTTTTTTTTTCTGAATAATTTTGAGTTGAGATTTGAATTATCCAATGACAGAGAATTTATTTCCATAATTAGCCTTTGGTCTTTTCAAGAAAAGAGAGCTTCAGTGAAATGATCACAGGTTGAGGCAGATGTTCTTACTCTTATTTATTTTAAGGTGGCCTTCCATATGTTTGCAAACTTCCTGGCTTTCCTTGTGAATCATCTCTCTCATAGCTTGTGTCTTTCCTTAGCTTTCCATGCTTCTGTTCAACTACTCATGAAGGCTGAAGAAGAAACTTCTCCTGGCTTTTAGATGGAGAGGGGAGGGCCATCAAAGAAACTTCGGAGAGATGGAAAGACAGGAAGTGGAAACAACATGTCTTTGGTCCTGGTGCCGCCATACAATCAGCCTCAAATCTTAAAATATAAAATACAACATCTTGAGAAAGTCAGAGGGCTTCTCTGCTCTTATCTCAAGAAAATGGCTGAAAAAAATTGCAAAGACCAAATTGGGCTGAAGATTATTACTGGATCAACTTCCAGTCCATCTTTAAAGCAGTGTTTCTCAATCTTGGCAACTTTAAAATGGGTAGACTGACTGGTTCATTTGTATTGGGTGTGTGTGGAGATGTTAGACTTTGTACTCTTATGTCTACATAATGATTCCAGATTAATTCCACACTTGACTGCTCCCTCCAGCTCAGCCGGTCTCTCTGACAAGGTGGCTGGTTCAATGACAGAAGGCACCACTTCTGTTCTGCATGAGATCTTGGTTCTTAGTCTATTTAATTTTGTGTTGTTCATTGTTCCCGTATTTCTTTTTATATTTCTATATAATTGCATATGGTGAAAGATCAAGAAGTTGGTGCACTTTCTGACAAGTTTTCTGGCTTAAGCAGGCAACTGGATTAGAAAACCTCCAAGGTCCATTCCAACTCTACTGTTCTGCATTCTAAAGGCATAAGCTTTTGTTGTGGTTTGCCAGCAGCAGGTGCGGACAGCTGAGGTCTCGGAGAGTGAGGACTCAGATGAGGGGCCTGCGTGTGATGCAGATATGGGGCCAGGATCATCAGGGAGTAGAATGCTGCCTTTGGAGATTGTGGAGGCTGGCAGCAGTGATGAAGGGGCCCCTGAGGAATCTATGCCCATCATGCATGCACACAGGGCTGCTTGAAGAAAAGAGCAGCTGCAGCAGCACGGACAACCCAGGAGTAAGGCTGGAAGGTAATGGCCCCTCCCTCAAGAGATAAAAGACAGCTGAGAAACTGCAGTTCTTTGCAGAAGGCAAAGAAGTTTGATACTTGACCCTGGTGGACATTAGAATATCCGAGTTGGTGTTTGGAGACTTTGATTTATTGTTTAGGAACTTTATCGGGTTTTTTTGGCAGACTTGCAAAACCTTGGCAAGGCTCTTTCTTATTGGAGCTAATTGGTTTGAAGCAGCCATGAAGGAATGGAATTCGTAAGGAAACATAAAAAGATTGTGCTGTTCTTTGTCACGTGTTTGCTTCCTTGGAACCAGGTTTGGGCCAGAACAGCTTTTGGGAGCTGCTGTTCCATAAAATATGTTCATCAGAAAAGGTGGTACAATACTCATGGCTTTGGGGTTATTTTTTTTTTTTTTTGTTATCCTTTCCAGTAATTTATTTATTTGTCTGTTTGTTTGTCAAACATGTAGAAGATAGCTAGGTATAAGTATGAACATAAACAAGAATGAAGGAAATAAATACAGATAAATGGGGACAGTAAGACAGAGATGGTAGGCATGCTGGTGCCCTTATGCACGATCCCTTTAAGGACCTCTTAGGAATGGAGTGAGGTCCACGGTAGACAGTTTGCGGTTGAAGCTGTGAAGAGTTGAGGCTGTAACAATGGAGTCTGGTAGGTCATTCCAGGTGTTGACTACTCTGTTGCTGAAGTCATATTTTCTGCAATCGAGTTTGGAGTGGTTTACCTTGAGTTTGTTTGCCTGTGTATTATTGTGGCTGAAACTGAAGAAATTGTTGACAGGTAAGACATTGTAGCAGACAAATTTGTGTACTATGCTTAGATCGGACCACAAGCGGTACAGTTCCAAATTGTCCAAGCTCAAAATTTCAAGCATGGTGGCTTAAGAGATAATACATTGCAACCATCAAGAACATTCCTGCGATCAGCTTGAACATTTCCATCCAAATTTTATTATCAGATAATGACTTTTTAAGACAAAAGATAGCAGCACTAATCCAAATGTGGCTGATGGTGGCTGATCTTGAAAAAAACTGGTCAATTCTCAGATGGGTGATCATCAGGAATGTTCTTGACTGAATTGATCCTGGTCATTTCTCAGATGGGTGATCATCGGGAATGGAAAAGGATGAGAAAACATTATCAAAACAGACAAGGACATGCAGCCCAGAAAACAACACGAAATGTATTTCTGTGAAGTGAGCAGGAATCAAATTTGATCTAAAAGATACTTTTATTAACTTAATTCTAAAGAAGGTTTTTAAATCAGCTTTTCCCTTTCCTTTTTGCTGGGATCCAAAACCAACATGATATTTAATCATTAATTTCAGTTTGCATGTGACAACCATTTAAATTTGAAAATCAAAGTAGCTATAAGTAACGTCTCTTTTCATGATTGTACATTTATTTCTCTTGCTACACTAAGTGCCTTTTATAGCAAAGCCAGAGGAAACATAAGGTTTACTCCATTTGTTACAGGCTGCGATATCATGAAGTTAAGCACAGACAATCCTCAACTTATGACCACATGAGGGAAGAGAATTTCCATTGCCAAGCAAGGCAATGAGTCGTGCCACTGTTTGCAAAATTAGTGCAGTTGCTAAGTGAATCATGCCATTGTTCAGCGAATCTGGCTGACCAGATTTGACTTTTTTCACAGAAGCCAGCTGGGAAAGTTACAAGTGATGATCACATGACCTAAGACACTGCAACTATTGCAAATATGTGCTGGTTGCTAAGCGCCCAAATTTTGATCATGTGATCATGAGAATACTGCAGTGGTAAATGTGATGACCATCATAAATAATTTTTTCTTCAATGTTGTTGTAATTTTTGAACAATCAGTAAACAAATGGTTGTAAGTTGAGGATCCCTATATCTTTGATATTAGAAGATTTGTAGATTTAGGTCCGATGCTTGTTCAAATTCATCTCTGACTGACTCTAAGATTTACAGTAGAACAGTAATTCTGCATATAGTGGAAGATATGAACATTACTATTCTTCTGTACTCTTCTGCTTTAATGAACAGTGAATATAATAAGCATTTTCCTTCAAAATAAGTCATTTCAAGCACTCATCATAAAAGACTTCTTAGAGTCCTACTAAACAATAACTTAAATGTGAGCCAACATTGTGCAACAGCAACAAAAACAGACAATGTAATCCTAAACTGCATTAACAGAAGGATAGAAGCAAGAACACGTGAAATTCTTACACAACTTTACAAAGCCTTAGTAAGACCACATTTGGAATACTGCATCCAGTTCTGGTCACCACAATATAAAAATGTTGAGAGTCTGGAAAGAGTGCAGAGAAGAACAAGAAGAAAGATTAAGACTAGGTCCCACTGGCCGATGAACGCAAAACGTATGCAGAAAGGACACAGCAGATGAACAAAATTTCGGGGTTGGCTCCATCCGTTTTCATCTGCTCCAAAAAGTGGTGAAAATTTGCATAAACAGAAGGGAAAAGAATGGATGTGGGTAGTATGTAGCGGGGATGTTAAACGGATGTTCATTGGAAGCCTAGCAGATGAAAGCGGATGGAAGAGGATGACACCTCCGAAGGGGTTCCAGGGAGAATTTCAAAGCAGACGCACAGTGGAAGGGGCGGATGCATAGCGGATGAAGCAGATGCATCATGTACACCTATAGGAAACTAAGGAGATGCCGTGCGGATGTATATCGGATGCAAAGCATTTACTGCGCATGCGGGGGGTATGAATTGCATCCGCTCTATGGATATAAAAGGATGCAGCATGCACGCAGTCAGCATACAGTGGAAAGACATGCTGGAAGCTACATCTTGCAGGAACACCATGATTCATCAGTCAGGCAAGAAGAGAAAGTCCATGCCTACTCGTTTCAGCCCTGGCAAGGTGAAGAAGGGTAGAACCAGCATCCCACCCCCTGGCACTGACTCTGAAGCTGCTGCTGCTGTGGTGGACCAGCCCCAAGGCCCTCAAGCCCCTCAAAGCCCTGCTGCTGAAGGCCCTGCTGCTCAAGCCCCTGAAGGCACTGCTGCTCCAGCCCCTGAAGGCCCTGCTGCTCAAGGCCCTGAACAATCTCCAGAAGGCCCTGATGCTGAAGCTCCTGAAGGCCCTGCTGAAGCCCCTGCCAGAGGGAGGAAGAGGCAAGGGAAGGAGAAGGGAGAGAGGAAACAGTACACCATTTCTGAGGAGCATGAGGATGAGGTGCTGGAATGGCTGAGGGAGAATGAGTACCTGTGGAAAAAGAGCCACAGACTGTATCGGGACACCAAAAAGAAGCAGGCAGCTTGGAGAGACAAGGCAGAGAGCCTGGGGTACACTGCAGAAGTACTCCTTGGGTGGTGGAAGCACATGCACACCTGGTATGGCAAGCTACACCTCAAGAAATCCGGGCAGGCCGCTGTCAAGCTCACTGACCGGGAGATGTACGTCATGGCCAAGTGCAGTTTCCTGGAGGGTGAGATCCACCACCAATGAGCAGCCCCTCTGAGACCCCTCTCCCTCAGACAGCCCACAGACAGCCAGTCCTCTTCCAGCCATGAGCCAGCGAGCCTGTCCAGGCAGGTGTCTTCAGAAGGCCCCACAACAGAGACCCCCTCGACAGCTGCATTCCCCATGCCGGCGGACTTGGAGGATCCTATGGACGATGATGCCCTGCTGTCACAAATGGAGGAAGAAGCAGCAGCCACCAGAGGCCAACCCACCCCCACCCCCAGCTCCAGAGGATGCAGGCAGTGAGGGAGACTGGAGGGCCAGGACCACAGTGTGCTGTTGGAGATCAGGGACACAATGAAGACTAGCACAGAACTTCTCTCTCAGTTGGTCAACTTGGACAGAGCATCCTCGGGCCAGAAGCCCTTCATCATCTACGTGAGCCAGACCTTGAGGGACCTGCCCGAGGCTGAGTACCAGGTGATGAAGCAGAAGATCGCAGCACTTCTGCACAACCCTCAAGGCCCAGCTGAAGCTGCTCCTACCCAGTCCAGGTCTGCTCCTCCACCCCAGGCGATGTCACAACCCTTCCATGGCTTTCAACAGCCCCTCACCTACCTAGGCTACAACTACCAGGACTTCCCACAGCACAAGCCGAACTTCCTAGTCCAGGCCCAGGTTCATCGGATGCCACAGATGCCACTCCTCATCCAGCTGCAGACCAGACAGCCCCACTACACTCCTCCCAACCCTTCCTCCACCCCACAGCCAAGCCTGTCAACAGACAAACTGTCATCAGTATTGGACCTGACATCTCAAATCCTTGATGAAGGGCCTCTCAACCTTACGGGACTGAGTCAACTCTCGAATAGCTTCCTGAACACACCACTACCTGTTGTACCCTTGGGGCCAAGCATCCCAATGGCACCTCAGACCAGCACTCAAGCCACATCCACATCCACAGTCACTGCCCACTTCACAGGGACCATGGACATGACTCAGAGTGACTCAGAATAGTCTCAGAGACTGAGTTGTTTACTTGTTTAATAAAGTTTATCTTTGCTTAAGACACTTAATACAGTTTACTTGGTTCATTTTGCTTATTTAATAAAGTCATAAAGTTTTCCTAAGAAAGTTAATAAAGTTTATCTTTGCTTAAGACACTTAGCTTACTTGGTTCATTTTGTTTACTTTAATAAAGTGTTGGTGAAAACTTTGAAAAAATGGTTAAGCCTTTGCATGCTTGTGGGATAGATAAGGATAGTTGTGGGACAGATAAACCTCCAGTGCAACCATAGTGGGACTGTATGGTCCACCATCCCAGCGATCCAGATGATTTTCTCCCCCTTTTTATAGAAAATATTGGTTGTCCGCTAGGTGTTCTTCTATATACTCTAGACATACTGCAGACATCCTAAATATACGAGATACATCCCAGATACAAATGTTTTGTCCGTCTATTTCCGTGCTACTAACGCTGTGTAGACGTTCCGTGTACCTTTTGTTTCAGCTGCAGTGGATGTGAGTTGAGGGGATTTCCAGAGAATGCAGAGAGGATACAGTGGACGTTTAATAGATGATAACGGACATAGAATGTTTGTTGCCTGTATATGTCGCGGATGTACATCGTACGCAGTGGAAAGTTCATCCATTCACAAAGTTTTGTGCAGCTCAAAACTTCTTGTGCGGATGAAATCACAGTGGGCGGATGCTCAATGGATAGAGCGTATGAAACATGTATGCAGTGAGTACACAATGGTTGCATAGCGTTTTCCAATGGATGGCAAGCTTTTTTTAACGGTTTACATCCTCTTTGCATCCGTAAATGCGGTGGGACTGGGCCTTTAGGGGCTGGAGGCTAAATCATACAAAGAACACTTACTTATTGGAATTGGGTATATCTAGTTTAATGAAAAGAAAGACCAGGGATGCCATGACAGCATTGTTCCAATATTTGAGGAGCTCCTTCAAAGACAAGGGGGTCAAACTATTTTCTGAAGCACCAACAAACATGACAAGAACAATGGATGGAAACTCACCAATCTAGAAGCAACCTAGAAATAAGGAGAAATTTCCTAACAGCGAGAGCAAGCAACCAATAGAACAGCATGCCTTCAGAAGTTATGGGTGCTCCATCACAGGAAGTCTTCAAAAAGAAACTGGACAACCATTTGTCTCAAACTGTTTTACAGGATCTCCTGTGTGAGCAAGGGGTTGGAGTAAAAGACCTCTAAGATCCCTTTCAACTCTGTTATTCTATGTTCAATGCCTTAGATTGAATTTAGATTGAAACGACAGCTTTCTCTGGTTGTTGACTTAAGGGGGATGTGGCAGTTCTTAAATCTTTATGAACATTCCAAAATCCAAGAATTAGATCAAAAGCTCCAGCAACAACCACCACACAAGATCCAGAATGAGATAGGGCTGCAGGCTGTTGTCATGGAGATGCTCAGCAGAGAAAACAAAGTGAAATACAAATGAAACATTGATTAGATCACATGGCTGTAAGCTCAAAATAATGGGTCTATCAGGGTGAGAATAATCATCACAGGAAAACTTTGCATGGAACCAAAAATGTCTGACAAATCAAATGTGGATGTGCAAATCAGACTTCCCATTTTGTTCATGCAACTCTGCAAATACTAGATAAGGTCCCAGCTTTGGCCTGCTCAAACAAAAACAGCATTTAAAAAGAGGACACTCCAATCTATTTCATCCACATTTCTGTAATTATACTTGTGAAACTATTGACTTTGTTTCTGGATGCTATTTGCTGAGTGGTAGTCCGTGGAAAGGTTCGGGGGAAAAAAAAAGAGGACGATAAATAGAAGTTTCCCAAATGTCAAGCCACTATTAAAAATGGATTTTCATCCATTATTATAGATGTCACCCTGATATCAAGAATGTCACATTTACTTCTACACAAACAGGCAGTTTCCACTTTCTCTAAAGCTGTGCCTTGTATTTCACCTGATGTTGGTAAATTGTCAGATTTTTACCAAGCTCCTTGAAATGTTGGAGGCTACATTTTAAACTTTGCTAACTGACATTTTCTCAGCGAGTAGATAGGTCGGAACCTGGTTATTTTCTGAATGTTTCACTTTTGGGGGGAATTTTATCCTGTTGTTCTTAGCTCAGAAGACACACACCACGGAGGGATAGAATAAAGTTTTTATTTTATTTTATTTATTTTGTCAAGCGATTATTAGATAAAAGGTATAAGTATAAACATGGTTATGAATACATGAAATGGATATGAATAAGAAAAAAAAGAAACAATATGACAGGGACAGTAGGCACATTGGTGCGCTTATGTATGCCCCCTACAGACCTCTTAGGAAAGGGTGAGGTCAATAGTAGACAATCTAAGGTTAAAGTTTGAGGAAGAAACCACAGAGTCAGATAAAGTATTCCAGATATTGCTGTTGCTGAAGTCATATTTTCAGCAATCAAGTTTGGTGTGGTTTACCTTGAGTTTGTATCTATTATGTGCTCTTGTATTGTTATGATTGAAACTGGAGTATTCATTGACAGATGGGACATTGTAATATATAATTTTATGTACTATACTTAGATCAACCGAAGGCGGTGTAGTTCTAGGTTTTCTAGGTCTAACATTTCAAGTATGGTGGCATAAGGTATTCTGCTAAGAATAGAGGAGTGGAGAACTCTTCTTGTGAAATATTTCTGGACTTTCTCAACTGTATTAATATCAGATATGTAATGCGGGTTACAGACTGATGAGTTGTATTCAAGTATTGGTCTAGCAAATATTTTATATGCTCTAGTTAGTAGTGATATTACCAGAAGAAAAGCTACGTTGGATTAGGTTAACAACTCTTAATGCCTTTTTGGCTATGTCATTACAGTGGGCTCTAGCACTTATATCATTTGAGATGAGTACTCCAAGGTCCTTGACAAAGTTTGGGTCATCAACAAGGTCTTGACTATTCAGCTTGTATTTTATTTTCTGATTCTTTTTGCCAATATGTAAGACAGAGCATTTATTTGTTGAGATTTGAAGTTGCCATTTATTTGACCATTCTGATACATAGTCAAGATCTTTTTGAAGGGTAGCAGTATTGTCGGTGGTGTTGAAAAACTTTACATCATCAGCGATGAGAACATAGCTGCTCTTAATATGATCACAGAGGTCATTTGATTTGAAGTTGCAAGATCACATGAAGTCTTAATAAACCATTTCATAAACAAGGAGAGAAGCAAGCTAGAACCAAGGAGAAATTTCCTGATAATTAGAACAATTAATCAATGAAATGGCTTGCTTTCAGAAGTTGTAAACACTCCAACACTGGAAGTTTTTAAGAAGAGATTGGATAACCATTTGTCTGAATTGGTGTAGGGTTTCTTGCCTGAGCAGGGAGTTGGACTAGAAGACCTCCAAGGTACCTTCCAACTCTGTTATTCTATTCTATTCTATTCTATTCTATTCTATTCTATTCTGTTCTGTTCTGTTCTGTTCTGTTCTGTTCTGTTCTGTCCTGTCCTGTCCTATCCTATCCTATCCTATCCTATCCTATCCTATCCTATCCTATTCTATCCTATCCTATCCTATCCTACCCTATCCTATAGAAATAAGTACATCTTAAGCAGTGGTGCATTTCAAAATAGTTTATCACTGGTTTGGTGGATGTGGCTTGGTGGGCACGGATTGCATACGTGGACACACTTTGTGTGCATACTCACCAAACATGCACTTTGTGCAGGCACAGAGGCTTTCCGACTCACCTCCTGCAATCCTGCACTCTCCCTGTCACTTCAGCAGCTAATGTGCAGCAATCTGCTGTGCCGCAGAAAGCAGCTGAGCTGCAAAAGCAGGGAATAAAGGTCAGTATGGAAGCCCAGGTGGGCAGGTCTGCCCAACAGCTGATGTTGGAGAGAACTGGTTCAGTCTTCACTGCGCTACCGGTATGCCAGAACCAGGCCAAACCAAGAGAATACCACCACTGATCTTAAGGAAAGTACATGTGAATTTTCACACAATTATTTAAAAAGCAAAATTATGCAGTAATGAGACAGATCTCTGATTAGATTCCTATGCAGCTGGAATCAATTTGAGATAAATGGATTCCTTTACCCTTTACATCCAATCTTCCTTCCTTTCTTTTTCTTTTCTTTTCTTTTTTTTCTTTTTGGAGTGAAAGTTTATTTTCAGCAAAAGGAGAATGATGTAGCAGACTATGAATTGCAGCTTTTCTAGACACATTCATACCTTATTGAAAATGAATTTATAATTTAATATCATGGAGATGTTTATATTTCGTGCTTTTCAGATCCATGCACGCCCTTCGTTTTTTACCAAGTGGGTAGCTATGCTAAAAAGCTGAGTAATATTAGGCTGCCATCGAGTTAAAAAAGAAAGTGGAAGCAAAAATAAAATACTATTTGAAAAAGTGTGGGGGGGAAATAACGGTTAAGGAGAAAAGGAAGAAAGAGTATACAGAAAAAACAAAAAAAGATGGAAATGGTCTTTGAAATTGTCAGAGGATAGACAGGTGTCGAAAGCAAATTTACATAGATGACTTCATTTAAAAAATACAGCAAGTTTAATTACCTTATCATTTTATCTGCAGATCATGACATAACTTTGACATTTCTTATTTTCCATTCTGGCAGCTTTTAGGTTAATTATAGAATATGCGCAGCAGGTGGCTGAATCTGGCAATCCACACAGGTGTTGGGAATTCATCAGTCTAAGAACCCCATGCTGGCTGGAGAATTCTGGGAGTTGAAGTCCACAAGTTTTCAAATTGCCAAGGTTGGCCACCCCTGCCCTACTTCGTGGCTTTCTCATTTGGTTGGTTGTTGTTGGCCACATCTTCCTTATACTTGCAGCCAGAATCTTCTGCAAATCCAGCAGTCATAAAGTTGCAACAAACAACCAAGCTCAGAGAGCTCCAAGCAGAGGCGGTGTTCAGCAGGTTCTGACCGGTTCAGGAGAACCGATAGCAGACATTTTGAGTAGTTCGGAGAACCAGCAAATCCTACCTCTGAGTGGCCATGCCCCCATCTATTCTCTGCCTCCCGAGTACCAGCTGATTGGCTGGGTCTTCTTTGGTTGACCTGCACAGGAGAACAGAGCTAGAAATCAGATGAGCGGGGTGGGGAGGGAATGGAGATTTTGCAGTATCCTTTTGCATGCCCACAGAACCTGTAGTAAAAAAATTTGCATCCCACCACTGGCTCCAAGGACCCCTGAGAGGGAGAAAAAGGATATATGAGAAAAAGAAAATTGTTGACTCTGTTCCATGCTTGTGGAAGATGGAGATAGAAATTGGCAACTCATGATCTTTAAATGTCTAGGAGATTCTTCATCATCCTTATCATGTCTGTCCCAAAAGTGCTTTTCCAAGGGAAACTGAATTTTGTTATTTTTCTCTGAAGACATTTCTTGATCTGTTGTGTGGATGCTTGTGTGTATTAAGGGATGGGGAATTTTGGTAGGTGATGGGGTGTTTGGGGATTGTCATGTGTGTGTGCTTGTTGGGTCTGGTCTCTGGGTGTTATATGATTTTTGTTGTAGGTGTATAGTTTGTATATATGTACAATGAAAATAAAATATATCATTGTTATTGTTACTATTGTTACTACTATTACTACTACTACTATTACTACTGTATTATTATACACAAAAAATGACAATGTACACAGCAAATGAGATAACTATGCTGGGTTTCGTATCACAAATTGAACACTTCCTAAGCATTTGGGATTGTGTGATGTATCAGCAGATTATGCAAACAGATCCCAGTTAGGTGGCCTTCTGCAGCTGACCAATGATGATTTTGTCAGTGCCAATTGTTTTTAAGTGCTTGCCTAAATCTTTAGGCACAGCACCCAGTGTGCCAAGTACCACTGGAACTACTTGCACTGGTTTATGCCAGAGTCTCTGCAGTTCGATTCTCAAGTCCTGATATCTGATGATTTTCTTCAAATTGTTTCTCATCGATTCTGCTGTCACCAGGTATGGCAATGTCGACAATCCATACTTTTTTCTTCTCCACAATCATGATATCTGAGGTATTGTGTTCCAAAACTTTGTCAGTCTGTTTTTGGAAGTCCCACAGTAGTTTTGCATGCTCATTTTCAACCACTTTCTCAGGCTTATGAACCCACCAGTTCTTTGCTACAGGCAGATGGTAGTTGTGACACAAGTTCCAGTGGGCCATCTGAGCAACTGTGTTGTGATGTTGTTTGTACTCAGTCTGAGCGATTGTCTTGCAACAACTCAGTATATGATCGATAGTTTTGTCTGCTTCTTTGCAGAGTTTGCATTTGGAGTCATCAGCAGATTTTTCTATTCCGGCTTTGATTGCATTTGTTCTGATGGCTTGTTCTTGAGCTGCTATTACCAATATCATCATCATCATCATCATCATCATCATCATCATCATCATCATCATAATTCCACCTCTCATCCAAGAAGCTTCTTCAGCTTCTTGATCTTTAAGTAGCCCACTCTCCTCTTTTGACTTCCCCAGATTTTCTGAATATCCTTGACCTGTTAGAGCAAGCAACATTTTTGACCTAAAGCTACAGAGCTGAATTTTAGCGCTAAGCTTTCAGTGGGATGTAGAAAAAAGCAGGAAGCAATTCCAAAATTTACTGAATTGCACTGTAATCCAGGCTATGTGACTGAAAAAAAAAATGCAGATTTTTTTCTAATGACAATTCTTAAATTTATTTTTATAGCAATCACTAAGGCAGGTAGACTCTATGAACATCTCAGTACAAAGCTTGGTCCCACATTTCTCCTTGGTGGAACGTGCTGTGAGTCAAGGCCCATTTAATTTCTGCACAAGATCATTAAACTAATTTGTCAGATTTAATCCTAGAAAGGGATAGAGTCCCTCACTATCTCAATTATCTTTCTTGTTTCGGACATTGTCTGAGTTTTCAAAAGTATTGTCTTCAATGACCTTGACTAATCATCTCAGATTTCCAATGATTAGTCAGCATAAGTGTTGTGGTCTGTTAGCAGCTGGCCCCTCCAACAGCCGAATCAGAAAAGGAGGAGGTGTGGGAGTCAGGATCAGCATCAGAGCAGCCTGGGAGCTGTGAGGGAGAAGAAGGAATGGATCTGTCCGAGAGAGAGAGAGAGAGAGAGAGAGAGAGAGAGAGAGAGAGAGAGAGAGAGAGAGACAGAGAGACAGAGAGACAGAGACAGAAACAGAGATGGAGTCTCAGTCATCCAGCAGCCCTCAGACAGAGAGTCAACAGCCCCCAGGTCCAGAGGTGGCTGATGAGGAAGAGGAGAAAGAGCTGGGTCCAGTGCCTGACATGTGGCTGTGCAAAAGGCAGAGGAGAAGAGAGCAGAACAGTAGAAACTTATGGGATGGTCCTTGGGATGGAAGAGCCACCGCTGCTAGTGAAGCTCCACCCAAACTTTTTGCTGGGGATGCCTGCACTTCTAATATAGGAATCTTTTGAGTTCACATCAGAGGGTTTATTGTGTTTGGGGAGCTGGATCAGAACAATACATTTCAGTGTTGATGGCATTTTGAACAAAGGTCCTGCAATTGTCCTCTCCTCTCAATGCCCTTTTTCACAAAATCATATAGACTAACATCTTGCCCAATGCAGAACTGTACATTTGTGGCTTTTTCCATCTCTAGATGTAGAGTAATCCCAGCATGGACATTTGTAGATGGCAGTATGAGTGACCTCAAATGCATCAGTAAGTCATTGTACAAAATATGCAAATTACAACTATTCTTTGACTTACATAGTTTATTTAGTGACTGTTCAAAGTTACAATGGCACTGAAAAAAGTGACTGATTTTTCACACTCATGACCATTGCAGCATCCCCATGGACATATGATCAAAATTGAAATATTTGGCAACTGGTTCATACTTATGACCGTTGCTGTGTCTCAAGCTCACATGATCACCTTTTGCGACCTTCTGACAAAAAAAGTCAATGGGGAACCCAGATTCACTAAACAATCATGTTAGTATTTTAACAATTGTGGTGATTCACTTAACAACTATGGCAAGAAAGATCATAAAATGGGCCAAAAATCATTGAACACATGTCTCACTTAAGTCCCTGTCACACTGCACCAACGGATGCAAAGAGGATGTAAAACGGACAAAAAAGCTTGCCATCCGTTGGTTAACGCCATGTATCCATTCTGTACTCACTGCCTCCGTTTTGCTTCCTCTCTATCTGTCCAGCATACGTTTATGGACATTTCATCCGCTCAGAAAGTTTTGAGCTGCTCAAAACGTTTGAGAGGAAAATGTATCCAACGCATCCATGCTACATCCGCTACGCATCCGCTACGCATCCGTTCTGCATCCCCTATATCCGCTAGGCATCCATTCCGCATCCGAACAACTCGCATCTGCTCGGACACAGGGAGGAAGTGGAACGGATGCGGAACAGATGCAGAATGGATGCCTAGCGGATGCAGCATGGAAACAAAGCATTTAAAATGGAAAAAACATTTGCAGAGGGGACCTATCTCGGATATTAAGGATGCCTAGAGGATGCAAAGGGACGCCTATACTGCCTATAAAAAGGGGGAGCAACAAACCTGCATCTCACTTTCAGAACAGCAGCCCAGCTGTGGGACCTCTGCAGCTTTCATCTGACTCTTGCTCTTCCACAGCATCCAGTCATGTCAATTGTGGATCGTAACACAGTCCTTTTGGCAGCCATCATCCTTCTGCAACAGTGCAAAGCCATCTACAGGCTCTGTGAACTCTACTACGGGAAGAAAAAGAGGCGGCCAAGAAGCATCTGGGTCCGAAGATGGATCGGGAGAAGAGCAGATTACGGACTGTACAACAAGCTGATGGTGGAGCTCAGGAACAAAGACACTCGTGCATTCCAGAACTTCATGAGGATGCCTCCAGCCATTTTTGATGAAGTTGTGCAGCGGCTGACACCCAGGTTGACCAAGGCAAACACCAACTTTCGGCCCAGCCTGGACTCTTGGCTCAAGGTGGCACTCACTCAGCGCCACCTGGCCTCAGGGACCACCTAAAGGAGCTTGCAGTAGGGCTGGAGGGCACCACACAACACCATCAGCATTGTGGTCAGAGAAGTGGTGCAGGCCATCATCGAAAAATACCTGGAGGAGATCCTCCAGTGCTCCTCCACTGAAGAAGGCTGGAAGAAAGTTGCAGAGCAGTGGTATCAGAGGTGGAACTTCCCACACACCGTTGGAGCCATAGATGGCAAGCACGTGGCCTGCAAACCACCACCCAAGTCGGGGTCCACTTATTTCAACTACAAGGGCTTCTTCAGCATCATCCTCTTTGCCATGGTCGATGCTGACTATAAGTTCATGTACATCGATGCTTCAGGCAACGGCTCATGTTCAGATGCCCAGGTATACAATGCCAGTGACCTCAAGGAGGGGCTAGAAGGCAACCTCATCATGGGATTCCCAGATCCAGACCCCCTGCCCAATGAAATGCGAGATGTGCCCTATTTCATCGTGGGGGATGACGCCTTCTCCCTCAGAACCTACCTCACGAAGTCCTACACTTCCAGACTCCTCACCCGTGAAGAGAGGATCTTCAACTACAGGCTGTCCAGGGCAAGGCGGGTGGTGGAGAACGCCTTTGGCATCCTGGCCAACAGGATCCAGGTACTTCTCACCACCATGCAGCATCGCCCAGAGACCGTGAGGAGGATCATGGAAGCTTGCTGCATCCTGAACAATCTCATGCGCACCCGCTACCCAGTCTTGCAGAACAGGCTCGAGGACCACCAACAAGGCAATGGGGACATGGAGCCTGGGGAATGGAGGCAAGGGCGAAACCTGATAGACACTGAGGATGTGCAAGGCCCCAACAGAGCCTCATGTGAAGGGAAGAAGCAGCGCAACCTCCTGAGATGCAGGTGCAACTCCCCAGCTGAGCAGTGGAGTGGCAAGTCAGGATGATAGATGACTAATGGGTGCTTCCTTCAGCCTGTCTCATCACACTGATGAGATTGGGCCATGTATGTTGGGTGGGCCTACAATGAACAGGGTGTTGAATAAAGAGTTGTGTTTGTGTTGACATGTGTGGATCAATGATTACATTGTTATTGATAATAAAGGGACATAGGTGTGGCACCTGGGAGGATGGACCATACAGTCCCATGATGCTTACACTGGAGGTATATCTATCTCCACAGCTATTACCCATGCCAAAGGTATCCGTCCCCACCCCACTGCTATCTTAACCCATCCAACAAGCATGCAAAGGCTTAAACCATTTCTAAAAGTTTCCAGCAAGACTTTTTTTTAAAAAAAAAATGAAGCAAGTGTGTGAATCAAAGATAAACTTTATTGACAAACAAGCTGTAAAAGAAAAATGACCCAAGTCAATTGTCCAAATAAAGTCCACACCCTGTCTCTGGCACGGTCACTCGGAGGTGTGCCCAGTCTCAGGGGTGAAGGGTCCAGGTGCTGTGGAGGTGGTTGCTGCTGCAGTGCTGGTCTGAAGCACCACTGGGGTGCCTGGCCCCAAGAGGACAACAGGTGACAGTGTGTTGAGAAAGCTCTCAGACAGCTGGCTCAGACCCGTGATGCTGAGAGGTCCTTCCTCCATGCCATGGGGTGACAGCCCCAGTCCTGAGAACAGATGTACTGAGGTCGGGCTTGGCTGTGGGGTGGAGGAAGGACTAGTGTAGTGGGGCTGTCTGGTCTGCAGCTGGGTGAGGACTGGCGTGGGTGGCATCGCTGTCATCGGTGGCATCATTGGTGTGGGTGGAATCGGTGGCATCAGTGGAACCGGTGGCAACGGTGTCGCCTGATGACTCTGTGCCTGGACTGGGAAGGGCTGCTGCCTGTGCTGCTAGACCTCCTGGTAGCCCTAGCCCTGGTAGGTGAGGGGCTGTGGAAAGCCTTGGAATGGGAGGGACATCACCTGGGGTTGAGGAGCAGACCTGGACTGGGTGGGAGCAGGTTCCTCTGGATCTGGAGGGTTGTGAAGCAGCTCGGTGATCCGGTCCTTCACCACCTGGTACCGGGGTTCCTCCATGTTCCTGAGGGTCTGGTTTACATAGGTGAGGAAGGGCTTGCGGTTGGAGGATGAGAAGTTGGTGTGGACCAGCTGAGAGAGGAGATCTATGCTGGTGTGGATGGTGTCCCTGATCTCCAGCAGGACAGTGTGGCTCTGCCCCTTCTGCTGTCTGGCTCTCTGCCTTTCTGTGGAGGTGGAGCTTGGGGGGGTGGATGTGATTACAGCTGTGGTGTACCCGACGTCTCCTTTCTCCCACCGCACCAGGGAGTCCTCCACATGCTCCACCACGGTTACAAAACCTGTCCGCGGGTTCTCCGCCATGGTACGCTCCACAGAAACCTGCCTGGAGACAGGGACTGACTCTCGGCCGGAAGAGGACTGGGTCTCAGCAGGCTGCCGGAGACAGAGGGTCATGAGAGGGGCTGCTGGTGCTCCTCGGTGGTGGATCTCACCCTCCAGGAAGCTGCACCTGGCCATGATGTAGGTCTCTCTGTCTGTCAGCTTAACCATGGCCTGGTCAGATTTCTTCAGGTGCAGCTTCCCGTATCAGGTGTGCATGTGCTTCCACGAGCCGAAGAGCACCTGCGAAGTGTAACCCATACTCTCCACCCTCTCTCTCCAAGCAGCCTGCTTCCTTTTGGTGTCCCTGTACAGCTGGTGTCCCTTCCGCCACAGAAAGTCATTTTCTCTCAGCCACTCCAGCACCTCATCCTCGTGTTCCTCCTCAAAATAGTATTGCCTCCTCTCCCATTGTCGCATACGCCTCTTCCTTCCTTTGGCAGGACCAGATGGGCCCTCATCAGAGGGGCTCCCAGGTAGTAGGGGCTGCTCCTCCACACCACCACCAGCAGCATCAGCAGCAGGATCATCATCATCATCATCATCATCATCATCATCATCATCATCATCACCAGCAGGATCATAATCATCATCATCATCAGCAGCAGCAGTAGCAGCACGAGCAGGACCAGGAGCACAAGCAGTACAAGCAGTACGAGCAAGTCCAGGAGCACAAGCAGGACCAGCAGGACCAGCAGGACCAGGAGCAGCTTCAGCAGAGTAAGCACCAGCAGAAGCACCACCGCCAGGAGCAGCTTCAGCAGAGTAAGCACCAGCAGAAGCACCACTGCCAGGAGAAGCTTCAGCAGAATCTCCAGCACCAGAAGAGCGAGCGCGAGCAGCAGAAGCCTCAGCAGAAGCCCCAGCAGAAGCAGAGTCAGGGACAGGGGGCGGCAGGGTGGCCCTGTCCCTCTTGCCAGGGATGGCGGCAGGTTGCTGAGGCTTTCGCTTCTTCCTCATGGTTGTGGGATTGCTGGCTGGCAGGGAGGCTGGCAGGCACCAAGGCTGGCAGGAAGGCTGGCA
>BLBF01000002.1:7517396-7536803 GCA_015471245.1 Laticauda colubrina | reverse complement strand
GCTGGCAGGGAGGCTGGCAGGCACCAAGGCTGGCAGGAAGGCTGGCAGGCAGGCAGGCACCAAGACTGGCAGGCAGACTGGCTGGCAGGGAGGCTGGATGGCAGGCTGGCAGCAAGGCTGGCAGGCAGGCAGAGAGCAAGGCTGGCAGGGAGGCTGGCAGGGAGGCTGGCAGGAAGGCTGGCAGCAAGGCTTGCAGGCAGGCATGCAGGCAGGGCAGGCAAGGTCTCGATGTATCCAGCAGCAGGTGTTTCCTCCGAATGCTGGCCACCTGCGAGCTGCTTCCCTTTATATCTGCGTGGCTTACGCAATGCATCCCTGCCGCATGAGCAATTAACGCTCTGCATCCGTTCAGCTTCCACTGTGCACCCGCTAGGCTTCCGCTCTGCATCCGCTTCATCCGCTGTGCATCCGCTGTGCATCCGCTGTGCATCCACTGTATCCGTTCAACGTCCGCTTTGCTGAGGTCCCCCGGAAGCCTTGCGGATGTGCCATCCACTCCCATCCGCTCCGATCCACTCCCATCCGCTGGGCTTCCTTTCCGCATCCACTTTCCATCCGCTCTGCGTCCTCCCCCCGTCCGTTCCTTTCCGTGTTATCTGCTCTGGTTATGCAAATTTTTGCCCCTTTTGAGAGCGGATAACAATGGATGGAACATTTTGCTCATCCGTTGTGTCCTTTTTACATACGTTTTGCATCCATTGGGCAGTGTGACAGGGCCTTTAGCAACAGAAATTTGGGGCTCAACTGTATACTATAAGTCAAGGACTACCTGTGTTTACTTTCAATTTCCAGCAAAAAAAATTGGCCAATATCAAACAATGGATTCACTTAATGATCATTGAACAACCCCTGCAAAAAGGATCATAAAATCCAATTGGTCACATGATGACCCTTTTATGACCATCAAGATTAGCCATCAATTATGAGGTTCACAATCATAAGTTAAGGACTATCTATACAAGAACTGAAGGCCATAACCTGGACTTTTTCATGGCAGACTTGTATTCTGTCCTCACTATATGTTAATCTGTGTGCAGTTCGACATGCAGCTAAACCCACCTATCTTCCAATAAACAGACCTTGTGCATAGATCTGAATGCTTTATTGAAAGAACAGGATATGGTGAATCTGTGGAAAACAGGAATGCATACAATGAGAACTATATACAAGATAGGCAATAATAAGTTACTGCTGAACATAACAATTAATAAATAAAAGCAATTTAAATATCACCAGTGGTGCTCTGTGTGTGGGATGTGAGTTTGTCCTTGGATGACCATGTGCCATAGATTAAGATGGATTCTCCTTTGTGCTTCTGCCTTCTCCAAATGCTGAAGGAAATGGAGTCTGGCTTCCCAGTGTGCACTTGTTTTGAGAGTGAGGGCTGAGGGGTAAAGAGGTGGGGTCAGCTTCAAACAATATACTTTGTATTTTTCTCTCCCGTCACAAGATGGGCCTAGAGCTCAAAAACAGTTTATAAAGATTGTATATTGGGGCATATTTGTTCCTTCAGCCACTAGATGGGGATAGAGAGCAACAACAGTGTATAAAAGTTAAGGCCCTGTCACATTGCCCAATGGATGCAAAACGGACACAATGGACAAGCAAAATGTTCCATCTGTTGTTATCTGCTCTCAAAAGGGGCAAAAATTTGCATAACCGGAGCGGATAACACGGACGGGGGAAGGACCCAGGGTGGATGGAAAGCAGAGGCAGAACAGAAGCCCAGAGGATGGAAGCGGATGGGAGCGGATGGCACATCCGCAAGGCTTCCGGGGGGCCGCAGCAAAGTGGATGCAGAACGGATACAGCAGATGCACAGCGGATGAACAGCGGATGAAGCGGATGCAGAGCGGAAGCCTAGCAGATGCACAGCGGAAGCCTAATGGATACAGAGCGTTAATTGCGCATGCGGGGAGGATGCATTGCGTAAGCCTCGCAGATATAAAGGGAAGCAGCTCAGAAGCAGGTCACCATTCAGAGGAAAGACCTGTTGCCGGACGGATTGACAGCCTTGCCTGCCCTGCCTGCATGCCTGCCTGCCAGCCTTGCTGCAAGCCTTGCTTCCAGCCTCCCTGCCAGCCTCCCTGCCAGCCTTGCTGTCTGCCTGCCTACAAGCCTTGCTGCCAGCCTCCCTGCCAGCCTTCCTGCCAGCCTTGGTGCCTGCCTCCCTGCCAGCCTTCCTGCCAGCCTTGGTGCCTGCCTCCCTGCCAGCCTTCCTGCCAGCCTTGGTTCCTGCCAGCCTCCCTGCCAGCCAGCAACCCCACAACCATGTGGAAGCACAGCAAGCCTCAGCCATCTGCTGCCAGCCCTGGCAAGAGGGACAGGGCTACCATCCCACCCCCTGGCCCTCACTCTGGTTCTGCTGGGGCTTCTGCAGCACGGGCTCACTCTTCTGGGGCTGGGGCTTCTGCTGCTTCTGCTTCTGGAGGAGCTGATGACAAACACTCCAGCACCAGCCACCTCCAAAGCACCTGGACCCTTCACCCCTGAGACTGAGCGACCAAGAGGAGTGCCAGAGACTCATTTTTATTTTATAGCTTGCTGTTAATAAAGTCTATTTTTGATTCACAAACTTGCTTCATTTCTTTTTTTTAATAAAGTCTTGCTGGAAACTTTTAGAAATGGTTTAAGCCTTTGCATGCTTGTGGGATGGGTTAAGATAGCAGTGGGATGGGTTGAGATAGCAGTGGGATGGACAGGGATACCTTTGGGATGGGTAATAGCTGTGGGATAGATAAACCTCCAGTGCAAGCATAGTGGGACGGGATGGTCCACCCTCCCAGGTGCCACACCTATGGCCCTTTATTATCAATAATAATATAATAATCATCCACACATGTCAACACAAACACAACTCTTTATTAAATGCCCTGATCATTGTAGGGCCACTCAACATACATGGCACAATCTCATCAGTGTGATGAGACAGGCTGAAGGAAGCATCCATTAAGCATCTATCATCCTTTCTTGCCACTCCATCACTCCAGCTGGGGCGTTACACCAGTGTTTCAGGAGGTTGCGCTGCTTCTTCCCTTCACGTGAGGCTCTGTTGGGGCCTTGCACATCCTCAGTGTCTATCAGGTTTCGTCCTTGCCTCCATTCCCCAGGCTCCATGTCCCCATTGCCTTGCTGGAGGTCCACGAGCCTGTTCTTCAAGACTGGGTAGCGGGTGAGCATGAGATTGTGCAGGATGCAGCAAGCTTCCATGATCTTCCTCACAGTCTCTGGGCGATGCTGCATGGTGGTGAGAAGTACTTGGAACCTGTTGGCCAGGATGCCAAAGGCGTTCTCCACCACCCGCCTTGCCCTGGACAGCCTGTAGTTGAAGATCCTCTCTTCACGGGTGAGGTATTTGGAGGTGTAGGGCTTCATGAGGTTGGTTGTGAGGGAGAAGGCGTCATCCCCCACGATGAAGTAGGGCACATCTTGCATGTCGTTGGGCAGGGGGTCTGGATCTGGGAAGCCCACAATGAGGTTGCATTCCAGCCTACCCTTGAGGTCATTTGCCTTGTATACGTGGGCATCTGAAGATGAGCCATTGCTTGAAGCATCGATGTACATGAACTTGTTGTCAACATCGACCATGGTGAAGAGGATGATGCTGAAGAAGCCCTTGTAGTTGAAATAAGTGGACCCCTACTTGGCTGGAGCTTTGCAGGCCACATGCTTTCCATCTATGGCTCCAACGGTGTGGGGGAAGTTCCACCTCTGATACCACTGCTCTGCAACTTTCTTCCATCCTTCTTCAGTGGAGGGGCACTGGAGGAGCTCCTGCAGGTATTCTTCAATGATGGCCTGCACCACTTCTCTGACCACAATGCTGATGGTGCTGGGTTCTACCCTCCAGCCGTACTGCATGCTCCTGTAGGTGGTCCCTGAGGCCAGGTGGTGCAGAGTGAGTGCCACCTTGAGCCCAGGTTCCAGGCTGGGCTGGAAGTTGGTGCTCTGCTTGGTCAACCTGGGTGTCAACTGCTGCACAACTTCGTCAAACATGGCTGGAGGCATCCTCATGAAGTTCTGGAATGCACGAGTGTCTTCGTTCCTGAGCTGCACCATCAGCTTGTTGTACAGTCTGTACTCTGCTCTTCTGGCAAACCATCTTCGTACCCAGAGGCTTCTTGGCCGCCTCTTTTTCTTCCCGTAGTAGAGTTCACAGAGCCTGTAGATGGCTTCGCACTGTTGCAGAAGGATGGTGGTTGCCAAAAGGACCTTGTTACGATCCATGGTGGACATGACTGGATGCTGTGGAAGAGGAAGAGGCAGATGAAGGCTGCAGAGGTCTGCAGCTGGGCTGCTGTTCTGAAAGTGAGATCCAGGTGAGTTGCTCCCCTTTTTATAGGCAGTATAGGTGTCCCTTTGCATCCTCTAGGCATCCTGTAGACATCCTTAATATCCGAGATAGGTCCCCTCTGCGAATGTATTTTCCATTTTACATGCTTTGTTTCTGTGCTGCATCCACTAGGCATCCGTTCTGCATCCGTTCCGTGTCCGTTCCGCTTCCGCCCTGCGTCTGTTTACCGCTGGAGCGGATGGAGTTGCGTGGATGCGGAATGGATGCCTAGCGGATATAGCGGATGCGTAACGAATGCAGAATGGATGCCTAGTGGATGCGTAGCGGATGCAGAACAGACGAATTGGATACATTTTCCGCACAAAAGTTTTGAGCAGCTCAAATCTTTCTGAGCGGATGAAACGTCCATAAACAGATGCTGGATAGATAGAGAGGAAGCAAAATGGAGGCAGTGAGTACAGAACGGATACATCGTGTTAACCAATGGATGGCAAGCTTTTTTGTCCGTTTTACATCCTCTTTGCATCCGTTGGTGCAGTGGGACAGGGGCTTTAGATGTTGGGGCATGATCACTTGGTTGAGTCATAAATGTCATAAGATTTGCTAAACAATAGTACATATGATTTTTTTTTAGCAATTGATTAGGCCTCATGTCCTCATTTTGTCTATAAATAGCATTCAATGACACTGCTATTTATAAACAAAAGAATGGTTTGAGGCCTTCTCACTTGATAGAAAATCATATTTATTATTTTAGTTGAGAAGAACACCAGTAATATTACTTGATATGATATGTCTAATAAGATATAGAAGAGAAATACAGCACTCTTGTATTCTGTTCCTGGTGGTTTGTTTTTTGTTTTTTGCTTATAATGAAAAAATTCTGAGCCTGAACACATTTAAGTACAATTTTCAGTTCATTTAATCATAAAATTGTAACAACAAGTAGTGAATGGAATTTGCTGGTTCTACCCTTAGCTATATTTTGACACAATGTGGGGGAAAATGCAGTTGCTGGATAATGATTCTTAGGAGTAAGGAAACACAGGAACATTCCCCTCCCTGTTTAAGGTTTTTGTTTTTGGTGTACATGGTGATCACAAAAGCCAACAAGCCAACAATAATTGCAGAGGTCTGTTGAATGAAAGCTTGGATGTAGTTTTCTCTTTAACAGTTCCAGCACAACTAAGTAGAGTTACACATTGCTGATCAACATGATTGTCTCAACTAAGGTAAACAGAAAGATTGTCTAAATTAGTAATCAGATAGTGATCAAAAGTTGCCGTGTAGTTCCTTGATTTCAAAATGAGAGAAACAAAGAAAAAGCAGGAAAAAATTGCAAATTACAGAATGGAGGTGCTTAGGCAGACTGTGTGGCAATTCCATATACACTTCTAGTGCTCCTCTTTAGAACTTGGGTTCTAGTGCTCCTCAAGAACTTGGGCAGTTCTTGATCATGGAAGTCGTAGGGGTTGCCACAAAGAAGAGAGAGTGAAACTATTCTCCAAAACCCTTGAGGACAGGACAAGAAGCAATGGTTGGAAACTAATCAAGGAGAGAACCAAACCTAGAGCTAAGGAGAAATTTCCTGACAGTTAGAACACTTAGTCAGTGAAACAACTTAATCTTTCTGCATGAACAGAGGCTTGGACTAGAAGACTTCCAAGTCCTTTCCAACTCTTCTGCATTCTGCATTCTACATTCTATATTCTCTACTCTAATCCATTTTACTCTACTCTAAATGGTCTTGAAATGGAGATTAGTACTTCCCCCTACAGACAGCAACTTAGCAGAGTAAAATCCGCAGGACTCCTTTTCCTTACTTTTTAATTATTTTTATAAATAAATCAAGATGATGAACATGTCCAACACAAATATCCAACACACCTTCCTCCTATTATTTCCTCCCACAACAATCATCCTCACTTGAGGGTTGAGAGAGAGAGGGGAGGAGAGAGAGAGAGGGAGGGAGGGAGGGAGGGAGAGAGAGAGAGAGAGAGAGAGAGAGAGAGAGAGAGAGAGAGAGAGAGAGAGAGAGAGAGAGCTGAAGTCACCCAGCTGGCTTTAATGGCGAAGGTGAAACTAGAACTCATAATCTCCTAGTCTTGTTTCTAGTCTTGTGCCATAACCACTACACCAATCTGGTTGATTTATATTCCTGATTGGGGCAGCTTATGTTGGGGATGGAAGATGCCACCACCATACGTTTTTTGCTTTTGCTTTTGCTTTTTTAGTTCTGTACCTAATCTTTCTGGAACATCATTTCCACAGAGATTAGAATGGCCCCCACTCTTACACTTTTCTGGAAGGCCTGAAGACCTGGTTCTGCCAGCAGGCCTGAGAACACAGAGCGGGATGGAGCTCATTCAATAGCGGTGTGATGTGTTGTGGCCAGGATGAGGGGTGGGAGGCTGTTATATTATTTTATTAATTTATTATTTGATTATCTTCTTTTATTAGTTCTATTGTTTCTTTTAGATGATGTTTTTATATTTTGTAAGCCACCTTGAGTCGCCATATGCGAATAGGTGGCAATATAAATTCCCTAAATAAATACGATAAATAAATAAATAAATAAATAATCTTGTTAATATTTTCATATTTATGATTTTAATTGAAAGCCATCCAGAATTGCTTTGTAGAGTGACATATAAATTTAATAAATAGATCAACAATATTCAAACAATTGTTTGTCACTCCCCTATGTAGCAGACTCTCCAAGCTTTGCACATAGCAATTTGTGTTAACCCTGACATTTTTTAATCATATGGATGTTGTTTTTAAAACTAAAATAAATAAATAAATAAAATCTAAGTTTAAGTTTAATCAGTTTAAATAAATTAAAATTAATCCTCACAATTAAGTTGGCCATGTCATAAAGTAGACCGAAATAATGAGCAATGTGGAACCCAATGAGCCATAACAAGAGACAATCTTGTAAATTTTATGGGATAGAATTCCAACTTGAGGCCATCAGATTCTTGGCTTAAGTCATGGAATCCTTCATAGTGACAGATGAATTTTAATTCTTCTATATCTAAGCCCATTGTTTCCCAACAGATTGGAATTCATTAAAAGCAATGCAAGTAAAAAAAGGCTGCAGCAGAACCAGGATACCCGAGATCCCTGGTCCAGTTTTTGCCTCTATCAAGTTGCTTCAAACTGGAGCAGCTGGACAAGTGAAATACTTACTTGGGTGAGCTCCATATTCTGGTGATTCATGGCTTTAATTTTGTCCATCTGTTTTGGCCTGTGAAGTATTCCACACAGACACATTTGATCTCAAAGGTCCATGTCTGGTCTCCAAATATCCTTTATGGCCTGTGGGAAGATGGACTTCTTCCATACACATAAAGGAATTTTTATATCCATCTTACTTTTTTTTTTACTACTAATGAATTCTGAGAGCAAATCTAATTCCTTCAACAGCTTTGGAAATACCCCAAGAATGATGCATAGGGCAACCCACCAGAATCTTGATTGCTCTAAGTCCTAGGATGAATTTAATCCAGTTGCTAATTCTCCTAAAGAACTTAACAGTGATGGCTGCTTGAGAGCTTTGATGGTAAACTAGAAATGTATTTTTATCTTGCAAATGGAACAGGGATGCTGCAGTAGCCCAAATCTGCTCCATCGTTTGAAAGCCATGTTCTTGACCTTGGACATTGCCTTAGGATGTATCTGACAGCTGGAGAAAAAAAACACAGTCTGAACAAACCACTTAGCCTAAACAGCAAGACATAATTAGCAGCACAAAAAAGTTAATGGGATTTTGAACCCCTAGTTTTTAGGAAAACATGCATTTTTCTGGAGTTTCTGGTGTTCGAGAAGTATCCTAGAAAAATCTTTAGTTTTTCCCAGTTTTCTTTAGTGAAACAAATGTTATACTAATGCTGGCATATTATTCTGGACAGCCTAGAACATGATTGTGTATTAGGTAACCTTTTTGTTGTTGTGCATAGATACACAAACACAATGGCCTTGATATGCTGCAGGAAGCAAAGATGGTAATAACTTAGAACAGTGGTTGCTAACCAATGAGCTGGAGACTACTGGTGGTCTGCAAGAAAATTTTGGTGGTTCACAGAGAAATGTCACTCCCAAAGCACCCCCCCAAAAAATTAATCCAGGCTGCGTGGGAACACAAGGCCCACGCCCATATGGCCCATGGGAACACAAGGCTTCCATCGCTTGCATTGTGAACAACATGAGGTAGTGAGGGGAGGGGGGAAAGAGTGGAGGGGAAAAACTTGTCCCACATGCCTCACACACCTGGCCTGGACACTGGGCTGCTTCTTTCCACATCTTTCTTCTTCTGCTTTTGACTGCATACAAGAGAAAGCAGAAAAAGTCTTTCTTTCTCTCGCCCAAACTCTGCCAGAAATGAAACTTTGGGACCCTGCAAGGCCTCCTTCTCCAAGAGGCTGCACTGGCACAGCAAGTCTTACAAAGACTCATTTCTGGCAGAGTTTGGGGGAGAGAAAGAAAGATTTCTGCTGCTTCTGCTGCTTTCCTTGCATGAAGCCAAAAGTCTCTCTCTCTCTCTCTCTCCCCCCTCCTGAAAGCGGAGAGGGAGATGGTATCTTGCGACCCCAGAGGAAGAATGACCGATCGGTAGGAAAATGGGGTGGGGAATTTTCCTGCAGTCTTTTTTGGTGATTTTTCCCAGGGTCTCTGGTCCGCGGGATTTCAAATTATGAGTTGGTGGTGCCTGAAGTCCAAAAGGTTGGTGACTTCTGATTTAGAACAGACATAACTGGACTTAGTAGATAGAACCTAGAACAACTGGGTTGGAAGGGACTTTAGAAGCCTTTTAGTCTCTGATCATGGCAGGTAACCCTATACCCATGATGGCGAACCTATGGTACGCATGCCAGAGCTGGCACACAGAGTCTTTTTTGTGGGCACATGAGCTGTTGTCCCAGCTCAGCTCTGCTATGCATGCACGTGCAAGCCTCCTGCTGGCCAGCTGGTTTTTGGGTCTCTGCTGTGCATGTGTGGGGGTGAGGGCCATGCATGGGGGTGGGGTGCATGTGCGGGGGACACATGCACATGCACAGGGATGGGGTACATGCGGGGAAATGTGTGCACATGTGCGGGAATGCACACACATGAACAGGGATGTGTGTGCATATACGGGGGCCAGGAGCATACACAGGGGCAGGGTGCATGCACAGGGATGCATGTGTATTGCATTTTGTGTGTGTGTGTGCATGCACTTTGGGCACTCGGTGCTGAAAAGGTTAGCCATCACTGCCCTAAACCATTCTGGACAGATGGCTGCCCAATCTCTTCTAAAAGCCTCCAGTGATAGAGCACTCACAACTTCTAGAGGGAAGCCATTCCACTGATTAATGGTTCTAACAATCAGGAAAATACTCCTATCTTGGTTTTCTCCTTGATTATTTTCCATCCGTTACTTCTTGTCTTACCCTCAGGTGCTTTGGATAATAGGTTGTCTCCCTCTTCTCTGTGACAGACTCTCAAGTATTAGAAGACTGCTATCATATCACTCCCAATTCTTCTCTTTTGTTAGACTAGACAGACATAATTCTCTAGTAGATTCACACCTACATTTTCTATTATTTGGGAACAAATATAGCATTTATTGTAAGGTTATAGTAACAGAAAATTGAAGTCTTGGAAGCACTTCTCTTTTAGTTTTACTTTTCTGAAAACTAGGGAGGGCCCACACTCCTTTTCCTTCTGTGAGCTCAGATAACCCTTGCATGAGGTTGTTTAGGTTGAAGTTCTTCCTCCTGTCTCCAAGGTCACTTTCACATACCATGACAGATAGGACTTGATCTAGAGGACAGTTAAAAGCACTTACATCTTTATTTTAATTCAAGTGCTTCCCCAGAAAAGGAAGAAATATACAATGTGGAGCTATTCTCTTTACTTGTGGCGGTGACACAGTGGTTAGAGTGCAGTACAGCAGGCTACTTCTGCTGCCTGCCGGCTGCCTGCAATTTGACAGTTTGAATCTCACCAGGCTCAAGGTTGACTCAGTCTTCCATCCTTCCGAGGTTGATAAAATGAGGACCCAAATTGTTGGTGGTAAAATGCTGACTCTCTAAACCACTTAGAGAGGACCATAAAGCACTGTAAAGTGGTATATAAGTCTGACTGCTATTGCTATTGCTACTTGCTACTTTAATTCCCACTAAGTCATCCGATCCTTGCTTTTTCTCACAAAGCAACTGAAATCAATGGCCCAATATAGACCATCTATGACTGGAGTGAAAGGTCAGCTGCACTCCAATTTTAGGAGTATCAACAAAGGGAAGGTAACAAAGAAGCAAGATGGCAGCTGCAACTACAAATTTGAAACCCTGTCCCATTTTATTTGTAAGGTGATTTGTATTTTAAAAGGGTGGAACTTCAATCACATCATCACAGCTGCCATCTTGATTTTGTTTTTTATCCATATGTGATTGCTGCTAGCAACTGAAAAGTATAATAACAAGCCTATGAAGATTCTCAAATATCCAGAACATGGTTGTCCCAAAGCTGCTTTTCCAAAAGGCCACTGGACTAAATCCAGTGGTCTGTTGGAAAAACACCTTTGGAACAACAAGCTGGGTGTTTCACTTTTTATTTCCTTATCCCCCTTTCCATCTTTGTCACATTTTAGACAGTAAATCTTTAAGAACACGATGGATTGCATTTTTATTAGTTGGTAAGTCAACTGGTGTAATGGTATTTTGGAAAGAGTTGGGAGGTGAGGCATAGACTGCTCAAAGGAACAGTCAGATAAGAGACAGAATGACAGACCTGTCTCAGCTTGAACCTCTAAGCAAAAACAATCCTTAACTTCATTTGTTGAGAAAGATATAGTTCCACAAAGGTCAAGTGAATGATAGCAATGCAAAGCCAGAACTGAGATTCACATGCCAAAAATCACTCCACACCCCTTGGTCTGCCTCTTGCTGCCCACCAATAAATTCTTGCAAGATGTTTCTATTATAGCTAGTCAGAACCCAGGTTGGTATGCTCCTTCCTTCTTGCAGCTGGGTGACCTTGAAGCAGCATCTTGAGGTGGCTTCTACTTTCAGTTCCCCCCCAAGCATCCCCCTCCCTTCATTCCCCCTCCCCACAGTTCATGGTGGTCTGTCACCACATAATAGCGAGGCACAAGCGAGCATAAGGTAGCAGCTGACAGCTTAACCACACAGTTGAATAGTAGGTAGGGCAAGAGGTTCAGAAGAAACTCTCCCTAGTTTCTCAGGATAGTAAGGGGTCAGAGGGGAGGACTGTACTTTCAGACAGGCAAGATTCTGTTAATGTAGCTTTACAACAGAGTAGAATTAACTCACCTGGCTGTATTGTCTGTCTGGTTTGCCCTGTAAGGCTGGCATCAATCTTGAAGTTGATTATATCCATCCCTGTTAGATCAACGATCTAATTCAGTGTTAGCATGGTATTTATCCAACGTTTTCCTGATTAAAAAAAAAAGTCTATCTAAAGACATTCTGAATTTCACTTTAGTCAATGTTTATCAATCTTCTGGGAATGCTTGTGAACTTCACCCTTAGAAATTTCAACTGCCTGTCAGATTCCTTTCTCCTGAAAAATGTCAGGTATTTTTTTCAGCAGAAGGGGGAATTCTAAAGTAATTGCATCATTTAACTTTGGGCTAAATGCACAGATAACTCTCTTGGAAATACAGAAATGGGATCTCATAAAGGCATGATTTTTACAACTATGGGAAAAGTTTTCATCATACTTGTTTTGCTCAGCCGGATGAGGTTTCCCAAGATACAATTTGACATCCCAGACATCAGAAAAACCACACTGAGGTTTTCAACTGCTACCTTTCACAATTGCACTCCAAATGGCAGGGTTTTTTATGTATAATTTTATTAAAATATTGAAAAATGAAAATGAAAAGCCATGCAATTTAGCCTAAAGTAAGAAACAAAAAAAGAAAGAAAGAAAGAAAAAAGAAAGAGAATGCTAAAAGTTCAAGAAAGAAAAAGAAAAATAGAAACAAGAATCAAGGAAGTGACTTCCAACCTTCTTTACAGAATCACAAGCAGAATTATACATTTACCTTTCCCTAAAGTTAAATCATAGCTCTTTTACAATGGTCATAAACAATGGGGGTCATTAAAGGAATTTTGATTATCCAGTGGATGGGTTTTTTGCTATTTTCTGCTGGAAAATGGCAAAAAAACCTCCACCATCTATTGGATAATCAAAATTCCTTTAATGAACCCCACGGTTTATGAACATTTTGTGAATTTAGTAGTCTTGCAGACACACACACAAAAAAATAGGGATGCCTGCAAGATATGATATACAAAAAGTCAAGATGGGTGGCCACCATGATGGAATCAAAGGTCTGCCTGATTTTTTTAGGTGTGTTGTTTACAAGCCACACTAGTTGTCTCTTAGCTTTTGGGTGCAATTCAAGCTGGTAGTTATAACAATAGCAATAGCTCTTAGACTTTACAGTGCTTTACTGCCCTCTCTAAGCGAATGTACAGAATCAGCATATTGCCCCCAATAATCTGGGACCTCATTTTACCCACCTCAGAAGGATGGAAAGCTGAATCAACCTTGAGCCTGGTGAGATTTGTACTGCCAAATTGCAGGCAGCCGTCAGTCAGCAGAAGTAGCCTGCAGTACTGCACTCTAACCACTGTGCCACCCTATATAAAGTTGTACAACTTTTTCAAGCTGTCTATCAGTCCCAAGAAGACTTCTGGTCTCTATTGAAAATTAACCTTTAAAATCCTCTAAATCAGTGTCTACAGGCATGGTAAAATATTCCTTCACATTTTCAATTTGAATTGGAAGTGCTTTCTAAGCAATTTCTCGTGTGTTGTACACCATTGGTATATCATTCTGTACAACTTCTGTTTAAAATTCTAACAAATGTATGTTTCAATCCTCAGCAGCTCCTACATTTTCTGCATCATGTAAGAGAATTTCATCTGCCTTCCACTGTCCTTACCACTTTCTATAGAGGAACAGTTGAGAGCATCCTGCTATATTGCATTACTGTCTGTTTTGGAAGCATTATTGCTTCGGACAGGAAGGCAGCACAGAGAGCAGTGAGGATGGTAGAAAAGATCCAGGACATGACATATAAACGATGCTTGAGTAGGGTCTGCAGGATTGTCTGGGATGCTACACACCCTTTTCATGACCTGTTTTCTTTGTTACCTTCTGGGACAAGGGGGCTTCATAGTATCCTAAGCAGAACATCCAGATTCAGTCACAGTTTTGTTCCATGTAGCATCCACCTTGTGAACTCTCAAGTTTCCTCTTTCTGCTAAATATTCAAAATGAACAGTAGGGATACAGTGGCTCAGTGGCTAAGACGTTGAGCTTGTCGATCAGAAAGGTTGGCAGTTCAGCAGTTCAAATCCCTAGCACCGCGTAATGGAGTGAGCTCCCATTACTTATCCCAGCTTCTGCCAACATAGCAGTTCGAAAAAATAAAAAATAAAAAAATAAAAAAATGCAAGTAGAAAACTAGGGACCACTTTGGGAAGGTGACAGGGTTCCATGCGCCTTCAGCATTTAGTAATGCCAGCCACATGACCATGGAGATGTCTTTGGACAGCGATGGCTCTTTGGCTTTGTAATGGAGATGAGAACCACCCCCTAGAGCCGGAAATGAATAGCACATATGTGCAAGGGGAACCTTTACATTTATATGTATATGTATGGTGCAGGTATATATTTATGTATGTATATAGTATGTGTATATGTGTGTCATGTATGTGTCTGGGTAGATTATACACTTTCCCTTGAGAGCAGGCAACAGAATTTCATTTTTAATGTGGCCTGGTGTGCTTGCATGAAAATAAAATGACAATAAAGTTATCTTAAGTTATCTATCTTATCAATTACATATTTTCCCACTGTTCAACCTGGATATTATAATCAAAGTTTTAGTCCACTTTATCCTGCATTCTTTCACTTGTTCTTCTGTTTCAATAAGAGTGTATATAATTTAGCAATTATATGTTCATCATTTGTGCACACTGTTATAAATGCCTAAATTTTGATCATGGGGCAATGGGGATGCTACAATGGCTGCAAGTGCGAAAAAACAGTCATAAGGTACTATTTTCAATGGTGTTGTATTTCTTTTAAAGTTCCATTGTCACTTCAAACAGTCAATAAACAAATGGTTATAAGTTGAGGACTATCTGTCATGACTCTTTCCATGGAAATATTCAAATTGGGGCTTTTAGGGGCTCTTATAATAGTTGATGTCTTCACTAAGGAGGTTAGACTAGATGATCTTCTCATTCCTACATTCTAGCTTTCCATGTTGCATGTTTCAACCATGTAATTCTAGATCATATTTTCAAAATAATATAGTTGACCCACATAATTGCATTTTCAAAACCACATTGAATCCAGACTTCTTAACAGTTTTCCCCCTCTTAAAAATCCCTTCTCCCCCTTAAAAATCCCCTTTCCTTCAAAGAAGGCTGAAGAGAGCATTATGCAACAGTGTGAACAGAGTGAATGAATAGCAAAAGTGAATAGGGGGATTATGATGAATGGGTTCCTGCAATAAATGCCCTAATAATTTCTAAGAGAGCTGTCCAGATTCAGAAGCCATTCCTTGCCTTTGGAAGAATAATAGCCATCAAAACGTCACTGAGGAGAAAACCTGAAGACAAAATGGCTCTCAAAATATACTTTTATTGCAGCAGATGCCAACATAGAAAGAAAGAAGGGGAAAGTAGTTACTGCAAGTAGAGAAAAGTCTGTCATGTCTGGGAGAGATAATTAAGATGGATCACGTGGGAAAATGTGCTAGTTCCAAAAAGCATTCCTTGGAAATGACTTGTAGGCAGAGAAACAGTTGCAATAGTAGAAGTATTATGCTGGAAAAGAGTTTCAGGACACTGTTCTCTTTTGAAATACTGGATTAAACATTTTTAACAGCAGTATTCCAGTATTTGAGGGGCTGCCACAAAGAAGAGGGGGTCAGGTTTTTTTCCAAAGCACCAGAAGGCAGGATAAGGAACGATGGATGGAAACTAATCAAAGAGAGAAGCAACATAGAACTTAAGGCCTGGTCCCACTGCACTTACGGATGCAAAGAGGAAGTAAAATGTTAAAAAGAGCTTGCCATCTGTTGGAAAACGCTATGCATCTGTTGTGCAGTCACTGCATACGTGATTCATATGCTCTATCCGTCGAGCATCCATCCACTGCAATTTCATCTGCGCAAGAAGTTTTGAGCTGCACAAAACTTTGTGAACAGATGAACTTTCTGCCGTGTACATTGTACATCTGCGACGTATACGGGCAACAAATGTTCTATGTCTGTTATCATCCGTGAAACGTCCGCTGTATCCTCTCTGCATCCTCTGGCCATCCCCTCAACTCACATCCGCTGCAGCTGAAAACGGAAAGAGGGAGGAAACAAAATGTACATCAAATGTCTACACAGCATTAGTAGCACGGAAATAGAAAGGATGTAAAGTCCCTGTCCCACTGCACTTACGGATGCAAAGAGGATGTAAAATGTTAAAAAAAGCTTGCCATCCATTGGAAAATGCAATGCATCCATTGTGTATTCACTGCATATGTGTTTCAAACGCTCTATCCCTCAAGCATCCATCCACTGAGATTTCATCCGCACAAGAAGTTTTGAGCTGCACAAAATTTTGTGAGCGGATGAACTTTCCGCCGGTACAATGTACATCCGTGACATATACGGGCAACAAGCGTTCTATGTCCATTATCATACATTAAACGTCCACTGTATCCTCTCGGTATCCTCTGGACATCCCCTCAACTCAAATCCACTGCAGCTGAAAATGGAAAGAGGGAGGAAACGAAAGGTGTATGGAACATCTACACAGTGTTAGTAGCATGGAAATAGAATGGATGTAAGCGTATGCATCTCATATATAAAGGATTAAAATGGACAAAACGTCTGTATCTGGGATGTATCTCGGATATTTAGGATGTCTGGAGTATGTCTAGAGTATATAGAAGGACACCTAGTGGACTACTGATATTTCCTATAAAAAGGGGGAGAAAATTATCTGGATCTCAGGATGAGTCCAGCAGCCGTGGTGTTGTGATTTTGCTCCTCACAGTATGTGCCTCATGCTGCATGGTGGTAAGTATCTGGAACCTTTTGGCCAGGATGCCAAAGGCATTCTCCACCACCCATCTTGCCCTGGACAGCCTGTTGTTGAAGATCCTCTCTTCACGGGTGAGGTATCTTGAAGTGTACGGCTTCATGAGGTAGGTTCTGAGGGAGAAGGCGTCATCACCAATGATGAAGTAGGGCACATCTTGTGTGTCATTGGGTAGGGGGTCTGAATCTGGAAAACCCATGATGAGGTTGCGTTCCAGCCCATCCTTGAGGTCACTAGCATTGTATACCTGGCCATCTGATGCTGACCCGTTGCCTGAAGCATTGATGTACATGAACTTGTAGTCAGTATCAACCATGGCAAAGAGGATGATACTGAAGAAGCCCTTGTAGTTGTAATAAGTGGACCCTGAGTTGGCTGGAGCTTTGCAGGCCACGTGCTTCCCATCTATGGCTCCAACGGTGTGGGGAAAGTTCCACCTCTGATACCACTCTTCTGCAACTTTCCTCCAGCCTTGTTCAGTGGTGGGGCACTTGAGGAGCTCCTCCATGTATTCTTCGGTAATGGCCTGCACCACTTCTCTGACCACAATGCTGATGCTGTTGTTTGGCACCCTCCTCGCATACTGCATGTTTCTGTATGTGGTTCCAGAGGCCAGGTGGCGCAGAGTCAGTGCCACTTTCAGTCCAGGGTCCAGGTTGGGACGGAAGTTGGTGCTCTGCTTGGTCAACCTGGGTCTCAGATGCTCTACAAGTTCATCAAGCATGGCTGGTGGCATCCACATGAAGTGCTGGAATGCACGAATGTCTTCACTCCTCAACTCCACCATCAACTGGTCATACAGTCCAAACTCCATTCTTCTCATGATCCATCCTCGGACCCCCACAGCTCTTCTCCTTCTCTTCTTCTCCTTCTGTATAAAAGGTGAAACAGTCTGAACAGGTTTTGGTTCTGGTGATGAATGATCGCAGCTACCATACGGACTTTGTCATGATTCATGGTGGAGAACAATTGATGATGTGGAAGACCAAGACCAAGGGTGAAGAGGTCTGTATACCACGGCTGCTGGACTCATACTGAGATCCAGATGATTTTCTCCCCCTTTTTATAGGAAATATCGGTAGTCCGCTAGGTATCCTTCTACATACTCTAGACATACTCCAGACATCCTAAATATCTGAGATACATCCCAGATACAGACGTTTTGTCTGTTTTAATCCTTTATATATGAGATGCATATTCTTACATCCATTCTATTTCCATGCTACTAACACTGTGTAGACGTTCCGTACACCTATGCTCATATGATCCCTCCAATCTTTTCCAATTTCATAATTCAAAATTATAATATCTATCTATCCATCAACTATCTATCTATCTATCTATCTATCTATCTATCTATCTATCTATCTATCTATCCATCCACCCACCTAACCATCATCTATCTTTCTTTTCTTTTCTTTTCTTTTCTTTTCTTTTCTTTTCTTTTCTTTCCTTTTCTTTTCTTTTCTTTCCTTTTCTTTTCTTTTCTAAGATTTGCAAGACTTTTATTCTGCACTCAGGAGTCTACATTCCCACGTTCAGACCTCTGAGTTTCCCACACTCCAAAAACTCTGCTTACCTAAATTAACTCAGCCTTTGCTGACCTTCTTGACAGCAGGTGTGTCTTCATGCCACTGATATGTAAAGTGAGCAAAGCCAAGCAGCGAGGTTGGCCCAGCCAGAGAAAGTTGGAGAAGAAGAAAAAATTGGTACCAAATGTAACCATCCTTGGCAAAAGAGAGAGTGTTGCAGTCTGGATATCCAGAAGACATTGGGGTAGAAAACGCTGGAGTAACAGGGTGGAAATTGTTAGGAATGTTAAAGCCTTGGAGGGAAAGAAGTACTCAAAAGCACTGGCTCAGCAAAGGAAAATGGTCTTTATTGTAGGCTCCCGGAAACCTTCACTTAAACCCTCTTCTTGATGAAGCTGGAAGGGATAGCTTTGTTGTCTGTGGCTGAACTTCAAGGTTTCCTCTGGCCTTTTAATAAAATATTGTGTGTTAATGCCAACTGATCTATGATGACCCTCTCCATGTTTTCCTTGAGTTGGTTGATGGAATACAAGTGCCTGGCCATACTGTAGAGCTTCTTCTCCTGTTTAATCACTTTGAGACAGAGCTTGGACCTTGGACTTCAGACTTTCATCCTGAAGCAAGTAAGCAGCAGCATGGGCCACTTTCGTTGGCAAGGAGACCCTCCAGAGGAGGTTCAAGAGGTGAGCAACTTCTTCCAGGTTCTGTTGGACCACCTTGAAGGTGACAAACAAACAGCTCAGAGGAACCATCACTGCAGAATCCAGACCTTCTCCCTCTTTCAGGGGAAGCTCCAGTTTATCCAGTCGCTTCTGCCTTTCCGTGATCTGCTTCTGGAGACAGTTGCAATCTTTGATCAAGCTGAGGATATGTTGGCCATTCTTGTCTGCCCAGACACAATGTCTAGAGACGGGGCTAATCTCCTTGTTGGTCAGCAGGTTGCAATGGGATGGGCTGTCCAAGGTGCTGAAACTCAACTCTTTGAACCCAATCTGAAGTTGTTGGGACTTTGTGACTGATCAGGTAGCTGATCTGCAAAGCAGCTCTTCTTCCCCTCCTTTTCTAGACACAGCTCTTCTACCTTTCTTGTGCAACATCTGGTTGGATGTGATGCTCTGCTCTTGCTTTCTCAAGAACTGGATTTCAGTCAAGAGTTTGCCCAGATCAAGAGGCTGTTTTTGATCCTTCCAACATTCTTCTGCTCCATTCTGGTACTGATCTTTTTCATTCTGGAGAGCTTTGTCAAACTTTTCATACACCTTGAGCTCTACTCTCAATGAGCATAACAACTTGTCACTCTCTGACAGTTGGTGTTGCTTGGTGGCCAGCTCCATCTGCAACCTGTTCAGTTCATTCCTGATGACATTCTTTCATATATCATCTATCTATCCTCTCTCTCTCTCTCATATCTATCTATCTATCTATCTATCTATCTATCTATCTATCTATCTAT
>BLBF01000002.1:7495562-7514798 GCA_015471245.1 Laticauda colubrina | reverse complement strand
AACAACAACAACAACAACAACAACAACAACAACAACAACAACAACAAACCAGGAAACTCAGGTGAAGTGAAAAGGTACAAATAGCACAATTTCTAAGGAAATTAATACATGAGTGAGAGGAGAACTGATGCAATCTCCAAGTTTTATATTTCCTTCTTTTATAGCAGTTTAATTGTCCTAAGCATATGCTTTCATCTGCTAGAAATTTAATGAAGCTTTTGGTAATTAAATTTCCATTATCCGGGCAAATAAAGAATGATACCAGAGAATGATAACCTCTTCAAGGTGATTGAGTGAATCCAGGGCTGAGGTGGGGGTGTGCAACCTGAGGCTCTGAAGCCACACGCAGCTCTTTCAGCACTCTGCTGTGGCTCCCTGTCAGCTGATCCCACCACTGCCTGGCTTCACCTCTCCCCCTCATCACTCCTTGCCTGGCATGAGAAGGTAAGGTGATTACAGGAGATGAAGACTCACTCCATATTCAGAGCAAGAGATGACTGGGTAGGAGTGAGTGACGTTGAGTTGGCCATGCCCACCCAGTCACACCGGTTGTTAAATTATTGGGTCCAGTGTTTAATTTTCTGTAAAAAATAGCAGCAATAGACTTATATACCACTTTATAGTGCTTTACACCCCTCTCTAAACAGTTTTACAAAGTCAGCCTCTTGCTCCCAACAATCTGGATCCTCATTTTACCCACCTCAGAAGGATGGAAGGCTGAGTCAACTCTGAGCCTGGAGTTATTCGATCTTCCAAATTGCAGGCAGCTGACAGTCAGCAGAAGTAGCCTGCAGTACTGCTCTCTAACCACTGTGTCAAATGGGTCCAAATGCCTCTTTGAGTGTTTAAGTTTGCAGACCCCTGGGATAGAACATAGAATAAAAGAGTTGGAAGGGATCTTAGAAGTCTTTTAGTCCAACCCCCCCCCCAAAAGCAGGAGACCCTATACCATTTCAAACAAATGGTTGTCCAGTCTCTTTTTGAAAGCCCTACAGAGCACCCAAACTTCTGAAGGGAAGGTGTTCCATTGGTTGTCTTGTTGATTTGATCCTAGCAGTTCAAAAGCATGCAAATAGATAAATAGGTACCACTTTGGTGAGAAAGTCATAATATTATGTGTGCCTCGGCCTTTAGTCATGTTGGTCACATGACCACAGAAATGCCTTCTGACTGCCTGGCTCCCTCAGCAAGGAAACGGAGGTGAGCATTCCTCCTCTAGTCAGACACAACTGGATAGGGGAAACTTTTACTCTTACCTTTACTTTTCTTTAGTGGATGTATTTGTTTTTCCAGCCATTCTCCCTCTGAAAATAAACTCTTTGCCAACATCCAAATTTGTCAGGCAATATTTGTTTCTACGGAGAGGTGTGAACATTAGAATAGACATAGAACATGCTGGAAGTTGCATGAGATTGCCCATTGTCCTGCAATATATTGCCCTTTTTCCAGATCTTCTTCCAGTCATTGATCTCAATGGCATTGCTAGCAAAGCCAACATTTTGCAAATACCTAGACAATGGATGGCTGTTGCCAAAATATGAATATTAAGCTGGTTGAAATTGATGGTCCATGTAGCTCAGACTGCATTCATCTTTCTGACAGTGCCCAACAGATGCCATCGGAAGGTTTTCAAGCTGGGCAATGCCCATCTGCTTTGGTTAATCCCCAGCATCTGATGATCTAAGGTATATTGGCTTGAACACAAAGGCTATTCTTCTGAAATAAGCTTCATCAATGGAAAATATCTCTTTGAAACCCATTTATCACCCAAAGCCACTGTGGAACTCTGTAATGAACTCGGAAGATGCAGTTAAATTGCATATTATAATCGTGTATAATTAGAATAATTTGCATCTCAACATGGCAGGTGCTAGACTATAGTTTGTTGCACTCATTTTAATTGAGCAGCATTTTTGTTTATTCCTCCTAAACTTTGAATGTGGAGGTCATCCCTGTATGGTATTTGATCTAAGCCCTTTTAGGAGGAATTGAATGGCCTATGAATCTGGATTGCTATTTTCATTTCCTTCTCGCATTTATGGTTAGTACAGAACCACCATCTGGTTCTCACTGACTCTGATGAGTGCTTTTAATTTGAGGAACCCAGTTAATTAACCATAAATCAAGAAATTTGTCTAGAGCAGGGGTTCTTTTTTCCTCCAGAGAAGCAGGTTGAAGCACAAAGCTGTTTGTTTAAAGACAACTAAATGATTACATTTATTTATTTATATATTTTATTTGTCAATTGCTTACAAGATAATAGATATAAGTATATACATAGTTATGAATACATGAAATGGGTACATATAAGAAAAATAAAAGAAACAATAGGACAGGGATGGTAAGCACATTGGTGTGCTTATGCACGCCCCCTACAGACCTCTTAGGAAAGGGGTGAGGTCAATAGTAGACAGTCTAAGGTGAAAGTTTTTGGGGTTTGGGAAAGAAACCACAGAGTCAGGCAGGGTATTCCAGATATTGACCACTCTGTTGATGAAGTCGTATTTCCTGCAATCAAGTTTGGTGTGGTTAACCTTGAGTTTGTATGCTCTTGTGTTGTTATGGTTGAAGTATTCATTGACAGGTAAGTCATTGCAATGTATGATTTTATATACCCTACTTAGATCAGACTGAAGATGGCATAATTCAAGGTTTTCTAGGTCTAGAAGTTCAAGTCTGGTGGCATAAGGTATTCTACAATGAGTAGAGGAGTGGAGAACTCTTCTTGTGAAATATTTCTGGACTTTCTCAACTGTGTTAATATCAGATATGTAATGTGGGTTCCAGCCTGATGAGCTGTATTCGAGTATTGGTCTAGCAAATGTTTTGTATGCTCTAGTTAGTAGTGTGATATTATCAGAGAAAAAGCTACGTAGGATTAGGTTAACAACTCTTAATGCCTTTTTGGCTATGTAGTTACATTGGGGTCTAGCACTTAGATCATTAGAGATTAGTATTCCAAGGTCCTTTACAGAGCTTGGATCATCAACAAGATCTTGACTATTCAGCTTGTATTTTACTTTCTGATTTTTTTTGCCAATATGTAAGACAGAGCGTTTATTTGTTGAGATTTGAAGTTGCCATTTGTTTGACCATTCTGATACATAGTCAAGATCTTTTTGAATGGTAGCAGTATTGTCCTTGGTATTGAACAGCTTTACATCATCCGCGAAAAGAATGCAGTTGCTCTTCATATGATCACAGAGGTCATTTATGTAGAGTATGAAGAGAGTTGGTCCTAGAACACTGCCTTGGGGGACACCACTATTGACAGGTACAGAATTTGACAGGACACTCCCAATTTTGACCATTTGTTGTCTGTTTGACAGGAATACTTCTATCCAGTTGTGCAGGTGTCCAGAGATACCATAAGACTTTAGTTTTTGGAGTAATTTTCTGAATCAAGGGCTTTACAGAAGTCTATGTAGATTGCGTCTATTGCTTTGCTCTGATCGAGTTTTGTAGTCCATATGTTTTTGCAGTGTAAGAGTTGCAGATTACAGGTAGTTTTTTCTTGAAACCAAATTGTTTATTGGAGAGAAGTTTATTTATCTCTAAGTGGAGGATAATGGATTGGTTAATAATTGATTCCATGACTTTACTGGTGATGCAGCATAAGGAGATTGGTCTGTAATTTTCAACTAGGCTGGGGTCTCCCTTTTTGAAGACAGGGATGACCGTGGCTTGTGATCATAGTTTTGGCAAGGAGCTGGTCCTGAAAGATTTTTCGAAGATTATGCTTAGAGGTTCAGCTATGCCAGTGGATAGCTTTTTTAAGAAGCAGGCACATATTCCATCTGGTCCAATAGATAGAGATGGTTTTAGATTGCGTAGTGCTTTTTCAACATTGTCTTCTGTAAAATTGATATGTATTAGAATTAGATCATTGTAGTTGTCTGTGGTTCAGCTAGGAAATACTGGGCATGATCCATTTCTGTTTAGAAATACTGAGCCGAAGAATGTGTTAAAGATGTTGGCTTTAATGGTATCGTCGTTGTAGTCTTTACCATTAGGTCCTATCAGGGGTGGGATGGACCTTGAGTATTTTAGTTTGTTGTTTACAAAATGGTAAAAAGCACAGGTGGAATTGGTGCATAGAAGGTTTTCCTCTTGTTTAATATGATAATTGTTGCATTCAGTCTTTATCTGGTGGCATAAGTTTTTGTATTGGCTTTTGAAATTGGCAACGTGACCAGATTTGTTTTTCTGCCAGAGTGATCTCTTTTAGGATTGAAGTTTCCTTATTGTTATGGGTAATCTGTTTTTTTTGTTGTTGTTGTTGTTTTGGGAGTTGTTGTTGTCATAGTTTGATGACTCTTTTGACTTCAAGTAAAAATATGTTGTAATGGTCTTCAACAGTATTGCATCCAGTGAATAGAGATTGCCAATCAAGGGATGAGAGATAAGATCATAGTTGCCTTTTTAGTAGTTGTCAATAAGATCATAGTTGCCTTTTTTGAAGTTATAATTGGGGATTATATCATTGTGATGATTTTTGTGTGGGCGGATGTTGAGACAAAAGTCAATCATATTGTGGTCACTGGTGGAAAAATTCTTTAGTTTGTATTCCACAAATTAAATTCAAAGTATTGTAGAAGATGAGATCGAGGCAGTTGTTTAGTCTAGTGTTGTTGGTTACTAATTGTTCCAGTCCCAGATTTGTAACAGCATTGTAGAAGGTTACATGTATAGGTTCAGTTGTACATTTGTTTCAGGTCCAGTTAATATGAGGTAGATTGAAGTCACCAAGAAAATAAAAGCATGTGGGCAGGATGTTGCCCATGTTAGTGGTGAATTTAGCTTCTTTACATGTTCAATGTTATAATCAGGAGTTCTGCAATATAGTAAGAATCAAAATGTGATACTTAAGGATAGTTCATAGATGGTGGTCTCAGGAAGAGCAAGCTCCTGGGTAACTTGGAAGTTTTTTAGATGTAAGGAGATAGAAGATAGCAACACCACTTCCTCTATGGATTTCACAATCTGATCGGTAAACATGATAGTCTCTTACTGTGGTAATGGAGTCAGGGAGAGATGTATTGAGCCATGTTTCACAGACAAATATGATGTCAAATTTAGCCATATTTAGCCATATTTATATAGTGGACTAAAGCTAAAATCTTGAATGTTCAGGTCTCTGACACATCAGTTTACTGTCAGCATGAAGAAGTCAGCTTGAGGCTGATGGTTTGTGCTTTGTAATAATAACATTTTTAACAGATGATACATTCCAGAGTCAAGATGTTGAATCTCCCTAAAATGCTGTCCAAATGACATTTCTCAAGCCATGTGCCAAGGATGGCTTGATTTCACAAACTGTCCTGGTGAGTCCAATTAATCCCTGTCATTTATTGAAGCAAGCTATTGACCAAGGTGGACAAAAATTAACTAATTGAAAGGACATTTAACTTCTACAGAGTCCATTGAAAACATTATTGGATTGTAACCATGAGCTCTAATTTCATTCTCTTGAAGCACACAAGCTTTGGTTGACATTTTGTACCAGGTTTCTGTTCTGACCTAGCCCTCCCCAAAATGCACTGCCGAAGCCCTTTTTATTAAACAAAGGTTTCTTGCATTCACCTTCAGCCAAAGGCCTGGCAAACAGTCTTTCAAGGGTGTAATTAGGAGCACAGACCTATCTAGCTTGGAAAGCTGCCAAGTAAATATTTCCAAATGCAGTGCTGACAAGGAAGGACTTGGTACAGAGTCTCTGAGATGCACAGACAGATTTTCATACTGTTGCAATGAACGAATTCTTTCCTGAAAAAGCCCCCTCCCCTTTTGCTCCTCTTTTAATCCCTATGGGAGGATCCATTCACCGTCCACCTGTGGCTTTACTCCCACATCGACCCTTAGTTCATAATTGTCCTTTTCTTTTGGCAGCTATGCACATGCACATGCTGGGAACTGGCTCCAGCTGCTTCTCTGCCTCACTGCTCTTCAACTCTGAAGGCAACTCATAACTGCCAGCCTGCCCTGGCCCCAACTCTGCCTCTGATGCAGAGCCCTTGTCTGAGCCTTCCTCAGTCTCCAGGACTGGCCCAGGTTCCTCCCCAACCTCCTCACTGTCCTACTTTGTTGCCAGCTCCACTAGCCACCAGCGGGCCACAACAGCTTCAAAGTCAGGAAGCTTTCTAAAAAGTTCTACAGACAGTTCTTGACTATTGACTGTAATTGAGCTCACATTAGGATTGAAGTCATGACAGTCATAAGCAGGTCATCATGTGACCATGTCCGATTTTGCAACCTTTTGGGGGGATGATCATTAAGCACAAATGCAGTCGTAAAGCAAACATATTGGTCATTAAGCAAACACCATGGTCGTTTATCAAACCTATTCTTCGTTGTAGAGCATTTCTTGATGGAAACCAAAAGAAAATGCAAGTTTCCAGAAAAATACTATCTCAAACTCTGGTCCCATGAGGCCAGTTGCCAAGTACCCAAATTGTGATGATGTGACAACAAGAGTGAATCTGAACTAGTTTTTTGGAGGTCTATCATAACTTTGAATGGTCACTAACTAACCAGTCATAACTTGAGAACTATCTATACCACATCCACCTTCTTGTAGTAAGACTTAGATGAGGGAATAGAAGGGGAACTTACCAAATTTGCAGGTGATACTAAGCTGGCAGGAATAGCTAACACCCAAGAAGATGGGCTCAAAATTCAGGTGGATCTTGACAGACTAGAACACTGGCCTGTATCTAACAAAATGAAATTCAGTGTAAAGAAAAGTAAAGTCCTACACTTAGACAAGAAAAACCAAAAGTACACATATAGACTGGGTGAAATCTGGCTCAATAGCAGTAACAATGAGAGGGATCTTGGAGTCTTATTGGACAACCAGCTAAATATGAGCCACCAAAAAAGCTAATGCAATCCTAAGTTGCATTACCAGAGGGATACAATCAAGATCAAGTGAGGTACTAATACCACTCTATAAAGCCTTAGTAAGATCACACCTAGAGTACTGCATCAGTATTGGTCACCACATGATAAAAAAGATGTTGAGATTCTCGATAAAGTACAGAGAAGAGCAACCAGGATGATTAAGGGACTGGAGACTAAGACATATGAAGAACGGTTACAGGAACTGGGCTTGGCTAGTCTAGTGAAGAGAAGGACCAGGGGAGACAGGATAGCAGTCTTCCAATATTTAAGGAGCTTTCACAAAGAAGAAGGGGTCAAGCTATTTTCTAAAGCATCTGGAGGCCAGACAAAGAATAATGGATAGAAACTGAACAAGGAGAGATTTAACCTGGAAATAAGGATAAACTTTCTGACAGGGACTGTTAGGAATATAAGTCACCTAACAGGCATTTGGGTTAGAAATATATAAAACAGGATAAACATTTTAGTACTATGTCTTTAAGAGATTGTAAAAACTGCAATTGGGTGTGGTTTTTCTGACGGCCATAAGATGGAGCCAGAAACCTGGGCTCTCTTAGTCTGAGTCTCAGAAGAGAGTATATCTCTGTTTCCCTCTGTTGGAAAGTATTGCCATTGCTCCATTTCTTCTAATTGACTGATATTTCTGGATTTAATGTAAGTCTGATACTGAACTGTTTTTGACACTGGAATTTTATATTTGGATTATCCCTGGATTGAAAAACTGACTGATTTAACTTGTGAATGACTTTGGATTGCTTATTTTAGACTTTGCTTTAAACTTTTCTGGAAGTAAAAACATACATTTAATGTACAGTGTATCTGTGTGCTGTTTGTGTATTATTCAAACACTACTCTCAAAATACATCTCCCTGTATGTGCTCATTCTCCTAACAGGGAATTACCTCAACAGGGACAACAGTCAACCAATGGAACAGCTTGCCCTCAGAAGTTGTGGGAGTGCCATCACTTGAGATCTTCAAGAAGAGATTGGTCTGCCATTTGTCAGAAATACTGGAGGATCTCCCGCTTGGGTGGGGGAATGGACCACATGACCTACAAGGTCCCTTCCAACTCTGATTATCTGTTATCTGTTATCTGACTTCAAACTAATTGGTCTTCTGTTCTGCAGTGGAACAGATGCAGAAGGTATCTGGGTCTCTTTGTAATGGAAGCCTACTTGGCTGAACTTCTTTTATATTTCTATTCCCCATCACCCTCCACTTTTAATTACATTTGGTTTGTTTCTCCAAATAAGTCGCCCAAAATAGTTATGTTGTGAATTTCCAGAAAGAAAGGTGAGATACAAATGGAAGAAGATGACTATTGTCACCGCTACTCTTCTTTTGCTATCGCTACACTTTCTCTGGGTAGAGTTATTTCAAGATTCCTTTTTTTTTTTTTTTTTTGGCACGTGGTGTCTTCAGGAATAGATGTTCAGCAAAATTCACACATGTGCAAATCTGGAAGCTGCCATATGTGCAATCGTATCGAATTTGCTTTCATTTGCCATTTTAGTGCTAATGTGTACTTGTAAAGTAAAGACATAGGTTAGCTATTAATGAAGTGAGGGAACTAAAGGTGTGAAAGAGTCCACATGTTCCAGTTCAGGAATTAATTTTAGAACACTTACCAGTTAAGTCAGAATTCAGAATGAATCAAAACTCGAGGTGGAAGAGATGCTATTGTAATGGAAAGAAGGCCGGGACGGGCTCAGCTTATTCTGTGAGACAACTTGCCAAATGCGGTTAGTGTCACCACAGTAGAATAAGAATTGTTTTGATTGCTTAATAGCTGTTTGCTTTTTCTTTCAAGGGCTTTTTTGTTTTGATGGACCCCAAGCAAATAAATCCATCAAATAAATAAGCAATGATTTCAATCTAACATTTCCTAACAGTGAGAACAATTAACCGGTGGGACAGCTTGCTTTCAGAAGTCATGGGTGCTCCATCACTGGAGGCTTTTAAGAAGAGACTGGTCAGCCACTTTTCTGGAGTGGTATTGAGTGTCCTGCTTGAGCAGGACTAGTAGGCTTCCAAAGTCCCTTCCAACTCGTGCAGTGATACAGTGGTTAGAATGCAGTACTGCAGTTTGCTTCTGCTCACTGCCAGCTGCCTGCAATTTGACAGTTTGAATCTCACAGGCTGAAGGTTGACTCAGCTTTCCATCCTTCCAAGGTCAGTAAAATGAGGACCCAGATTATTTGGGGGCAATATGCTGATTCTGTAAGCTGCTCAGAGAGGGCTGTAAAGCACTGTAAAGTGGTATATACATCTAAATGCTATTGTTATTCTGCTAAAGACGAGACAACCAAAATGTTGGTGTAGGCATTCCAGAAGTGATGAGGTCCAAGGATAAATGGCCACACTTTTGGATTCTGTTGTCCTGGCAAAATCACACAACTATGTGATTTTGTATTCTGGTTTTGCTGGCAAAATCACACCACTATGTTTCTGCATGGCTATGTCAAACAGGGGAGTTCACTGGAGAAGGCAGTTATGTTTGGAAGAGTTAGTAGTAAAAGGAAACCAGACCACCAAAGAACAAGGTGGCTGGATGGTGGCTGGACCATCATCAAAGCTAACACCAGCCAGAGCATAGAACAATTCAAAGAAGTAGCACCAAGATTGGAAGATGTGGAGAGACCTGGCCCATAGAACTGCCAAGAATCGGACATGACTGAATGGCTAATGAATGCAAAGATGATCAAGAGACTTCGTGTTTGGAGTTTTGAGAAGATAAGTTTGAGTGGTGATATTATGGTATTCTTCAAATACCTGAAAGGATGTCATGGAGAAGAAGGTCAAGACTCTCTCTTGTTCCAGAGTTGAGGATACAGAATAATGAATTTAAATTGCAAGAAAATCAATACAATAGTTCAGTGTAACTAGCAGTGGAACCAATTACCCAGAAGAGTGGTAGACTCTCATTAATTGGATGAGTTGAAACACAGGGTAGTCTAGTACCTATTGATGTTTTTCAATTGATTAGTCATTTATCACCTGTCATTTGTCACTTGATAGATATAATTTCATCTGGTTGTATATTACTAGTTTCCTCTTCAGCTACCTTGTTTGTGCATTCAACTGGCAGTTGATTTTAAGTTCATGGTTTATTGTTTTTGTGTGGTCCAAAGAATTGTCAACATTTCCCCCCTGAACCATAACACAAATACAGCAATGTTTCTTAATTTAGCCTTTCTGATCATCCAGCTTTTGCAATCCTTTTCAACTGGGGAAATAATAGATTTGACAATATTTAGCTTTGAGGTCAGTAAGATACCTCTGCTCTTTCATATGTCGTCAAGATGTCTCATAACGATTGTGGTCCAGTCGTTCAAGAATTTTAATGCTACCTTTTCTTTGGTCTTAGAATACAACTTGTGTTTTTTTCCCCAGTTCCTTGATCTATGCTTATCTTTTACATTTTCCTTTACAAATTGCAAGCAGCATTTCATTTGCATCATCTTGTAATAGTTTTTGTTGCTATTTCACCAGTTCTTGCAGCTTTGTAGTTAGCAATATTTTCTTGGGTCCATTAACTTCATTTTCCCAACTGTTTGACTCTAGTTCAGTAATCCAATCTTTGAATATATTGTTAATATATTTTTTGCATAGCTCTTGTATATATTCCTACAATCTCTTTTTTTTGCATAGCTCTTGTATATATTCCTACCATCTCTTCTTTATATCTTATTTCTCTACTAGATCTTTGAATTATTTGTTTATTTTTTGTTGTGTCCATTTGATATAACAATTTCAATCGATTTTGGTAGTATTCATCAATATATTTCATGAAATTTCCACTTGATTGTTGTCCTCAATTTCTATGGATTGTCTTTTCCTTATCTCTTCTTGCTCTCCTCTGGAACACAAATTCTAATTTTACCTTTATTCATCTATTGCTTGGGGATCAGAGATGAAATGCTGCTGCTTTGGCTCGATTCTCCCAAACCGGAAGTAAAAAATGCTTTTGGTTTGGGCAAACTGGTAATTCTGATGTGCCGCATGATTTGGATTAGCTAGAAAGAAGGAAATCATCAGATGTCTTGTTTTCTAGCTATTCTAAATTGTGTGGCACAGCTGATCCCCCCCCCCTTGCTATTGTACTTACCTCAGAAGGTTTCCAAATACTTCTTCTTTCAATGCCCAGGAGGCTTCCCTGAGGCCCAGTAGGCCAAAAATGGGGCACAGGGAGAGGGGTGCTGAAAAAGAAAAAAAGACTTTTGACCCTCCAATCATATGACCACCTAGCCATGCCCCCAGAACAGGAAGTAAAGCCCCTGTCACACTGCACCAACGGATGCAAAGAGGATGTAAAACGGACAAAAAAGCTTGCCATCCGTTGGTTAATGCAATGTATCCGTTCTGTACTCACTGCCTCCGTTTTGCTTCCTCTCTATCTGTCCAGCATCCGTTTATGGATGTTTCATCCACTCAGAAAGTTTTGAGCTGATCAAAACTTTTGAGCGGAAAATGTATCCAACGCATCCATGCTGCATCCACTACGCATCCGCAAGGCATCCGTTCTGCATCCGTTATGCATCCGCTATATCCGCTAGGCATCTGCTGCACATCCGCGCAACTCCATCTGCTCCAGTGGTAAACGGACGCAGGGAGGAAGCGGAACAGATGCGGAACGGATGCCTAGCGGATGCAGCACGAAAACAAAGTATGTAAAATGGAAAATACAGAGGAGACCTATCTCGGATATTAAGGATGTCTACAGGATGCCTAGAGGATGCCTAGAAGATGCAAAGGGACACCTATACTGCCTATAAAAAGGGGAGCAACTCACCTGGATCTCACTTTCAGAACAGCAGCCCAGATGCAGACCTCTGCAGCCTTCATCTGCCTCTTCCTCTTTCACAGCATCCAGTATTGTCCACTGTGGATTATAACAAAGTCCTTTTGGCAGTCACCATCCTTCTGCAACAGTGCAAAGCCATCTACAGGCTCTGTGAACTCTACTACGGGAAGAAAAAGAGGCGGCCAAGAAGCATCTGCGTACGAAGATGGTTCGCCAGAAGAGCAGAGGACGGACTGAACAAAAAGCTGATGGTGGAGCTCAGGAACGAAGACACTCGTGCATTCCAGAACTTCATGAGGATGCCTCCAGCCATGTTTGACGAAGTTGTGGAGTGGCTGACACCCAGGTTGACCAAGCAGAGCACCAACTTCCAGCCCAGCCTGGAATCTGGGCTCAAGGTGGCACTCACTCTGCGCCACCTGGCCTCAGGGACCACCTACAGGATCATGCAGTATGGCTGGAGGGTGCCACCCAACACCATCAGCATTGTGGTCAGAGAAGTGGTGCAGGCCATCATCGAAGAATACAAGGAGGAGCTCCTCCAGTGCCCCTCCACTGAAGAAGGATGGAAAAAAGTTTCAGAACAGTGGTATCAGAGGTGGAACTTCCCACACACTGTTGGAGCCATGGATGGCAAGCACGTGGCCTGCAAAGCGCCAGCCAAGTCGGGGTCCACTTATTTCCACTACAAGGGCTTCTTCAGCATCATCCTCTTTGCCATGGTCGATGCTGACTACAAGTTCATGTACATCGATGCTTCAGGCAACGGCTCATCTTCAGATGCCCAGGTATACAACGCAAGTGACCTCAAGGGTAGGCTGGAACGCAACCTCATCGTGGGCTTTCCAGATCCAGACCCCCTGCCCAACGACAAGCAAGATGTGCCCTACTTCATCGTGGGGGATGACGCCTTCTCCCTCACAACCTACCTCATGAAGCCCTACACCTCCAAATACCTCACCCGTGAAGAAAGGATCTTCAACTACAGGCTGTCCAGGGCAAGACGGGTGGTGGAGAACGCCTTTGGCATCCTGGCCAACAGGTTCCAGATACTTCTCACCACCATGCAGTATCGCCCAGAGACCGTGAGGAGGATCATGGAAGCTAGCTGCATCCTGCACAATCTCATGTGCACCCGCTACCCAGTCTTGCAGAACAGGCTCGTGGACCTCCAGCAAGGCAATGGGGACATGGAGCCTGGGGAATGGAGGCAAGGGCGAAACCTGATAGACACTGAGGATGTGCAAGGCCCCAACAGAGCCTCACGTGAAGGGAAGAAGCAGCGCAACCTCCTGAAACACTGGTGCAACTCCCCAGCTGAGCAGTGGAGTGGCAAGAAAGGATGATAGATGCTTAATGGATGCTTCCTTCAGCCTGTCTCATCATACTGATGAGATTGTGCCATGTATGTTGAGTGGCCCTACAATGATCAGGGCATTTAATAAAGAGTTGTGTTTGTGTTGACATGCATGATTATTGCATTATTATTGATAATAAAGGGCCATAGGTGTGGCACCTGGGAGGGTGGACCATCCCATCCCACTCTGCTTGCACTGGAGGTTTATCTATCCCACAGCTATTACCCATCCCAAAGGTATCCCTGCCCATCCCACTGCTATCTTAACCCATCCCTCAAGCATGCAAAGGCTTAATCCATTTCTAAAAGTTTCCACCAAGACTTTATTAAAAAAAAGAAATGAAGCAAGTGTTTGAATCAAAAATAGACTTTATTTATAAAATTTATGAAACAAAAATGAGTCTCTGGCACTCCTCTTGGTCGCTCAGTCTCAGGGGTGAAGGGTGCAGGTGCTGTGGAGGTGGCTGGTGCTGGAGTGCTTGTCATCAGCTCCTCCAGAAGCAGAAGCAGCAGAAGCCCCAGCCCCAGAAGAGCGAGCCCATCCTGCAGAAGCCCCAGCAGAACCAGAGTGAGGGCCATGGGGCAGGATGGTAGCCCTGTCCCTCTTGCAAGGGCTGGCAGCAGATGGCTGAGGCTTGCTGTGCTTCCGCATGGTTGTGGGGTTGCTGGCTGGCAGGGAGGCTGGCAGGAACCAAGGCTGGCAGGAAGGCTGGCAGGGAGGCTTGCAGGGAGGCATGCACCAAGGCTGGCAAGAAGGCTGGCAGGCAGGCAGGCACCAAGGCTGGCAGGCAGGCACCAAGGCTGGCAGGAAGGCTGGCAGGCAGGCTGGCATGAAGGCAGGCACCAAGGCAGGCAGCAAGGCTGGCAGGCAGACTGGCTGGCAGCAAGGTTGGCAGGCAGACTGGCTGGCAGCAAGGTTGGCAGGCAGGCAGCCAGCAAGGCTGGCAGGGAGGCTGGCAGCAAGGCTGGCAGGCAAGCAGGCAGGGAGGCTGGCAGGGAGGCTGGCAGTGAGGCTGGCAGCAAGGCTTGCAGCAAGGCTGGCAGCAAGGCTTGCAGGCAGGCATGCAGGCAGGGCAGGCAAGGCTGTCAATCCATCCGGCAGCAGGTCTTTCCTCTGAATGGTGACCTGCTTCCGAGCTGCTTCCCTTTATATCCACAGGTCTTACGCAATGCATCCTTCCCGCATGCGCAATTAACGCTCGGCATCTGTTAGGCTTCCGCTGTGCATCCGCTAGGCTTCCGCTCTGCATCCGCTTCATCCGCTGTGCATCCACTGTGCATCCACTGTATCCGTTCCGCATCCGCTTTGCTGCGCCCTCCCGGAAGCCTAGCGGATGTGCCATCTGCTCCCATCAGCTTCCATCCGCTGGGCTTCCGTTCCGCATCTGCTTTCCATCCGCCCTGCGTCCTCCCCCCCGTCCATGTTATCCGCTCCGGTTATGCAAATTTTTGCCCCTTTTGAGAGCAGATAACAACGGATGGAACATTTTGCTCATCCGTTGTGTCCATTTTGCATCCATTGGGCAGTGTGACAGGGCCTTAAAAAATGTGAATCCCACCACTGTTGGGGATGTTTTAATTTGGATTTTTGCATGGAACAGAGGACTGTATTTAATAGCCTAAATAATTTTTAGGGCATGTCAAATCCTTCAGTTTTCAATTTCCAAACATTAGAGGAGGTCAAAAGTTGTGACATGCCTTGGGGATTGTAAAGATGCTTTGGTTACTTTAATATAATTTATATGTGCTTGGTAAGTAACTACATAAATATCATAGAGTAATTAAGAATGCAGAAAAAACAATTACTACCAACCTACCTTCAATAGAAGACCTGTGTACTGCACAAGTCAAAAAGAGGGCTGTGAAAATATTTACAGATCCCTCACATCCAGGACATAAACTGTTTCAACTTCTTCCCTCAAAACAATGCCATAGAGCACTGCACACCAGAATAACTAGACACAAGAACAGTTTTTTTCCCAAATGCCATCACTCTACTATACAAATAATTCCCTCAACACTGTCCAACTATTTACATATGCACTACTATTACTATTAATCTTCTCATCACTCCTTATCATCCATCCCCTCCTACTTATGACTGTAACTTTGTCACTTGTATCCTAATGATTTATATTGACTGTTTCCTAGTATGATTCGATTGCTTATTGTACCCTATACTATTATTAAGAGTTGTACCTTATGTTTCTTGACTCTTGACGAATGTATCTTTTCTTTTATGTACACTGAGAGCATTTGCACCAAGACAAATTCCTTGTGTGTCCAATCACACTTGACCAATAAATAATTCTATTCTATTCTATTCTATTCTATTCTGTTCTGTTCTGTTTTGTTCTATTCTGTTCTATTCATTCTATAACTTTGCACCATTTTGTCTGTTTTATTATCAGTTTTGTGGGAACCTTAACAGCAGTCCAAAACCAGAGGACATTGCAATTGGATCAGATGGAAAAAAGGACTAACATCCTGTGAACTAAGTCGCAGATTGAAGAAATTGAAAGTTTAGCCTTACAAAGAGTAGAAAGGATAATAATATTCTTTAAATATTTGAAACAATATCAAAAAATAGACTATCAGGATCTATTACCTTTTGTTAAATGTCTATGAAGATTGTCAGTCATCCAGATCATGCCTTTTTCAAAAGTCTTTTTGACTTCTCATCCAAGGAGCTTCTTCATTTCTGACTGCAAGGAATATAAATTCTTCCCTTCCTTATCATTTGGTCCAAACTGAAGAAGCTTCTTGGATGAGAAGTGAAATGTCTTCAAGGAAAAATAAAGAAAGTTTGGTTGCCTCATAAAAAAAGCACTTTTGGGATTATTTTTTGTTGCTGAGTAGAAACATGAAATAATGGTTTTAAAATACAGGATTTTATATTCTGATTCAATGGTAGCAGGAGATGGGGTGGAATTTTTCAGAATAGCAAGAGCTGAATTAACAAGTCAGAGTGGATATATATCTATGGAGATTCTTATGGTAACCAGGATATGATTGTCTCAAAAGTGTTGTTCAAAAGGGAATTGGACCTTCTCATGTTGGGAAAAATCCTCTTATCTTTAATTATCAGTCAGAATACATCATGAGTTATTTGTTTAGTACTGTTGGTCTTTGGTAAGCCTGGGTTCCCCAACCAGGGTTAGGTAGACAAGCTAAACAGAATGTGCAGCGTTAGTCAGATAGGCACACAGATAAATGAGTGAGCTAAGCTTGTATGTTTATTAACATACAGTAAAAATAACAGATACGCTTGTGCTATCAAGAATATATTTTATTCCAGTATAAGTTTATAGCATAGTCAAAAACAGTCCATTATTCATTTACCATGTAGTCAGTCCATTCAGGGATATTCAGTTAGCAAAGTCCATATAGAATATCCTATTGTCAGTTCTCATAAATCAGTCCGTTGTTGTCTCTCCCGTTCGAGCAATGCAGTCTTGCTTCCAAGCAGTAATCAGGGATCATCAAAGCCAGAGAGAGAGGGAGCAAGCTGTAGCCTTGCTACTTTTATATGGTTTTCATAACCACACCCACAGTTGCTATTTTACAGTTAAAGCTGCATACACTAACTATGATTCATAGTTAGTATTTCACCTAAAACAGTTAGGGTGAACAATGTTATCCCTAACAGTCTTTGTACAATTTTACTCCAATTCGCCAAATTTCATCTTTTTTTTTTCCTTAGGAGAAGAGAAAAACAATAATAAGACCAGATCCTGGTTGGTTTGAATTACAGTTAAAAGCTCACTACTTTACATAGGATTTGTGAAATGCAGCTATCCTTCTTAGACTTTTCTTTCCATTTCTTTTGTACCTCTAATTGAACAGCTATTAAATCTAAAAAGGCCAGACATTTGCTTTTATTATTATTATTTTTATGTACACAGCATATTTCCTGTAGGAATTGAAGTCACAGCAAAGTAAGCTGCCAACCCAACAATACAGATGCCTATATTTATATTCATTGATCTGAAATAATGCTTAATTTGTATGTTGCCCAAAGGAAAGTGCTTCTCACTCCAGGAGTACAGAATCAGTGGCTATCCTAATATTGTTAATTTACAACTCCCAGCTTCTACCCCAGGAGGAATCTGGAAACTATAATTGTGCAATTTCTAAACATTATAAAAAGAAAGAGAGAAAGAAAGAAAGAAAGAAAGAAAGAAAGAAAGAAAGAAAGAGGAAGGAAGAAAGGAAGGGAGGGAGGGAGGGAGGAAGGAAAGGAGGAAGGGAAGGAGGAGGGAAGGAAGGAAGGAAAAAAGGAGATGGAAAAGGGAAAAGGAAGAAGGAAGAAGGAAAGGGAAGGAAGGGAGGGACATGGAAGGAGGGGAGGGAGGGAGGAAAAAAGGACATGGAAGGAAGGAGGGAGGGAGGAAGGAAGGAAAAAAGAAAGAAAGAAGGAATGAAAAGGAAAGAGAAGGAAGGAAGGTTCTTAGAATTTTTGATTGAACCCATGTTTCTCTATACTTAAAATTGCTGGCAGGAGGATGTGCAGGAGGAAGAAAGTGCTGAAGTGGTGCAGGAGGAAGAAAGTGCTGAAGTGAAAGCTTTGGCTGACCGGGCTCCCAAAGAAGATTCGGAAGCAGCGAAAGAAAGTGAAAAGGGAAAAAAAAATTTTTCACTCTCCTTCCTTATGTTGACAGCGAACAGAGATGAATGAGAAATCGGAAAAATCTGCTTTGGCATCAACAGGTATTTAAGCTGGAAAATTTAATGCCAAGGGGATAAGAAAGATTTCTGAAAATAAAAGGAAAAAAAAAAGAGAAGGATTTTTTATTTTTTTTTGCTGTAAGTGGGAAGGTAGAAGAAGAGAATAAGAACAGGATTTGGAAGGAGGAGATAGCCTGGAATTAAAGAATCTAAAGGCACTGTCACATCGGCCGATGGATGCAAAAAGTATGTAAAAAGGACACAGCGGACGAGAAAATGTTCCATCCGTTGTTATCCGTTTTCAAAAGTGCCCCAAATTTGCATAAACAGAGCAGATAACAACGGAAAGGAACGGACGGGGAGAGGACGAAGCGAGGATGTTAAGCGGATGCTCCACGGAAGCCTAGCGGATGGAAGCGGATGGAAGTGGATGGAAGCAGATGGCACATCCACAGGGCTTCCGGGGGAGCACAGCGAAGCGGACATGCAGTGGAAGGAGCGGATGCAGAGCGGATACCGAGCGGATGCCTAGTGGAAGCAAAATGTTCACTGCACATGTGGGGAGGATGCATTGCGTCAGCCCCGCAGTTATAAAATGATGCAGCTCACAGCAGATCACCATTCAGAGGAAAGACCTGCTGCCAGACACATCTCCAGCCAACAACCATGGGGAAGAAGAGGAAGCCTGTGCCTACTCCTGCCAGCCGTGGCAAGAAGGACAGGACCACCATCCCATCCCCTGGCGCTGACTCTGCTTCTGCTGGGGCTTCTGCTGCTGGTGCTGACTCTGCTGGTGCTAGTGCTTCTGCTGGTGCTACTCCTGGTGCTGGTGCTTCTGCTGGTGCTTACTCTGCTGGCACTGCTCCTGGTGCTGGTGCTTCTGCTGGTGCTTATTCTACTGGCGCTGCTCTTGGTGCTGGTGCTTCTGCTGGTGCTGACTCTGCTGGTGCTGACTCTGCTGGTGCTGACTCTGCTGGTGCTGCTGGTGCTGCTACTGGTGCTGCTGGTGCTGCTGGTGCTGCTGGTTCTGCTGGTTCTGCTGGTCCTGCTGGTCCTGCTGGTGCTGCTTTTCCTGCTTCTGCTGTTGCTGCTGCTGCTGCTGCTGGAGGTGTGGTGGACCAGTCCCTAGAACCTCAAAGCCCTTCTGATGAGGGCCCAGAAGGCCCTGCCAGAGGGAGGAAGAGGCAATCTCGCAATAGGGAGAGGAGACAATACTTCATCGAAGGGGAACATGAGGATGAGGTGCTCGAATGGCTGAGGGAGAACGAGTACCTATGGTGGAAGGGACACAGGCTCTATCGAGACACCAAGCGGAAGCAGGCGGCTTGAAGAGAGAAAGCAGAGAGCCTGGGCTGCATTTTGGAGGTCCTCCTCAGGTGGTGGAAGCACATGCACACCTGGTACGGGAAGCTGCACCTCAAGAAGTCTGGCCAGGCCGTGGTCAAGCTCACCGACAGGGAGACCTACGTGATGGCCAAGTGCAGCTTCTTGGAGGGTGAGGTCTGCCA
>BLBF01000002.1:7475747-7490562 GCA_015471245.1 Laticauda colubrina | reverse complement strand
TGGCAGACCTCACCCTCCAAGAAGCTGCACTTGGCCATCACGTAGGTTTCCCGCTCGGTGAGCTTGACCGCGGCCTGGCCAGACTTCTTGAGGTGCAGCTTCCCTTACCAGGTGTGCATGTAGTTCCACCACCCGAGTAAAACCTCCGAAGTGTAGCCCGGGCTCTCTGCTTTCTCTCTCCAAGCCGCCTGCTTCCGCTTGGTGTCTCAATAGAACCTGTGCCCCTTCCGCCATTGGTACTCATTCTCCCTCAGCCATTCGAGCACCTCATCCTCATGTTCTTCTTCGATGGAGTCTTGTCTCCACTCCCTATCACGCGATTGCCTCTTCCTCCCTCTGGCAGGGCCTTCTGGGCCCTCATCAGAAGGGCTTTGAGGTTCTAGGGGCTAATCCACCACTACACCAGCAGTAGCAGCAGCAGCAGCAAAAGCAGCACCAGCAGCACCAGTAGGACCAGCAGGACCAGCAGCAGAGTAAGCACCAGCAGAAGCACCAGCACCAGGAGCAGCACCAGCAGAGTAAGCACCAGCATAAGCACCAGCACCAGGAGCAGCGCCAGCAGAGTAAGCACCACCAAAAGCACCAGCACCAGGAGCAGCGCCAGTAGAGTAAGTACCAGCGGAAGCACCAGCTCCAGGAGCAGCACCAGCAGAAGCCCCAGCACCAGCAGAGTCAGCACCAGCAGCAGAAGCCCCAGCAGAAGCAGAGTCAGCACCATGGGGTGGGATGGTGGTCCTGTCCTTCTTGCCAGGGCTTGCAGGCTTCCTCTTCTTCCCCATGGTTCTTGGCTGGAGATGTGTCTGGCAGCAGGTCTTTCCTCTGAATGGTGATCTGCTTGCAAGCTGTATCCTTTTATATCCGCGGGGCTGATGCAATGCATCCTCCCCACATGCGCAGTGAACGCTTTGCATCCGCTAGGCCTCTGCTAGGCATCCGCTAGGCGTTGTTGATGCATCCGTGTCATCCGCAAGCCATCCGCTCTGCATCCGCTCCTTCCGCTGAGCGTCCGCTTCGCTGTGCTCTCCCGAAAGCCCTGCGGTTGTGCCATCCGCTTCCATCCGCTTCCATGCACTAAGTTTCCATGGAGCATCTGCTTTACATCCTGGCTACGTCCTCCCCCCATCCGTTCCTTTCCGTTGTTGTCCGCTCTGTTTATGCAAATTTGGGGCCCTTTTGAGAGCGGATAACAACGGATGGAAAATTTTCTCGTCCGCTGTGTCCTTTTTACATACTTTTTGCATCCGTCGGCCTATGTGACAGGCCCTTTAAATTTTAACAAGACTTCTAAAAGATACATTTTAATTCGAACTTTGTAACTAAAGACTAACCCCAGGAAAAGAAAGTGAAAAAAGGAAGAAGGTGTCAAAAAAAGAGCTTGTGTGTATTTGGATTGCTTGCTGACTTTGGGACTTTGGGGACTTTTGGACTTTTGGAATTATATTTGAAGGATTAAAAACACTTGGGTGGTTGTTTTAAAAGAAAAAAAAACTCTAAATGGCATCACTTGTGGATGAACTGAAAATATAATTTAAAAAACTTAAAGAAGAGCAACAAGAACAACAACAACAACAACCAGAAGCTCTCTTGGTTCCGTTTTTCAATTCTTAGAAATGGCAATCTCTACCTATGAGAAATTACAAGAAAAGATTATGTAACAGGAAGATTGGGACAAAGAAGAAGCCATTTTTAATGAACAAGTAACTCTACTTAGGGAAGAAAGGGGAAAGAGGGGAAAGAGAATGGAGAATTTGAGACCTAAAAGAACAACCCAAAAAGGGAAAAATTAGGTGAAAAGTGGATATAATGTGAGAAAGCAGCAGAAAAAGGGAATACAGAAAAGGGAAATCGAGGTGGAGAGACAAGGGGGTAAAAAGGGCAGAGAGAAGAAGCAAATGAGGAGGGAAGGGAGGAGAAGTTACAAGGGTGTGAAGCAAGATGTAAAGAAAAAGGATTTATTTAGAGATAATGGGTAAAAATTTAATTGAAAAAGTGATTCTGCAAAGGTACATATGTTTGTATTGTTATATTTGTATTTAGAAATAATCTTAGAAAATTGGAAACAACATATGATTTAGTGAAACATTTGTGAATAAAATAAATTGAATGAATTAAATGAGAGAATGAATTTAGAAAGGAATGGGGACATTTTAATGACATAATGTTTTAAAATGCAATTGAAGTGGGGGGGAAGTAATTATGGAAAGTTTATAAGTGTTCCCATAGAAGCATGATACCTACTTGAAAAGTAATGTGTTAAATGTTTAAAATTTAAATGAATATTAACATTAATGATAGAATTGAATTGGTATAGATCATTGTTTTAATTATATTATATATTTATTTTTATTTTTAAAATGTAGCGTGTAGCTTTAATGTACTGCTCAGAATCCGATGGAAGTTATGTTCTATATTAAGTGTTATAATTTTAGGGGAAAGATATAAAGGCATCATACTCCAATCACAGTGACCACAGGAGGAATTTTGTTTAATGAGAAGATAATAGACAGTTAAAATAGGACAGACAAAGAATATAAATATAATGATCTGATTTGAGATGAAACAAATAAAAATAAAATTAAGAAAGTTAAAAGAGGGGAGAAGCTATATAGAAAATGTAGAATAGTAATAAGATATGGAATGGTATATAAAAATGAGCATGAATTTGAATTGGTATCTGTACAAAGAGATGTAACCCGGGATCAGGCTGCTTTCAGAAAAGAGGTTTTATGTTTTCATGTTTTGTATTGTGTTTGTTTATGTTTGTTTCTAAAAATCAATGAAATTTTCTTAAAAAAAAAAAAGAGCTGGCAATCTACACAGCTGAATTTTACAACTCAAAATCAATGAAACTGTAAATAAATCAATTAAAAATGATTAACCATATATTTGCAGGTAGATTATTAACTCAGTGGGGAAATCTGTGTCCAATTTAGTGCAGGTTTTTCCCTAACCTAGCATCTTGGATATTCAGACTATATTTTTGTAACTTCAGTCATAAGGACAATTTTAAGGGGTAAAACTTAAAATTTTCCTTATGACTGCTATAAGAAACTCAGAAACTACATTTTTAAAAAAAAAAGAAAACTTTTTTCTTTTAGTTTTCTTTCTTTCTTGAACTGTTTATTTTCTCTTTGAAGTTATTTTTCCTTTCCTTTTTTCTCAAACTTTTATATTAGTTTGCACTGATGTTTTACTTTTTAAAAAAAAATATTGACATGAATGGTTCTAGTCCAGTCTTAGGAATGAAAAATAACTGGGTAATTTTGGGACAGTCCCTCTTTCAGTCTAACCTCCCTCACAGGGCTGTTATGGTTAAAAGAAAGAGGAGAAGGAGTGATATGTAAGTTTGCTGCGTTGAGTTATTTATACACATAATAAAAGTAGAATAAAAATAAACAAATAAATTAGTAAAATTAGACATTGGGCTCTATTTAAAATAATATATTGTAGATTTAGGTTCAAAACATTTATTGTCAAGTGAACTAAAATGAGGTCATTTAATCTGGTCTCCATTCTGACTGTTAAAAAGAGACAAACCAAGTCTGGTTGCAAAAATCAAGATAATCACAAGGCAGCAACAAAGGAGCACAAAGCAAGGTTGCGATTTTGTTGCCATCAAACACAAATTGTGGTTTTGTAACCAAAATTGGTCAACTATGTTTAAAAGAGGCAATTTAAAAGTTGATTCTACTCCCAGCCTTTGATAATTTTTCATGCCTAATTTGATATATTGTTGTTAAATGGTTAAATGAATATGTGATATATTGTGGTAATTTATATCAGTTTAGGGTGCTAATTTGAGCAGAAACGAAGTCATGTTGGATGGCCCATTGAATTAAATAAGACAGTGTGTCTCAAACTCAGTAGCTCTGCTAAATAAGAAAGTGTTCCAGTTTGTGCACAAGAGAAAAAAACAAGATAAGGCTAGAACAATGGGGAATTGTAATAAAGTGCTGCGATGTCAGAAACCGTGTAACTGCTTTTGCTAGATAGGGAGCTAGTATGAACCTTCGAAATATATATTTGAAAACAGAAAGAATGTGAACCAAGCCCTCGTACAAGGGGGCGGACAGTTAGGGTATAAAAATGCTGCCTGAATTTTGCTCTGTGTTCCTTCAATGCCCGAGGGAACCCGTCTCTGCAGACACGTGAATAAAACCTTGTTTTCCTTGGATCAACGAATCTTTTGGTGGTTTTTTATCTGCATCCACCTCACAATTTGGTGCTCAACGTGGGCCCTGATGGAATTTCGACTGGAGAAAAGGGACTGGGTAAGTGTGGCACCACCACCTCCCATTGTAGAGGGGCCCCTCCCTTGTCTCAGTTGGATCCCGGGGTAACTGCACTCAGCAGATGATCCTTGGAAACAAGAGAGAGAGAAGCTGGCTTGATGCTCTGGGAGTGTCGTTGATCACCTGAAGTGGGGATGCCCACACTCCTTTCGTCTCCGGGAGACCAGGGGTGTATCAGGTGAGTTTGTTGCCTTTCAGGATAGAAGAAGGGATATACTGTCCTTAAACTCTGGGAATCCAGTGACTGCTGGAGGACAGTGTAAATCCCTGAGTTGGGAATCTCTGGGAGATTGTTGGCGGGCAGCATGGAGAATGGAAAAGGGACAAAGCAAGTGTGAGACGTTCCAAGAGGGAACGGGTATTGAGATAGAAAAGACCCCGAGAAGGCTGATTACAATTGACTCCCCATTGGGTCAACTACTGCAATAATGGTCGTTGCCCCATCTGAGGACTTACACTCGGAGTCTAGAGAAAAAGAAAATGATCTACCTATGCCAATATAGGTGGCCAAAGTATCCCCTAGTAGACCCTGAGTTTCCTTACCACTGGGATCCCGAAGGGAATACCAGCACGTACTGGATAACTCAGTTGAAAGAGTATATAATGAAACACCGGATGATGGAGCAAATTCCCTATGTGGAGGTATGGTATCATGTTCACTTTGAAGGTCCAGTTCCACCAGAAACAGAAGTAGGACAGATTGTCAGCAAGGTGGAGGAAAGCGAAACTGAGGACTGGATGGGGAGTCCACCGGCATCGGCTCCAGCAGTCCTGGCACCATCGCCCCTGCTGGCTCCAGTTGCCCAGGCTCCACCTCCACCTGCATATCCGGGACTCAGAAGGGAACTGGCTCAATTAAACAAGGACCTAGAGAATTTGCCTCTAGGAGGAAGGTCGGCCAATCCCGTGTTGGCCTTCCCAGTCAGAGAAGTCCCAAATGGCATGAATGCACAGGGGAATCCAGTCACTGTTTTCGTGGCTGTCCCCATAAAATATGCCAAGTTACAGGATCTGAAAAAGACCCTTCCGAAACTCCATGAGAATGCTCATGAAGTGGCGGAACAGTTGAAATTGTTTCTGGGGCCCAATGAATACACAGACCAAGAACGGATGTATATTCTTGCACACCTTTTCACCCCCGAAGAGAGGATCCTCATTAGGAGAGCAGCAATGGCTGCCTGGGATAGGAGACATGCAGGGCAACAGGGAGCAGTGGCTGCAGACACAAAGTTCCCCATAGCTGATCCAAATTGGAACATCAATAATAACACTCATAGGGAGCACACGAGAGATATGAAACGCATGATAATTGAAGGAATTAAATTGGCCATCCCTCAAGGGAAAAACTTGACCAAAGCATTTGAAATAACACAAGGAAAGGATGAGTCCCTGGGGGGTTTCTTTGCTCAGCTCTGGGAAGGGTTAACCAAGTACTCCGGATTGGAGCCAGAAACCCCTGCCTTCGAGACTCTCCTGAAGATGCAATTCGTCACCAAAGCATGGCCAGATATCCAGAAAAAGATTCAGAAGTTAGAGGGATGGACTGATTTGGGCATGACAGATTTGATGAGAGCAGCACAAGTTTTTGTGAACCGAGACTCAATTAAAACCAAACAGAAGTCTCAGATGATGGTAGCTGCTGTGCAGACGGCAGCCACGAATGAAGTTAGGAAAGACAGGGAGACCCAGATGTCAGATTCGAGGCCAAGGTGGAGAGATGAAAGATCTCCCAACAGGGAGTGGAGATCTCCGGTTAGGTGAGGAGGTCCAGGAGGCAATTGAGGCGGTCAATTCCAACGGCCGTCCCAGAGTAGGACTTGCTTTAGATGCGGGAAGGAAGGACATTTTGCGCGCGAATGTCCCAAAACCCCAGAGGAACGAAGCTATGCCCTATACGATTAGGGAAGATCCAGCTCCCCAAGAGGGACCCACGGGGAGCCACTGGTAAATGTGTTAGTGGGTCCTGACCATCAGGAACGGCTGTTCCTGATCGACACCGCCGCAAGCCGGACATCTGTATGCGATCTGGTAAAGGGAGCATGCAGGTCGAAGCAGACTTTCAGGGTGGTTGGGGTGAGTGGGAAATCCCAAGAGGTCAAGATTTTGGAAGAGATGAGATTGGAATTGAATGAAGTGGTTACTGAAACTGAAATATTGTATATTCCGGATTCAGGGGTGAACTTGCGAGGAAGAGACTTGTTGGATGCTTTTGGAATAGAATTGTGGGATAGAAGGAAGGAAGTTCGCATGTGTATGTTAACAATGGAAGATGAGGAGAAGATATCATCAGAAGTGTGGGCAGGAGGTGAAGGGGTTAGTAGGAAAAAAAAAAGGTGAAATATTTGGGACATTACATTCAGAAGGGGGTAAGGCCCTTGGACCCTGAAAGGGTGAAGGGGATCATGAGTTTGGCTCCTCCCAGGCACAAGACAGAGGTGCAGAAAGCGTTGGGATTATTAGGGTATTGCAGAATCTGGGTAGACCAATTCACAGTGTTGGCACAGTTTTTGCATAGAAAGTTGCCTGGAAAGGGAGAGCACATAGAATGGGAGGAGGGAGATAGTGAAAGGTGGGAAGAGCTGAAGAAGGTTTTGTCAACTGCTCCGGTTTTAGCATTGCCAAACCTGAAATTACTGTTTCATTTGTATGTGGCGGTGGCTCAGGGAACAGCAGTTGGAGTCCTTGCCCAAAAGAGGGGGGGGGGGAGTACCCGCCAGTAGCCTTCCTAAGCAAGGGTTTGGAGCCGGTTGTGAAAGGATGGCCAGTTTGTGTTCAGGCTGTGGCAGCAACAGCGATGTTGGTGGTGGAGAGCAAAAAGTTAACCTTTGGGGGAGCTTTGGTGGTGCATTCGCCTCATCAGGTCAACTTAGTGTTGAGCCAGCTGGCTACCACTTGGATGACCGAAGGGAGGATATTGAAGTATGAAACCATTTTGAGAACCAGTCCTGATGTGGTAATAGGAACAGACAAGAATCTAAATCCAGCTGAATTCTTGAAGGGGAGAAGGCAGGCGTGGGAACCGGAAGACCATGATTGTCTATTGCAATCTATTGGATCTCATGACGAAGGTTAGAGAGGACTTGGAAGAGACTCCATTGGAGAAGGGAGAGAGGTGGTTTATAGATGGATCTAGCAGGGTGGAAAATGGAAAGCGAAAATCTGGGTTTGCAATAGTAACCACGGAAGGTGAGGAGGTAATAGAGAAAGGGTCACTCCCAGCTGCTTGGTCAGCCCAGAAATGTGAATTGCTTGCCCTGACCACAGCCTTGGAATTGGCTGAGGGGATGGAAGTAACGATTTGAACTGATTCCAAGTATGCATGGGGGGTGGTGCACACGTTTGGGAAAATCTGGAAAGAAAGAGGGCATATCAAGGCGGACAGGAAGCAAATAGAGCAAGTGCAGTTAGTAGAACAAGCCTTAGAGGCATTGCAACTCCCCAGCCGAGTATCAATTGTCTATGTGAGTGCACATCAGAAGGGGAACACACCGGAGGTTGTGGGAAACCGATGCGCGGACAAATGGGCGAAGGAAGCTGCAGGGGAGATAGATTTGGTAATGATATCTAAACCAATACTAGAAAAGGAGGACGAGAGGTAGGAATGGGAGCCAGAGAAAAAGGAAAAGTTGGAGTTGGAGAAAGAGAGATGTGTCAAAACCCCAGAGGGATGGCAGATTTCGGAGGGAGTCAAGGTGGTGTCACCCATTGTCATGAGGGGAATATTGGAGAAAGTTCATGAAGGAGGACATTGGGGAATGGAGGCCTTGGTCATGTCCGTTAAACCTCACTATTGGAGTCTGAGGATGTGGACGGTAGCTCAGAGCATCTGCTGGAAATGTTTGATTTGTTTGAAAGTAAATAAGAAAGCGGCATGCAAGAAAGAGATGGGAGGGTGACCTCTAGTGGGTCGGCCTTTTCAGAGAGCACAAATTGATTTCACTGAATTGCCAGAAAAGGGGGGTTGGAAAGAATCTTCCCTTAGCTCTGCTCAGGATCAGAACTTGTCCAAGGAAAGACACAGGGGTTTCTCCCTTTGAAATGCTGATGGGGAGACCCTATTTATCCAAACTCGGCAATCCCATACCAGAGTTCAGGAACTTGTTCCTTCGGAAATATTTGCTGGCACTGTCTCGGTCTTTGCTTTCTCTTCACAAACAGGGATTGTTGGTGCAATGACCACCTTTAGCTGGTAGCCAACACCCACACGAGGCTGGAGACTGGGTCCTGATAAAGACTTGGAGAAGTGAAAAACTGCAACCTAGCTGGGAAGGTCTGTACCAGGTGCTACTGACAACTGAATCTGCAGTCTGTACTTGGGAAGGAGGCTGGACGCATTACAGCAGAGTCAAGGAAGCACCGGAACCTGAGAAACCTTGGAAGGCAATCCCAGTGGACGGTCAGCCGCTAAAGGTAACCTTGAAGAAATAACCAGCAGAAACCACCATGGAGATGTTGGCTGAACTCTGGAGAGGACTATTTGTTGCAACTATATTTACACTAATACATCAAAGAAGTTCACAATATGTTGGACCTGCGGGTGACTTGGGAACAGACTTGTGGGATGACAATGTGTTCATAAAGGATCTCAAGAAGGTCTCACATTCTTTGAACATCACCAATTGCTGGTTATGCATGCACATGTCAGGAAGAACAGGTGAACTGGAGTGGCACATGTACAATCGGGTATGTGATATAAACTTGATGGCCTTCCCCAAGGCCAGTTACGTAATAAAAGAGACTCAGAATCTGGCCTTACTCAGAGACTCTGGACCCAAATCTCTGGTGGTATAATAACACCATTGGGAGTAGCCATGAACTACCGAGATATACATATTCTAAATAACTTCATGGTAACAATGTTCAATGATACAATAAAGAATATTAAAATGATCAACACCGAGCTTTCTGAAGTAAGACAGGTTGCTCTACAAAATAGGTATGCTTTAGACATTGTATTAGCTACAAAAGGGTGTGTGTGTGCTCTGATTCATTCACATTGCTGTGAATCCATGATTTCCAACCCAGTATTACAAAGACAGTAAAAGTAATGGAAGAACGTATTCGCTCTAATCCATTATCACAAAGAGGTGACTCCTCATTGCCAGACCTGTGGGGAGCACTATGGTCTTGGCTTCCCAGTTCCACTTGGTTTAGATCTACCATAATGGGAATTATATTGATTATTATATGCTGTGTATTGTTGTGTTGTTGTGTTCAGTGTCTCCCTGGTGCAATAACAACATGTGGGAAGATAGGGAAATCCTTGGGTTCAAGATTTGAGAAGAAGCAGGAAGCAGAACCTCTAATGATGTGTCAGAGAGAAATCACTCTGAAAGAAGCAGAGGATCTGCTATTTGAGTTTGAGACAAGAGTGGAAAAAGAAAAAGGGGGGATTGTGAGCAGAACTGAAGTCATGTTGGATGGCCCATTGAATTAAATAAGACAGTGTGTCTCAAACTCAGTAGCTCTGCTAAATAAGAAAGTGTTCCAGTTTGTGCACAAGAGAAAAAAACAAGATAAGGCTAGAACAATGGGGAATTGTAATAAAGTGCTGCGATGTCAGAAACTGTGTAACTGCTTTTGCTAGATAGGGAACTAGTATGAACCTTTGAAATATATGTGTCAATTTGAAAACAGAAAGAATGTGAGCCAAGCCCTCGTACGAGGGGGCGGACAGTTAGGGTATAAAAATGCTGCCTGAATTTTGCTCTATGTTCCTTCAATGTCTGAGGGAACCCGTCTCTGCAGACACATGAATAAAACCTTGTTTTCCTTGGATCAACGAATCTTTTGGTGGTTTTTTATCTGCTTCCACCTCACACTAATGATTGAGGGGGGGGGGGGTTTCCCTGAATTAATTAATATTTTTTTCATTTGTTTGAGTATTCTAAAGTAATTAATTAATTTGTTGGATGCAACTTGTTTTCTCTTTACTTCTTTAAAAAAATGTTCTGAAAACGTACATTGGTAAAAATAAAACAGTATTCTCTTTTGGGAGTAGCTAATGATTAAGATTTTGTTCAATTTTAATAATTTTGTCCACATGTTCAGTTTCTATTTTTTTTCCATAGACATCTCCAGGTAAGAAAAAGTTTCTTATGAGACAATGGGAAGACACTGTCAACATACAACACATATATTTAACATTATATGCATATTTAAATCTATTTATTTAAAAAATCTGTCACCAATATTTTTATTTCTTTGCCTATATTTTTACTTCACACATTAATAGTTATATGTGCATAGGAGTGTGAATAACAGTTGAAATAATTATTAAACAAAGAAGAGGCATCAGAAATACCAATTAACAGTAGGACTTGGATACATGTTTGAAAATGTTTTTCTTTTTAAAACCCATGACAGTAAAGATTGGGCCTGATTAAATTGGACAATGAATTTTATTGAAAATAGAATAATAGAGTTGGAAAGGATTTTGGAGGTCTTCTAGTCCAACTCCCCATTCAAGGAGTGGTGGAGCACCTGCAACTTCTGGAGGCAAGCTGTTCCACAGGTTAATTGTTCTAACTTTCAGGAAATTTCTCCTTAGTTCTAGGTTGCTTCTCTCCTTGGTTTGTTTCCATACATTACTTCTTACCTGCTTTCAAGTACTTTGGAAAATAGGTTGACTCCCTCCTTTTTGTATGTATTTCTTTTTTTAAACATTGCAAACATTTAAATTTTGTTTTAAGAACTAATATTTCTTATTATTAGTGTTTAAAAAAAAAAGAAATACAGGTAGTCCTCAGCTCACAACTAATGACCATTCGAAATGACTACCTCAAATGGGAGAAGTAGTGCATTCTTCAAATGCTTTCACTGATAATGGCTAGTTGGCCGAAGCTGTTGGCGTGCAAAATTATTACTGGAGAGCATAATTGATGACTCTTGGCTATGGATGTGTCCCATTGGAAAATATACATCCAGGGGGTGGGGGAAGACCAGGGTCAAGGGTGAAATGAATGATGTGTCTCAGAGTGGGCTGCACCCAGGTAGCACCAGCATGTTCACTTCTAATAAATCTTGGGTTTGTTTGTTTCTTTTTTAACTCCGAGAGATGAGGCTAGAGACTCATGATTTGTATGGGGATGGATACTGGAGCTCTGACACAATGGATGGATTAAAAATTTATATTCTCCTCCATTCAAATTCCAGGAACAGGACACAATTCTTCAGGACATAACAGGATTAATCCACTACCATTTTAGCAGAAGACACAGAGCTCACTACATTGCACAATCCCCTAAGGGCATTTCAGTCATTGCACAACCCCCACTAGCAGCATCTCTGAAACTTATAAAGATCCATTTGACTCATCAAACCAATAGGTCAGCTGCACCAGAACTTCTGCTAGTTCTGTTCAGCATTAAACTTTCTTTCCAGTCTGCTTCCATGTTGTTTCCAGCATCTTTCTCCCAGCTTGGAACTGAACCAGATGGATATTTCTTCTATCATAACTTTCCCAGCTGCCTTCCAACATAAAAGTCAAGGGGGAAAGCCAGATTCGCTGAATGATCACATCATTCACTTAACAATGGCAGTGATTCACTTAACAACTGTGACAGAAAGACCATGCAATGGAGCAAAACTCACTTATCTGCCTTAGTTAGCAACGGAAATGTTGAGCTCCATTGTGGTCATAAGTCAAAGATTCCCTGTATACCTGCTTCTCCTAAATATTGCCTTACACTAAAGAAATAAATCTTGCTTTGTAACCATGGTTAAATTTTACATTTTAAGATAAAAGGAAAATTATTCCCAAATTGGAATATGGAATGGCTTTTTTCTCCTCCTCCTCCTCCTCCTCCTCCCCCCCCCCTCCTCCTCCTCCTCCTCCACCTCCTCCTCCTCCTCCTCCTCCTCCTCCTCCTCCTCCTCCTCCCCCCCTCCTCTTCCTTTTCCTCCTTGTGAATTACCTAGTAATTTCCTGAGCCATTTTCTTTCTGTGGTGCTGTTTCTCCAGTTCTAAATTCTGCTTAAGGTGGATTGTTCACATGTATTGTTTTTAAGAAAGCTGTTGAAAAGATATTCTTTCATCAATGGCTGTTTGAGATCAGAGGACCTTTGATCAATCTTCCTCAGTGGATGAAATGACCATAATTAAATTAATCTACCTTTCCCTTTGTCCAAATGATGTGATATAGGTTTAAGGGATTTAATTCATCACATTGTGCATCTATCAAAAGGATTACTCAGAAAAATAATGATACATGCCTGGAAACATATTGAACTTTTTTTAATGGAGATTGATTTGCAAGTACCACATTGACTGATGAAGTGTCATCAAATCTATGCCAATTCTTCACAACCACATAGATAGATTTTCTCCATGTTAACCTGATCCCAACCTGGCCCTTCAACTCTTCTAAAGATGCAATCACCATACCCATAACTAAGTCCACCCACTCCTTTGCTAGTCATCCTCTTAATACCACTTGTTAGGAATGTAAGTCACCTAACAGTTATTTGGTTTGGAAATATATAAACTAGGGTAGACATTTTAATACTATGTCTTTAAGAGAATGCTAAACTGTAATTGGGTGTGGTTTTTCAAACGGCCATAAGATGGAGCCAGAAACCTGGGTTGTTTAGTCTCAGTGGAGTGTGTGAGTCTCTGTCGGAGAGAGTATTGGAGAGTCTCTGTTGGAGAGCATTGCTGTTCCTCCTAATGACTGTTATTGATCGTTGATGTAAATCTGTTACTGAACTGTTTCTGATACTGGACTTTGATATTTGGATTATCCCTGAACTGAACACTGACTGATTTAACTGTGAATGACTTGGACTGCTTATCTTAGACTGTGCTTAAAACATTTATTGGAAGTAAAAACCTACATTTATTGTACAGTGTACCTGTGTGCTATTTGTGTATTATTCTTCACCACTCTTACTATGTCTCTCTGTGTGCACTCATTCTCCTAATGGGGAATTATCTCAACACCATTTCATAAAGCTACTGTCCAGTGATAGCTGGAATCCTGACAGCCATACTTGGAATACTGCATCCAATTTTGGTCTCCACAGTGAAAAAAAGACTCTAGAAAGAAGAGTTATGGAAATGATGAGGGGACTGGAGGCTAAAACATAAAGAACAATTCCTGAAATTGGATATATAAGGACTATGGATGACATGATAGCACTGGTCCAATATCTAAGGGGCTGCCACAAAGAAGAGGGGGTTTGTCAACTTATTCTCCAAAGCACTGAAGGAAGAACAAGAAACAATGGGGAAAATAATCAAGAAGAGAACCAACCTAGAACTAAGGAGAAATTTCTAGACAGTTTGAAAAATTAATCAGTGGAACAACTTGCCTCCAGAAGTTCTGGATGTTTCATCAATTGAGGCTTTTAAGAAGAGATTGGACAATCATTTGTCTGAAACGGTTAAAGGTTTTCTGTTATTCTCTTTCCTTCAACATTTCCCAGCACTGGATCTTCTTCAAAGAGCTGGGTCTTCACATAAAGTATCCAAAGTAGGTTATCTGTTATCTGTGATTGGTTGTATGGTTATCTGTGTCTCGAGAGAGAACTCTGGATTGATAAATTTGATGATCCATTTTTAAATTGCAATAGTGATTAGCACAATCTGGAACTGTGGATGTATCATCTTTGCAAATATTTCAGTACTTTGAAAGGACAGATTAACATGAAACTTCATAACAAGAGGAAGCTCACTTTTTGGAAAACATGAATAAACCCAAAATCTGTTTTCTATCACTCTAGCCTTCTTTCTAATTCATTCGCAGTTATGCAATTTTTGCTTGATGGCACTTCTTCAGCTTTAGACTCTGTTATTTTGGCATTCCATTTTTGAGAAAAAGTGAAATGGAACTATTTTAAACTATTGTTTGATAACTCCCTATAGAAACTCTACCAATCCCTCCTGATTACAAAGCAATTTTTAATCATCTGAAAATCAGAATAAATGTTCAAGAAAGATGATTCACTGAAGTGTTTTGATACAGATGTATGTCCCTTATTAACAATGTTTAATCAGACTCTTTAACTTCTGTATTCTTCAGATTTATTTTTCTCTTGTTTTCTTTTCTTGTTCATTTATCAAACGTCTTATGGCCACCAATGGATAGATTTCAACTAAGCTGCAACATATCAGACTGATTTATTGAAAGCAGCTTGGTATTTAGTGTTCCTCTCTTCTAATGCAATTATTATTAAAAAGAAAAAGGTACTATTTAAACAACTCAATGAGGTTATTCATCTGAAATATAATGGCGTCGTTCTTGCTGCCTAGTAAATACATGTATGTATGTATGTATGTATGTATGTATGTATACAAGTATAGTATTGAGCTTTGTTTGGGTATTTTCCCACGTCATTATAGTTGTGCTTTTAAAGTTGTAGCAACGTTTCGGCAGAATCTCATCTGCCATCATGATTCTGTATTGTGTTCGGTTGTGAGTCAGACTTTCACAGTCGTTTCTGTACATACATACATACATACATACATACATACATACATACATATATATATATATATATATATATATATATATATATATATG
>BLBF01000002.1:7434562-7465747 GCA_015471245.1 Laticauda colubrina | reverse complement strand
GTAGTATTTTATATATGTATTCTATACATGTACATGCATATATATGTTTGTATTCTTTATTCTACATTAATAAAACATGAATAAATTAAAATCAAAGTTTAAAATCAAGGACATGTGGAGAAGGCAGGGTCAGAGAGTAGGATAATGAGATCTGTTACTACTCAATTAGCCACCTTTACTCTGATATTTCCTGGGGCCAACTGGTAGAGCCATGTTTTACAAAAGAATAGTTGAGTTGTGACCTAACAATAGTTGAGTTGTGACCTCCCCCTAACATTGGGGGACAAGATGTTCCAGAGGGCAGAAGCCACAGCAAAGAAGGCCCTCCTCCTGGACCCCACGATTCAGAATAATTGGGCTGATGGGACCTGCAGCATACCTCCTCTGCCAGCACAGGTGGGAAGGGGCAATCCCACTGAGAATCAGTGATAATTCAGTTCTATCATCATGTTCTTCCTCCTCCTCTTCCTCCTTCTCTTCCCCAATCCTCCTTCATCATCAACATCAGCATCATAATGTACTATCATGTATTGTATCATGTAGCACAACTGTATGACAGCCAGTGTAGAATGTAGTAGCTCAGACAGTTCTGGAGCCCCTGGGGTGGCACATATTACTGTTGTGCATTGGTTAGCAGCTTGTTTCCAGGCCTAATTCAGGATGCTGGTTATTACCTTTAAAGTCCTTTATAGCATGGGTCTCTGGAGAGCTATCGTGTCCCAATGGGACTACTAGTTCTAGTGGAAGGGGCCTACTGCAGACCCATCTCTTAAGGAATTCTGCCTCATGGGGATAATGGAAAAGAACATTTTCTGCTGTATTCCATGCACTGTGGAACAGTCTGCCACTGGGGGTGAGATCTGTCCCTACTGGACTTCTGGAAGGGCATTAAAATATATTTTTTCTAGTTGGCTTGAGGCACCAAGGTGGACAGTCTCTCCTGGTGGTTGTTCACAGGATAAGATCTCATCCCTGTATCTTCAGCCCCCTTGATTTTAGTTTTTTAAATAAAATTATTCTTAATTTTAATTGTTTCTATATTTATCTTTTTCCTTGTCTCTAAGATGCCCAGAATCACCTTATTGGTGAGATGGATGGCATATATAAATTTAATGAATGAATAAATAAAATTGTGCTAGCTTCCGTCATGTCAATAACTTGCTCATATAAAAACTCATCAATTCCCATGCAACCACATCTTTCAGTTTCATATTTCATCTTTCCCATTTGTTTTCCCAAAGGTGCTTTTTCAAGAGGCAATTGGACTTTTTTTTGTTTTTTTTTTAAGATGTTTTGCTTCTCATTCTGTCTGAAGCTCTGTCAGAACTGAAGAAGCTTCTTGGATGAGAAGTGAAATGTCTTCAAGAAAAACAAAGAAAGTCCAGTCCCCTCTTGAAAAAGCACCTTTGGGACAACCATGATCTGGATGACTGCGAATCTCCACAGACATTTCCCATTTGCTCTTTCTCCATATATTTGTTTTTCATTCTAGTTCATTTTGTTCTCTTTCACTAGTAGTGCACTAGCTCAATGTGAATATTTGATAAAGAGTTGCTCCCTTTTGTATTCAATGAACATTCATTTAGTACACATATATTCTTGACCCTTTCTTCCACTCACACTTCTAAAGTGTACTGCATTCCTGCATTCCACTCATGTTTATGTTTCTCCTCACACAACCCCTTTCTTCCTACTACAACAAAGCAGGAAGGGGCACTCTTATAAGCAGCAATCTTAGCTTCTTTTGACAAACATTCATTCCTGGATGCATACCATATATATGACCATCTGTCTTACTACCAGCACTTAAGTATCTCAAATTTTCTCCTTGCGTTTCCTCATCTTTCAGAAATGTTCTTCTAAACTACACAGTTTGTGCTTGCTGCAGTTGTTTCACTATTAATGTCAAATTCACAATCTTTCACTCCATTTTCCTTGGGAAACACACCTACACATGTGTGTTAATTTTCATGTCCGCAGTTGGTAAAATGAGGACCTGAATTGTTGGGGGCAATCTGAGGAATCTATAAACTGCTTAGAGAGGGCTGTAAAGAATCATGAAGCGGTATATAAGTCTAAGTTATATTGCTATAATGAACAGATTCCTCTCCTTATCAATCTCATTCACTCTTTCTACTTTTCACATTGTAAGGAGGAATTATAACTTGTAACTCTAATTAGAAAGCCCTGCTGCAGTATCACATATGCATGAAAACACCATTTATTGCATGAAGAAAATATGCTCATAGTTTTAACATTTTCCCTTTTTTTTTTTCTTCTGCATCTGCAGCCTTACCTCTTTCAACATTTTCATAACATTTATGACTCTGGTTTCATCTTTTATTTTCCCTTGGACATCAAACTTGAGGGCATTTTTTTCAGTTTTACTCTTCAACAGAGTGGAATGATCATATCCTTAATAATTTTGTACCTTCAAGTCATTTTTGATTCCTGGTGACTGCCTGGACAAGTTCCAGAAATATTTTTAGAAGTGGTTTGTCTTTTTCCTCAGGGCTGGCAGAGAAGGACTCGTTCAAAATCACCCAACTGGCTTTGTGTATGTGGTGGGACTAAATCTCTTGGTGTCCCAGTTTTTAACTTTCTCCAACTTAGAGCAAAGGAGAAACTTCCTAACAGTAAGAACAATTAACCAATGCAACAGCTTGCCTTCAGAAGTTGTGCGGATTCCATCACTGGATGGCTTTAAGAAGAGATTGGACAACCATTTGTCTGAAATGGTAGAGAAGCTCCACCTTGAGCAGGGAGTTGGACCAGAAGAGTAGAAGATGTTGGGGAGTCTTCTTAGACAGCTTGATCCTTTAACTTCTATCCCAAAATCTCTGAAATATTCCTTCCAGTATTTGTCACCTTGGTTCCTTCTCAAATCATTTTATCACTTTTATTTTCATGAACTTCTTTAGCCCTTGTTTAGCCCACTTCATTCAAATCTAAAAAATACCCCACCTTTGTATCAAAATTACTTTGGATTGGGTATCATTTAATCTTAGATCTTCCTTGATCTCCTTGAATATATTGTCTAAATGTCCTGCCTTTTCTAAACATGACATCTTCCTTATTTTTTTTTTGCAACATTCTCTTTTATTTTTTTTCAGCAATCACTCTCTTACATGCATCTGCAACCTCTTTCACGTCATTATTCCACCAACCATCCTTTTCGTACCTACCATTAGCATAATTCCATACACTAATGTGCACACACATCTTGTCTTCTTAGAATAACTTTCCATTCAGTCTGTTGGAATATTAATCTACTGTGGATCCTATGCTTTATTTTCTTGCAATTGCTCTATATTCACTGTCATTTCTTTCCATTTTCCTTTTTTTCCATGCCCCTAAGATTTTATTGGATGCCAGTAAACACTGGTGTGTCACCCAAAGTGACATGGCATGTCACCTTTGACATGGATTCACGTTATGGATTCATCATCATTGCCATTTACAGACTTTTAGAGGAGTAGAATGTGTTTGCAGATACATTCTTCTGAAGAATGCTCAGAAAGTGATAGAGATTTAGGAGTCAATTCAACCTTTATCTCCAAACCTAGGAATTGTCCAGATAGTGCCATAATAAATATGTGGTTCTGATAAGGCTGTTTCTGTAAACTAAATGTTGCGATGGAGGGAGAAGTAAGAAAAAGAGGATGATATTAGGTCAACCTGTTCTTCAAAGCATTGAAGGCAGGATAAGAAGAAATGGATGAATTAAGGAGACATTTCTTGACAATTACAACAATTAATCAGTGGAACAACTTGCCTCCAGAAGTTGTGGATGCTTTGGAGGTTTTTAAGAAGAGATTGGACAGCTACTTGGACAGTGGAATGGTATAAGGTCTTCTGTTTAAATAGGGGTTTAGATTAGGAGACCTCAAAGGTCCCTTCCAACTCTATTATTCTCTTATTCTATTATCAGCAGCAAGATACAATCGATGTTACAATGATGATGAGTGCACTGTTGGGAGATTTGAAAGAACATGTTACATATAGAGCATCATGGAGAGAATCCATCTAAATTGTTGTCGTTTGCCTAACATTACTTAATGGCACATAATCTATCATCCTCTCAATATATTATGAGGTCAAATGATTCTGTAAGCTGTTTTGACAAATCTGTTATTATGGCTCCTAATGTCCAATAATTATGGGCAAAATATTTTCCAATTTATTTCTTAATCCCTGTATTTCAGTTATTGAGTTCCGAGAACTTACAATATTTACCAGTTCCTTCTGAACTACTCTAATGTTATTTGGTGTTGCTATATCTAAAAGTGAGATTTTCTTTCTTCCATTATTGTGATAGCTGGCATATTGTGTAATAGAAGCCTGTGTACCTGAACTCAGAAATCACACAAACATTTTTACATCGTAATTCTGCAGCTCATTTTCAACATAATGAGCACTGCAGTATTTTGGGGCATTAAATCCATTCTTTAAAGAGAAATTTCAGTGTATAATTGTTGCCACCTGATGTATTATATATTGAAATCTGTTTGGATGATTTTGTTCAAGAGTTTTGCACAATATTGAAAAATGAGGATATACCTACAGATTAAAGTATAATCAGAAAAGTATTAAATTGTGTGGAGATGGATGGATTGATATTAATAATAAAAGATAAGGAAGAAACAAAATATTTTTTAACATGGGATGTTCTATCAATGGATAGATAAAAGCAGGGGTGGGATTCTATCGGTTCTGTCCACCTCTGTAGAACTGGTAGATCTGAAGAGTAGCAGACAGAGCATATATAGAATGGTTCTATGTCTGCTGCTGTTTTGGCCCACCCACTTGCCTGGGCTCTTACCTGACCTTTATTTCCTGCTTTTTCAACTGCAGCTGATTTGTGTGACACAGCTGCTGTTGAATAAACAGGAAAAAGGGGCTTTTCCAACTGCTGCGCACTTGCATGCAGCGCTGCTCAGCTGTCCAGGCAGCTCAACAGGTCGTAAATTGCACATGCCCGACGCAGAGCAACAGAACCAGTAGTTATATGGGTCGGATCCCATCCCTGGATAAAAGTAGTAGAAATTACAAAATAAAAGTTTATTGTGAAATATATAATTGGAATATACATAAGTAAACATCCGTATTAGTAGTATAGCTGTTATCTCTTTTATACATTAAACATGAAACTCAGTCAACTGAACGCTTAAAACTGTATCAAAAATATCAGTGACTGGTGCTAATGGTTGATACGGGCCGCTGCCAGCATCTTAGGTATCAACCATGTATCTTCTTAAAATATATGATGTTCTGAGCACATTTTTTTGCAATTTTTTGCAGTTCTGCTGGTGTTATTGCAGGAAGCTGCAATTTCTTGATGTGTTTTGTAAAATTCTTGCCATAGTACCAAGTGCCTCAATGACAATGGGTATCACTGTTACATGTTTCATCCATAACCATCTAGTTTCAATGGCCAGATCACAATATTTCATGATTTTATTCCATTTCTTTTTCTTTGACTCTGGCATCTCCTGATACAGCAATATCAATAAATTGTATACTTTGACCCCCAACAACCATAATACATGGCATATTGTGTTCCAAATGGTGATCTGTCTGTATTTGAAAATCCCACAAGATCTTCACTGTGTCAGCTTTGGAAACCATATTAGCCTCAGAAGCTTCCATTCTACCATACTCCAGTGCATGGAAAATTGAGAGGGAGGTTTTCATAGAAGGGAGGTAGTAACTTTGAAAATATGCTAAACTTGGAGTTAATTGCGTTGGAGTTTGTTAGTTGGAATGCTGACACACTGTCTCATTTTTGTCAGCTTTTTTCACTTTATGTTCCCATGACTTTTCAGATACAGGGAGGGCATATTTTTATATAATGACTAGTGGATTAATTTAGCAACTCGATCATGTCTTTGATGATGATGATTTATTAACAATATTATTATTGTTGTTGTTGTTGTTGATGATGATGATGTTGTTATTGTTGTTGTTGTTGTATTGTAAAGGTAAATTGATCCAGGCAATACACTGGTTATTAAGACTTATGTACTTTAAAGAAAAAATGTATAAATAAAATTTGAAAACAAATAAATAAATCAGTGCTTAAGAAACTATACTAGGTACCAAGTATCAATAGCCAAGAAGGATGTGTATAGATGTCATGTAGAAGATTCTTGAGCATCCCTTGGACAGCAAAGAAATCGAATCAGTCAATCCTAAAGGAAATCAACTCTGACTGTCCTTTAGAGGAAGAAGGACTGGAGCCAAAGCTTGAATCCTTTGGCCACCAAATTAGAAGAAAGGACTCATTGGAAAAGACCCTGATGTTGGGAAAATGGAAGGCAAAAGGAGAAGGGAATGGCAGAGGATGAGATGTCTAGATACTGCCATTGATGCAATGGAGATGAATTTGGGCAAACATCAGGAGACAGTGGAGGACAAGTGGGCCTGACATAGAACAGAACATAATAGAATAGAATTCTTTTTATTGGCCAAGTATGATTGGACACACAAGGAATTTGTCTTGGTGCAAATGCTCTCTGCATACATAAAAGAAGAGATACATTCATCAAGAGTTAAGAATCATAAGATACAACACTTAATAATAGTCAAAGGGTACAATAAGCAATCAAATCATACCAGGAAACAGTCCATAAAAATAGTAAGGATACAAGCGACAAAGTTACAGTCATACAGTCACAAGTGGGAGGGGATGGGCGATAAGGAATGATGAGAAGATTAATAGTAATAGTAGTGCAGACTTTGTAAATAGTTGGACAGTGTTGAGGGAAATATTTGTTTAGCAGAGTGATGGTGTTCAGGAAAAAAACTGTTCTTAGTTTTGTTGTCCAGTTGTTCTGGTGTGCAGTGCCCTATAGTATCATTCTGAGGGTAGAAGTTGGAACATGCCATGGTCCATGAGATTGTGGAGAATTGGGCCCAATTTAGTGACTGAACAACAACAATCAAGTGCTACTCAAAACAATCAATGTTCTTGATGTTGATGATATTGTTGTTGTTGCTGTTATTGATGATGATGATGATGATGATGTTATTCTCAAGTTTAGGAATTTCTAAAAAGCAACCCAAAAGTTGAAATGAGCTATTACTGAAGAAAGGCAACAGGCATTGAATGCTTTTGATTTCAGCTTGGAGGACATCAATTCACAGCTGCAAAATAATTTCTCTGCTTGGCTTGGAGTCATCTGGAATAACATATCCATGCCTGGTTAAAGATCTTCTCCTGATTTTTCACAGCAAATGTCAGTTACAAAATCACCTCCAGCCAATGGATGTGGAGCTAATAGCGATGCATGTAGTCTTTACCGAGAAAGCAGATGCTGAGATTCTCTGGGAAGATGAATTATTTATGGCCAGCCCAAAGTAACTCTGACAGCCTCTGAAGCTTTTTGAGATCTCTAAAAGCGAGGGAAGAAAACTATGTCCATTTCCACACACCTGTGTGCTTTTAATTATCATTGTTATGGATTGGGTGATTGGGAGACATCTAAAATTTTGGGCTGAGTTCTTCTAATAGGAATAGGAGTTCTCACCCTCAGTTGAATGTCATGGCAGACATTTTCACTTATTTTGACTGCCTTCCTCACCTCCCTGTTGAGAAGAGAGGGGTGATACCTCTGGGATGGAAATACATCGATCTGTATGAATATGGATTCTTGGATTCTGTTATACTTTATAAATATTGAGAGAGATACGCACACAGTTATTGTGCTTGATCAATATTGCTATCCAGACAAACACACACAAACACACATACACCTCTGGATCATTTTCATTTTGTTCTCATTTGCTATTCTCTTTAATCTATGAATCTTATTTGACAATCCTCCCTAGGATTTGAAGGTTTATAGGAGAGAAATATATGTAGGTTTTGCAGTACCACATCCAATTACAGATTTAGTATTCTCTTCAAGACATAGTATTAAAATGTCTATCCTAGTTTATATATTTCCAACCCAGACAACTGTTAGGTGACTTATATTCCTAACATTCTCCACTTTTATATATACAACCTTACATTCTAAGTCCATAATCCTCGCAATCATGCCTTAGGCTTGATAGAGCCTTGGGCCTTTGTAAAATGATCTGCTATATTGTTTTCTGGTATACAGTATTCCAGCTTACTCATCTTATTTTTCATACATTGTCTCACATTTAAATATCTTAAATCTGTATGTTTTGTTCTTGTTTGAACAGCAATATTTGAAGCCATCTGTATTGCTGATTGATTATCTTCATAAACAACAATATAATCTGTTACATTAATTTCCATATCAATTAGTAGTTGCTTATAAAAAACTAAATCTGTAAATAATAAAGATAAACATGAGAATTCAGCCTCCATTGTTGACAAACTTAGATGTTTCTGTCTAATAGATCTCCATCCAATCAATGCTTTTCCCAATAATACAGCAGTACCTGATGTAGATTTTTGTGTATTTATATCTGTAGCAAAACTTGCATCAGCATATGCAGTTAAATTCAGTTCATCTTTAGGCTCCAAATACTGCATTGTTTGTTTCAGATATCTTAACACACATTTAATAGCTTGCCAGTGCATTTCAGTTGGCTCAGCGTTAAATCTTGCTAATTGTTTAACACAGTATGCAATATCTGGCCTTGACCAATTACTGAGGAAAGATAAACTACCAATCAAGGACTGATAAATGTTCTTATCAAAAACAGGACTTTGAACATCACAATGGCTAAACTCCTGGCTCATAGGTGTCTTAGCTGGTTTACAAAGTTCCATTTTAAAACTTTTTAGTAATTAATTAATTTTATCTGCCTGTGAGATTTTGTATCCTCCCCTAGTTCTATCTATCTTCAAACCAAGATATTGTTTGATTTCTCCTGTATTATCTTAAATTTCTTCTCTAACAGTGAGATTATTTTAGTAGCTTCTTGTTCAGTATTGGTGATTAATGCTATATCATCAGTAAACAATAGCAACAATGAAATTACACCATTACTTTCTCTTTTAAACGAACATGGATCAGCCATGCCAGCGACAAAACCTATCTTAGTTAATTCTTTAACTATACATTGGTTCCACTCATATCCTGATTGCTTCAAGTCATAAAGATTCTTTTTCAATCTCCAGCAATCAGTTATGTTATCATGTTTTTATACCTAAAGGTTTCTTTAAATATATAGTGTGTTGCAATTGTGCATGCAGATAAGTTGTCTCTACATCTAAAAGATTTATAATGTATTTCTCTTTAACTGCCCACACTAATGCTGCCCTTAATGTAGTAACCTTCAGACTAGGTTCAAACACCTCATCATAGTCATTTGCTGTCTGTTTGAACCCTTGTGCTACTAACCTGGCTTTATGGGTAACAGTCCCATCCACACCTGTGTTTAGTTTATAAATCCATTTGCATCCTATGGCATGTTTATCTAGTGGTAATTTAACATTTTCATATACCTCCATTTTTTTAATGGTTCCAGTTCCTTATCCATTGCTACCTGCCAAGCAGCCTGATCCTTAGCAGAATACAGTTTTAGTTCACTATAGTTATTTGGAACTGTATTCACTTGGTATCCAACACTAGCCTGATATCTATCAGGTAGTTGTGTTAGTCGGGTTGAACATCTTGGTAATACAGGGCTTATTGGTGGACTCACCTGTGCCACCTGCTCCTGTTCTTCTACTTCCTCCTGTACCTGTTCTACCACTTCCTCCTGTTCTTCCTCTTTAATGGCTATTCGTGGTTTACTTAATTCATCTTTAGGGACTATTTGGGTGTCAATAATAATATGATTGCTGGATTCCTGTTCCAGTTTATCCCACCCAGCGTGCTTGACAAATTTTGCACTAGCACTACAATAAACATGAGCTGTGCCTTGATCCCAGAATCTAAATGATCTATGGTTGGCCTCGTAACCTATAAAAAATAACTTCTTAGCTCTATGTTGCCTTTTCATTCTTACTTATGAGGGAATATGCACTCATGCTGGAGTTCCAAATGTGTGTAGGTAACTTAAATTTGTTTTTCTGCCATGCCAGCAAGTGAATGGCAATTCACCAGTTGTTGTGTTAACTACATTGTTTAACACACAGTTGCTACACATTATGGCCTCACCCCACAGTGTTTCAGGTAAACCTGAATCAGATAACATGGTACGAGCCATGGCTTGTAATGTTTGCCCTCTTCATTCTACAAATGAGTTATGTTGTGGTCTGTAAGGTGCAGAACGTTTATGCTCAACACCAGCCAATTTCAACATTGTTTGGAATCTTTTGTTAACAAACTCAGTCCCATTATCAGTAACTAAAGTAATTACTTTACTTTTCATTTTTCTCTCAGCAAACCTTATCCAGTTAAAGAAATGTTGGAATGTTTCTGTTTTGTTTTTCATAAGATAGCAGAAACCGTATCGTGAGTAATGGTCCATAATACTCAAAATATAGCAGGCACATCCTAAACTAGGTTTCTTAGGACCAATTATGTCAGCAAAAGCAACCTCTAAAGGTTCTTTGGTCTTAAACCCATTAATTCTGTTTGAAGGAATAACCTGACTTTTATCTTGGCGACAAGCATTGCAGTTTAAATACTTGCTACAGGGTATCAGTTTTACTCCCTTTGACAATTCAACAGTTTGTTTGAGCATTCTGAAATTAACGTGCTCCAGACGTCTATGCAGTAAATGTATACATTCATTATGTGGCTTAACATTGTTATAAACTGAGTTAGCCATCTTCATCTGGTCATCATGTATCACATATAAATCATTCTCTAAATTAGCAGTAACCTTTTTACCCTCTTTCTCTATTATACAGTTATCTCCCCTAAAGGTTATTACATAACAAAGATTAACTAAAGCCCTTACTGATACAAATTAAATTTCGGTTTAGGTACATATAACATAGTTAAATGTTCGTTAATACAAGAACAGTATGCAGTACCTTGACCAGAAGCCTTCATCTTCCATCCATTTGCCAATGATACATGTTGCTTTCTCGTAGACATCTTTACAAACCTCTCTTTATCTTTAGCAATGCATTGTGATGCTCCACTATCAACATCCCACAAATCATGGTTTACAGTTAAATTGCTAGATATAGCTAAACTAATATTCTTCTTGGCCTTCTGGTGATTGCCATTATTCTGTTGTTTTCCCTTCTTACAGAATCTAGCTATATGTCCCCTAGCCCCACAAGAAAAACATTTCCTAACAGTATAGGCAGTTGAATACAAATCCTCTTCTTGTGGTTGTTTCTTCCTCAGTTGGTCCCTATCCATCCATCTTCTTGCTTCTTCTAACAACCTTCCAGTTATGTCAGTAATGTCAGTTTATCTCTGGGCGGGACTTCCAGTGAAGATAGGTAATCATCATAACTTTCATTCAATGAGGAAAGAATGATGTAAACTTGATGCAGCTCTGAAAATATCAGTTCTTTTTCACGTAGCTCTTGAAAAGTTCTTTTCATGAAGTTTAAATGAGCTAACATATCTCCATCTTTCTGAAGACGTGCTCTAAACAGTTTATGTATAAGATGTATGTGTGCACCTACACTGTCACGAACATAAATCCTCTTCAAATTCTTCCAACACTTAGCAGCAGACTCTTCTTCACAATGGACTAGCTGCTGGTCACTCAGTGTTAGTCCAATTATACAAAGAGGTTATTCGTTATTCTCTTTAAAGTCAGCAAGCTTCTTGGCATCGCCCTCATTTTCTGGATCCCAAGCATTTACATCCGGCGGATTTCGAACTACATTCCATAACCCTTTTCTATGCAGAAGTAGACTGCACTTCATAGACCAGGAAAAATAGTGTGTTCCATCAAACCAGATTATCAGTGATAGACTTGTTGAAGTGTCTTGTGCCATCTTTACCAGGATAGTAACCCACAGTTAAACAGGAAACAGCTGTCTGTATACTGTTTGAGTACTGTTACTGTGCATTCACACCAACTCTCAATTATCTGAGCCTGGTATGGCCTGGGCCCATAACCAGAGTTGAGGTAATTCCCCAATAGGAGAATGAGCGCACACAGGGAGACGTAATGAGAGTGGTGAAGAATAATACACAAACAGCACACAGGTACATTGTACAGTAAATGTAGGATTTTACTTCCAATAAATGTTTTAAGCACAGTCCAAGATAAGCAGTCCAAGTCATTCAAAAGCAGTCAGTGTTCAGTTCAGGAATAATCCAAATATCAAAGTCCAGTATCAAAAAACAGTTCAGTAACAGACTTACACCAACGATCAGTAACAGTCATTAAGAGGAACGGCAAAACTCTCCAACAGAAGAAACAGAGACTCACATATTCACTGAGACTCTATTCTGAGACTAAACAACCCAGGTTTCTGGCTCCATCTTATGGCCATTTGTGGAATTGCCACACCCAATTACAGATTTAGTATTCTGTAATGTCTATGTACAATGTCTATCCTAGTTTATATATTTCTAACCCAAATAACTGTTTGGTGACTTATATTCCTAACAGACTTCCAGCCCCTGCCCATGCAGGAGTCTCTATACCATTTTAGACAAATGGGTGTCCAATCTCTTCTTAAAAGTCCCCAGTGATGGAGCACCCACAATGTCTGAAGGCAAAATGTTCCAGTTAATTGATTTCACTGTTAGGAAGTTTCTCCTTCATTCCAGGTTGCTTCTCTCTGACTAGTTTTCATCAGTGGTGGGATTTAAAAGTTTTTACTACTGGTTCTGTGGGCGTGGCTTGATGAGCGTGGCTTGGTGGGCGTGGCAGGGAAAGGATACTGCAAAATCCTCATTCCCTTCCCACCCCACTAATCTGTTTTCCAGCTCCGTTCTCCTGTGCAGGGCAACAAAAGAAGACCCAGCCAATCAGCTGGGACTCGGAAGGCAGAGAATAAATGGGGGGAGGACCAGTCAGAGGTGGTATTTGCCAGTTTTCCAAATTACTCAAAATTTCCCCTACTGGTTCCCCAGAACTGGTCAGAACCTGCTGAATCCCACCTCTGGTTTCTATCCATTGATATTAGTCTTGTCTTTTGGTGCTTTGGAAAATAAGTTTACGTCCTCTTCTTTGTGACAGCCCCTAAAATACTGGAATACTGCTATCAAATCACCCCTAACCCTTCTTTTCTCTAGACTAGCTATACACAGTTCCTACAACCATTCTTTGTATGTTTTAACTTTTATCTAAGTATTCTTTAGTCTTCTTCATGTTTTAGTCTTTCTCTAAGATTCAACATTCCAATTTTCTCAGAAATGACCATGATTGTTCCCAAGGTATTGATCCTTGAATTCTGATGTGGCTTTTGTTTCCCTGGAAGTCCATTAGCTGGAACATATCTAGAAATCATGAGTCATTTTTTGTCCAAAGTGCTGCTAGTTTACATTTTTAAGTAAGTCTAATAGCCAGGATAAATGGAAATAATTAAACCCTACTCTTTAAAAAGCTTAAGAAAAATCATGAAATATATATTTCAGAATTTGACACAGTTTTGAAAAATGGAGTGCGTTAAATAAGTGCTTAGGAGCCTATTATAACAAGTCAAACTTTCCAAATATTGTTCTTTTACATCAAGGAACAATAGATACTACAACAATACAGAGTGTTCTGCGCTTCCATTTCCATCACAAAAATTATCAACATTTCTAGACTAATGAATGGCACACTTTACCCACAGTTGTCAATCATTGCTATCGTTTAACACAAAGCACCAGCTGTCTCAACAGTTTCAATTATGATACGGCTAATCTCTGCAACCTTGGTAGTAGCTAATTTAGAATGCACTGTACCACTGATTCTCAAAGAAACAACAAACAATGAAGACCCTGACATATATTTAACACTGTCAACCAGTGGTAGGATTCAATTTTTTTTACTACCAGTTCTGTGGGTGTGACTTGGTGGGAATAGCATGGCTTGGTGGGCATGGCAGGAGAAGAATGCTGTAAAATTTCCATTCCCACCCAACTCCTAGGGAAGGTTACTGCAAAATCCCCATTCCCTCCCCACCCCACTAACCTGCTTTCCAGCTCCATTCTCCTGTGCAGGGCAACAAAAGAAGACTCAGATAATCAGCTGAGACTTGGGAGGCAGAGAATAGATGGGGTTGGGGCCAGTCAGTGGTGGTATTTGCCGGTTCTCTGAACTGCTCAAAATTTCTGCTACTGGTTCTCCAGAACTGGTCAGAACCTGCTGAATACCACCTCTGCTGTCAACCTTGTTTGCTTTGCATTTATGAAAAAAAATAGGTACTACCAGTCCTTGACTTACAATAATGACAGTTCTAAGTTGCAATGGCACTGAAAAAAGTGACTTATGACCATTTTTCACCTTTACAACTGTTGCAGCATCTCCATAGTCACATGATCAAAATTCAGATGCTTGGCAACCGGTTTATATTTATGACTGTTGCTGTATCCCAAAGTCACATGATCATATTTTGAGACCTTTTGACAAGCATACTCAATGGGGAAGCCAGATTCACTTAACAACTATGTCACTAACAACTACAGCAGGAGTGTCAAACTCAAGGCCTGAGGGCCTGGATCCAGCCTGTGGGGTGCTCAGATCTGCCCCACGGGGCTGCCCTGGAATCAGTGAAAGACCTGTCCACGGTGCCTCTGCCAGTGAAAAGGGAGTTCAGAAGGGCCATGCCCTCCTGAGTTCCATTTTTGCTGGCAGAGGTGTCAGGGCTCCGGTAGTTACCCCCATTTAAATCATGAGACTCTAGCCGAATGTTCAAAACTTAAAGATTTATTAGGAGTAAACATGCCAGCGCTACCTGGGTGTAGCCAGCCCCCCCCCCCGGTCAAAAAGAACCCTGATGGTTCAGCCCTCAATAAAATCAATTCACATTCCTGAACTATAGTGATTCACTTAGCAACTGTGGCAAGAAAAGTCATAAAATGAGGCAAAATTCATACAACAAATATCTCATTTGGCAACAGAAATTTTGGGCTCAGTTGTGGTCATAAGTCAAGGACTACCTATACTGTCGAGATTAGGTGTGGGGAAAGGTTGAGTAACTTTTCAAGGTTTAGAATCTTCAAGTCATCTAGTGACTCTTTGGAGACTTTTAATTCAGCCATGCAAGATAGTTTTTCAGGGCTGCCTATATATGACCACACATTAACCCTGCAATCTTACTTCATTTTGGAACTTCTGTGTGCATTCTTTTGGACTGATGACTGATTTTTCTTTCTTCCCTAATTGTGAACTACTTTGATTTGACTGGAACTCACTTTGGCTCATGTGTGTCCAATGTTGCTTTCAGCCATAATCAGGACATCAGACTGGAGAAGGCTGTTGTAGAAAACACTCTGTGGCAAATAAGGTGCACCAAACAACTCAGCAACTAATTTCCTGATGAAAAAGCTTGAATGAAAGTTTAAAAAGTAAGACGCATGTAGAAGCCAAATCATAGCAGCCACCACATTTCAAGACAAAATTAACTCTTGCGCTTCCTAGCTTTTGGCCATGTGCCAAGAGACCACGGAGACATCTTAAGCCCCTGTCACACTGCACCAATGGATGCAAAGAGGATGTAAAATGGACAAAAAAGCTTGCCATCCATTGGTTAACACGATGTACTCACTGCCTCCGTTTTGCTTCCTCTCTATCCATCCAGCATCCGTTTATGGACGTTTCATCCGCTCAAAAAGTTTTGAGCTGCTCAAAACTTTTGCGCGGAAAATGTATCCAATTCGTCCGTTCTGCATCCGCTATATCCGCTATGCATCCGCTGCGCATCCACGCAACTCACATCCGCTCGGACGCAGGGAGGAAGCGGAACGGACCAGAACGGATGTAGAACGGATGCAGAACGGATACAGCACGGAAACAAAGCGTTTAAAATGGAAAAAACTTTTGCAGAGGGGACCTATCTTGGATATTAAGGATGTCTAGAGGATGCCTAGAGGATACCTAGAGGATGCAAAGGGACACCTATACTGCCTATAAAAAAGGGGAGCAACTCATCTGCATCTCACTTTCAGCCCAGCAGCCCAGCTGTGCAGACCTCTGCAGACTTCATCTGACTCTTGCTCTTCCACAGCATCCAGTCATGTCAACCGTGGATCGTAACCGTGGATTGGGAGCCACCATCTGTCTGCAACAGCACGAAGACATCTACAGGCTCTGTGAACTCTACTACGGGAAGAAAAGGAGGCAGCCAAGAAGCGTCTGGGTCCAAAGATGGATCGGGAGAAGAGCAGAGTACGGACTGTACAACAAGCTGATGGTGGAGCTCAGGAACGAAGACACTCCTGCATTCCAGAACTTCATGAGGATGCCTCCAGCCATGTTTGACGAAGTTGTGCAGTGGCTGAAACCCAGGTTGACCAAGGCAAACACCAACTTCCAGCCCAGCCTGGAACCTGGGCTCAAGGTGGCACTGACTCTGCACCACCTGGCCTCAGGGACCACCTACAGGAGCATGCACTACGGCTGGAGGGTGCCACACAACACCATCAGCATTGTGGTCAGAGAAGTGGTGCAGGCCATCATCGAAGAAAATGTGGAGGAGCTCCTCCAGTGCCCCTCCACTGAAGAAGGATGGAAGAAAGTTGCAGAGCAGTGGTATCAGAGGTGGAACTTCCCACACACCGTTGGAGCCATAGATGGCAAGCATGTGGCCTGCAAAGCACCGCCCAAGTCGGAGTCCACTTAATTCAACTACAAGGGCTTCTTCAGCATCATCCTCTTTGCCATGGTCGATGCTGACTACAAGTTCATGTACATCGATGCTTCAGGCAATGGCTCATGTTCAGATGCCCAGGTATACAATGCCAGTGACCTCAAGGAGGGGCTGGAAGGCAACCTCATCATGGGCTTTCCAGATCCAGGCCCCATACCCAACGACACTCAAGATGTGCCCTACTTCATCATGGGGGATGATGCCTTCTCTCTCAGAACCTACCTCATGAAGCCCTACACTTCCAGACTCCTCACCCGTGAAGAGAGGATCTTCAATTTCAGGCTGTCCAGGGCAAGGCGGGTGGTGGAGAACGCCTTTGGCATCCTGGCCAACAGGTTCCAGGTACTTCTCACCACCATGCAGCATCGCCCAGAGACCGTCAGGAGGATCGTGGAAGCTTGCTGCATCCTGCACAATCTCATGCGCACCCGCTACCCAGTCTTGCAGAACAGGCTTGTGGACCTCCAACAAGGCAATGGGGACATGGAGCCTGGGGAATGGAGGCAAGGGCAAAACCTGATAGACACTGAGGATGTGCAAGGCCCCAACAGAACCTCACGTGAAGGGAAGAAGCAGCGCAACCTCCTGAAACACTGGTGCAACTCCCCAGCTGGAGCAGTGGAGTGGCAAGACAGTATGATAGATGAGTAATGGGTGCTTCCTTCAGCCTGTCTCATCACTCGGATGAGATTGGGCCATGTATGTTGGGTGGGCCTACAATGAACAGGGCATTTAATAAAGAGTTGTGTTTGTGTTGACATGTGTGGATCAATGATTACATTGTAATTGATAAAAAAGGGCCATAGATGTGGCATCTGGGAGGGTGGACCATACAGTCCCACGATGCTTGCACTGGAGGTTTATCTATCCCACAGCTATTACCCATCCCAAAGGTATCCCTGCCCATCCCACTGCTGTCTTATCCCATCCCACAAGCATGCAAAGGCTTAAACCAATTCTAAACGTTTCCACCAAGACTTTATTAAAAAAAAGAAATGAAGCAAGTGTGTGAATCAAAGATAAACTTTATTGAGCAACAAGCTGTAAAAGGAAAAAGACCCAAGTCAAGTGTCCAAATAGTCCACACCCAGTCTCTGGCATTCTTCACGGTCACTCGGAGGTGTGCCCAGTCTCGGGGGTGAAGGGTCCAGGTGCTTTGGAGGTTGTTGCTGCTGCAGTGCTGGTCTGAAGCCCCACTGGGGTGCCTCGCCCTGAGAGGACAACAGGTGACAGTGTGTTGAGAAATCTCTCGGATAGCTGGCTCAGACCCGTGATGCTGAGAGGTCCTTCCTCCATGCCATGGGGTGTCAGCCCCAGTACTGATGAGAGATGTACTGAGGCCTGGCTTGGCTGTGGGGTGGAGGAAGGAGTAGTGTAGTGGGGCTGTCTGGTCTGCAGCTGGGTGAGGACTGGCGTTGGTGGCATCGCTGTCGTCAGTGGCATCATTGGCGTGGGTGGCATCGGTGGCATCAGTGGAACCGGTGGCAACGGTGTCACCCGATGACTCTGTGCCTGGACTGGGAAGGGCTGCTGCCTGTGCTGCTGGACCTCCTGGTAGCCATAGCCCTGGTAGGTGAGGGCCTGTGGAAAGCCTTGGAATGGGAGGGACATCACCTTGGGTGGAGAAGCAGACCTGGGCTGGGTGGGAGCAGGTTCCTCGGGGTCTGGAGGGTTGTGAAGCAGCTCGGTGATCCGGTCCTTCACCACCTGGTACTGGGGTTCCTCCATGTTCTTGAGGGTCTGGTTGACATAGGTGAGGAAGGGCTTGCGGTTGGAGGATGAGGAGTTGGTGCTGACTAGCTGAGAGAGGAGATCTATGCTGGTCTGGATGGTGTCCCTGATCTCCAGCAAGACAGTGTGGCTCTGCCCCTCCTGATGTCTGGCTCTCTGCCTTTCTGTAGAGGCGGAGCTGGGTGGTGGTGGATGCGGCTATGACTGTGGTGGACTCGATGTCTCCTCTCTCCCACCGCACCAGGGAGTCCTCCACGCGCTCCATCACAGTGACAACAGCTGTCCGCGGGTTCTCCGCCGTGGCACGCTCCACAGAAACCTGCCTGGAGACAGGGACTGACTCTCGGCCAGAAGAGGACTGGGTCACAGCAGGCTGCTGGAGAGAGAGGGTAGACAGAGGGGCTCCTGGTGCTCCTTGGTGGTGGATCTCACCCTCCAGGAAGCTGCACCTAGCCATGACGTAGGTCTCTCTGTCTGTCAGCTTTACTGTGGCCTGGCCAGATTTCTTCAGGTTCAGCTTCCCGTACCAGGTGTGCATATGTTTCCACCAGTCGAGGAGCTCCTCCGAAGTGTAACCCATACTCTCTCTCTCCTTCTCTCTCCAAGCAGCCTGCTTCCTTTTGGTGTCCCTGTACAGCCGTTGTCCCTTCCGCCACAGATAGTCATTCTCTCTCAGCCACTCCAGCACCTCATCCTCGTGTTCCTCCTCAATGAAGTATTACCTCCTCTCTCGTCCCCGCATACGCCTCTTCCTCCCTTTGGCAGGACCAGATGGTCCCTCATCAGAGGGGCTCCCAGGTGGTAGGGGCTGCTCCTCCACACCAGCAGCAGCAGCAGCACCAGCAGGATCATCATCATCATCATCATCATCATCATCATCATCATCAGGATCATCATCATCATCATCATCATCAGCAGCAGCAGCAGCAGCAGGATCAGCAGCAGCAGCAGCAAACACCAGCAGGATCAGGATCAGCAGCAGCAGAGTAAGCTCCAGCAGTGCCAGCAAGACCAGGAGCACGAGCAGGACCAGGAGCACGAGCAGTATGAGCAGTACGAGCAAGTCCAGGAGCACGAGCAGGATGAGCAGGACTAGCAGGACCAGCAGGACCAGGAGCAGCTTCAGCAGAGTACGCAGCAGCAGAAGCACCACCACCAGGAGCAGCTTCAGTAGAGTACGCAGCAGCAGAAGCACCACCACCAGGAGCAGCTTCAGCAGAAGCTCCAGCACCAGAAGAGCAAGCCTGAGCAGCAGAAGCCCCAGCAGAAGCAGAGTCAGGGACAGGGGGCGGGAGGGTGGCCCTGTCCCTCTTGGCAGGGATGGCGGCAGGTTGCTGAGGCTTTCGCTTCTTCCCCATGGTTGTGGGGTTGCTGGCTGGCAGGGAGGCTGGCAGGGAGGCTGGCAGGCACCAAGGCTGGCAGGAAGCCTGGCAGGCAGGCAGGCACCAAGACAGGCAGGCAGGCTGGCAGAAAGGCACTAAGGCTTGCAGGCAGACTGGCTGGCAGGGAGGCTGGAAGGCAGGCTGGCAGCAAGGCTGGCAGGCAGGCAGAGAGCAAGGCTGGCAGGGAGGCCGGCCAGGAGGTTTGAAGGCAGGCTGGCAGCAAGGCAGGGCAGGCAAAGACTTGATGTATCCGGCAGCAGGTCTTTCCTCCGAATGCTGGCCACGTGCGAGCTGCTTCCCTTTATATCCACGTGGCTTATGCAATGCATTCCCCCCTGCATGCGCAATTAACGCTCAACAGCCATTAGGCTTCCGCTGTGTATCCGCTAGGCTTCCGCTTTGCATCCGCTAGGCTTCCGCTCTGCATCCGCTTCATCTGCTGTGCATCCGCTGTGCATCCGCTTCATCCGCTCGGCGTCTGCTCTGCATCTGCTCTTTCCATTCCACATCTGCTTTGCTGAGGCCCCCCGGAAGCCTAGCAGATGTGCCATCCGCTTTCATCTGCTTTCATCCGCTGGGCTTCTGTTCCGCATCCACTTTCCATCCGCCCTGCGTCCTCCCCCCGTCCGTGTTATTCGCTCTGGTTATGCAAATTTTTGCCCCTTTTGAGAGCAGATAATAACGGATGGAACATTTTGCTCATCCCTTGTGTCTGTTTTGCATCCGTTGGGCAGTGTGACAGGTCCTTTACCAGTCCATGTCAGACATCACAGGAAAGGAGTTGCGGCGAATCACTCACAAATATTTTTTTTTCTTATTGACTGGATCCTTAAAAGAATAAGAAAAATTTAAAATTAGACCTCCATGAAGATCATATTCTCCCAGGAGGAGAATTGCAAGGATATAACTGGCTTTTGGCTGGCTGTAGAAGAATTAGTCAAAAATACATGTGCCAGCATAATCGGTGGAAATGCTGGGGCTAGGGGGTGAAGCTTCATTCTCCAAGCTTGTGCACTGGTTTCTGAATGTTTGATTACCAGGCAAGGTAACATCTTCAGTGGAATTTAGGGGATGTCAATGTCCTTCTCTTTTCATATGGTCAGTAAGTCTTGTGATGGTCAGGTAGGAGTCATCAGTGGGAGTCTTGTGAAGAGGAGGTTACATCAAGTGAAGGGAGGTGAAGTGCTGATGGTGTTGTGGTTCGCTGGCAGCCGGAAGAAAGGGGATCAGTCAGGGAGTCTGGAGAGGACTCAGATGAGGGTCCTGCGTCCAATGCGGGAATGGGCCAGGAACACCTGGGAGTGGGGTGCTGACTTCGGAGCCTCTGGAGTCTGGCAGCAGCAATGCACAGGACCCAGGGGGTCTGTTCCCAATGTGCATGTGCATAGAGCTGCTAGAAGGTGAGAGCAGCTGAAACAAAATGGGTAACTTGGGAGCAAGGCTGGGAGGTGATTGCCCCTCCCATAAGAGATAAAAGTCAAGAGATAAAGGCCAAGATGATGAAACCTTTGCAGGAAGCTAAGTCGATTGATCGGTTCAGAGTCATCCTTGAAGCCCTTTGTACTTTGGTTGGTTTCTTTTCTAGTTAATTTGATACTTCACAGAACTGAAAGGTGTGTGCTTATCTTGGGGGACTGTTTTAGATTAATTCTGGTTGGGAATTGCCAGCAATTGCCAGCATTACAATAAAATAGGTTTTGCTTTTAAAACAAATTTGTGAATAATTATGGTTTAGGAAGCCTGGGGCAGAACAGATGGGGAGCTTGTGTGGATTGGTTGAGGGTCAGTGCTATCTCTGGTTAGAAGAGCATAGCATGAATAGCTGTGCAGTTGATTTGGATTCTGAGAGGCTCGTAGGCTGGTTGTCAGTCAATGTATCTGCTGATGGAATTGTTTGTGGAGTGACAGGCTTCGATGAAGTCATGAGCATGGCGCATAATAGCATGACTGATGATCGTGTGGCTCCAATCGAACTGATGCTATTTGATGTTGGTGTGAGTAGAGATTAAGGATTTGGGATTGTGGCATTTGTTTGTGGATCCTGATTTTTAATTGATGTGATGTTTGTCTCATATAGAATTGGTTGCAATTGATTTTGTACATTGCATTGTTCCTTTCATCCTTCTGTATCTTGACTTTAGTTCTGGATAATTCCTGGTGGAGTGTGGCTATGGATTAATGGGCTATTGACATTCCTAAAGGTCAGAGAATTCTGGCTGTTATTTCAATGCTGGGATATGTAGAACTGCAACATCTGGAGAGTTACAGGTTTCCCATCTCTGTATTAATAAAAGCTCAAGTGCTGGTGAAAGGATGATCATATTAGGATAAATGTCTAGAAATGGGAAGGAGAAGAAGCACAGCAGAGGCAGTTGTGGAGTACTGGATGCTCTCTCACCTTCGTAATTTCATTACCCACTATGTAACATCATCCATGTTTCAAAGGAGTGGGCTTTGTTTTTTGTTTATATACAAGTGACTTTCCTGTCAATGTTGGTGGGACAGGAAGTTTTTTAAGAAGAGCTTCATAAAAAGCTCTTCCTATAGCAGGGGTGTCAAACTTGAATTATCACGGCATTGTCATGTGACGTATCAGCATTTTCCCCTCTTCGCTAAACCAGGCAGGAGGCGGGGCCAGCATGTCATGCATTCATCCTGTGGCCTGTGAGTTTCACACCCCTGCCCTATAGAGTTACCTGCTTGAGCAGGGAGTTAGACTAGAAGACCACCAAGAACTCACCCATCTCTATTATTGTGTTATTCTGAGTATCCTTGGTGATTCCTTGATTAGGCTGTTATTTACTGTTCAAATATTTGAGTAGCTAATTGCTTGACTGAAGTATTGTTTTTTGTTTGATTGTTGAACTAATATTAATCCTGGTATTAATCTCTGCATATCTGGGTTCTGACGAGGAGGTGTTTTGGTCTTTTCCCTTCCTTTTTGGATATACAAAGAGAGCAAACCACTTTCCCTCTAGCACTGATGATGTTACCTAATTGGTTAATGAAACATCTGAAGAAAACAACCAAGTTCAGAGAGCACCAAGGGGCCAACAATTTATTTCTGAGGTACAAATATTGTTTTCTATTGGCAGTTATAGCTTACTGGCCCAAACCAATCATCTCCTGTTGGTTTCTATGAATAGAATAGAATAGAATAGAATAGAATAGAATAGAACAGAACAGAATAGAATAAAATAGAATAACAGAGTTAGAAAGGACCTTGGAGATCTTCTAGTCCAACCCCCTGCTTAGGCAGGAAACCCTATATCATTTCAGATAAATATTGCATCATTCCAATCTCTTCTTAAAAACTTCCAGCGTTGGAACATTTATGACTTCTGGAAGTAAGTTGTTCCACTGGTTAATTGTTCTAACTGTGAGGAAATTTCTCCTTAGTTCTAAGTTGTTTCTCTCCTTGATTAGTTTCCATCCATTGCTTCTTGTCCTGCCCTCAGGTACTTTGGAGAAGCTCTCTCTTCTTTGTGGCAGCCTCTGAGATATTGGAACACTGCTAACATGTCACCCCTTGTGTTACTTTTAATCAAATTATATTTGTAAAAGCTGCCAACACAGACTCCATGCTGGGGAGAGTATGATCACCATCATCTTCCTTTGGGCAAAACTCTTTATAGTTCTGTTCCATTTGATAATGAAAAATGACTTTGGGAAACATCCCCCTTTCTCCTCCCCAAGATGGATTCTTTGTGTAAATCTATTGGGTATACATAGACAAAATCTTCTCTGTGTTGTAAGCTCATCACAAGAGCTTCTGCAGTGTTGGCTCCACGATGGCACCTAAAGCAATGGGAACATTGGTGTTGACAAAAGAATCCTCTCTAGGGAGGGCTGTGATATGCAAATACTCTGGGAATAGCTTCCCCTACTTATATATTTCAGTGAATCGGATAATATATCTGCAGGAAAAGAACTGCTAATTTTCCCTCCACAGATATTAAGGTGCTTAGCAGTAGCGTGAAGTCACAACGTCCTAGTAATTTATCATCCACCAACTGGAACCTGGCTCCAAGATACTTGCTTTGTTAAAATTGCAATCGAGAGTTTGCATTAGCAAAGAAAGAAGAATAGAACTTTTTTCTGCTCTGTGGTGGGGTTGATATCTTGGTTTCATCGAGTTATGACTTTATCTTCTGTCATTAGTGATCAGCAGCCCAAAACATGATATTTTAATTTAAAAAGATCAGAATGTAAGATTTATTATCACTCCTCATTCTTCTCCAAAGGGAGAAGGCTTTACTGCATCTCTCCACTTGCTCTACTTCACTGCCTGCTGAATTGTTTCACTACTTGCAGACATGTTAGCCTGGTTGGATCTGGAGACAAACTTTGCTTTAGAACAGGGGTGTCAAACTTGTGGCATGCGATCCAGATGCATCACGCGCTGGCCATGCTGAACCCCAGTTTAGCAAAAGGGAAAAAGTAGCTATACATCATGTGATGACGACACGATGACATGAGTTTGACACAGTGATGGTATGCTACTAGTTCGGCTTGGTTCAGTCGAACTGGTTGTAAAAACAAACCTTCCAAAGTTCAGCTGAGTGGAGGAAAAAAGCCTCAGCTGAGAGGAGAAAGAAGAGAAAAGCACAGGATCTGCCTTCCCACCCTTTTCTCTTCTTTCTCCTCTCAGCTGACTGGAACTGCAGGCCTCAGCTGATGGGGGGAAAGCTGTTAGGTGTACGCACATTATTTGCACATGCATGCACATATCCGATTACCAGATCAGTAGTGGAACAGGTAGGATCCCACTGCTGGTTTGACGCCGCTGCTTTAGAAACTTAGAACTTGCTTTCTAAATGTTATTAGGTGCCAAGGATCTTCAAAAACAGTTATACCTTTTAAAACCCAAGCATGCTTTCAATACATATTTTAGAAGGGTAGCACATCTTGAAAACCATAGATCTGTGTATCACTGAATCTGGCCATGTCAGATGGAGGAATTCAGTAGACAAAGCAATTATATTTGGAAGAGTAAGAGGTAAAAGGAAACCAGTTGAAGAACACAGTGGCTGCACACCATCAAAGATGACACCAGTCAGAGCACAGAAAATCTCAAAGAAATAGTGCATGATAGGAAGATGTGGAAAGACCTGGTTCATAGAATCACCAAGATTCAGACAGGACTGAATGTATAACATGATCATCATCATTAGCATGTCTTAAAAACTTGAGGGAAGCAGAACATCAATATTTTCCATACCCTTGGTTATCATACAAGCAGCAGGAATTTGGAGTGATTAACAAGCTGTTCCATCATCCTGAATGGGAGTTGGTGTTGATGTCCTCCAGTGATGGAACGATATGGACTCATAGTGGGATCTTTGGTACTCCCTGAACTTAGTTGTTGTTGGTTTTTTTGCAGATGTTTCATTATCCAACTAGGTAGCATCATCAGTGCTTGAAAGGAGTAGGGTTTGGAAGCCCTACTCTTTTCTACCACTGATAATGTTTTCTAGTTGGGTACTGAATATCTCTGAGAAAACAACCAAGCTCAAAGCAATAGCGCTTAGACTTATATACCACTTCATAGTGCTCTAAACGGTTTACAGAGTCAGGCTATCACTCTCAAAAATCTATTTTATTGACCTTGGAAAGGTGAAAGGCTGAGTCAACCTTGAGTTAATGAGGATTGAACTCCTGCCTAGTGAGCTGACTTAACCTGCAATACTGCATTCTAACCACCATGGCTGAAAAAGCTCTCATGACCTCACAGTTCAACCCTGAACTACAAATATTTTCTTCTATAATTAGCTTTAGATACTTGGAATCCTGTCCAATGTCTGAATAGCAGATGAACTGAAATGGAGTTACTTCCAGTAACATGAGGATGGGGAATCAAAGCTAATATTTGAAACCTTTGCTCAGTGTTTTTCTTTGTTAGGAGGTGCACTAGACCTAGAATTGTCCAGGCTTTATTTCATTTGGCCTCTGAAAATAGGAAGATTGTCAACTCCCCCTTCAAAGCATCTGGTGATAATGGGTATCTAATCCAGCTGGAAGGATAAAAAGATTTCTTGTACTCTGTCACACAGATACATCTTTGCTCTTTCCTAACAGGGTATCCTACAAACTTTAGGAAAATTAATCCATTGCATGACTGATAGAATTATATCAAAGGGGTATTTGGGACTGAGGAGGCATGGAATAATACATAAATACATCCCTTGGGAAAGAAATAAAACATGTCATTTTTTACATAAATGATGTAATTAATTGACCTCATCTATATTTATAATTTTCTGGTGTATGTCCCTTTATAAATTAACTGGTATGTGCACTTTAATTTATGTTGTTTTCTTTTTTATAGTGTGAATAAGTAAACTTTGCAAGCTAATTAAATCTTTTGAAAAACACATTCATAACAATTAATAAGCTCCAAATCACCCATATCCCAAATACTGTTTTATTAATGTATGTCTGATAGATGTTGGCGCCATGTTGCGTTCTTGGAGACTGTTCATTAATTTGTAAATATGTTTATTGGATTCTAGTTTCTGTATCTAGAACAGCCAGTTTTATTCTGTTTTGTTGCCTAGTGCTCTCAACAAGAAATGTACACTTTGGGGGGAAGAACACTCTGATCCCCAGTTTCAGCAGCAAAGATGATTAGGGGCTGGAAGCTAAAACATATCAAGAGTGATTGCAGGAATTGGGTTTGACTAGTTAAATGAAAATAAAGACTACAGGTGACATGATAACAGTGCTCCAATATTTGAAGGACTGCCACAAAAAAGAGGGGGTCAACCTATTCTCCTGAAGGTAAGACAAGAAGGAATGGATGGAAGCCAACCAAGGAGAGAAGCAACAAAAAACTAAGGAAGAATCTCCTAAGGGTGAGAATAATCAACCAGGGCTTTCATTCAGATGATGTGCATGCCCTATCACTGGAGGCTTTCAAAAAGAGACTGGACAGTTATTTGTCTGAAATGATACAGGGTCTCCAGCTTGGACTAGATGACCTCCAAGGCCCCTTCTGTTTTTCTATGGCAAGACAATAATCACCTTCTGTAAGCAAGAAATATCAACTTAATTTTATACTACAGCCAAGAAAACTACATGGACATTTCCATTAAGTAACCAAGAACCAGATCCAACCACATGAAATATTTACAACCTTGTATTAAATAAATTATATGAGTCTTTGAGGATTCATGCTGAAAGAGAATGATTTTGCTTTCATGGCAGTGGAATTTCTTAACGATCTGTTCAATTGATGGCCCATGTTGTATCAGCCATGTCAAAGCTGATTTCTTCTGATAAATTGTGGGTAAACTGAGAAGAGTCAAAGACATTAAGTAGCAGAGATTTGGGGAGTTTGTAGTTAACAAACCATTGCAGAATCCTCAGAATTTCTCAAATGACCATGATCTAACACTCAATGAGATTTTCATCTGGTTCATGTTTTGGATATGAACTTATCAAAACCTTCTAAATATCTTGATAAATAGGATAGAAATGACCCAAAAGAGTGTTCTTTTGAAGGGACTGAAATTTTACAGATGAGAAATACAATGTTTTGTATAACCAATGATCCCATAGGAAGGAAAGAAAAAAAGAGAGAAAGAGAGAGAGAAAGAGAAAGAGAGAGAGAAAGAAAGAGTGAGAGAAAGAGAGAAAGAGAAAGAAAGAAAGAAAGAAAGAAAGAAAGAAAGAAAGAAAGAAAGAGAAGGAAAGGAAGAAAAAGAAAGGTCTCTTTCACACACTTTAGAAAATAAAAGCCAAGCCTTTTAATTCCTGGCAAATTCTATTTCTAAAATAATCAGAAACCTCCCCACCCACCCAACACAGAGTTATCAAAATTATATTTGTATGAAAGCTGAGAAGGACATGAAGTCTTCCCTTTTTTAAAAAAAAATTACTATGTCAGGGAATTGTACAGCAAGTATCCGAGTGAGGTCGGAGCCACTTGCACAAACTTGTAATTTTAAATAAATAAATATATTTTGCATTTATATTTACAGCAGACAAGATAGTCAGGAACGTCATGAGGTAAATCAGACATTATATAGAGCACACAGAAGAAGAAAAGGCGGGAAAAATGGAAACACTCCTTGTACACACACAGAAGCAACCAATCATAGCATAGATTGCCTTACATAGGAGCTGGCAATCTCCAATCAATCAACTACAACTATGTGTTCTGGCCCATTGTACACTTCACTGTTCCAGCTGCTAAATTCATTATCCTAAGACAGGGATGTCAAACTCACAGCGACATGTGAGTTATTGGGACTTTTTGCCCCTTCACTAAACCGGACAGACAGCGCTGTGACGCATCTGGCCCATGGGCCAGGAGTTTGACAGTGCTGTCCTAAGAGACTAGATCTAGGGACATTTAAAGGCAAGAAGGTCATCAGTTCGAAAATGTCTCACGCAACTGAGATTCTGAACCCTTAACCCTTTTTACGCATTTGTGCAGCATGCAGCGAAGGCTAAAAAGTGTGTACCTTCAGTTCCCTAGTTGTACCCATCATTGGCATCATTGTCACCCAAGATCCATAGAATCTTGGGTGACAATGATGTTCCTTCCCTCCTCCCTCTCTCTCTCCTTCCTCTCCCTCCCTCCTTCTCCTCCCCCACCCCTCCTATTCTTCCTCCTTCCTCATTTTCACCCCTCCTTTCTTTTCAACATAATCATGAGGAAGGTATAACAAATTGTCAGAATTTTCTTTTCTTTTCTTTTTAAAATTTTTTGAAAAACCTTTACTGAATTTAAAATATTAAAATACAAATATGTCTATAAAAAATAAATTTGTACAATTCACCATCATTCTTTGACAGTACAAAAATCTTGCTATATTCATACATGTCAAATATTCATACATTTCAACAGTTTCTAATTAATCATGTACATATACAAATTTTATATCTTATTTCTAACCTATACATTTCATATTCCTACTATCTATCCATTGATATCAGTTATCCCAAATAGAATAATATTCCAAGTCTTCCTTGTTATTTAATTCTATAGTGAGTTTATCCATTTCTGCACACTCATAAATTTTACAGATTATTAAACAATCTGTCGGTATGGTGGCCATTTTCCAAGGTTCTGCTTGTGCAATTCTCACTGCCATGATAATATGTATAATCAAGTATTTAATCTTTTTGGGGTATTTTCCTTTTATGATCCCCAGGAGAAATAATTCTGGCTTCAATTATATTTGACAGTGGGTGATTTTCATTTAACCAATGTTTGTATTTTGATCCAATATTTTTTAATTTCTGGACATAGCCATCAGACATGGAAAAAGGTACCTTGCGCTTGTTTACACTTCTAGCAATTAGGGTTTAAATTGGGATACATCTTTGCAAGTCTTGTTGGAGCTAAATGCCAATGGTAAAACATCTTGTATTGGTTTTCTTTATATGCAATGGATTTTGTTAAAGTATAATTTTTATTCCACATTTTTTCCCAATCTTCGAACCCAAATTGTCAGAATTTTCAACATGGAGAGCTCTCGAAAGTCTTAATTATGCTGTTTCTCCTGACCTTTCTAAGAAATAATTGTTGATAGTTCTCAGTGTAGGTTGATTAGCTAATTTCTCAGAATGATGATAGTCCTACTGTATCAGATCACCAAATCTCACATGTGATTTTTTTAAAAAATGCCCTTTATGGTTTTACAAAGGTAATTTTAAAGAACAGAAACAAAATTACCTAGTTTTTTAAAAATTTCCTCTTCATTTCTTATAGAGTCTGTTCTTTTTATATCATTTTGATACTAGCCAAGCCATTTTTACTGCTGCTAAATAGTTAGCCATATTATTTTAAACACTCTACCAAGTTCAGAAGTACAAATCCCAATAGGATTGGAACAAACCTTCACTTGTTGTAGAGCACAGAGTTTGAGAAGAAAGCAAGATTGATGAAGTATAGAAAATGATAGTGGAAAAACTGAACCAATCAGAAGCTGAAATCAACAGAACATCAGTTTTGATCCTGGGTATCAGGAAGAAATATGGAAGAAGTTAGAGAGAAAGGCTTTTAAAAAACATATTAAAATGCTGAGACTTTGGAAAAAGTGCAGAGAAGAGCAATTATGATGGCCTGGATAAAGGCCTGGAAACTAAAACATACAAAGAATGGTTGAAGTAACTGGGTTTCACTAGTTTTGACAAAAGAAGGTTTGGGTGACATGATAGCAGTATTGCAGTATTTGAGGGGCTACCACCAAGAAGAGGGGAGGGGTCAACTTATTTTCCAAAGCACCTGAAGGCAGGACAAGAAGCAATGGATAGAAACTAATCAAGGAGAGAAGCAACCTGGAATTAAGGAGAAACTTCCTACCAGTGAGAACAATTTAACCAGTGGAACACCTTGCCTTCAGAAGTTATGGATGCTCCATCAATTGAGGCTTTTAAGAAGAGATTGGACAGTCACTTGTCTCAAATGGTATAGTATCTCCTACTTGAGCAGGGGTTCAAGTAGAAGACCTCCAAAGTCCCTCCCAGCTTTGTTATTCTATTATTGAACTGATTATCCTACCTTCTGTTATTCTATTATTGAACTGATTATCCAGCCTTCTGTTCACCATGGGACATAGATCTTCCTCATTTTATCACTGCCTTATACAGTACAACTTTTCGCCAGCAAACCAATGTCAAAATGCAGACTTGGGCCATACCAAGGTCCATTCTTGCCTCAGAGAGAAACTATGTCCTCTTATTCAGCCTGGCATTTTCTAAACGTGGTCTTTTACCTTTCCTACCCATTTATATTCTTTACTGAGATTTTACAAATAAAGCGGTTTGCTCATCTGGATAGATTCCATATGTTGGATATTACTGGATATTGGGATTCCATATCACATCAGGCATATACAAAAAGAAGAGAAGGTCAAAGAACACAAGGGAGACCCAGAAGAAAATGAAGATACAAAATCAAAGACACACAAAAACAGCATCAAAGAACAATGGTTGAGGTCACCAGAACTTTATACTGCCTTCTTCTCTGAACACCTGAATAGTAAAAGAGAAAGAAAGTAGGAAAAAGAAGGAGGAGGAGAAAGAGCAAGGAACAGAAGGGGGAAGGAAGAAAAAGAAGGAGAAAGGAGGAAGGAGGAGAAGGAGAAGAAGGAGGACTGAGATCTTACAATATTTCCTCTCTGAAGCTTCAGTAAGATTCCTGGAAGAACTATGTTTGGTTCATGAAATTGCTGACAGGGACAACCTATGAACCTCACCAGTCTCTGAAGAAATCATATACATATATATATGTGTGTGTGTGTGTGTGTGTTTTTAAGTTATCGCGGGAACTTACATCTGTACTATTCAGCTTCCTTCAGGTATTATCCCGCGTCACTGTAGTGCTTTTAAAGTTGTAGCAACGTTTCAGCAGAATCTCATCTGCCATCATCAGGCTTCTGTATTGAGTTCGTCTGAGTTCTGCACTGAGTT
>BLBF01000002.1:7398978-7434162 GCA_015471245.1 Laticauda colubrina | reverse complement strand
TCTTCTAGGTCTCTGTTATGTCTTGGTGTGTTTTTGTGGATCAAGTTGGTGATTTTGTTTTTGTGGAAGCCATTGGCTGTCAATATTTCAGTCAGGGTGCATAGTTCAGTCTTTATATGTGTCTTATCTACCTGGCAGAAGCCTGAGGATGGCAGATGGGATTCTGCTGAAATGTTGCTACAACTTTAACAGAACTACAATGACGTGGGATAATACCCGAAGGAAGCTAAACAGCATATATAAAAGAACCTCCTAATCCTTTCAAGAAGGTTTATTTTTGGAACCATGTTGTCATTTCCTATCTCCCAAATTTGGCAGAAAGCCTCTGCAATTAAACAAACTCATAATTTATTGTACGCATCAATTAAAATCAAGATAATACAGATTGTACTTTTCATGCTTACCTAGTGCTTGTACCTGCTAATTAAACTGAAGAAAGATAGTACCTGGGAGATTTGTGCTAGAGAAGATGTCACCTGTCCAGTCCATTTTGTTCTGGAATTATTTTTTTTAATGCCTTCAAATGACATAAAGAAGCTCTGAATTGCTTTCTAATGAGATTCACATCTGCAAGAGAGCCAGATTTGTCCTCTGGAGAGATTAGTGAAGTCTGCTGCAAGCAAAAAAACAAGCTTCAAGATATTCATCCCACCCTTGGGAGCTGGCTTTAACATCCACATACAAGGAAGCCTACTGCCCAAAGTAATTAACTTGCTTGTTTGTGTGTGTTTGAGTGTTTTTCCTGTCCCCAGTGCTTGGATCACAAGCTCCCAAGTAAAACTGAGAATAACCCAACCTGTTTCAAAATGATTTAGGTGGCAGGATTGCCATGACTTGTATCTTGGCACCTCCTATGGATTTCAGTACAACTGCTGAGTTCATATCATGGGATTCCACATGCTCTTTTTGGCAGATACAATGCAATCTGAAGTTGCTCAGACATGTCCTAATGTTTTTGGTTTTAATCATTTCACATTTCCTCAAACTCAGTCAAATTGTCATTATGTCTGAAATATATCCAACAAAATACTCTTTCATCTTTCAACCTGTGGACCCAAATAATCCTCTCCCTCCCCTCTCCTGGCTTCCAGTTAAGCTACTCAATACAGATCATATTCCCAGGTGTAACTAATTCAGTTCCCAAACATCCGCATGCTTTCTTCATTGGTGATTCCCTGCCAGATGTTTTTTCTGTGCACATTATGGCTATTTAGAATCAAGGCTATTTTTGTGCTTTCCTCAGCATTTTACCAACCCCATTTTATCTCTTGAAACTATTCTTTAGACTTTTATCATTTTATGCTCTGTGTTTCAAATGTGTGGATTTGTGGTTTAATTGATCTTCTGCTTTGTGAATTTAATTCCCAACATGAGAGCCAGGGAATGCCACAGATAGTGGAAGATTTAAAAATATAATAAATAAACACTGAAGTTAACAGCACACTTGGCTGTTATTTCCTGTTCTGTTCTTTCGGCCTGTGGTTCTTAAACCCATCAATAGGAAGTAGCAGCATGATTTATTTTTCAGTCATTGAACAGGGTATTATTTTCCAGAATTGTGAATATTTTCTTTGTTCTTTTAAAAATTGGAATATTTGTTTCTCCCTGATATTTGGCAGAAATGAATCCTCTTTCAGTTGGATCTAGTGTATGGGTGTCAAACTCGCAGTGTCACGTTGCCATCACATGACATTTCGTGATTTTTTTTCCACCTTTGTGGAGCTGGGGTGGGTGTGGCCTTTGCGTGATGCAATCAGCCTAGGGGCTGCCATTTTAACACCACTGAAGTGGTTAATGGACCAGGTTAGAAAACCCACTTTTAGTCCCACCTTAGCTATGAATGCGAGCTGTGTTTGGGCCAGTCTTCCTCAGCCCAACCCATCTCACAGGGTTATTTTTGTGGGAAAATTTGGAAGAGGAAGTTATGTTAGATATGTTTACCACCTTATGAAAAATCATGTCAATTTTTTTCTCAGGAAATGTTTGTTGTATCCCAGTTTTTAGCTTTTCCGATAATGCATTTCTTACTTCAAGGTCTCAGGTATTTCATCTTTCTTTTCCCCTCCTTTTTTTTAGTTTGTGTGGGAGAAAAAAATCTTGGCTGTACAATGAGAGCCAAGAATCACAAAAATCCTTCTAGATGCTTGCTTCTTTAAATCTTTATTATTCTGCTATATGCAGAGAAGGAACAATAGTTTTTATGGAACTTGGAAAAGTCTATATACTATATCTTGAGAAGGACTTGAATCATGATTATTTATTAATACTTGATTTTTTTCTACTAATCATTTGACATCAGGCTGCAAAAACAGAGGAGTAGAATCAAGCTCACATGAAATGTTAATACCTCTTTATAATGCTTTAGTAAGGCACACTTGGAATACTGCATCTGGTTTTGATCTCCACTATGTAAAAAAGATGTTGAGACTCTAAAAAGAATGCAAAAAAGAACAACAAAGGTGATACAGGACTGGAGGCTAAAACATATAAAGAATGGTTGCTGGAATTGAGTATGTCTAGTTTGATGAAAAGAAGGACTAGGATGACATGATAGCAGTGTTCCAATATTTAGGGGGCTGTCACAAAGAAGAGGGAGTCAAGTTATTCTCCAAAGTACGTGAAGGTAGCACAAGAAACAATGGGTGGAAAACAGTGAAGGAGAGAAGCAGCCTAGAAATTAAGGCTAGGTCACACTGGCGGATGGATGCAAAATGAATGTAAAAAGGACACAGCAGACGAGCAAATTTTCCATCCGTTGTTATCCGCTCTCAGAAGTGCCCCAAATTTGCATAAACAGAGCGACAACAACGGAAAGGAACGGATGTGGGGAGGATGTAGCGGGGATGTAAAATGGATGCTTGTAGGAAGCCTAGCAGATGGAAGCGGATGGAAGCGGATGACACATCCGCAGGGCTTCCGGGGGAGAACAGCGAAGCGGATGCTTAGTGGAAGGAGCGGATGTGTAGCGGATGACATGGATGCATCATGGATGCCTATAGGATGCATAGCGGATGCAAAGCATTCACTGCGCATGCTGGAAGGATGAATTGCGTAAGCTCTGTGGATATAAAAGGATGCAGCTCGCAAGCAGTCAACATTCAGAGGAAAGACTTGCTGCCAGAGACATCTTGAGAGAACACCATGGGGAAGAAGAGGAAGCCTGTGCCTACTCCTGCCAGCCCTGGCAAGAAGGACAGAACCACCATCCCACCCCCTGGAGCTGACTCTGAAGCTGCTGGTGCTGCTGCTGGTGCTCCTGGTGTTGCTACTGCTGGTGCTTCTCCTGCTGGTGCTTCTCCTGATGGTGCTTCTCCTGATGGTGCTGCTGGTGCTTCTCCTGATGATGCTGCTGGTGCTGCTGGTGCTACTGGTGCTGCTGGTGCTGCTGGTGCTGCTGGTGCTTGCTGGTGCTGCTGGTGCTTCTCCTGCTGGTGCTTCTCCTGCTGGTGCTTCTCCTGCTGCTGCTGCTGTGATGGACCAACCCCAAGGCCCTCAAAGCCCTGCTGCTGAAGGCCCTGAAGCCCATGCCAGAGGGAAGAAGAGGCAAGGCAAGGAGAAGGGGGAGAGGAAACAGTACTCCATTTCCGAAGACCATGAGGAGGAGGTGCTGGAATGGCTGAGGGAGAACGAGTACCTGTGGAGGAAGGGCCACAGGTTCTATCGCGACACCAAGAGAAAGCAGGCAGCATGGAGAGAGAAGGCGGAGAGCCTGGGCTACACTTCAGATGTACTTCTTGGGTGGTGGAAGCACATGCACAACTGGTATGGCAAGCTGCACCTGAAGAAATCCGGGCAGGCCGCTGTCAAGCTCACTGACCGGGAGACCTATGTCATGGCCAGGTGCAGCTTCCTGGAGGGTGAGATCCGCCACGGAGGAGCAGCCCCTCTGTCAACCCTCTCCCTCAGACAGCCCACAGAGAACCAGTCCTCTTCCAGCCAGGAGACAGCTACTGTGTCCAGGCAGGTGTCTTTGGAGGGTCCCACGACAGAGAACCCCCCACAGCTGCACTCCCCATGCCAGAGGACATGGAGGATCCCCTGTCTCAGATGGAGAAAGAAGAAGCAGCCACCAGAGACCAACCCACCCCCACCCCCAGCTCCACCTCCACAGAAAGCAGGCAGAGTGGCAGACCGGAGGGGCAGAGCCACACTGTCCTCTTGGAGATCAGGGACACAATCAAAGCCAGCACAGATCTCCTCTCCCAGCTGGTCCACTTCGACACCATCCTCGAACTGCAAGCCCTTCATCACGTATGTGAGCCAGACCCTCATGGACATGCCCGAGGCCCAGTACTAGGCAATGAAGGAGAGGATCACAGCTCTTCTGCACCACCCTCCAGGCCCAGCTGAACCTGCTGCTACCCACTCCAGGTCTGCTCCTCCATCCCAGCTGATGTCACAGCCCTTCCACGGATTTCAGCAGCCCCTCGCCTACCAAGCCTACCACTACCAGGACTTCCCACAGCAGAGGCAGCCCTTCCCAGTCCAGACCCAGGTTCCTCAGATGCCACAGACGCCACAGATGCCTCACCTGACCCAGCTACAGACCAGACAGCCCCATTACACTCCTCCTTCCTCCACCCAAAAGCCAAGCCCGTCAACGGACAATCTGTCTTCAGTCTTGTGCCTGACATCCCAGGTACTTGATGAAGGGCCTCTCAACCTCACGGGACTGAGTCAGCTCTCTGAGAGCTTCCTGCACACACCATCTCCTATTGTACTCTCGGGGCCAGGCACCCGAATGGCGCCTCAGACCAGCACTCCAGCAACAGCCACCTCCACAGTCCCTGGCCCCTTTGTGGAATGGGTAAGGATAGTTTTGGGATAGATAAACCTCCAATGCAAGCATAGTGGGACTGTATGGTCCACCCTCCCAGCTGCCACACATATGGCCCTTTATTATCAATAATAATTTATTCATTGATCCACACATTTCAACATAAACAAAACTCTTTATTAATGCCCTATTAATTGTAAGGCCACTCAACATACATGGCACAATCTCATCAGTGTGATGAGACCAGCTGAAGGAAGCATCCATTAAGCATCTACCATCCTGTCTTTCCACTCCACTGCTCCAGCTGGGGAGTTGCACCAGTGTTTCAGGAGGTTGCGCTGCTTCTTCCCTCCACATGAAGCTCTGTTGGGGCCTTGCACATTCACAGTGTCTATCAGGTTTAGTCCTTGCCTCCATTCCCCAGGCTCCATGTCCCCATTGCCTTGTTGGAGGTCCACAAGCCTGTTCTGCAAGACTGGGTAGCGGGTGTGCATGAGATTGTGCAGGATGCAGCAAGCTTCCATAATGCTCCTCACAGTCTGTGGGCAATGCTGCATGGTGGTGAGAAGTACTTGGAACCTGTTGGCCAGAATGCCAAAGGCGTTCTCCACCACCCGTCTTGCCCTGGACAGCCTGTAGTTGAAGATCCTCTCTTCACGGGTGAGGTATCTTGAACTGTAGGGCTTTATGAGGTAGGTTCTGAGGGAGATGGCTTCATCACCCACAATGAAGTAGGGCACATCTTGTGTGTTGTTGGATAGGAGGTCTGGATCTGGGAAACCCACGATGAGGTTGCATTCGAGCCCATCCTTGAGGTCACTGGCATTGTATATCTGGGCATCTGAAGCTGACCCGTTGCCTGAAGCATCGATGTACATGAACTTATAATCAGCATCAACCATGGCAAACAGGATGATGCTGAAGTTGAAATAATTGGACCCCGAGTTAGGTGGAGCTTTGCAGGCCACGTGCCTCCCATCTATGGCTCCAATGGTGTGGGGAAAGTTCCACCTCTGATACCACTGCTCTGCAACTTTCCTCCAACATTCTTCAGTGGTGGGACACTGGAGGAGCTCCTCCACGTATTCTTCGATGATGGCCTGCACCACTTCTCTGACCACAATGCTGATGGTGTTGTGTGGCACCCTCCAGGCATACTCCATGTTTCTGTATGTGGTCCCAGAGGCCAGGTGGCACAGAGTCAGTGCCACCTTCAGTCCAGGGTCCAGGCTGGGATGGAAGTTGTTGCTTGCCTTGGTCAACCTGGGTCTCAGACGCTCCACAACTTTGTCAAACATGGCTGGTGGCATTCTCATGAAGTGCTGGAATGCACGAGAGTCTTCATTCCTCAGCTTCACCATCAGCTTGTCATAGAGTCCAAACTCCACTCTTCTCCTGATCCATCTTCAGACCCAGACAGCTCTTGGACGTCTCCTTCTCCTTGCATAGAAAAGGTGAAACAGTCTGAAGAAGGCTTGCTTCTGGTGTTGAATGATGGCAGCTACCAAAAGGAGTATGCGATGTTCCATGGAGATCAATGGATGATGTGGAAGAGCAAGAGCAAGTCTGAAGATGTCTGTACACCAGGGCTGCTGGACTGATAGTGAGATCCAGGTGATTTCCTCCCCCTTTTTATAGGAAATGTCGGTTTTCCGCTAGGTGTCCTTCCACATATTCTAGACATCCTTCAGACATCCTAAATATCCGAGATACATCCCATATACAAACGTATTGTCCATTTTAATGCTTTATATACGAGCTGCATCCGCTTTCATCCTTTCTATGTCCGTGCTACTAACGCTGTGTGGACATTCCACGTACCTTTCACTTCCTCCCTCTTTCCATTTTCAGCTGCAGCAGATGTGTGTTGCACAGATGTCCAGAGGATGCCAAGAGGATACATTGGATGTGTAACGGATGACAATGGACGTAGAATATTTGTTGCCCGTATTTGTTGTGGATGTACATCGTACGCGGCAGAAAGTTCATCCGCTCAAAAAGTTTTGTGCAGCTCAAAACTTTTTGAATGGATGAAATAGCAATAGATGGATGCTCGATGGATAGAGCGTATGAAAGACGTACGCAGTGAGTACACAACGGATGCATCGCGTTTTCCAACAGATGGCAAGATTTTTTGTCCATTTTACATCCTCTTTGCATCCATTGGTGCAGTGTGACATGGGCTGAAGGAGACATTTCCTGACAGTGAGAACAATTGATTAGTGGAACAACTTGCCTCCAGAAGTTATAAATGCTCTGACACTGGAAGTTTTTAAGAAGACATTAGATAACCATTTGTCTGAAGTAGTGTAGGGTTGCCTGCCTAAGCAGGGGATTGGACTAGAAGACCTCCAAGGTCCCTTCCAACTGTTATTCTATTCTGTCATTCCTATGCTAATCTGTGATAGCAACCACCAAAGAAGTCCAGAGCTTACCTTTAGGATTCTACATCTTTGAAATGAGCCCTCCCTTATCTGCTTCAGTTCCTCCAGTTCTTAGAAACTCTGAAGGGTATAAGAGAATTGGATCCAATTTAGTAAAATGGGAGGCAATTTATAGGTCTAGAGGACAGATCAGTCAACTAAATATAAATAATTCCACCTGGAAGAAACTGTTAACTTCAGGGAGGTGAATCCTCCACAGGCTAATCACTGACCAAAAGCTAAGCATTCTCCTCCTTTTCCACTGATTGGAATTCTTAACGATAAAGTTTCAAATTAGAGGCCAGCGGAGCAAATAAAGCAGAGGTAGGCCATAAAAATTAACTTGATCCTGGAAGCTTGAAGAATCTCTCCTACCCTTGCTTCTTTCACTTTTGAGCTCTGATCCCTAATTGTCCTCTCCTTGAACCCATAAGGGGGAAAATAGATCTGTTTCTTCTCCCTCTATAGAAAAAGATAAGACACACATCAACCATTTTCAAACTGTAGTCATCACATCATCATCATCATCATCATCATCATCATCATCATCATCATCATCATCATATTTCTCGCATAGGTTCAGGATCCATTTTACTGATCAACAAGCACCATCTTCCATGATCAAATGCAGCATCTGGGTCCAACTGGGTGTTTTTCATATCTGCATTTACTGTATTTTGTCAACTTTACTTTGGCCTTCCACACTGGTGCCTGCCATCTGTATTAAAATGGAAGGTGATATAGGCAACGGTATGGGGTGCTACTTGTAGAACATGGCCTTATCACCATACATTGTTCTCCCACATTTTCTCTGATATTGGCACAGGGCCTATTTGTATCCAAACTGTGTCCTTTCTGACATGGTCAAGAAGAGAGAAGCCTAATGACCAAGCCATGTAAATTATTCTCAACACATTTTAGTGATTGGCCAGCACTCAGCACCATATACAGCAGGAGTCTGCTGGCTGGAGAATTCTGGGCGTTGAAGTCCACAAGTCTTAAAGTTGCCAAGTTTGGAGACTTCTGATATAGAGCTTACAGAATAGAGTTGGAAGGGACCTTGGAGGTCTTCTAGTCCAATCCTGCTTAAGCAGGAAATCCTATACATTCTAGACCAGTGGCTGTCCAGTCTTTTCTTAAAGACCTCCAGTGATTGAACATCCACAACTTCTGGAGGCAAGCTGTGCTGTCCAGATAATTTATAGTTAATTGGGAATTGGGATAGTTAGTTGGGAATTGGGAGCTGTCCCCTTAAAGGAATGAATCATGGTAAATGTAGTTAAGGCATCCTGGGAAATATAGTTCATGTCATGTGGTCACATCTGTAATCCTGATTGGTCACTGAATTGACCCTTGGTGGGTTGGGGGAAGTTCCTTCACTTTTGCCTGGATCCCAGCAGCGTGCTGGTGCCTTACCCCCTTGTTCCTTCATTTATGGGGATGAAAAGATCACTATCCTTTTACACAATGAATTCAGTTATGCAAATATTTGGACATTGAGATGAATCTTGACGTAACCATGAGTTATATATGAGGATACCTGATGAACCAATAAACTTTGTTTGGACACCTTTGTAGAGTTATCTGTCTGCCTTTATACATTCAATCAGCAATTATAAAGGACAGAACAGTAAAAGGATAGTGATCTTTTTATCCCCATAATGAAGGTGCAAGGGAGTGAGGGAGCAGCACATTCAGTTGTGGGATCCTACCTTAGTCGCTGAAGTTTGGTGGGTGATTGTGCATGCGTGTGCATGCCCCTAACACACGTGCCCCTAACAAGCCAATCAGCTGAGAGGATGAAGAAACAAAAAGCTAGTAGCATCCCTCACACCCCAAATGCACTTTTCAGTCTTTTACCCTCTCAGCTGATTGTTGATTCTGCAAACCAGTAGTGATTTTTACTACTAGTTTTCCTAAACTGGGCTGAACCAGTAGCATACCACTGGTTAATTATTCTCACTGTTAGGAAGCTTCTCTTTAATTCCAGGTTGCTTCTCTCTTTGATTAGTTCCCATCCATTTTTTCTTCTCCTTCCCTTTGGTGCTTTGGAAAATAAGTTGCCCCCTCTTCTTTGTAGCAGCCCCTCAAATGCTGGAACTGTGATGAAAGGAACCATACTCAGAACAATTAATCAATGGAATGACTTGCCTGCAGAAGTTGTGGATGCTCAAACACTGTAAGTTTTTAAGAAAAGATTGGACAATCATTTGTCTGAAATGCTGCAGGATTTCCTGCCTGAGCAGGGGTTGGACTAGAAGACCTCCAAGATCCCTTCCAAGTTTATTATTCTTTTATTCTATTATCTAATAAATTTAGATTAAGGTTTAGTTATCAAATGCAGCCCTCAGAAACAGGGCTTTGACCTAATATTCTTCTGTTTTCATTTTCAAAATTCTGTTTTAAGGGGCTGGAAAAAAAAATGTTTCCTTAAGAAATGCCACTTGTGGGGCATTTTTCATTTTCCTCCCTTAAGTTTGTTTGCTGCATGTTTTCCCTGTTTATTTTATGCTTTCTTCTGCCCTCCAGCACACACCCTGCTATCCACCAATAAAAAAACAAAATAGAAAAGATGGAGAAGAAACCCTGCAGTTTTGCTCCCCGTTCCCTCTCTTTAAGCCAGGATACAACACAGCTAGTCTGTTTCCCTCTTCCTCTTTTTCTCCAAAAATCTGACAAGCAGAGAGGCTTAAACTTTCCCCTTTAATAATATTCTTCATCTCATCCCCAAAGAGATCTGGACTTATTTTGATGAACCAAAAAAAAAAAAGGGGGGGGGATGGGAGGAGTATAAAAAGAGAAAAATATTCTCTCATTCTTTAATATTTTAGCAACTCTCATTAGTGGCACTTTGGCTAAAGGTCTAGCAGCATTTCCTTAATGTGTGCATTCTTGAGAATAGCTGATCTCATGAGAAATGCCTATAAAAATGTTATTTCAGTGGAAACGCGGCCTAACAACTCTTTATTTTCTTGTTGTCTTTAATAAGAGCTGGAAACAAAAGAGCTGACAGAGATTTTTCCTTGAGTTCCTCCTGTGAAGGGGGATTCACTAAAACACTACAGGCTAGTTCAGAAGATGATTGGGGCTATTCAATAACTTTAAAAAAAAATTAAAAATTCCCGAGCATGCCCATGTTTCATAGGGAAGGATGGAAGACAAGATGTTTTGTTTTTGTTTTTTTCCTTGTAATGGTGCTTTTCTGAGGTAATGTCTTTCCTGTGAAACCAAGTTGCTCTTTCCTATTGAAGGAGGAGTCAGAGGAACCCAAGGATGCAGAATGAAAACACATTTGTTCTAATAAAATCTTACCTCAGGAGCATTCACAGTGTGTGTGTGGTTAAAATGATCAAGATGTTCCAAGCCCCACCCATTTTTAAATGCATGATGCCATAAAAAAGTATTCCAAGGTTTGATCACACTTCTGTGGCTACCATCTTGGCATTTATTTTAAACTGTAACTTATGTATATCCCCTATTATCCAGTAACACTAGTTTAGTTAAGGAACCACCAATACCACTTCTACCAACATTGACAGAGCAAGCCACATAGTATAAACAGAGAGCAAACCCCACTCCCTTCCAGCACTGATAGTGTTACCTAGTTAGGTAATGAAATGGTGCAAGAAAGCAACCAAACTTAAGGCCGTGTCAAACTGCCCAATAGATGCAAAACGGACACAACGGAAGAGAAAAATGTTACATCTGTTGTATCCGCGCTCAAAAGGGGTGAAAATTTGCATAATTGGAGAAGACAACACGGACGCGGGGAGGACGCAGGGCGGATGCAAAGCGGATGCAGAACGGAAGCACAGCGGATGGCGCGTCCGCTAGGCTTCCGGGGGGCTTGAGCGAAGCGGACGTGGAACGGAAAAAGCGGATGCAGAGCAGATGCACAGCAGATGAAGTGGATGCAGAGCGGAAGCCTAGCAGATGCCTAGCAGAAGCCTAACGGATGCCTGGCGTTAATTGCGCATACGGGGGGGATGCATTGCGCAAGCCCCCTGGATATAAAGGGAAGCAGCTCGCACATCTAGCATTCCGAGGAAAGACCTGCTGGACACTTTGAGTTCCTTGCCTGCATGTCTGCCTGCAAGCCTTGCTGCCAGCCTGCCTGCAAGCCTGCCTCCCAGCCTGCCTCCAAGCCTCCTGGGCAGCCTCCCTTCCAGCCTTGCTGCCAGCCTGCTTTCCAGCCTCCCTGCCAGCCTTGCTGCCAGCCTGCCTTCCAGCCTCCCTGCCAGCCAGTCTGTCTGCCAGCCTTGGTGCCTGCCTTCCTGCCAGCCTTCCTGCCAGCCTTCCTGCCAGCCTTGGTGCCTGCAAGCCTTCCTGCCAGCCTCCCTGACAGCCAGCAACCCCACAACCATGGGGAAGAAGCGAAAGTCTCAGCAACCTGCCGCCATCCCTGGCAAGAAGGACAGGGCCACCCTCCCACCCCATGTCCCTGACTCTGCTTCTGCTGGGGCTTCTGCTGCTTGGGCTCGCTCTTCTGTTGCTGGAGCTTCTGCTGTAGCTGCTCCTGACAGTGGTGCTTCTGCTGTGTACTCTGCTGAAGCTGCTCCTGGTCCTCCTGGTCCTGCTGGTCCTGCTCGTTCTGCTCGTGCTCCTGGTCTTGCTGACCCTGCTTCTGGTGCTTACTCTGCTGCTGCTCATCCTGGTCTTGCTGCTGCTGCTGCTGCTTCTGATGATGATGATGATGATGATGCTTATGATCCTGCTGCTTATGATCCTGCTGGTGATTATGCTGCTGCTGCTGCTGCTGATGCTGATTATGATCCTGCTGGTGAGGATGGTGATGATGATGTTGCTGCTGCTGCTGCTGCTGTTAGTGTGGAGGAGCAGCCCCTACAACCTGGAAGCCCCTCTGATGAGGGCCCATCTGGTCCTGCCAAAGGGAGGAAGAGGCGTATGCAACAACGGGAGAGGAGGCAGTATTACATCGAGGAAGCGCACGAGGATGAGGTTCTGGAGTGGCTGAGAGAGAAAGACTATCTGTGGCGGAAGGGACACTGGCTGTACAGGAACACCAAGTGGAAGCAGGCTGCTTGGAGAGAGAGGGCAGAGAGTCTGGGCTACACTTTGGAGGTGCTCCTCGGCTGGTGGAAGCACATGCACACCTGGTACGGGAAGCTGCACCGCAAAAAATCTGGCCAGGCTAGGGTTAAGCTGATGGACAGAGAGAACTATGTCATGGCCAAGTGCAGCTTACTGGAGGGTGAGGTCCGCCACTGAGGAGCACCAGGAGCCCAAATCTCTACCCTCTCTCTCCGGCAGCCTGCTGGGAGCTAGTCCTCTGGCGGCCGAGAGTCAGTCCCTGTCTCCCTGCAGGTTTCTGTGGAGCGTGCCACGGCGGAGAACCCCCGGGCAGTTGTTGAAAGCGTGGTGGAGAGCGAGGAGGACTCCCTAGTGTGGTGGGAGAAAGGAGACATCGAGTCCACCGCTGCCGAAGCTGCATCCACCCACATCTCCGCCACCACAGTAAGGCAGAGAGCCGGATCGCAGGAGGGGCAGAGCCACAAGGTCCTGGTAGAGATCAGGGACACCATCCGCACCAGCATAGGTCTCCTCTCTCAGTTGGTCCCCATCGAATCCTCCTCCTCCAACTGCAAGCCCTTCCTCAATTATGTGAACCAGACCCTCAAGGAGATGGCAGATCCCCAGTACCAGGTGGTGAAGGAGAGGATCACCATGCTGCTTAACAACCCTCCAGACCCAGAGGCACCTGCTCCCACCCAGTCCAGGTCTGCTCCTCCACCCCAGGTGATGTCCCTCCCATACCAAGGCTTCCCACACACCCTCACCTACCAGGGCTACAGCTATCCCGAGGTCCAGCAGCTCAGGCAGCAGCCCTTCCCAGTCCAGGCACAGAGTCATCGGACGATACCTTTGCCACCGGTTCCACTGATGCCACCGATGCCAACCTCGACAGTCATCACCCTGCTGCAGAGCAGGCAGCCCCACGACACTGCTCCTTCCTCCATCCCACAGCCAAGCCCGGCCTCAGTACATCTGTCCTCAGTACTGGGGATCACACCCCATGGCATGGAGGAAGGACCTCTCAGCATCGCGAGGCTGAGCCAGCTGTCCGACACCTTCCTCAACACACTGTCCCCTGTTGTCCTCTCGGGGCTAGGCACTCCAATAACAACTCAGACCAGCACTGCAGCAGCACCCACCTCCACAGCACCTGCTCTCTAAAATCTTAGCCTGGGCACACACCTCCGAGTGACCAAGAGGAGTGCCAGAGACTGGCTGCCTGGATATTTGTGGACTTTATTTGGACACTTGACTTGGGTCATGTTTATTTTACAGCTTGTTGTTCAATAAAGTTTATCTTTGTTTCACACACTTGCTTCATTAATTTTTTTCTATAAAGTCTGGGTGGAAACTTTTAGAAATGGTTTAGCCTTTGCATGCTTGTGGGATGGGTTAAGATAGCAGTGGGATGGGAAGGGATACCTGTGGGATGGGAAGGGATACCTGTGGGATGGGAAGGGACACCTGTGGGATGGGTTAAGATAGCTGTGGGATGGAAAGGAACACCTGTGGGATGGGAAGGGATACCTGTGGGATGGGTTAAGATAGCTGTGGGATGGGAAGGGATACCTGTGGGATGGGAAGGGATACCTGTGGGATGGGTAATAGCTGTGGGATAGATAAACCTTCAGTGCAAGCATAGTGGGACTGTATGGTCCACCCTCCCAAGTGCCACCCCTATGGCCCTTTATTATCAATATAATGTAATAATTATCCACACATGTCAACATGAACACATTTATTAAATGCCCTGTTCATTGTAGGCCAACCAAACATACATGGCCCAATCTCATCCATGTGATGAGACAGTCTGAAGGAAGCATCCATTAAGCATCTATCATCCTGTCTTGCCACTCCACCGCTCCAGCTGGGGAGTTGCACCAGCATCTCAGGAGGTTGCGCTGCTTCTTCGCCTCATGTGAGGCTCTGTTGAGTCCTTGCACATCCTCAGTGTCGATCAGGTTTCGCCCTTGCCTCCTTTCCCCAGGCTCCATGTCCCCATTGCCTTGCTGGAGGTCCACGAGCCTGTTCTGCAAGACTGGGTAGCGGGTGCGCATGAGATTGTGCAGGATGCAGCAAGCTTCCACGATCCTCCTCATGGTCTCTGGGCGATGCTGCATGTTGGTGAGAAGTACCTGGAACCTGTTGGCCAGGATGCCAAAGGCATTCTCCACCACCCGCCTTGCCCTGGACAGCCTGTAGTTGAAGATCCTCTCTTTACGGGTGAGGCATCTGGAGGTGTAGGGCTTCATGAGGTAGGTTGTGAGGGAGAAGGCGTCATCCCCCACAATGAAGTAGGGCACATCTTGCGTGTCGTTGGGCAGCGGGTCTGGTTCTGGGAAGCCCACCATGAGGTTGCTTTCCAGCCCCTCCTTGAGGTGACTGTAGTTGTATACCTGGGCATCTGAAGATGAGCCGTTGCCTGAAACATCGATGTACATGAACTTTTAGTCAGCATCGACCATGGCGAAGAGGATGATGCTGAAGAAACCCTTGTAGTTCTGATAAGTGAACCCCGACTTGGCTGGCGCTTTGCAGGCCACGTGCTTGCCATCGATGGCTCCAACGGTGTGGGGGAAGTTCCACTTCTGATATCACTGCTCTGCAACTTTCTTCCATCCTTCTTCAGTGGAGGGGCACTGGAGGAGCTCCTCCTTGTATTCTTCGATGATGGCCTGCACCACTTCTCTGACAACAAAGCTGATGGTGCTGGGTGGCACCCTCCAGCTGTACTGCATGCTCCTGTAGGTGGTCCCTGAGGCCAGGTGGCGCAGTGTGAGTGCCACCTTGAGCCCAGGTTCCAGGCTGGGCAGGAAGTTGGTGTTTGTCTTGCTCAACCTGGGTGTCAGGCGCTGCACAACTTCGTCAAACATGGCTGGAGGCATCCTCATGAAGTTCTGGAACGCCCGAGGGTCTTCGCTCCTGAGCTCCACCATCAGCTTGTCATAAACTCTTCTGGTGAACCATCTTCGGAGCCAGACTTTTTTGGGCTGCCTCCTTTTCTTCCCGTAGTACTGTTCACAGAGACTGTAGATGGTTTCGCACTGTTGCAGAAGGATGTTGGCTGCCGAAAGGATTTTGTCGCAATTCACGGTGGACATGACTGGATGCTGTGGAAGAGGAAGAGGCAGATGAAGGCTGCAGAGGTCTGCACCGCTGGTCTGCTGGTCTGAAAGTGCGAAGCAGGTGAGTTGCTCCCCCTTTTTATAGGCAGTATAGGTTTTGTGCTAGGCATCCTCTAGGCATCCTCTAGACATCCTTAATATCCGAGATAGGTCCCCTCTGCGAACGTTTTTTTCCGCTTTAAATGCTTTGTTTCTGTTCTGCATCTGTTCTGCATCTGTTCTGCATCTGTTCTGCATCTGTTCTGCATCTGTTCCATGTCCGTTCAACTTCCTTCCTGCGTCCGGGCGGATGCGAGTTGCGCGGATGTGCAGCAGATGCCTAGAGGATATAGCGGATGCGTTGCAGATGCGTAACGGATGCGTAGCGGATGCGTAGCGGATGCAGAATGGATAAACTGGATACATTTTCCGCGCAAAAGTTTTAGGCAGCCTAAAACCTTCGGAGCGGATGAAACGTCCATAAACGGATGCTGGATGGATCGAGAGGAAGCCAAACGGAGGCAATAAGTACATCGCGTTTTCGAACGGATGGCAAGCTTTTTTGTCCGTTTTACTTCCTCTTTGCATCCGTTGGTGCAGTGTGACAGGGGCTTTAAAGAGCACCAAATGACCCCATAGTCATTTTTGTTGTCATCCTCTTCCTTCTCCTCCTCTCCAAAAATCCCACTCCATTTCAGCACTGTTGATGTTCCTAATTCGGTAATGAAATGTTGCAAGAATGCAACCAAATCCAAGGAACACCAAGGATGCCATGGATAGCCCTGACTTATGTTGTTGTTGAATTATGTGGTTGTTGAATCATCAAGTCAGTGATGCATAATCATTTCCAGGAAAGGATAATTAACTTATTTGCATAATAAATACATGGACTACACAGAGTTGTACAGGATACTTGATGTGCAGGATCTTGTAATCTTTGTAAGGTTGATTTTTGGGATAGTCATCTACAATATTTCTCCACATACTTCTTTGTCAATATTCTCTATTTTTCTGGGACATACAGCATTAACCTGAGATTGACTCTGAATGAAGATGGGAATCAAATCAAGTTCTTGTCATCTCCCCATGGCATGCTGGAGCCGTGACACGGAGTGTTCTGCTGCATCTGAGCATTCTCTTTGCGATAGGAAATACCTGCCAGATAGCCAACACCGGGTTGGAATAGCTGATGGAGATGGACAACGAGCCCCGATGACATCAGACGCTGAACTATCACAAATTGTGGGTGGCTATTGGCAGAGCAATGAACATGCTCACCATTAAAACAATGACCTCAGGGGGTGAATATACCCCGGGACGGCACAGGGGAGTTGGTTGAATATGGAAAGTGTGCTGTGGTGAGGGGATGGTAAAGGAGGGTAGATAAGTAACAGAAGAATGAATGGTATTGAGGGTTACATAGTGACTGGAAATTAAGCAGTCGCCAGATGGTGGGTAAACTCATTACGTTATTATCTGGTGGATAAATACAGCTCTAGCTGCGAGGTGCACCAGAGCTGACTTTACTATCACTTTTGATGCTTGCTGTTACCTGAACCGGGAACAATATATGGATGAATAAAGACTTTTCAACTTTCCATGGAGCTTTATTTCCCTTTCTTTCTCAACTTCGGCTTAACAGCTGAGAGTTCTTTTGGTAAAGGTAAAGGTTCCCCTTCCACATACATACTAGCTGTTTCCAGCTCTAGGGGGTTAGTGCTAATCTCCATTACAAAGTCAAAAAACCAGCGCTGTCCAAAGATGTCTCTGGTCATGTGGCCAGCATGATTAAATGCTGAAGATGCATGGAACGCTGATACCTTGCCACCAAAGTGGTCCCTATTTTTCTACTTGCATTTTTACATGCTTTTGAACTGCTAGGTTGATAGAAGGTGGGACAAGTAATGGGAGCTCAAGCCATTACACAGCGCTTTTGATTTGAACTGCTGAACTGCTGACCTTTCTGATCAAAAAAGCTCAGTGTCTTAGCCACTGGGCCACTGTGTCCCTTTTTTTTCTTTTGGTAGATGGTTGTAAATGGTAGATACCATGGTACCTTAATACTTATCATTAATTGAAGTTTAGTTACTTTATTATCTTTGCACCTCATACAACAAAATCAAACACTCTTCAGTGCACATCATGACCATGAAAATAAACACAAACACACATCCTTCACACTCCACACATTGAACCGAAAACCCTCAATACCGCTCCAACACCGCACTATACAATAGAATTCAAAAGAGCTACTGCCCTGGGATAGAAGCTGTTTTTCAGCCTATTTCTCCTTGTTTTTATTATTCTGTACTGTCTGCCAGATGGTAATAGTTCAAAAAAAAAGGTTCCCAGGAAAAGATGGCTTTTTGAGAATGTTTTGAACTTTCTTAAGGCAGTGGGAGCTATAAAGCTCTTCCAAAGAGGGGAGAGGGCAACTAATGATCTTCTGGGCAGTGACGTTAACCCTTTGAAGTGCTTTTCTATCTGCCACTGTGCAATTGGCAAACCATACAGAGGTGCAGTAAGTTAAGATACTCTCTATGGTGCAGCGGTAGAAAGTCACCAGCAGTTTTTCATTCAGTTGTTGTTTTCTGAGCAGTCCCAGGCCGCTGCTGGGCCCTTTTGACCAGTGCTGCAACCCAGGTCAGGTCCTCTTTTATGGTAACACCCAGAAACTTAAAACTGGCTTATCGATCTCAATTGACAAGCAAGGGCTGGATGTCTGATCTGTTCCTTCTATAGTCCACTATAAACTCCTTGGTCTTTTTGGTGTTGAGGACCAAGTTATTGTCTCTACACCACGAAAGCAACCAGTCCACCTCATCTCGGTAGGCAGACTCACCCCCCCTAGAGATGAGTCCCACTACTGTTGTATCATATCACTGTTGATTCTGGGAGGTGCAATGAGTACCAAACAATTTTTTCCAAATGAATTTAGTGAATCACAAGGTAGCCAACACCAACAAGTCCTAGCTTATACACTGAGTACTAAATAAATGTTGAGTACTGGGACAAAAATTTCATATCATATGCATTGAGTACCAAATTTGATGAGTTTCAAAGCAGTTGAGTATCAAGAAACTATATATAAAGGAGGAAAGAAGGGCTTCCTTGAATTCCACAGAACTTGAAGAGTGTACCTATCATGTGTTGAAGGCCAGGCCTGTCTGTTTATAGCACCGGGATATAATTTTTCCAATGAACATAGAAGCAGACATTTTAAGCACTCTAGAAACTAATAATAGGCAACTTTCATAATTTTTGAGTTGGTAGAGATCTTGGAGGTCTTCCAGTCCAACCCTCTGCCAAGGTAGGAAACCCTACACCACTTCAGACAGATGGTTATCTAATATCTTTTTAAAAACTTCCAGTGCTGGAGCATTCACAACTTCTGGAGGGAAGTTAGAATAGAATACTTTATTGGCCAAGTGTGATTGGACACATAAGGAATTTGTCTTGGTGTAAATACTCTCAGTATGCATAAAGAAAAGGTACATTCATTAAGAATCAAGAATCATAGCATACAACACTTAATGATAGTCATATCATACTAGAAAACAGTCAAGTGGGAGGGGATGGATGATAAGGAGTGATGAGAAGGATAACAGTAATAGTAGTGTACACTTTGTTATTAGTTGAACAGTGTTGAGGGAATTATTTGTTTAGCGGAGTGATGGCTTTTGGGAAAAAGTTGTTCCACTGATTAATTGTTCTAATTGTCAGGAAGTTTTTCCTTAGTTCTAAGTTGCTTCTTTCCTTGATTAGTTTCTTCTGTTGCTTCTTGTCCTGCCTTCAGGTGCTTTGGAGAAGAGCTTGACTCCCTCTTCTTTGTGGCAGCCCCTGAGATATTGGAACATTGCTATCATGTCTCTCCTTGTCCTTCTCTTCATTAGACTAGACATACTCAGTTCCTGCAACCATTCTTCATATGTTCTTCAACTGTTTTCAAAATGTGGATATCTACAGCATGTATTACAACTCCCACAAATAAATTCTATCACCATCTAGGAAATAAAATGCAATTCTGGTGGAGGGGGGAGGAAAAGTATGGGGAAGGGGTGGGATAGGAATGTTCCTAAAATATGAGGAATGGTTTGCATGACGACTGTTCAAATAATTTAATATTCAGCCATTTCTTTCCTGTTTTGAATCCATGTAACAATGGATGATTTTGTTCAGCCTCTGTCATAACCTTAATTACAATGGGGATTTTTTTTTTTTTTTTACTGCTCATAAACTGATCTGACTTTCCAGCTTGTATAGCTTGGAATAAGCCATCCACAATAAGTCCATGAGATAAATAAGGTAGCTATTTGCTCTTCTCATCATTCTTCTTGGTAATGGTTACCCAGGGAAAACTAAGCAGGAACTACTTGTAATCTCACTTCACCAGTTTCTTTGTCTCTGCTTTCAGATATCCACATATACACACACATCCACAGAAATCAATAAGTACTCTTAAAATTATATTGCGTCTATGTCTGGAAGGATCATACAAAGTCTTCAAGAAATCTTGAAGAGCTCCTAGGAGTTCATAGAAAACACTCTTTAAAAACCATAGAAAAGTTTAGGTTTTTCTGCTGAACAGAGGTTCATCTAGAAGACCTCCAAAGTCCCTTCCAACTCTGTTATTCTGTATTCTATATTATTAAAGATGCCTGTATGGAAAGTTATTGTTCCAGAAAAAAAATGGCATAATTTGTGATGACCCAGGGGGTGGCACAGTCAGATAATCAGTAGGAGTCCCTTTATTAGCTCCAGTTTTGTCCCCAATGTCCTGGTGACCTTTTGGCTGGAGAAAAATTCTCCCAGGAACAGCCTTTGGCTACAGAGAATCAAATCCAAAATGTGATCAACAAAAACTGTAACTGTAAGCCCAATCAAAGCAAGAAGAGGTAATTAGTCTGGCAGGGCAAGAGAAGGAAATCCAGACCTGAAGGAACAGCTGTAATTCAATATGGTTGGGAGGATACTAGGAACGCAGTTAACCAAAGTCAACACAAGATAAACTTACTTTTGTTTCCAGGAGATGCCGCACTCAGCATGCATCTCTTTTAAACTCTCTTCCTAGGTGTGGCTAATGAAGGGAATCAGGGCCCTTTCCTCCCCCTTAAGCCACACAACCCACATTGCTCTTTTCTCTGTTCCTCCCTGCATGCCCCAGGATGAAGAGGGGGTGGGCCTGGGTCTTCTTCTAAACTCCTTCTCCCTTCTCCCTCTCTCTTTCCTGCTCTGCCCAGCCAGATTTTGCCCTTCCCCAGTTTCCTCCACAGCCAACGGAGCCACACTCCCACTTCCTGTCAGCTGTTCATTTTCTTCCTCAGATTCAGACTCTGATAGGGGCATGACATAATTGTTCATGATTTGAAAAGACTCAAAGCTGCATAATTTGGTCTGTCAGTCTTGCAGAGCCTTGGTTATCAATGCAGACAATCTTTGTTTAGTGACCACAATCAAAGCAACTCAGTTATTAAGCAAAGTGCTCACAAACTGAATTCTTGACTGTACTTACTATCTGACTTCAGTTTTGTTTTTCTTTACAGAAGTTCTCATCTTAAAATCCTCCAGTGGTGGAGCACCCACAACTTCAGAAGGCAAACTGTTCCAGTGGTTAATTATTCTCACTGTTAGGAAATTTCTCCTTAGTTCTAGGTTGATCCTCTCCTTGATTAGTTTCCATCCATTGCTTCTTGTTTCTTTGTTTCTTGGAAAATAGGTTGATCCTCTCTTCTTTGTGATTCTGAAGAACCTCTATCCCAGGGGGGTCAAACTCAAGGCCTGCAGACTGGATCCAGCCCAGGGTGTGCTTAAATCTAGACTGCTGGGCTGGCCTGGAAATAGCAAAGGACCGGCCCATGGTGCCTCTGCTAGGGGATACTCCATTTTCAGCCTGGACAGCCTTCTGCAGCACTCTGTTGGCCAAAATAGCCCCCTGTTTTGAGCTCCTTTTGGCCAGCAGGGTGCTGCAAGAATTGGCCCACTCATCTCCCTTCCTGGCCGGCCTACAGAGAAGAACTATAATGCTGATCCAGCCCTTGAAAATATCCAGTTTGACACCCCTGCTCTATCCAGTGGATAATTAAGAAGATTATTGAAGCCACCATGTATTCATCATTTGTTCCCTAGAATGGAAGAATGGGATGAAAGAGTTTGAACTAAAAAAGTTACCCCCAGAATGTACAAAATACGTACTTAGAATAATAGGATACTAAAGACGTAGTTAGGATGCTAAAGACGTATATCGAATAATCTTGAAGAATGCACTCAGTTTTTGAGAAGTTTGCTCCCAGCCATGCTATGGCCACCAGCCTTGTAGCCTTGATAGCTGTCAACAATTAAAGAGAACTTGGGAAGGAATCACCAAACTTTTGGCATCTCATCTCACTTGGCCTTAAAGTTTACAGCTCTTCCTGTGATGAATCAGACCATCAATGGCTGACATTTGATCCATCCTACCAGACAGACTCCTTGTCTGGAAGCAGGCCCTCATTGATATCCTGAATGGAGCCATCTTCCGATAAAGGCATTTTAATTCATGGGGGAGATATGGAAACCCCTCTTTGTCTAAAACACAAGCCTTTAAAATGTTCATTACAGCACACGTTGTCCTTCTGGAAGAGAGCTGGCCTTTTCATCTCTGGCAGCTGTCAGTGAAAAGAAGAAAGCCCATCTCTGCTTGAATGGGTTGTTAACACATTCACTGTGGATGAAAGCCCTTTTCTGCTGGCTCAGATGTAGCAGTGAGCAGAGTCTCCAAAGCAAAAGGAGGTGAGGCTTATGCACATCGCCTCCTTGCCTGAAGTGCAGGAAGCTTTGCAAAAATTCTTCCTGCTTTTCTCAGTTCAGCTCCCTGTGGAATTTCCTGCCCTTATAACTTTCATGTGATAGATATTTTGCACACAAATTACTCCTCCTCTGAAGGATTTACACCTCTGAGAAGGACTATATTTGGGGAAAAAAATTAAAAACAGATGCTCAGATTCATCCTGAACTCTTCCTTTTTAAAACTTTTGTGTTCATTCCTCTGGTCTCTCTGAAAACAGTGGCACAATCAGGAAGCCGAAGAAGTTTTTTGGATGAGAAGTGAAATATCTTCAAAGAAAAACCAGAAAGTCCAGTTGCCTCTTGAAAAAAGCACCTTTCGGACAACCAGGACCTGGATGACTGACAATCTCCATCGATACTTTGTGCTTTGCATGGGGACCTTGGATTCGACCTGACTTTCCTGAAGTTTGCATGGGGACCTTGGATTCGACCTGACTTTACTGACAGTTACTCTCAGTAAAAGTTCTTTTGATTCAACTCAGTGGATTCAAGAGTCCCAGATATCTTTCCTTAACAATTTTATTCAAAAGGATTGAGCAGAGACAGAACAAAACTAAACAAAATTATTGAAAAAAAAATAATTAAAAAAGGAAAATACATATTGTTGTGTATGGAACTTGGTAGGTTCCAAGTGCCTTAATCTGATTGGCCGAGAAGGCCGTTCTTGGATTGACTATTAGGGAACCAATCCAATTGGCCCACCTGACGGCAGGAACACTCAAAGTACTGTCATTGGCCATAAGCCGCGAGCAATCCGCTATAAGAAGGGCTGCTGTGGCTTGGGCTGTTGTTCCATTACCATTGCCTTACTTGTTAAAATAAAAGAGTTGTTGTTGGAACCCAGTCTCATGCAAATACTGCGCATTTGAGATAGGCGACCTGGTTTACGCAAAAAACCTTACTGGGGACCCATTATGGCTCCCAGCCACAATCAACCAAATCACAGGCCCCCAGTCTTACCCACTAGTATTAGACGATGGAAGAAAATGGAAGCAGCACATCGACCAGCTTCATTCTCGCACCCTAGAATGCAACACCACACCAGCGCCAAAAATAATAAACAAACCAAAAACAGCCGAGGGGGGGGGGATACAAAATAATAAAAAAGGGAGAGATGAACCTCCCACAACATGACAACAAACACTACAAAAAGATTCCCAAACAAATCAAAAAGAGCACTCACGATTAGATGAACCCCAAGAGAGAAGTCTGGGAGCAGGAGAATGAAGCGAGGCCTTCCTGGAAGGAGACAGCCAGGCCAGCTCAACCAACCCGGATGAACCAGGAGGGAGCGGCGGAGCCATCTCAACCAGCCCGAGAAACTCAGGCGGGAGCGGCAAGGCTGACTCACCCTTCCAGGAGGTTCCATGGAGAAAGCACAGAGAGAAAGCGTCCGAACCGCTTGAAGATCACGCCGAGACTGAGTTGCGCAGGTCAAACAGGACTCGAAAAAGCCCCACCTACCTGCGTGACTATGTGACGCACGTTGGATGAAACCAAGGGGGGAGGGGTGTTGTGTATGGAACTTGGTAGGCTCCAAGTGCCTTAATCTGCTTGGCCGAGAAGGCCGTTCTCAGATTGGCTATTAGGGAACCAATCCAATTGGCCTGCCTGATGGTGGGAACACTCAAAGTACTGTCATTGGCCACAAGCCGCGAGCAAGCCGCTATAAGAAGGGCTGCCACGGCTTGGGCTGTTGTTCCGTTATCATTGCCTTACTTGTTAAAATAAAAGAGTTATTGTTGGAACCTAGTCTTGTGCAACTTATTTCCGAATGGAGCACTGGCGACAAAGGTGGGATCATTATAGAAGAGTGAGACCGAAGCACACGGCATTCAGAACCAAGCAAAAGAGATGACCGGTAACAACGCGCTGCCTGCACCATTCAACCCTGAAGAGGAGGATTGGGAGTCATATATTGATAGCTTTCTAATGTTTTTAGAAAGCAATGAACTGCAGGAGATATCTGACCAAAGGAAGAGGGCTGTCTTCCTTACACACTGCGGACCAGCCATTTTTAAAATGGCAAAGGTGCTAGCCAAACCAAGAGACTTTAAACAGATGACTTGGCCTGAGCTGAACAGAATGCTCCAAGCACATTACGCACCAGTGGTCTCCAACTTGATAAAAAGGCACAAGTTCTACAAAAGAGACCAAAAAGAAGATGAGACCATTGGAGATTTTGAAACAGCCCTGAGACACATCAGAGGATCCAGCAAGTTCCAGAACATGGACGAGGCCATGAGGGACCGTGTGGTCCTCGGGTTGAAGAATGCTACACTTCAGAATAAGCTGCTAAATAGACAAACATCACTGTGGCTGAGGCCTTCACAGAAGCTACTGCTGCAGAAGCAGCAAAGAAATCCGCAGCCACTATGCACCAAATGAATTCAATTCTAGATCCGCCAAATCAAACCAGAGAGAAGGAGGTGGAGGGAAGCAAGAAACAGCCCACAGCGACCGCCCACTATGAAGATCTCGACTCCCCAAGCGACACTGATGATGACAATGAAGATGTCCCTAGACTTCAATCAGACAAGAAATGGCGGGAAAAAAGAAGCAGGCAGGAATTCCATTGTGCTGGTTGTGGAGGCAACCACCTGCGATCTGAATGCAAGTTCCTAGACACAATCTGCAGAGCTTGTAACAAATGGGAGCATATCAAAAGGGTCTGCCGAAACAAAAAGAGCTATAGTCCTAAAAGACGTGGCAGCACCCCCCCCCCCGCCAGACATGAAGAGAGACAAGCCAGAAGCAGATGGAACTGAGATAGTAGAAGTAAAAGAACAAGCAACAGAGAGGAAACGCACCAGACGTTAACAATCGGAAATGCCAGGACAGCAAATGTGAAAAAGGTCCAGATAGAGGTGAACATCGAAGGGAAGCCCTGTGAGATGGAAGTCGACTCCGGATCCTTTTTATACATGGTATCTTGGAACATCATCCAATGCCTGATACCGAACATCAAACAAAAAGAACTAGAAAAACAAATACTGATCTTAAAGGACTATCAGGGAAATCGAATCCCGGTAGTGGGCCTTGGACATTTCCTCATTGAATTTAAAAATCATGCCGAAATTTTGCCTCTGATCATCGTTGACCGTGATCGCCCTAGCCTGTTAGGAATCAAATGGTTCACACTCTTAGGAATCGGGATGACTGGGATCAACAGCATCGTTGCGGCCAACTGGGAAGAGACCCTGTTACAAGAGTTCCGGGATGTATTCAATGGGACCCTAAGCAAGTACAAGGGGACCCCAATTTCGTTTAGCCTAGAAATGAAAATAGCCCCCATCCAGCTCAAAGCCAGACAAGTCCCTTTTGTTTTTTGCTTTAAAACCAAAAATTGATGAACAACTAAACAAACTAATAGCACAAGGGGTGTTAGAGCCAATTGACCATGCCAGGTGGGAAACACCCATCGTGACCCCTGTCAAACCAGAAGGGTCAGTGCGCATCTGTGGAGATTAAAAGTCAACCCTAAATCATGCACTCCAACAAAATGCATACCCAGTGCCGGTAGTGCAACACTTGTTGCAGTCCCTAGGGGGAGGAAAATTTTTTGCGAAGCTTGATCTCACACAAGTGTACCAACAGCTACCCGTTGACTCCACTACCACAGAGGCATAGACTATAGTGACAAACAGAGGGGAGTTCAAGTGCAACCGACTCCAGTACGGCGTTAGCGTTGCCCCAGGCATTTTCCAAAGCCTCATGGAGCACCTTTTAAATGAAATCAAGGGAGTCGTCCCTTATTTTGATGACATTCTAGTGTTAGCAAAAAACGTTAACCAGCTAGAGAGTAGATTAAAAGAAGTCTTAAGAAGTTTCAGAGACACAGGCCTTAAAGTAAAACGAGAAAAATGTAACTTAGCCACCAACCAGGTCGAATTTCTAGGCTACCTCATAGATGAGCAAGGGATAAACCCCACCGAAAAAAAGATAAAGACAATCAAAGACGCACTTAGATCTAGAAACAAAACTTACTTACAAGCATTCCTAGGTCTCATAAATTTCTATAATGTGTTCCTGCCCCAAAAAGCAACCATAGCAGAACCCTTACATCAGTTGTTAGACAAAAAAACTATCTGGAAATGGGGCTACCAGGAACAAGCAGCATTCCAAAGTATCAAAGATCTATTAATGTCTAACACCGTTTTGATCCAGTATAGCAATACCTTGCCTTTGACGGTCACCTGTGATGCATCGCCTTTTGGAATTGGCACCATCCTGAGCCACAAGCTACCAGACGGCAGAGAGGGACCGGTTGCCTTCTATTCAAAAAAGCTTTCCAAATCAGAGAGAAATTACAGCCAACTCGACTGAGAAGCCCTCGCAATCATAGCCGGAGTCAAAAGATTTCATGAGTACCCTTACGGCAGAACTTTTTCAATCATCACTGATCACAAATCCCTGTTAGGGATTCTAGCAGGAAACAAACTGACTCCAAACATTCTGTCACCTAGAATGATGAGGTGGTCGGAATTCCTCGCTGCTTACACCTACATGCTGATACACTGCCCAGGGAAGACCATCACCCATGCAGATGCTTTGAGCCATTCCCTGCTGCCCATCACGGAAGACGACCCAGCTCCCACTGTCTCCATTCTCCAACTTAAGGCCTGGCCAAATCTGTCGCTAACCACAGCGGACGTCGCTAAAGCCACTGCGAAAGACCCACTGACAGCTTGCATTCTGCATTGGGTAGGTAAGGGCTGGCCGGATGAAAACAAAACTAAGACTTTTAAGCCATTTTGCACCCGACAGACTGAACTGTCTATCGAGAAAGGCTGTATTTTGTGGGGTGACAGGGTGGTAATCCAAAAAAAACAAAAAAAAAACCTGCAGGAAAATGTTTTGTGCATGTTGCATGAGGGGCACCCGGGCATAGTTAAGATGAAAGCCCTGGCCAGGAGTTACATCTGGTGGCCAGGGCTGCACAAAGACATTGAACGTTGGGTGGCTACATGCCATGACTGCCAAAAATCAAGGCCTACCCCCCCACAGGCACCAGTCAGGGAATGGGAAACTCTCCGGGGCCCATGGTCGAGACTGCATATTGACTTTGCTGGGCCAACAAAAGGCAACACCTTTTTGATAGTCATGGACCCCTACTCGAACTGGTTAGAAGTCATACTTATAGTTTCCACGACCACCGAGACAGTGATGAAGCAGTTAGACAAACTTTTCACCACTCATGGACTGCCTGATGTATTGGTGTCGGACAATGGGCCCCAGTTTACTGCGTTGGCATTCGAGCAGTATGTAGCTGCACAGGGCATCTGACACGCCTTGACAGCAGTAAATACATATTATGTATTTACCTTTTTTAATTAATTTTTTTCCAATAATTTTATGCCTTCCTAGTTGAATACTAAGAAACCTATGGCAACAATAATAAGTTCCCGCCTTGCAAAAGAGGTCTAAAATTTATAATCTTGTACATCTACTTCCAATATAATTGACCTGTCATATCATTTCTCATATGTGAAAGGAAAAATTGTTAATAGTTTGAAAAACAGCAAAGTTAAAATTCAAAGCATTCTGTCAACAGTCTCTTATTATAATTTATTCTTAGAAAGTCCTTATTTACCGCAAATCACTCTGATCTTTACCTCTGAGTCCAGATCAAATACTCTTTTTTGGTTCTTAATTCTGTAGTAAAACCTTTCCTTAGGATTTTAAAGAGGAACTTTACTAACAATTGCATCTTGTTTCCAAAGTTCAGGAGTCTCTGTTGTAAATATCTCTGCAACAATCATGTTGAATAATCTCAGAGTTTCTTGTATTTGTATACTTTTTGATCTTTTCTGACAAGCCAAATACTTTCTTCTTTGTTTCTGACAGTGAGAAATCCAATTCCTCAATTTGCAAATTAGGTCCAACTGTTATTTCCTGTTTTGGGATATCATCTTGATTTTCTAGGACTGTTCTTGACCCATCAATTTTTTTGTTTATATTTTCAAGTGAAATCTGTATGTTGGAAAAAAAGAAAAGAAAAACTCGCAGGATTTTTTTCATGTCACAGGCTGCTACAAGGAGCCAACTGTTAAAATTAGCTTGAAAACATGCAACAACAACAGTTCTAAAGAGAAACAGCTTACAGAGAGGCCTGTCTACCAGCCAGGAAACCCTTCTTTCTGGGATAAGCAATTTATGTCTTATCAGTGCAAGAGGAAGAAACAGCAGCTCCCATTGGTTGCAAGGAGATTATCAAAATGAAAAAAAGAAAATAAAAAAAAACTGTAAATCACAGGCCTACCTGCTAATAATATGGAAAGCCAGAGAAAGTGACTTAGTTCTCTTACTCATCTAAGTCTCACCTGGAGGGACTTGAGTTCTACACATTTTAAAAGGCTCTTCATGACAGAGATATGTTTGGTAGAAGGTGACTTTGTGTTTTTTGTTGTTTTTTTTTCATCCTCAACAAAGCTGACACATGACTAGACTCAATGTTCAAAGAGTAACGGCAAGACAGAGAAGGAGAGAGAAGAACTACCCCAATGTTTACCAGGCTTGTGTTTAACAAGCTGACACTTGTCACATTTTAAAGATAATAATTGTGAATTTTGTCCTCTGGTCATTTGAGATGGCCAGGCTCAATCAGAGTGCTAAGCAGACCAAATCTAACATGCTTAAAACATCAGGGCATTGTTTCATGAGAGCATAAAAATCACTTTTCAAAATACGAGACAGATATTCCTCTTCTAAATAAAATTGAACCAAAATAAATGAGATTACATAGTGAATGTTTTGAGTTCAATGACCATGATTGATTTAGTGGGCTTTGGATGTAACAGGAAAAAAAGAATCAGACTTTGGATTTTACTTCAAGCAACAGATAAATGTTGGATGTTTGGTGAACCAATCCAGATGGTGGACATTTTTTTTGCCCATGTGCAAACCAATGCAATTCTGCATGTTGTTAGGTGTGACCACAATGCAGTGATGTTTGGCATTTTGTATTTTGTGATAGTTTAAAATATGTTGTAAATAAAGCACATCTACATACCATTTGAAAGAGATGACCAAAAAAGACTAACAGAAAACAGAAAGACTAAAACACCTCCACACCACCAATCTGCATCCAGATAAGCAGAGTTTAACACCAAGATAATGTTTGTGCACACCAACAATCAAGAAGTACCCCAATCAAGAAAATACCAACTTAGAAAAACAACCTATCAGTAAACAACAACCTAAACAAAAAACTGCCAAGAACAGTTGCACCAACACTGACAGTGTTCTGTATGGAACTTGGTAGGTTCCAAGTACTTCATTCTGATTGGCCGAAAAGAACACTTACGGATTGGTTCACTAGGAACCAATTGGGGAAGCCGCCAAACGGTGGGAAGAATTAAATAACTGTCACTGGCCACAAGCCGGCAGGTTAGCCACTATATAAAGGGCTTCCGCGGCTTGGGCTATGTTCCGTTTCTTTACCTAGCAGTTTGAAATAAAGAGTTGCTATTTGGAACCCAGTCTCATGTGCTTCTTTCCAGATGGAACACTGGCGACAAAAGTGGGATCGTCATAGAAGCAGAGACCAAAGCACGTGGTGATCTGAACCGAGCGAAAAGAGATGGCTGGTAACAATGCACCACCCGCACCCGTCAATCCAGATGTAGAGGATTGGGAATCATATATTGATCGCTTTCTTATGTTCTTAGAAAGCAACGAGATGGAAGAAATCTCAGATCAAAGGAAGAGGGCTGTCTTCCTTACACACTGCAGACCGGCCATATTCAAAATGGCGAAGGCGCTGGTGAAACCCAGAGATGTCAAGCAGATGACCTGGTCTGACCTGAACCAAATGCTCCGAACACACTACACACCGGTGGTCTCCAATCTAATCAAAAGGCACGAATTTTACAAAAGGGACTAGAAGGAGGATGAAACCATAGCAGACTTTGTGGCAGCCTTGAGACACATTGGAAGAGCATGTGAGTTTCAAAACATGGACGAGGCTATGAGAGACCGTGTAGTCCTCGGCCTGAAAGACTATACCCCTCAGAGGAAACTACTCAACAGGCCGAACATAACCATGGCCGAGGCCATTGCTGAGGCAACCACTGCCGAAGCAGCAAAAAAGTCAGCAGCCACTATGCGGAAAATGAACGCAGTTCCAAACCTGTCGACCCAAACAGGGAGAAGAAGACAGAGGGAGGAAAGAAACAGCCCACAGCGACAACCCACTATGAGGATATCGAAACCCAGAGTGACACGAAGATGACAATGAAGATGTCCATAGACTCTATTCAGATAGAAAATGGCGCGAAAAGAGGAAGAATTGCTGGGAATTTCAATGTGCGGGCTGCGGAGGCAATCACCCGCAGTCTGAATGCAGGTTCCTCGACGCAAAATGCCAGGCTTGTAATAAAAGGGGGCACATCAAAAGGGTCTGCTGCAACAAAAAGAGCTATAGTCCAAAAAGATGTGGCAGCACCTCCCCCCTCAGACACGATGACAGAACTGCAATAAAAGAACTGGTGACAGAGAAGAAACGCATCAGACAGTCACCATCGATAATGCCAGGGCGGAAAGCAGAAAGAAGGTTCAGATAGAGGTGAGCATCAAGGGATGCTCGATGCTGTGAGATGGAGGTCGACTCAGGGTTGTTCCTATTGATGGTATCTTGGAATACCATCCGGTGCCTAATTCCTGACATCAAGCAGAAAGAACTAAAGAAACAAAAACTTTTGCTAAAAGACTACCAGGGAAATCAAATCCCTGTAATTGGCCTTGGACATTTTTTAGTTGAATTTAAACAACACGCCAAAGTCTTGCCCCTAACTATTGTCGACCGTGACTGCCCTAGCCTGCTAGGAATCAAATGGTTCATGCCTATTGGAATTGGGATGACCGGGATCAACCGCATCGCTACTACCAACTGGGGGGGAGAACCTACTCCACGAATATCAAGATGTATTCGACAGGATTCTAGGCAAGTACCAGGGGACCCCAATTTCATTTAGCCTAGACTCGAAAACAGGCCCATTCATTTAAAGGCCAGGTGCGTTCCATTCGCACTTAAACCAGAAATTGACGAACAGCTGAATAAGTTGATAGCACAAGTGGTTTTAGAACCAATCGACCATGCCAAGTGGGAAACCCCTATCATCACACTGGTAAAGCCAGATGGGTCAGTGCGCATCTGTGGGGACTATAAGGCAACCCTGAACCACGTACTCCAACAAAGCACATGCCCAGTGCCAGTAGTGCAGCATTTATTGCACTCGCTAGGGGAAGGAAAAATATTCGCAAAACTCAACCGAGCACAAGCTTATCAGCAGCTACCCGTTGATCCAGTGTGTGCAGAGGCACAAAAGATAGTAACGCTTAGAGGGGAATTCAAATGTAACCACCTCCAATTCAGTGTTAGCGTTGCCCCGGGTGTTTTCCAAAGCCTCATGGAATGCCTACTAAACGGAATCAAAGGTGTTGTCCCATACTTCAATGATGTACTGGTCTCAGCAAAAAATGCCAGCCAGCTAGAGACCAGGTTAAAAAAAGTCTTAACTCGCTTTAGAAAATCAGGCCTAAAAGTTCAGAAGGAAAAATGTGAACTGGCCATTAACCGGGTCAAATTTTTGGGCTATTTAATCGATGATCAAGGCATTCACCCAACCAAAAAGAAGATGAAGGCTATCAAAGACGCTTCCAGACCAAAAAACAAAACTGATCTCCAGGCGTTCCTACGCCTCATAAATTTTTACAATGTGTTTCTACCCCATATGGCGACAATAGCAGAACCCCTACATCGACTGCTAGATAAAAAAAACGCTTGGAAATGGGGCCACCGGGAACAGAGAGCCTTCCAATGTATTAAGGACCTATTAACATCAGACACCGTTCTTATCCAATTTAGCAACACCCTGCCTCTGACGGTCATCTGCGATGCTTCACCTTTTGGGGTCGGCACCATCCTGAGTCACCAGCTTCCAGACGGCTGGGAAGCACCAGTTGCCTTTTACTCAAAGACCCTCTCCAAGGCGGAACGCAATTACAGCCAACTTGATCGCGAAGCCCTGGCAATTGTCGCTGGGGTCAAACGATTCCATGAGTACCTTTACGGTCGAACTTTTCCTATCGTAACCGACCACAAGCCTCTCCTTGGAATCCTAGCAGGAAACAAGCCAACCCCAAACATTCTGTCTCCTAGAATAATGAGGTGGTCTGAATTCCTCGCTGCCTACTCCTACACGCTACTCCACAGACGCTATTGCACATTGACTTCGCTGGGACAACAAAGGGGAACACATTTTTGATTGTGGTCAATGCATATTCGAACTGGTTGGAAGTCATCCTCATGGCTTTCACAACCACTGAGGCTGTCATGAAACAACTCGACAACCTGTTTGCAACGCATGGGCTACCAGATGTACTGTTGTACCCATGGGATACCAGATGTACCAGATGTACCCATTGTGACGCATGGGCTGCCAGATGTTTTGGAAAATGGGCCTCAGTTTACTGCCTTGCAGTTCGAACAATACCTGGCTGCCAAGGGTATCCGTCATGCCTTAACTGCACCGGCCCATCCGGCTGTGAATGGCAGGGCCGAACGCATGTTTAGGTATACTAAGGTGGGACTAGAGAGAATGGACAAGGGGGATGTGCAGAACAAACTCAACTGATTCCTAAACTTGCAACATATTACCACTAGTAGCACTACAAATAAAAGCCTGGCTGAACTGTTAATGGGTAGGAAACTACGGTCCTACCTGGACAGGTTACACCCCACCTACACATGGGACAAGCCTCCCGACTTCTCCAGCAAATACCGTACTTTCGAAATCAGCGACCTAGTCCATGCCAAGAACCTTACTGGGGACCCTTTATGGCTGCCAGCCACCATCACACAAGTCACAGGCCCCCAGTCCTACTGACTAATGCTAGACGATGGGAGGGAATGGAAGCAGTACATAGACCAGCTTCGTTCCCGCAACCTTGAAAGAAGAACCACCGCAGAACCAAAAATAATAAATTCCGACTATAAAACAACTAAGGGGGAGGGGGAAGTACAAATAAATAAAAAAGGGAGAGACAAACCTCTCATAACAACAAACTCTACAAAATGACAATCTAACCGAACAAAAAGAGCACTCACGATTAGATGAATCCCAAAAAAGAAGTCCGGGAGCAGGAGAGCAAAGTGAGGCCTTCCTGGTAGGTGGCAGCCAGGCCAGCTCAACCAACCCAGCCAAACCAGGAGGGAGCGGCGGAGCCATCTCAACCAGCCTGAGAGCCTCAGGCAGGAGCGGCATGGCTGACTCACCTTTCCAGGAGGTTCCATGGAGAAGGTCGAGAGAAGCAGAGATCCTGTCTGAACTGCTTGAAGACCAAAACAAGACTGAGCCACGCAGGTCAACTAGAACTAGGAAAAGCCCCACCTATCTGCGCGACTATGTCACCCATGTTGGACTGAACTAAAAGGGGAGGGGTGTTCTGTATGGAACTTGGTAGGTTCCAAGTACTTCATTCTGATTGGCCGAAAAGGCCAATCAGAAGCCGCCAAATGGTGGGAAGAATTCAATAACTGTCATTGGCCACAAGCTGGCAGGCTAGCCGCTATAGAAAGGGATGCCCCAGCTTGGGGTAAGTTTTGTTTCTTTACCTAGCGGTTTGAAATAAAGAGTTGTTATTTGGAACCCGGTCTCACGCGCTTCTTTCCAGACAGAACAGACAGGGCTAGCCACTTGTATATAAAACAAGAGAGCAAACCCCATTTCCTCCCAGCACTGATGACGTTACCAAGTAGGGTGATTAAATGTCTGCAAGAAAATCACCAAGCCCAGAGAGCACCAAGGACCCCACAGTTCATCCCTGAGGTACAAATATTCTCTTCTGTTCATTTAAAACAATTACTTGCAGCTCTACAGCCAGGTGCATACAGAAACAAAAATAACTTTGCCCGATGATTATTTTTCTCTTATCTCTTGCTCACAAATAATCTTCCTGTCATTCTTCTTCCTCAGAAGAAGGCTTTATCTCTTATCTTCCCCTTGTCTTATTAAGCTGCTTCATTCGTGAACAACCTCTCCCTTTGAAGCTTCAACTCCTTTCCCTTGTTTCATTAAATAATTTTCCCATCTAAATCTAGAATTTCTTTTTATTTCCACAGATTATTTTGCTGAGCTAATTGCCTCATTTTTCTTTTTTCATTGCCCATTTCTTCAAAGTACTTCTGGGCAGACCTGTGTACATCACAAAGTCTTGTGATGCTCCTGGCTCTGGGGTCTGCGTGTCTATTTCTTTTTGCATCAACCCAAAGAATTCCAGCCCTTTTGATATTTTTCCCAAATGTTCTTTGGTCTTCTTCTCCCATCCCTTGGAAGGACCCTTTACTGGTACTCTTTTAAGCAGACCCATAATACAACATGGCAAGGGTGATCCAGAAATTCAAGCCCAACCCTCTTTTGTAGGATTGCATTTTGTAGGATTGCAAAGATGCAGGAATTGGATTGGGAAAAAAAACCTTGCCTTTTCAACATTGTTGGGACACACTCCATCCCTGTGATTAAATGTTTCTTTATGACCATTGAAGATAAGTTATCAAATCTCATATGTGTAAAAAGGTCCATTCTACATGGACCATTTCAAGCCTTATAATCATCTGCCTGCCTGTCTGTATATTGCCAATTTAGTCTAGTACTTGCGATACTAGGCTAGAAACTGGGAGATTATGTGTTGTAGATGCACCTTAGGCATGAAAACCAATGGGATGATTTTGGCTAATCACCAAAGATGGTGAGTTGTAGTCACTTCTTTGGCAGTAAAGCTCGGTGATTTTGGGTCATACATGAGCAGAGTGTGAATGGATGAATGAAAGAAAGAAAGGTGGAAAGAAAGAAAGAGAGAGAAAGGGAGGGAGGGAGGAAGGAAGGAAAGGAAAGAAAGGAAAAGAAAGACAGACAGAAAGGAAGGAAGAAAGAAGGAAAGAAAGAGAAAAAAGGAAGGAAGGAAGGAAGGAAAGAAAGAAAGAAAGAAAGAAAGAAAGAAAGAAAGAAAGAAAGAAAGA
>BLBF01000002.1:7305236-7347900 GCA_015471245.1 Laticauda colubrina | reverse complement strand
CTATCTATCTATCTATCTATCTATCTATCTATCTATCTATCTATCTACCTAGATACCTAGCTACCTAGCTATCTAGCTGTTGCAACTAGTAAAGTTTTGCTGTAACTTTAAATTCACCTAGTTTCCATGTATTCTAAAAGAACCGATTGTGCTTCAATGTTTGGTTGAGAATGATTTGAATATGATTATTTTTGTGGATATTTTCCAGGGCTGTGTGTGTGTAAGTAAGTGATTATAAGCGGAACCTGGGAATGTGTGTATCACTGGCTTTTCTGGACAGTCAACTCTATGATCCTTGTCAAATCATTCTGTTGATGACTGTCTAAAGATGCATTCTTGAGCTCTTTGTCTGGCTCTTAGCAGACAATAGGGTGAATACCAGATTTCCGATGCTGAAGTACTTCTTACAGCTAGTTAGCCAATGGCTACTTGTCCTAAGAATATGATGGAAATTTTAAACTTGTGATGATCATAGGGAGAGGGCAGTGATGGGATTCAGATTTTTTTTACTACTGGTTCTGTAGGCGTGGCTTGGGCATGGCTTGTTGGGCATGACAGGGGAAGGTCACTGCAAAATCCCATTCTCTCCCCACCCCACTAACCTGCTTTCTAGTTCCGTTCTCTTATGCAGGGCAACAGAAGAAGACTCAGCTGATCAGCTGGGACTCAGGAGGCAGATCATCTGGCCTTTAATTTAAATAATTAGACTTAGAGAAGACTTAGAATAACTTCATTGTCATTTTGCAATATACACTAATCAGCATACATTAAAATGAAATTTCATAGCATACAGGTCTCAAAGGGTCTCCACCTCTAATATATACTACATAAAGATGACTAAACAAACAAAGAAATAAATGCTTAAATGCAGGGTAAAGTTAGAATGAAATAGAGCTGGAAGGGACCTTAGAGTTCTGCTAGTCAGCCCCCTACTCAAATGGGAGATCATATACTATTTCAGGCAAGTCAATCTCTTTTTAAAACCTCTAGTGATGAAGCACTCACAGCTTCTGAAGGCAAGCTGTTCCACTGGTTAATTGTTCTTATCATTAGTTTATCCTTAATTCCAGGTTGCTTCTCTCTTTGATCAGTTTCCATCCATTGTTTCTTTTTTTCCTGCCCTCTGTTGCTTTGGAAAATAAGTTGACCACCTTTTCTTTGTTGCAGCCCCTCAAATACTGGAATACTGTTATCATGTCCCCCTTATTTTTATTATTGTAGGACTGTAACTTTGTTGCTTGTATCCTTATGATTTACATTGACTGTTCATTGTTCACTGTTTCATTGTTGATTATACCTTATGACTATCATTAAGTGTTCTTTGTTATGATTCTTGATTTTAAACCAATGTACCTTTTCTTTATGTATACTGAGAGTATTTACACCAAGACAAATTCCTTGTGTGTCCAATCACACTTGGCCAATAAAGAATTCTATTCTATTCTATTCTATTCTATTCTATTCTATTCTATTCTATTCTATTCTATTCTATTCTATTCTATTCTATTCTATTCTATTCTCTAGATTGCCCATACCCAATTCCTGCAACTGTTCTTCATATGTTTCAGTCTCCAGGTTTTAATCATCCAGTAATCCAAATCCAAGGTGACCAGATTCTGAGTGATTTGGAAACTCTGAATTCTCACTTATCTTTCTCCAGTTCCATAACTGATGTTCTAAAGTTATGTGAATCTAATCTTCCTGGGCAGGTAGGAAAATGTTGAGCTTGGGAGTGTGATATTTAGCATCATATCTACTCCATATCTACCCCAAAACTTTAATCTTAGACTGTCTACTTTTGACCTCATCCTATTCCTAAGAGGTCTGTAAGGGGCATGCATAAGCGCACCCACATGCCTACCGTCCCTGTCCTAATGTTCCCTTTTATGCATACCCATTTCATATATGCATAATCATGTTCCTAATTATAACTATTATCTAAAATATGCTTGACAAAATAAATAAAACAATAAAATAAAATAAAAAATAGGTCTCTCATTGGTAGTGTGAAGGAGACATTTTATGCGTTATTATAGGACTAATTATTTCACTTTCTGTGGGAGACAATAACTATTTACATGAGATAAGGCTCCAATATGCAACTCTTCCTAATCCTTGGGAGATTTGGAACCATGTCATGACCTCAGAATTGCCACTGGATAGGACCATAAGATAAAAAAAAATCAAATACTCTGGCCACCTAATGAGAACTCCAGGACTCCCTGGAGAAGAGCCTAATGCTGGGAACAATTAAAGGCAAAAGATGAAGGGGGTGACAGAGAATGAGGCAGCTGGATGGAGTCACTGAAATAGTCGGTGTGAGCTTAAATGGACTCCAGAAGATGGTAGTGGGCAGGAAGGCCTGGAGGAATGTTGTCCATGGGATCGTGATGGGTCAGACATGACTTTGCAACTAATAACAACAACGACCTTAAGAAGAACACTTGTATGGCTACTTACATTCTTTATTTCCACAGAGTATTTTTTATTTTAACATTTTAAAATTTTACTATAGCATAGTTTCCCAGACTTGGTAAAACATATTGGGAGTTTTCTTTCATGAGAAAAAGGAGATACCTATGTTTAATAAATAATTCAAACAATAATAAAGAGATGTCATACATGCAAGACTGTTTATTTTGTATCTCCATGCCTGATTTTAAATAAAGTAATGGAACAACGAAACACTGCCATTAAGAAGGAAGAGAAGGATGAAGAAGAGGAGGAGGCTCAAATAAGTTTTTTTTTTTTACTTGCACATAAGTATTTAGGAGGAACATCTTGTCTTTGGCACTAATTCCCCTGCTCTCTGCATAATAAGTATCAATGTTCATCCTCCCACCCTTCCAGTATTACTGCTTGGTTACAGTCTGCAATGTTTTCTTCAGGATGAGAGCTTGTTTTGACTGCAGAACAGCCTGTTTTGTGAAATGAAAGGATTTTTCAGCATTGATTCATCCAGCTCTCTCATCCAGGTCACACAAACAGCAAAGAAGTAATGTTTCTCCTCCCACTCCCCTAATTTATATGGATTGATGGCCCATTTGATCCAAACAGGAGCCTATGTGTCATGTCTCCAGGGCATGCTGGAGCCGAGACACCATGCATTGTGCCATGTCAGAGTATGCTACTAAGGGGGGAAGTGCTGTTAACCACCCAACCTGGGGCTTTGACTGTTCGACGGAGATAACAACCCTTGCTGATGTCACATGCTGAGCTTATTTGATCATTACCTCATTTGATGAACTCATTTGATCATTACCTTGAGACCTTTGTTTCCCTTCCTGTCTGGATTTTGGTGAAACAGCTGAGACTATGATAATGCAAACAAAAAATGGATGATGCTAGTCCCAGCATTCCCAGATCAAATAAAATCAAATTAAAATACATTCATATGACTCCATCTTTTCTTGACTTGCAGTAATCATTGGGTACCTAAAGAGGACCAAAGAGGAAATTCCATTTTGTTCTGGATCTCTTATTCAGGGTGAGTGTAATCTCTATTACAACTCCAACATGAAAGCTCAGTAGTTCTATGCATTTGGGTACCAATCTTGAGAGAAAGAGAGAGGGAGAGAAAGAGAGAGAAAAAGAGAAAGAGGGAGAGAAACCGAAAGAGAGAAACAAAGAGAGAAACTGACCGACAGAAAAGACTGATATATATTTTCTTCCCATGACAATTGCAGAAAAACCCTGTGTTTGAAGAAATCTATCAAGCTATTCAAAATTTGCACTGATTGATACATACAGAACATTGACATAATTCTTGAGAAAAGGACATGAGAATTTCTCTAATCACCAAATGATCAGCTTAGTAAAGATAGCCAATCAAAATTGTTTCCCTGAATAAAAATAAGTAAAATGTGTAGGAGATGACTAGACTGAGCCTGAGTGAGGAGTCAAACATCTAATCAGCTTGGAGCCTCGCCATTCCGATAAGAGACCTAAGTCCAACTTTCTTTGAATTCCATTGACTCTTATCTAGCACAAATTCACATTAATCATTACTAATTCAGATTCATATGTATTGGTATCATGTAATAAACTTGAAGTGTTTTAAGTAAACTCTTGTTCCTAGTTGCTTGCATCTGACATTGTACTTCTTGCTCATCCAAACCCCTTTCTAATATGTCTTTTACTCCCTGTTTCCCCACTATCTGGATCTAATGTTGGCCAGAGATATTCTTGCAAGCAAAAATGAGTGTCGGACGGAGCTCCATTCAAAATCCAGGAAAGAAATACTTAGACTCTTTAGTTTAGAGAAAAGATATATTTTACTGAAAGTGAAGTAGTAGCAACCAAATAATTCTGAATCTGAGAAATTAGGCGCGCAATTCACATATACAAAGTGATGGAAATGTTCCCATCCCCAATAGTTCAGATGACACTTCCAATTAGAAGTTGTGAATATGATCATGTGGGCATCTTCAGGTGATGATGAGGCCTCTGTCCGTTGATCTTGGCATATTTTGATAACGGGTTGCAGTTGCACAGAGAAAAGAAAGCTAAGCGAGAAATAGAAACCTAACTCTATTGTATGATTCCCCCCCCATTTACACAACAGAAGAATGTAACACCTCCAGCTCACTTCCCAGACTTTCCCTTCCTCCCCTTCCCCCCCCCCCATTACTTATGGCAGTCGAAAGATGCAAAGCGATAGTAGAAGATCTTGAAGGCTGACATTCGGCCCTCCTAGAAAAAGGAAAACCATCAGTCCTAGAGGAGAGAGAGGAGAAAATATGAAGACAATTATTAATCAATCAGCAATTACAAAACAATACACTCCTAAGGCTTATCAGGATACTTTGAACAAAATGCTTTGATCAACTTAGGGGCTTTAACGTTGGTTTCGTTAACCCATTCGGCTTGTGAAGAAGGGAAATGTTTCCAGGCTACAAGATACTGGAGTTGACCCCTCCATTTGCGAGAGTCCAGAATTTCTTTAACTTCAAAATGTTGTTCACCTTCAATCAGTATTGGTATGGGAGGGTCAGCTTGGATGGGTCTTAAATCAGAAGTACGTTCAGGTTTTAGCAAACTAACATGGAAAACCAGATGAATTTGTCAAAGAGTTTTGGGTAAGTTCAGCTGGACTGTTACAGGATTTATAATCCGTTCAATTGTGAAAGGACCAACATACTTAGGACCAAGCTTCCTTGACTTTTGAGTGGTCTGCAAGTATCTGGTGGACAGGAAAACCTTGTCGCCCACTTTATATTCTTTCTGTGGGGATCTTTTCTTGTCTGCAAATTTCTTATGAGCTTGATGGGCCTCATCTAATGCTTTGCGTGTCACTGGCCAGTTAAGTTGGAGTTGAGTTATCCATTCATCCAACGAATGGATGTTAGGTTTTTCACGAGGAAGTTCAGGTATGGGAACGAAATCTTGTCCCAAAGACACTTTAAATGGAGTAAATCCAGTACTACTATGTACAGAGTTGTTATATGCCACTTCGGCAAATGGTAGTAATTCAGACCAGTTATCTTGTTGATAATTTATGTAACATCTAAGATATTGTTCTAACACTGCGTTAGTCCTCTCACAGGCCCCATTAGTTTGGGGGTGGAGGGTGGAGCTTAACCCCAGGGCGGAGCCTATTAATTTCAGGAACTCTCCAAAAATTTGAGGTAAATTGGACTCCTCTGTCAGAAATTATGCATTCCGGAACGCCGTGTAACCTATAGATATGTGAAACAAACAGTTTAGCCAGCGTCTTAGCAGAGGGAATCTTGGAACAAGGTATGCAATGTACTTGTTTGGAAAATAAATAAGTCACTACCCAGATGACCGTGTTTCCACCACTTTCGGGTAATTCTACTATAAAGTCCATAGAGATTTCTTTCCAGGGAGTCATTGGTCTAGCTACATTTTGTAACAATCCTACTGGCTTACCAGGAGGTCTCTTTGCCGAAGCACAAATCGGACAGCTAGCTACATAAGCTTCAATGTCCTTCTTTAAAGTAGGCCACCAGAATTGCTGCTTAACCAGATGTAAGGTCTTCACAAATCTGAAGTGGCCAGCTGCTTTCAAATCATGAGCCTGTTGTAGTATTTGGCCCCTCAGCACCTGTGGCACATACAACTTGGCCCCCACCCAAGCCAAACCATCTCTAATTGTATAGTCACTTGAATGAGCCAGGAACCATTCGTCCAGTTTTAACACTTCTTTTAATTGTTCGGTTAGGTCATTCGATAAAACCACTTCTTGGTTCTTCCTTTGGGCTCTGGTGATCACTGGGGCGGCTAGATGTTTGGCTGAGACAATTGGGCTTATCACCTCCTCTCGCATACTATTATATTGGGGTAGTCTAGAGAGAGCATCCACCATGAAGTTCTTCCCGCCTGGAAGGTACTTCAAGGAGAAATTGAATTGTTTGAAGTACTGGGCCCAGCGAACTTGTTTAGGGGACAGTTTCCGGGCATTTTTAAGGCTTCCAAATTCTTATGATCAGTCCATACCTCAAATGGGTGTTTTGCTCCTTCCAGGAAATGTCTCCAGGTCAGCAAGGCCCAACAAACTGTAAAAGCTTCTTTCTCCCAGATGGTCCATCTTCTCTCTGTTTCAGACAGCTTATGGGAGGTATACGCACAAGGCTGTAAGGTCCCTTTCTTGTTGACTTGAAGTAATACCGCTCCAATAGCCACATCACTTGCATCGGTTTGAATCATGAAAGGAGTGTCCATATCCGGGTGCCTCAGCACTGGTTCTGCAGCAAACAGTCATTTTAGCTTTTCAAAAGTGGCTTGGCAGTCCATGGACCATTCCAGCGGTTTTCCTGGCCTTGGCTTCACCTCCCCTTTTGTTTTCAAGAGATTTGTGATGGGCATTGCTATTTTAGCAAACGTCGGGATGAATTGCTGGTGAAAATTTGCAAATCCCAAAAAACTTTGAAGTTGTTTTCTGGTGTGTGGTGGACCCCATTCCAGAACGGCACGCACCTTCTCTGGATCCATCTCTATGCCTTCAGATGAAATGCGATATCCCAAATAGTCAATTTTGTCTTGGTGGAATTCACACTTTGACAATTTAGCATACAACTTAGCGGCACACAGTTTTTGTAGAACCGACCGCACTAACTTCACATGTTCATCCAGAGTTTCTGTGTAGATAAGGATATCATCAAGATAAACCAGAACTCCCCTGTATAAATGTTCATGTAACACTTGATTGATCATTTGCATGAATACAGCTGGGGCCCCTTGTAAACCAAAAGGAAGAACGTTGAATTGGCAGCAACCCATCGGGCAGTTAAAAGCGGTCTTCCACTCATCCCCTTCCTTAATTCGAATTCAGTAGTATGCTTCTCTCAAATCCAACTTCGTGAAAATCTTTCCCTTCGCTAAATGGGCCAACATGTCCTTCATCAAAGGAAGGGGATACACGTTTTCCACAGAAATAGCGTTCAAATTCCTGTAATCCACCACCAAGCGTTTGGAACCATCTTTCTTTTCCCGGAACAACACTGGGGCCGCGACTCGGGGTCTAGCAGGTTGAATGAAACTACGTTCCAAATTTTTATCTATAAACAATCTTAGCTCTTCCAATTCCTGTGGGGTCATTGAGTGCAACTTTGGTTTTGGGAGCTTCACCCCAGGCAAAAATCTCAATAGCACAGTCTGTTGGCCGGTGAGGCGGAAGCTCATCCGAGGCCTTCTCACTGAACACTTCTTTTAAATCCCAATACTCTTTGGGAATTTTCTCCTCATCTTTCATGGGCTCAGTACCTGTGGAAGCTATTTCAATTAGGTCCTCAGGCTGCGGCTGGGATCCGGCCCCTCCTCTCGGTCGCTGCTTTGTGCGTATGTGCAACAACCCCTTTCTACAGTTAACCTGGGGGTTCCATTTCCGGACCCAGGGCAATCCCAGTATTAATGGTTGCTCCATCCCAGGGACCACAACAAAATGCAGGGTCTCATCATGCTCTCCCATGATCATTTCTATAGGTTTCATGACAAAATGGGCGGGACAACCTCCAGCCCCTGATCCATCTAGTTGGCAAAAGGAAATGGGCATCTTCAAAGGTTTTAGCTTTAGGTACATTTTCTTCACTACTTCCATGTTGATTATACACCTTGTGCACCCAGAATTTAACAGGGCTAGCATTTCCCCTTCGACCCCTGAATTGGGTACCCTCAATTTCACCGGAATGGTCATAGGGCTCACGCTTGGACTTACCAGGAAATCATCTTCTGAGTCAGAATCCGCCTCCTCAGGGGTCACTGGAGCTTCTGATTCCTCTCCTGTGGGAGGGGCGACCTCTGCTGTCTCTTTTTACTTTAGTGCTGCTTCACGAGACTTCGCTGGGGACTTTTCAGGTTTCTTTCCCTCCTTTGGCGCTCCCTCTGGCTCCAACTTGACTCTGCAGTTCACAGCCCAGTGACTTTCCTTCCCGCATCGAAAACAGGCTGAGGGGTTGGGTCTTGCCACCATTCCTCCCTTCTGAAGTTTAGGAGCCTCTTGAGGACGTGGGGGGGAAAACTTGCTCCACCCATAACCTCCCCGCTGTTTACTTCGGATTAAATCAATCTCCATTTCTTCTGCCAGCAAGTACCACATCTGCAAGTCATTGGGGTCTCTTCTAGCAGTGCATCTCTGGTACACATCTTCATTTAAACCATCTTTAAACAGTTCTATCAGGGCTTCTTGGGGTCAGCCTCGAAAATGGCCGGCTAACTGTTTAAATTCTTGGGCATAGTCAGCCACAGACCTCCGCCCCTGTTTTATGGCTTTCATCCTAATTCGGGCCTTTTGCTCTGCCAATGGGTCCTCAAACCTAGCCCTCAGTGCAAGGTCAACATCCACTCTGCCGCTATTCCCTCCAGAGCCCTGGTAACACACCTCACTTTAGCTGCTTCTGAGGGAAAATCCTCCCCATATTCTTCCATATGGCTCCAAACTTGAGCTAGGAAAAATCCCAAGGTTTTGGGATCCCCCCCGTATTTTACTTCTAACGGAGGCAGCCTAGGAGCTCTACGCCTTCTAGGAATCACACCTCCCGCTGAAGGCCCCGGGGCTGCTGCTGGATCGGGTTGATTTATGGGAGAGGGAGTTGCTCTGCTTCTTCTGGCTGGGGCTACTTCCCCTCCCCCTTCATACCTTTGTGCAGCTTGAGGTTGTTCAAAGGCTTCATTAAGGAGTCTCCCTGCTTGATCCAGCAAGAGTTCCCTCTTTTCCTTCTCTTGCCAAGGCTCCTCTTTTCCACGCCGGCGGGTAGTTGTGACCCTGGGGGGGGGGGGTCCTCCTCTGGATCTTTCCAACCAACTCACACCGACCATCTGGGTTTCACCACTGGATCCTCTTCCAAACTGAGCTCTGCTAGCGATTGGGCCTCCTGCACCAGCACAGAATCTTGCCCTCCAATGGCTCCCAGATCCTCTTGGTCACTTTTGAAGATGACATGATGTCCAGGCCCCCTCAGAAGAAAATTGGGTATTCTCTCTGGGTGGGCTGGTGGGAGATTTAGAATAATGTCGGGCGGAGCTCCATTCAAAATCCAGGAAAGAAATACTTAGACTCTTTAGTTTAGAGAAAAGATATCTTTTACTGAAATTGAAGTAGTAACAACGAAATAATTCTGAATCTGAGAAATTAGGTGCGCAATTCACATATACAAAGTGATGGAAATGTTCCCACCCCCAATAGTTCAGATGACACTTCCAATTAGAAGTTGTGAATATGATCATGTGGGCATCTTCAGGTGATGATGAGGCCTCTGTCCGTTGACCTTGGCATATTTTGATAACGGGTTGCAGTTGCACAGAGAAAAGAAAGCTAAGCGAGAAATAGAAATCTAACTCTATTGTATGCTTCCCCCCCCCCCATTTACACAACAGAAGAATGTAACACCTCCAGCTCACTTCCCAGACTTTCCCTTCCTTCCCTCCCCCCCCCCCGTTACTTATGGCAGTCAAAAGATGCAAAGCAATAGTAGAAGATCTTGAAGGCTGACAATGAGTCTAGATTTGATGCTTTGCTTTGTGAAATGTTGTTTCTAACAGATATGTAGCTTGAGGTTGAATTGTGCGGTCTGTAGTGCTCTCTGAGCTCAGTTCCTTCCTTGAAGACACTGATAATACTCCTAGTTGGGGAATGAAATATCTGCAAGCAAACAGAGAGCACCAAAGATTCCAAAATATTGTTTTCCTAGTTCTTTTTAACAAACATACTAAAGGAAAATGAAAATAACGTCAGAGAAGGCAAAAGGCCTTGTGGCATCAAGGGACAAGTGTAAGGTGAAATTGGGACCTGATTATATTATTATGCTTACTCCAAGATTTATCATTTCCACACTTAGCTTCAGCATCCATTTCAAAAGGAAAGGTGCTATAATAATAATAGGGGAAAAGGAATTATATTTTGGAGTCCAAATAATATTTAGTTTGTGATTTGATTCCTTAGGTGATAACTCATGAATCCTTCCAAAAGACCATGAAGTCAGCATAATGACTTTATTATCTATATCAACCATAAGAACTTTACGAGGCATGGACTTCAAATTCCAGAATTGCCCAGTCAGACAGGGAATTCTGGGACCTGGATTCCATATCTCTTAAATGTCTATGGTCCACCCCATAGATAAAACACTCAGACTCAAACAAAGCAATGTAATATATGCGGTGCAATGCAGTGAGACATGCACAAATCTGTATCTTGGAGAAAAAAAAACAACCACTTCACAAATACATGGTACAACATAAGAGAATAAATCCAACAGGACAAGATTCAGCAGTCCACCTGCATTTCAAAGACAAAGGTCACTCTTTTGAAGAAAGCAAAGTCCACATCCTGGAAAGAAAGAACCACTGGTTTGAAAGAGGGGTCAAAGAGACATCTACATTAAAATTAAACAGTTCTCTCTCAGCAGAGAGGGAGGGATACAACACTATTTATCTCCTGTTTACAACACAGTCCTTTTTTCTTTTGGTATTTTTTCTTATGGTATCTCTGGACACCTACATAACTGGATAGAAGCATTTCTGTCAAAAAGACAACAAATGGTCAAAATTGGGAGAGTCCTATAAAATTATATACCTGTCAATAGTGGTGTCCCCCAAGGCAGTGATTTAGGATCAACTGTCTTCATACTCTACATAAATGACCTCTCTGATCATATTAAGAGCAACTGCATTCTCTTCGCTGATGATGTAAAGCTATTCAACACCACAGACAATACTACTACCCTCAAAAAAGATCTTGACTATGTATCAAAATGGTCAATCAAATGGCAACTTCAAATCTCAAAAATAACTGCTCTCTCTTAAGCCCATGTCACACTGGCCAACAGATGCAAAAAGGACACAGCGGACGAGCAAAATGTTCCATCCGTTGTTATCTGCTCTCAAAAGGGGCAAAAATTTGTATAACCGGAGCGGATAACACGGACGCGGGGAGGACGCAGGGCGGATGCAAAGCGGATGCGGAACGGAAGCCTAGCAGATGGAAGCGGATGGGAGTGGATGGGAGTGGGTGGCATATCCGCAGGGCTTCCGGGGGGCCTCAGCGAAGCGGACGTGGAACGGAAAGAGTGGATGCAGAGCGGAAGCTTAGCAGATGCACAGCGGAAGCCTAATGGATACCTGGCATTCACTGCGCATGCGGGGAGGATGCATTGCACCAGCCCCGCAGATATAACGGAAGCATCTCGGAAGCAGGTCGCCATTCAGAGGAAAGACCTGCTGCCAGACACATCGAATGCCTTGCCTGCCCTGCCTGCATGTCTGCCTGCCAGCCTTGCTGCCTGCCTTGCTACCAGCCTTGGTGCCAGCCTCCCTGCCAGCCTTGGTGGCAGCCGGTCTGCCTACAAGCCTTGCTGCCTGCCTTCCTGCCAGCCTTGGTTCATGTCTGCCTGCCAGCCTTCCTGCCAGCCTTGGTGCCAGCCTGCCTGCCAACCTTCCTGCCTGCCTTGGTGACAGCCTCCCTGCAAGCCTTGGTTCCTGCCAGCCTCCCTGCCAGCCAGAAACCCCACAACCATGCGGAAGCACAGCAAGCCTCAGCCATCTGCTGCCAGCCCTGGCAAGAGGGACAGGGCTACCATCCTGCCCCCTGGCCCTCACTCTGGTTCTGCTGGGGCTTCTGCAGCATGGGCTCGCTCTTCTGGGGCTCGTGCTTCTGCTGCTTCTGCTTCTGGAGGAGCTGATGACAAGCACTCCAGCACCAGCCACCTCCACAGCACCTGCACCCTTCACCCCTGAGACTGAGCGACCAAGAGGAGTGCCAGAGATTCATTTTTGTCTTATAGCTTGTTGTTAATAAAGTCTATTTTTGATTCACACACTTGCTTCATTTCTTTTTTTTAATAAAGTCTTGGTGGAAACTTTTAGAAATGGTTTAAGCCTTTGCATGCTTGTGGGATGGGTTAAGATAGCTGTGGGATGGGTTGAGATAGCTGTGGGATGGGTTGAGTTAGCTGTGGGATGGGCAGGGATACCTTTGGAATGGGTAATAGCTGTGGGATAGATAAACCTCCAGTGCAAGCATAGTGGGACTGTATGGTCTACCCTCCCAGATGTCACACCTACGGCCCTTTATTATCAATAATAATGTAATAATTATCCACGCATGTCAACATAAACACAACTCTTTATTAAACGCCCTGTTCATTGTAGGCCAACCAAACATACATGGCCCAATCTCATCTGTGTGATGAGACAGGCTGAAGAAAGCATCCATTAAGCATCTACCATCCTGTCTTGGCACTCCACTGCTCCAGCTGGGGAGTTGCACCAGTGTCTCAGGAGGTTGTGCTGATTCTTCACTTCATGTGAGGCTCTGTTGGGGCCTTGCACATCCTCAGTGTCGATCAGGTTTCGCCCTTGCCTCCATTCCCCAGGCTCCATGTCCCCATTGGCTTGTTGGAGGTCCACGAGCCTGTTCTGCAAGACTGGGTAGCTGGTGCGCATGAGATTGTGCAGGATGCAGCAAGCTTCCACGATGTTCCTCACGGTCTCTGGGCTATGCTGCATGGTGGTGAGAAGTACCTGGAACCTGTTGGCCAGGATGCCAAAGGTGTTCTCCACCACCCGCCTTGCCCTGGACAGCCTGTAGTTGAAGATCCTCTCTTCACGGGTGAGGAGTCTGGAGGTGTAGGGCTTCATGAGGTAGGTTGTGAAGGAGAAGTCGTCAACCCCCACGATGAAGTAGGGCACATCTTGTGTGTCATTGGGCAGGGGTTCTGGATCTGGGAAGCCCATGATGAGGTTGTGTTCCAGCCCCTCCTTGAGGTGACTGGCGTTGTATACCTGGGCATCTGAACAGGAGCCTTTGCCTGAAGCATCGATGTACATGAACTTGTAGTCAGCATCGACCATGGCGAAGAGGATGATGCTGAAGAAGCCCTTGGAGTTGAAATAAGTGGACCCCGAGTTGGCTGGCACTTTGCAGGCCACGTGCTTGCCATCTATGGCTCCAACGGTGTGTGGTAAGTTCCACTTCTGATACCACTGCTCTGCAACTTTCTTCCATCCTTCTTCAGTGGAGGGGTACAGGAGGAGCTCCTCCTTGTATTCTTCGATGATGGCCTGCACCACTTCTCTGACCACAATGCTAATAGTGTTGGATGACACCCTCCAGCCATACTGCATGCTCCTGTATGTGGTCCCTGAGGCCAGGTGGTGCAGAGTGAGTGCCACCTTGAGCCCAGGTTCCGGGCTGGGCCGGAAGCTGGTGTTTGCCTTGGTCAACCTGGGTGTCAGCCGCTGCACAACTTCATCAAACATGGCTGGAAGCATTCTCATGAAGTTCTGGAATGCCCGAGTGTCTTCGCTCCTGAGCTCCACCATCAGCTTGTTGTACAGTCCGTCCTCTGCTCTTCTGGCGAACCATCTTTGGACCCAGACTCTTTTTGGGTGGCTCCATTTCTTCTCGCAGTAGTGTTCACAGAGCCTGTAGATGGCTTCGCACTGTTGCAGAACAATCGTGGCTGCTGAAAGGACTTTGTTACAATCCACGGTGGACATGACTGGATGCTGTGGAAGAGGAAGAGGCAGATGAAGGCTACAGAGGTCTGCACTGCTGGGCTGCTGTTCTGAAAATGAGATGCAGGCAAGTTGCTCCCCCCTTTTATAGGCAGTATAGGTTTTCCACTAAGCATCCTCTAGACATCCTTAATATCTGAAATAGGTCCCCTCTGTGAACGTTTTTTCTATTTTAAATGCTTTTTTTCCATTCTGCATCCGCTAGGCATCCATTCTGCATCCGTTCTGCGTCTGTTCTGCTTCCTCCCCACGTCCGGGCAGATGGAGTTGTGCAGAGGCGTAGCGGACGCCTAGCGGATATAGCAGATGCGTAACAGATACAGAACGGATGCGTAGCGGATGCAGAATGGACAAACTGGATACATTTTCCGCGCAAAAGTTTTAGGCAGCCGAAAACTTTTGGAGTGGATGAAACATCCATAAACGGATGCTGGACGGATAGAGAGGAAGCCAAACAGAGGCAGTGAGTACATCGCGTTTTCGAACGGATGGCAAGGTTTTTTGTCCATTTTACATCCTCTTTGCATCCATTGGTTCAGTGTGACATGGGCTTTACATATTGCCAAAAAAAAATTCGAAAATAAAATACAAGCCAAATAGTCAAGACCTTGTTGAGGATCTAAACTTTGTCAAGGATCTTGGAGTACTCATCTCTAATGATCTAAGTGCTAGAGCCCACTGTAACAACATAGCCAAAAAGGCATTCAGAGTTGTTAATCTAATCTACGTAGCTTCTTCTCTGATATTATCACACTACTAACTAGAGCTTACAAAACATTTTCTAGACCTATTCTTGAATACAGCTCATCAGTCTGAAACCCATATCACGTATCTGATATAAATACAATTGAAAATGTTCAGAAATATTTCACAAGAAGAGTTCTCCGCTCCTCTACTCATTGCAGAATAAATTATGCCACCAGACTTGAAACTCTAGACCTAGAAAACCAAGAATTATGCCACCTTCGATCCGATCTAAATATAGCATATAAAATCATATATTGCAATGTCCTACCTACAAATGAATACTTCAGCTTCAATCATAACAATACAAGAGCACACAATAGATACAAACTCAAGGTTAACAGTACTAAACTTGACTGCAGAAAATACAAATTCAGCAACAGAGTGGTCAATATTTGGAATATTCTACCTGACTCTGTGATTTCTTCCCCAAACCCCAAAAACTTTAACCTTAGACTGTCTACTATTAACCTCACCCCCTTCCTAAGAGGTCTTTAGGGGGCATGCATAAGCGCATCAATTGTGCCTACTGTCCCTGTCCTATTGTTTCTTTTTATTTTTCCTAAAAGTATCTATCTCATGTATTCAAAACTATGTTTATTCTTGTACCTGTATCTTGTAAGCAATTGACAAATCAAATCAATCAAATAAATAAATAAATAAATAAACAGTTCCAAGAAGATTCTACACCTATTTGAACTATTCAGGTGACCCTGATGACACAGATAATCATCCAAGTGGCCTCAATGACTCTCAGAGAAAATGCTAATGACTGTAAGGAATATAAATCCTTCCATCCTTCACCATTCAGTCCAAACTGAAGAAGCTTCTTGGATGAGAAGCGAAATATCTTCAAGGAAAAACAAGGTCCAATTGCCTTTTGAAAAAAACAACCTTTGGGTCACACCTCTTAAAGTTGATAAGGTTAAGAAACACTGGTCTGTACATTTATAACCTATTTGGTCAACCAATTAAATATTTTTTCTTGTAAGAAGAAGCTATTAAAATGAAGAATTTCAGCTGATTATTGACAATGCAATCTGGACCCTGTAACTAGTGAACAGGGACTTGCAATAAAAACCATGAATGTTCAACATATGCACACTCACATCCACATACACACACTGTGCCTAATCAAAATCAGAGATCTAAGACCCGGAAAGGGAGAAAAACATAAAAACAGCCATTTGGAAGGAAGGTAATACTGAATAAAGATGATAAAAATATATTTCAGTATTACCTAGAGTCCATTTATTTATCATGGATGGAAGGAAGAAAAGCACATGGAAAAGTGGTCAAATTAGCAGTCTCTTTGGTCCACTATTAGATATTGGAGATAAGCTAAAATATGATTATTGTGGAAATTGTTCCTGGCAGCATAGTTGGGGAAGATATTTGGTTGTTTTTATCCCCTTCTGCAGTTGTTGTAGCCAACTGGCAGCTAGTGGAGCTGGCAGCAGAGTTGGACAGTGAGTAGGTGGGGGTGGAACATGGGCCAGTTCTGGAGGCTGAGAAAGGCTTGGACGAGGTCTCTGCATCAGAGGAAGAGATGGGGCCTGGGCAGCTTGGCAGTCATCAGCTGCCTTCAGAGTTGGACAGCAGAGAGGTGAGGGAGCTGGTTCCCAGCCTGCGCATGCACAGAGCTGCCAAAAGAAAACAATTATGAACTAAGGGTTGACGTGTGCCACAGATGAACAGTGAATGGTATTAAGAATTGATAGACACCTAACAGTTGGGTTGGAAATATATAAACCAGGATAAACATTTAATACTGTCTCTTTAAGGGAATGCTAAAATTGTAATTGGATGTGGTTCCTCAAACGGCCATAAGATAGAGCCAGAAACCTGGGTTGTTAGTTCTGTTGTTGTTAGTTGCTATTTGCTAGATGTTCTGATGATTGCTGTTTTTGGTTCCTGCATTTTTCCTTATTGACTGTTGCTGATCGTTGTTCTTCTTGGATTGTTGTAAGTCTGTTACCGAACTGTGTATGATCCTGGACTTTGTTATTTGGATTATCCCTGGACTGAAAACTGACTGCTTTAACCGTGTATGATTTGGACTGTTTGTTGGACTTTGCTTATCTGTTTACTGGAAGTAAAACCTACATTTTACTATTCAGTGTATCTGTGTGCTGGTCATGTGTAATTCAACATCACTCTCACTACGTCCCCCTGTGTGCACTTATTCTCCTAATGGGGAGTTACCTCAACAAATGGCCCCTCCCATAGGGATTTAAAAAAAAAAAGGGGAGGAGCTTTTGCAAGAAACAATTAATTCAATGCAGCAGTGTGAAGATCTGTCTTTGCATATCAGAGACTCTGTGCTGAGTCCTACCTTTTCAGCACAGCATTTGAAAATATTTACTTGGCAGCTCTCCAGGCTAGATAAGGTCTGTGCTCCTAATTACACCTTTGAAAGACTATTTGCTTTTGGGATAAAAGTCTACTTTGTGCTTTTTGAGGATGCCTAAGTCAGAACAGCAGTGGATGTTTCCTTGCTAAAGGAAATGTTGCTCAGCTGCTGACATTTTGGTACTGGGGATTTGGTTTTATTTGCAAGAAAGAAAATTATTTAAAAGAAGAAATAGGACACAGCCTTATCTGCATCTCTTCCCCATCCTTTTAAACCCTGTCATGTTCTACAGTTTCAGATTTTCTTCTGCTCAAAAGAGACAAGACAGAAAAAAAAAAAAAAAACAGGTGATCGGTTACTAGAGAATAGACACTGTTGGAGAAGGAGTGGCAGAACCAGTAGTGAAATGGTAGCAGTTCGGCCTGGTTTGACCGACTGGTAACAAAAATTACTACCCATTTGGCTAAACCAGTAGTAAAAAAAAATCTGATGATCAGCCAAGAGTAGAAAGAAGAGAAAAGCACAGGATCAACACTCCCACCTGCCCCTGTACTTTTCTGTTCTTTATCCTCTCAGCTGATTGGCATGGCAGAGCCTCAGCTGGCGTTTGGAAAGCTGTGCACGCTCACCAAACCTGTAGGGACACTGATAAAATCCCACCACTGGGCAAAACCCGAGGATGGAGTTAAAAGAGCAATCAGCCTCAAATCCCTTTAAGAGAACTAAGTCCAACTTCCCTTGAATTCCATGGATCCTTACTTAATTACAAGCAGATGCTAACTGTGAGTTGAGAAGATTTCTGCATAGGTTTTGAGTAGCTGTATGTGTACACCTGATCTATTGGCTGATTGACTAAAAAACCTCAATGACTATTGTGATGGGAGATACATGGTTTAATCAAATACATTCTTTAAATTGAATTAATTTGGTTTGATGATTTGGATCAGTAATTTCAGTGGAATTGTATCTTCAGATGGAATCAATTGAATTGAAAGAATATTTTGAATTGGATTTTGGCTGAGTAACGGCCTCCTAAACACCTCTGCAAAATTAACATTCCCCAGCTATCTCTTCATATTATATCTTGATCCCCTTCCCGTTATTTGTAGTACTAATATCCAGTATTCCATTTAATTTTCTAAGCATGGAGCTCCTTGATAGAAAAAAAATGAGTGCAGCTTTTCTTATTTATTATGATGCTTATTAAAAATACAATAGTGAAAAGTGCTAAATCCATATTTACTATGGAAATCTGAAGATGAAGCATCTGAGATCCTTTGAGCAATTGATGGGAAGTAAAGATAACTGGACAAGGGTACAAATTCAGATTTCAACCTGTGGCTTGGATGGGTAGTTTTCCTGAGTCACTGAGAACACGAGTGAGATAGATGTGGAAAATCTTATGGGATGACAGAGATGATGGTTCATAAGACCATCTAAAACTTTGCTGAGCCTATGATCTGTCTGTTTGTTTGCCTGCCTATCTATCTATCTATCTATCTATCTATCTATCTATCTATCTATCTATCTATCTATCTATTTATCTACCTACCTACCTGCCAACTTACCTACCTATTTTATATCTTGCCCATCTGAACTACAGACTTTTATGGAACTTCTAGAGTAGCCATATAGCCCCCAAAAGTAGTTAGGTTGCCTTTTTGGCTGATACACATGGTAAGAAGGAGAAGCAGTGGTGGTATGCTTCAAACTTCAAACTTCGGTTGAACCAGTAGCAAAAATTGCTCTGATGATCAGCTGAGAAGAGAAAGAAGAGAAGAGCACAGGATCGATCCTCCCACTCACCCTTGCACTTTTCTCCTTTATCCTCTCACATGATTGGCACTGCAGGCCTCAGCTGGTGTGGGGAAAGCTTCACGTGTGCAATCACCAAACCGCTAGTGGAACAGGTAAGATCCCTCTGCTGGAGGGAAGACAAAAGGGATGTGGGAATTCTAAATGTGACCCATTATAGAAACATACTCCCGTTTTTTCTTATTTTGCAGTACATATAAAATTTAATAAGAACCCAATTCTGGAACCCACTCCAACATCTGGAATATTATCAGCACTATATGATCAGTTGATAAATATTCATAGGACAGTCTGTTTGCTTTTGGGCTCCTTGATTGAAAAAGAGCTTGAGGGAACAATAGAATAACAGAGTTGAAAAGGACCTTGGAGGTCTTCTATTCCAATACCTTGCTCAAGCAGTGCTATACCAGTGATGACGAATCTTTTCAGCACCATGCTCAAAATGGAGCATGCATGCATGTGCATGCATGTGCACATGCTGGAGCACTGGAAAACCAAAGACCAGCTGGCCAGTACATGCATGCCTGGGTTTTGGCCATTTCTGGCCATTTTCAGACTGTTTTGGGGTCATTTTCAGGCCATTTTTTGGGCTGTTTTGGCCCCAAAACAGCCTGAAAAAGGCCAGGAAATGCCCCCCCCCAACAGCCTGCTTTTGGGGCATTTTCTGGTGCTGGCTGGAGCACCATAAACCAGGAGCAGCTGGCGATGGTGTGTGTCCCTACTGAAAGGTCTCTGTATGCCACCTCTGGCACGCACGCCATAGATTCGCCATCATGGCCCTATACTATTTCAGACAAATGATTGTCTGATCTTTTCTTAAAAAACCTCCATTGTTGAAGCACCCACAAGTTATGGAGCCAAGTCCTTCCACTGTCTTATTGTTCTCACTATCAGGAAATTTCTCTTTAGTTCTAGGTTGGTTATCTCCTTCATTAGCTTCCACCCATTGCTTCTTGTGCCACCTTCAGGTGCATTGAAGAACAGGTTGGCCCCCTCTTCCTTATGGCAGCTCTTAAGTATTGGAATACTGCTATCATGTTACCCCTAGTCGTTCTATGATGACCCAGGGTGGGATTCAAAACAAACACAGTCACAGAAAACAGGTGAAGCCTTTTTTATTCCTTCACTTTGTTTCCAAGCTCTAAATATCCTTGACTGGAGACAAAAAACTCTCCCACAAGCAGTTACAAGAAGGAGGAAAAAAGCAATACAAACCAGGCAAGATAAGGGCTAGAGGACGTCCACAGATAACAGAACACACACTGGGAAGGATGCCAAACTCAGAGAGGAACCATAAACTAGAGATATTTCCACACTTTGTTTCCAGCATTCACCTGTATGCATGTCCATCCTCTAATTAAGTTGTCACAGCTGCAGCACATGAAGAAAATCAAGGCCCTCTCCTCCTGAGTAGACCACCTGTTTCCCTTAGCCTCTCCTCCCTACGTGCCGTAGGATAGAGAGGGGATGGGCTCTGACTGCCCAGCCGGCCTCTGCCCTTCCCCAGCCTCCTCCACAACCTCTGGAACCACACTTCCACTCCCTGCCTAAGAGTCAATCTCCACCAGGGGCATGACATTTTTATTAAACTAGACATAACCCAATTCCTGCAACTATTCTTCAGATATTTTAGCCTTCAGTCTCCTAATCATCTTTGTTGCTCTTCTGCAGTAAAGGTGCAGTTAGAAAAAATGTTTATATGCCTTTGGATACTTTTCCCCAAAAAAATATTATATCAGAACATACTATTCATTAGTAATTTCACTAATTTGGGGACATGAGAAAATAGAAATGGTGACACTTCTATATAGCAACTCTGGGAAATGGCTTGTTTTTTGACATGATGGATCTCCTTATGCCATCTTAATCCATTCTTGTATCGATTTTCTATGGAGCAATGGCCTTTCTGATTTCCAAACAGAAGTCAGAGTAGTTGAATGACAAAGATTACATTTTGTTAGAGATTAAAAGAAAAAAAAAAAAGCTAAAGGCCACACAATAGCAAGGAAAAGAACATTCTTTGAAAAAAGAGTCTAAGATACAGTGATATAATTTTATTTTTAGCTCTCTGTGACAGAAGAATGTTAGAGATTCTATGGAACTCATCACAGTTATAAAAGCAGTATCGTTTTGTGAGTAGAAATCAAGTCAGGAGTTTTACTTTCTTTATCTATGCTCTTCCTCAAGTCCCTGCTGACTTGCCTACAAGCCAAAATATTTTGAAAACTTGGTGAGCTTAAAAAAAACACCTGTCATTCAAATTTTTAAGGCTGTGATTTGATAGAGTTTATCTGCCTTCATCTTTCAGGTACATTGTACTTTCTATAAGAATTCACTGACTCATTTTATAACAGAATAACAGAATTCAGAGGGACCTTGGAGGTCTTCTAGTCCAACCCTCTGCTCAATCAAGAAACCCTATACTGTTTCAGATAAATGATTATCCAATTTCTTCTTAAAAATTTCCTACAACTAGAGGAGGCAAGTTGTTGCTTAATCATGGTGGAGTCTGGGCAACTGAATGGAGCTAGCAGAGTGTTTAATGGCCAGATGTCTTTCCTGTTGCCAATGTGAAGTTTTGTTCAGGAGATATATTCTCATTGTGCCCAGACAGAGAAATATCTGCCTCTACCTCGTATCGAAGTCACAGCCTCCTAATTGTGAGGTGAGAGCTCCACTTCTAGGCCACTGCACCACTCCAATTCACAGAGTTGTTGATATGGGGGAAAATAGGAGAAGGAATGTGTGTTGGATATGTTCTCTGTCTTGAGTTATTTGTAAAAATTAATAAAGGCAGGCAAAGGTAAAGGTTTCCTCTATCCAGTCAAATTGTCTTGAGCCAGTGTTATCCGAAGATGCTTCCCTGGTCACATGGCCAGCATGACTATACACAGAGATTCATAGAACACAGTTTTCTTCCCATCAAAGCGCTACCTATTTATCTACTTGCATTTTCATGCTTTTGAACTGCTAGGTGGGCAGGAGCTTTAGCAAGTAACAGGAGCTCATTGTATCATGCGGTGCTTGGGTCTTGAACTTTCCAGCTGGCATGTTCAATGTCGTTAACCACTGAGCCATCGTGCCCCCTTAAAGGTGGGATAAAAACAAAAATTATTATATTTTGGGAACAAGCTATTATTAGAAGAAAACTGGAACATGGAGATATCAATAAGGTCTTCCTAAAACAGGATTGCATATCTTTCTGTTTGAGGCAACTCCCTCAGAACTTCTGTGTGCTCCATCACTGAAGGCTTTCAAAAAGAGTCTGGACAACTATTTGTCTGAAATGATATAGGGCAGGGCTGCCAAACTCATGGCCCATGGGCTGGATGCGTCACATGCTGACTATGCCAATGTCCGGTTTAGTGAAGAGGGAAAAAGTTGTGATACATCACATAATGACACGAGTTTGTCACCCCTGGTATAGAGTCTCCTGCTCAAGCAGGGGATTGGACTAGAAGATCTCTGAGGTCCCTTCCAACTCTTTTATTCGATATGGCAGGGGTGTTAAACTCAAGGTCCATGGGCCAGATCTAGCCAGTGATGTGGTCAGATCTAGCCTGTGCAGCTGTCCTGGTCTACCCAATGCGAAGAGGAAAGATCAGGCCAAGGTAGCTTCAGCCTGGTCTACCCAATATGAAGAAGAAACATGCTAGCAGTGTGAGGAGTAGGATCAAGCTGGCCACACCCACACAGTTGGCCACACCCACCTTTCCCCTCAGCTCAACCACAGCTCTGATGAAATTGAGTTTGACACCCCTGCCCTGCTACAGTATATGGCCGTTTATAGCCTTGTCCCCTCTCATTTGATCTACTTAAACTTTCTTCTGGTGAGGCTCCTGCTGAAGACCACCAGAAATTTCAACCAGAAGTGACCTAATCCACTTCCTTTTAAACATTAAACTCTTCAAATGCCCAAGGAGCTGCTGATCCAGTTTTACAGAGGAATTATTGAGTATGTCATCTGCACCTCTATAACTATCTGATTTGGTTCTGTAATTCAACAAGACAGACACAGACTTTAGAGAGTAATTAAGACTGCAGAAAAAACAATTACTACCAACCTGCCTTCAGTCAAGGATCTGTATAATGCACGAATCAAAAAGAGGGCTGTGAAAAGAAAGACCCCTCACATCCCGAACAATAAACTGTTTCAATTCCTTCTCTCAAAACGACACTATAGAGCACTGCACACCAGAAAAACTAGGCACAAGGACAGTTTTTCCCCAAACACCACCACTCTGATAAACAAATAATTCCCTCAACTATTTACAAAGTCTGCACTACTATTACTATTAACCTTCTCATTACTCCTTATCACCCATCCCCTCCCACTTGTAACTGTATGACTGTAACTTTATCACTTGTATCCTTACGATTTATATTGATTGTTTCCTGGTATAATTTGACTGCTTATTGTACCCTATGACTATTATTAAGTGTTGTACTTGATGATTCTTGACTCTTGATGAATGTATCTTTTCTTTCATGTATGCTGAGAGTATTTGCACCAAGACAAATTCCTTGTGTGTCCAATCACACTTGGCCAATAAAGAATTCTAATTCTAATATATCGAGGCTTTGCACTAATCCACAAATATCCCCCTGATACATTCCCCAAAGGTAGAAATAACTCTAGCCTGGAGGCCTCTCGGTTGGGTGAAAGTTTTCAGATAGGAGAGGAAATCAGCAGCATAAAAAGGGTCAGCTCAGCTTTTACCTGACACACACCTGAGTCCAATCTATCCTTTCCAGCACTGGCTTTCATCAGTTAGGGCAGCTGCATATGGTGGTGCTGTTTGATGTATGCACTGCACACTTGGTGGTCTGGATGCAGCCCATTTTGCTTTGCAACGAGGCAAGTGGTGCAGAACACAGAAGGAGTCGATACTGTAGTTGCTTTCTTTTTGGCTTGTGATGCTGAAAAAAGCACTGCCTTGCTGGGTTGTTTTTCTGTTTTCCATACAAATGAAATTGACTGCTTTCTGGTTATCTCATTACTTTTGGTTCTGTGGCTTTGGGTGAGCTGTGTTACTAGGGTGATAGGAGAAGTCTATGAAGATTCTCAGTCATCCAGGTCACGGTTGTCCCAAAGGTGCTTTTTTCAAGAGGCTGCTGGACTTTCTGGTTTTCTCTTTTTCTTTGAAAACGTTTGACTTCTGATCCAAGAAGCTTCTTCAGCTCTGACCAGGGGTGGGATTCTACTGGTTCGGCCCAGTTCGGGCAAGCCGGTAGCTCCAAAGATCAGCTGGGAGCAAACCAGTTTGCTTCAAAGATGAAAGTATTTCCTCCCCCCCCCCCCCACTGATCAGCTATTTTCAGACAATCAGCTGTGGTGCACAATTTAGATAAGCTAAAAAGCGGGAAATTGTTGGATTTTTTGCTTTCTAGTTAATCTAAATTGTGCAGCACAGCTGATGCCCCCCTTGCTGTTGTACTGCTTCATCCAGGATGCTACCCTGAGGCCCAGGAGGCTTTTTTTTTTTTTTTTTTTTTGCCTTCTGGGCCTGAGGGAAGCCTTCTGGGAGCAAAAAAGAAGGAAAAGGTGGACCATGCAGAACCCTTCACCACATTTTTTTTCTCCGAGAAAGCTTCCCTGAGGCCCAATAGGTAAAAAAAAATACACTCCCCAGTCACATGACCACCTGGCCACACCCACCGAGCTATGCAAACAGAATTGGTAGTTAACAATGATTAGATGGTAGAGAAGGAAGGATTGATTAACTTCAAAGCCAAGAATACACTAAGGCAGAAGCTTGTCCACCCCAAGGATAAAACACACAGTTAAGGCCCTGTCACACTGCACAACGGATGCAAAACGTTTGTAAAAAGGACACAGCAGATGAGAAAAATGTTCCATCCATTGTTATCTGCTCTCAAAAGGGGCAAAAATTTGCATAAGCAGAGCAGATAACATGGAAAGGAACGGACGGGGGGAGGATGCAGAGCGGATGGAAAATGGATGCAGAGCGGAAGCCTAGCGGATGGGAGCGGATGAGAGTGGATGGCACATCCGCAAGGCTTCCCGGGGACCTCAGCAAAGTGGACGCGGAACGGATGAAGCGGATGCACAGCGGATGCACAACGGATGAAGCGGATGCACAGCGGATGCACAGCGGAAGCCTAACGAATGCCTAGTGTTAATTGCGCATGTGGGGAGGATGCATTGCGTAAGCCCCGCGGATATAAGGGAAGCAGCTCAGAGCAGGTCACCATTCAGAGGAAAGACCTGCTGCTGGATGGATTGACAGCCTTGCCTGCCCTGCCTTCATGCCTGCCTGCAAGCCTTGCTGCAAGCCTTGCTGCCAGCCTTGCTGCCAGCCTTGCTGCCAGCCTCCCTGCCAACCTTGCTGTCTGCCTGTCTGCCAGCCTTCCTGCCAGCCTCCCTGCCAGCCTTGCTGCCAGCCAGTCTGCCTGCCAGCCTTGGTTCCTGCCTTTCTACCAGCTTTGGTTCATGCCTGCCTGCCAGCCTTGGTGCCTGCCTGCCTGCCAGCCTTCATGCAAGTCTTGGTGCAAGCCTTCCTGCCAGCCTTGGTGCCTGCCAGCCTCCCTGCCAGCCAGCAACCCCAAAACCATGGGGAAGAACAGAAAGCCTCAGCCATCTGCTGCCAGCCCTGGCAAGAGGGACAGGGCCACCATCCCGCCCCCTGGCCCTCATTCTGGTTCTGCTGGGGCTTCTGTAGCACGGGCTCGCTCTTCTGGGGCTGGAGCTTCTGCTGCTTCTGCTTCTGGAGGAGCTGATGATGCGGGGGATCAGACAAGCACTCCAGCACCAGCCACCTCCACAGCACCTGGACCCTTCACCCCTGAGACTGAATGACCAAGAGGAGTGACAGAGACTCAGTTTTGTTTTATAGCTTCTTGTTAATAAAATCTATCTTTGATTCACACACTTGCTTCATTTCTTTTTTTTAATAAAGTCTTGGTGGAAACTTTTAGAAATGGTTTAAGCCTTTGCAGGCTTGAGGGATGGGTTAAGATAGCAGTGGGATGGGCAGGGATACCTGTGGGATGTGTAATAGCTGTGGGATGGGTAAGGATAGCAGTGGGATAGATAAACCTCCAGTGCAAGCATAGTGGGACTGTATGGTCCACCCTCCCAGGTGCCACACATATGGCCCTTTATTATAAATAACAATGTAATCATTGATCCACAAATTTCAACATAAACACAACTCTTTATTAAATGCCCTGTTCATTGTAGGGCCACTCAACATCCATGGCACAACCTCATCAGTATTATGCCACAGGTTCAAGGAAGCATCCATTAACCATCTATCATCCTGTCTTGCCACTCCAATGCTCCAGCTGGGGAGTTGCACCAGTGTCTCAGGAGGTTGCGGTGCTTCTTCCCTTCATGTGAGGCTCTGTTGGGGCCTTGTATATCCTCAGTGTCTATCAGGTTTTGCACTTGCCTCCATTCCCCAGGCTCCATGTCCCCATTGGCTTGTTGGAGGTCCACGAGCCTGTCCTGCAAGACTGGGTAGCGGGTGCGCATGAGATTGTGCAGGATGCAGCAAGCTTCCACGATGTTCCTCACGGTCTCTGGGCAATGCTGCATGGTGGTGAAAAGTACTGGAACCTGTTGGCCAGGATGTCAAAGGCGTTTTCCACCACCCGCCTTGCCCTGGACAGCCTGTAGTTGAAGATCCTCTCTTCACGGGTGAGGCATTTGGAGGTGTAGGGCTTCATGAGGTAGGTTGTGAGGGAGAATGCGTCATTCCCCGCGATGAAGTAGGGCACATATTGCGTGTCATTGGGCAGGTGTTCTAGAACTGGGAAGCCCACGATGAGGTTGCCTTCCAGCCCCTCCTTGAGATGACTGGCGTTGTATACCTGGGCATCTGAAGATGAGCCGTTGCCTGAAGCATCGATATACATGAACTTGTAGTCAGCATCGACCATGGTGAAGAGGATGATGCTGAAGAAGCCCTTGTAGTTGAAATAAGTGGACCCTGACTTGGCTGGCACTTTGCAGGCCACGTGCTTGCCACCTATGGCTCCAACGGTGTGGGGGAAGTTCCACCTCTGATACCACTGCTCTGCAACTTTCTTCCATCCTTCTTCAGTGGAGGGGCACTGGAGGAGCTCCTCCATGTATTCTTCGATGATGGCCTGCACCACTTCTCTGACCAGAATGCTGATGGTGTTGTGTGGCACCCTCCAGCCATACTGCATGCTCCTGTAGGTGGTCTCTGAGGCCAGGTGGCACAGAGTGAGTGCGACCTTGAGCCCAGGTTCCAGGTTGGGCCAGAAGTTGGTGTTTGCCTTGGTCAACCTGGGTGTCAGGCGCTGCACAACTTTGTGAAAGGAAAGGAGGAATCCTCATGAAGTTCTGGAATGCACGAGTGTCTTCGTTCCTGAGCTCCACCATCAGCTTGTTGTACAGTCTGTCCTCTGCTCTTTTTGCGATCCATCTTTGGACCCAGACACTTCTTCGCTGCCTCTTTTTCTTCCCGTAGTAGAGTTCACAGAGCCTGTAGATGGCTTCGCACTGTTGCAGAACGATGGTGGCTGCCAAAAGGTCTTTGTTACAATCCACGGTGGACATGACTGGATGCTGTGGAAGAGCAAGAGTCAGATGAAGGCTGCAGAGGTCTGCACCACAGGGCTGCTGGTCTGAAGGTGAGATGCAGGTGAGTTGGTCCCCCTTTTTATAGGCAGTATAGGTTTTCCCCTAGGTGTCCCTTTGCATCCTCTAGGCATCCTCTAGACATCCTTAATATCCGAGATAGGTCTCCTCTGCGAACGTTTTTTCCGTTTTAAATTCTTTGTTTCCATTCTGCATCCGCTAGGCATCCGTTCTGCATCCTTTCCGCGTCCGTTCCGCTTCCTCCCTGCGTCCGTTTACCGCTGGAGAGGATGGAATTGCGCATATGCGCAGCGGATGTCTAGTGGATATAACGGATGAAGAACGGATGCAGAACGGATGGCTAGCGGATGCCTAGTGGATGCAGAACGGACACATTGGATACATTTTCTGCTCAAAAGTTTTGAGCAGTTCAAAACTTTCTGAGCAGATGAAATGTCAATAAACGGATACTGGATGGATAGAGAGGATGAAAAATGGAGTCAGTGAGTACAGAACGGATGCATCGCGTTAATCAACGGATGACAAGTATTTTTCTCCATTTTACATCCTCTTTCCATCTGTTGGTGCAGTGTGACAGGGGCTTTAAGAAATTGAGCAACATGGTGGCTTCCGGTTTGAGCTTCTTCGGCGACAGACAGAAATCCGCGATCATGCACGGTTTCAGTGTGGGCTTGCTGCTGGAGCACCCCAAGCCGGCTGGTTTTGGGGCTAAGCCACCCTATAGAGGTGGTGAAGAGCGGGGAGACTGCCAGTAGTGTTGAGGAGAGCTACATCTCTCCTCCTCAGCTGGCCATAACTCCCTTTCCCAAAGGCGGTTGCAGCAGTGTCAGAAATGGCCACCTCAAAGAAGAACTCGACCGGAAAAGAATGTGCAGGAGGGAGATAAGAAGTTAAAGTTCTGGCTGACTGGGTTAAATTGCAAAAGCAACAACTAAGGTACCCTGGAATTTAAACTTTAAAAAAAATAACATCATTCCCAAAGAAGATTCTGAAGCAGCGAAGGAAAGTGAAAAGGGAAAGGTTTGGGTTTTATTTCTTCTCTCCCTTTCCCTATACTGACAACTAAGACTTAAATAAGAAATCGGGGAAAAAATCCACTTTGACAACAACAGGCAATTAAGCTGAAAATAAAATAAAATGTCAAAGGGATAATAAAGATTTCTGGACACTAAAAAAAATTTATAAGCAGGAAAGGAGAGAAAAAGAATAAAAGGGCAGGATCTGGAAAAAAAAAAAAAGGAGGAGACTGCCTGGAACTAAAAGGAATTTACTTTAAAACTTCAACAAGACTTCTAAAAGATACATTTTAACTGAAATTTGCCAACTAAATAGTAGAACCCCAGGAAGAGAAAGTGAAAAAAAGGCAAGAAGAAACAACTCGTGTATATTTGGATTACTTGGTGATCTTTGGATTCTTGGTTACTGCACTTGAATGATGAAAATCAATCGGGTGGTTGTTTAAAAATTTATACAGTGGCACTACTTCTGGATGAACTGAAAATGGAACTTAAAAAGGACAAAGAAGATGCACAAGAAGGGAGAGGTTCTTTTGGATTCGTTTTCAATTCTTAGAAATGGAGATTTGGAACTATGAGAAACAACAAGAAACGTCTGCAAAACAAGAAGACTTGGACAAAGAAGAAGCCATCTTTAATGAACAAGTAATTCTATGTGGGGATGAAGAAGGAAAGGGGAGAAAGAGAATGGAGAATTTAAGATTTAAGATTTAAAAAAAAACCAAAGAAAAGAAAAATAGTTCAAAAAATAAGTATAATATTGGAAAGCAACAGAAGAGGGGAATACAGTAGAGAGAAATAGAGGTAGAGAGACAAGGGGGTAAAAAAGGGAGAGAGAAGAAGAGAGGGAAGAAGGAAAGGAAAAGAAGTTACAAAGGACAGAAACAAGATATAGAGAAACGGCCTATTTAGAAATAATGGGTGAAAATTTAACAGAAAAAATGATTCTGCAATGGTACCTAAGATTGTATTGTTATATTAGTAATAGAACTAATCTTAGAAAATTGGAAACAATGTATGTTTAAAATGAGGGATAAAATAGTTACTGTAATCTAGTAAAATGTTTGTTAATAAAATTAATGAAATAAAATAAATAAGAGAATTAAATTAGGAAGGGACAGGAACATTTTAATTAGATAATGTTTTATAAAATATAAGTGAAGAGGAGGGGGAAATTAATTATGGAAAGTTTATTAGTGTTCCCATAGAAGTATGATATTTAATTGAAAAGTAATGTTAAAGAAGTTAAGATTTTAAGGGCCTGTCACATAGGCCGACGGATGTAAAAAGTATGTAAAAAGGACACAGTGGATGAGAAAATTTTCCATCCGTTGTTATCCGCTCTCAAAAGTGCCCCAAATTGGCATAAACAGAGTGGACAACAATGGAAAGGAACGGACGGGGAGAGGATGTAGCCAGGATGTAAAGCGGATGCTCCATGGAAACCTAGCGGATGGAAGCGGATGGAAACAGATGGCACATCCACAGGGCTTTCGGGGGAGCACAGCGAAGCGGATGCACAGCGGAAGGAGAGGATGCAGAGTGGATGCCGAGCGGATACAGCGGATTCATCACGGACGCCAAGCGGATGCCTAGTGGATGCCTAGCGGAGGCAAAGCATTCACTGCACATGCGGGGAGGATGTATTGCGTCAACCCCGCGGATATAAAAGGATGCAGCTCGCAAGCAAGTCACCATTCAGAGGAAAGACCTGCTGCCAGACACATCTCCAGCCAACAACCATGGGGAAGAAGAGGAAGCCTGTGCCAACTCCTGCCAGCCATGGCAAGAAGGACAGGGCCACCATCCCACCCCCTGGCACTGACTCTGCTTCTGCTGTGGCTACTGCTGCTCGGGCTGACTCTGCTAGTGCTGGGACTTCTGCTGGTACTGCTCCTGGTGCTGGTGATTCTGCTGGAGCTTATTCTGCTGGCGCTGCTCCTGGTGCTGGTGCTTCTGCTGGTGCTTACTCTGCTGGTGCTGCTTCTGGTCCTGCTGGTGCTGCTGGTGCTCCTGGTGCTGCTGGTGCTACTGGTGCTGCTGGTGCTGCTGTTCCTGCTGGTCCTGCTGGTCCTGCTTTTGCTGCTACTGTTGTTGCTGCTGCTGATGGTGGTGGTGTGGTGGACCAGCCCCTAGAACCTGGAAGCCCCTCTGATGAGGGCCCAGAAGGCCCTGCCAGAGGGAGGAAGAGGCATACGCGAGAATGGGAGAGGAGGCAATACTCCATCGAAGAGGAACATGAGGATGAGGTGCTCGAATGGCTGAGGGAGAACGAGTACCTATGGTGGAAGGGACACAGGCTCTATCGAGACACCAGAAGGAAGCAGGAGGCTTGGAGAGAGAAGGCGGAGAGCCTGGGCTACACTTCGGAGGTCTTCCTCGGGTGGTGGAAGCACATGTACACATGGTATGGGAAGCTGCACCTCAAGAAGTCTGGCCAGGCTGCAGTCAAGATCACCAACCGTAAGACCTAAGTGATGGCCAAGTGCAGCTTCTTGGAGGGTGAGATCCACCACCAAGGAGTAGCCCGTCTGTCTACCCTCTCTCTCAGGCAGCCCACAGAGAGCAAGTCCTCTTCTGGCTAAGAGTCAGCTCCTGTGTCCAGGCAGGTATCTGTGGAGCATCCCACGAAGGAGACCCCCCCGACAGCTGCACTCCCCATTGCGGAGTGCGTGGAGGACCCCCTGATACAGTGGGAGCAAGGAGAGGGCACTTCCACCTGAGGCCAAGCCACCTCCACCCCCAGCTCCACCTCCACAGAAAGCAGGCAGAGAGCCAGACCGGAGGGAAGAAGCCACACTGCCCTACTGGAGATCAGGGACACCATCAAAAGAAGCTTAGATCTCCTCTCTCAGCTGGTACACACCGACATACCATCCTTAAATTGCAAGCCCTTCCTCACCTACGTCAACCAGACCCTCATGGACATGTCCGAATCCCAGTCCCAGATGATCAAGGACAGGATCACAGGTCTTCTGCACAACCCTCCAGGCCCAGCTGAACTTGCTCTGACCCAGTCCAAGTCTGCTTCTCCACCCCAGGTGATGTCACAGCCCTTCCAAGGCTTTCCACAGGCCCTCACCTACCAAGGCTATGGCTACCAGGAGTTCCAGCAGCACAGGCAGTCCTTCCCAGCACAGGTTCATCGAACGCCACCGATGCCACTGATGGCACCAATGCCACCCACGCCACCGATGCCACCGACAGCACAGATGCCACCCATGCCACATATGCCACCGATGCCACAGATGCCACCCATGCCACAGATGCCACCCACGCCACAGATGCCACCCACGCCACAGATGCCACCCATGCCTCACCTCGCTCACAGACAGCCCCACTATACTCCTCCTTCCTCCACCCCACAGCCAAGCCCGGCCTCAGAACATTTGTCATCAGTATTGGGGCTGACATCCCATGTCCTGGAGGAAGGGGCTCTCAACATCACAGGACTGAGCCAGCTCTCTGAGAGCTTCCTCCACACACCGTCCCCTGTTGTCCTCTCAGGGCCAGGCACCCCAATGGCACCACAGACCAGCACTCCAGCAGCAGCCACCTCCACAGCACCTGGACCCTTCACCCCTGAGACGATGGGCACGCCTCAAAGTGACTGAGAAGAGTGCCAGAGACTGGGTTGCTACCTGTTGACTTTATCTTTGCTTGGGACACTTGGGTTATTTTGCTTTTACAGTTTGTTATTAATAAAGTTTATCTTTGCTTCATACACTTCATACACTTCATTTATTTTAGTAAATAAAGTCTTGGTGGAAACTTTTAGAAATGGTTTAAGCCTTTGCATGCTTGTGGGATTGGTAAGGATAGCAGTGGGATGGGCAGGGATACCTGTGGAATGGGTAATAGCTGTGGGATGGGTAAGGATAGCAGTGGGATGGGCAGGGATACCTTTTGGATGGGTAATAGCTGTGGGATGGATAAGGATAGCAGTGGGATAGATAAGCGTCCAGTGCAAGCATAGTGAGACTGTATGGTCCACCCTCCCAGGTGCCACACCTATGGCCCTTTATTATCAATAGCAATTTAATCATTCATCAACACATTTCAGCATAAACACAACTCTTTATTAAGTGCCCTGTTCATTATAGGGCCACTCAACATACATGGCCCAATCTCATCCGTGTGATGAGACAGGCTGAAGGAAGCATCCATTAAGCATCTACCATCCTGTCTTGCCACTCCACTGCTCCAGCTGGGGAATTGCACCAGTGTTTCAGGAGGTTGCGGTGCTTCTTCCCTTCATGTGAAGCTCTGTTAGGGCCTGGCACATCCACAGTATCTATCAGGTTTCACCCTTGCCTCCATTCCCCAGGGTCCATGTCCCCATTGCCTTGCTGGTGGTCCACAAGCCTGTTCTGCAACACTGGGTAGCGGGTGTACATGAGATTGTGCAGGATGCAGCAAGCTTCCACGATGTTCCTCACAGTCTCTGGGTGATGCTGCATGGTGGTGAGAAGTACCTGGAACCTGTTGGCCTGCCAAAGGTGTTCTCCACCACCCGTCTTGCCCTGGACAGCCTGTAGTTGAAGATCCTCTCTTCACGGGTGAGGCATCTGGAGGTGTAGGGCTTCATGAGGTAGGTTGTGAGGGAGAAGGTGTCATCCCCCATGATGAAGTAGGGCACATCTTGTGTGTTGTTGGGCAGGGGGTCTGGATCTGGGAAGCCCATGATGAGCCCTTGTAGTTGAAATAAGTGGACCCCGACTTGGCTGGAGTTTTGCAGGCCACAAGCTTGCCATCTATGTCTCCAACAGTGTGGGGGAAGTTCCACTTCTGATACCACTGCTCTGCAACTTTTTTCCAGCCTTCTTCAGTGGAGGGGCACTGGAGGTAGGTTCTGAGGGAGAAGGCGTCATCCCTACGATGAAGTAGGGCCCATCTTGTGTGTCGTTGGGTAGGGGGTCTGAATCTGGGAAGCCCACGATGAGGTTGCGTTCCAGCACCTCCTTGAGGTGACTGGCATTGTATCCCTGGGCATCTGAACATGACCCGTTGCCTGAAGCATCGATGTACATGAACTTGTAGTCAGCATCAACCATGGCGAAGAGGAGGATGCTGAAGAAGCCCTTGTAGTTGTGATAAGTGGACCCTGACTTGACTGGAGCTTTGCAAGCTATGTGCTTCCCATCTATGGCTCCAACGGTGTGGAGGAAGTTCCACTTCTGATACCACTGCTCTGCAACTTTCTTCCAGCCTTCTTTAGTGGAGGGGCACTGGAGGAGCTCCTCTACGTATTCTTCGATGATGGCCTGCACCACTTCTCTGACAACAATGCTGATGGTGTTGTGTGGCACCCTCCAGGCATACTGCATGCTCCTATACATGGTCTCGGAGGCTAGGTGGCGCAGAGTCAATGCCACCTTCAGCCCAGGGTCCAGGCTGGGCTGGAAGTTGTTGTTTGCCTTGGTCAACCTGGGTCTCAGCCGCTCCACAACTTCATCAAACATGACTGGCGGTATCCTCATGAAGTTCTGGCATGCACGAGAGTCTTTGTTCCTCAGCTCCACCATCAGCTTGTTATACAGTCCATTCTTGGCTCTTCTCGCGATCCATCTTGGGACCCAGACACTTCTTGGATGCCACCTTTTCTTCCCATAGAACAGGTGAAATAGCCTGTAGAGGGCTTCGCACTGTTGTAGAACGATGGCGGCTACCAAAAGGAGTGTGTGGTGATCCATGGTTGAGATGACTGGATGCTTTGGAAGAGCAAAAGCCAGATGAAGGCTGAAGAGGTCAGCACCGCAGGGCTGCTGGACTGATAGTGAGATCCAGGTGATTTCTCCCCCTTTTTATAGGAAATATAGGTTTTCCACTAGGTGTCCTTCCGCATCCTCTAGACATCCTGCAGACATCCTAAATATCTGAGATACGTCCCCTATACAAACGTTTTTTATGTTTTAATGCTTTGTATGCGAGCTGTATCCGCTTTCATCCTTTCTACGTCCGTGCTACCAATGCTGTGTGTCCATTCCGTGTCTGTTTCGCTTCCTCCCTGTGTCCGTTTTCCGCTGGAGTGGATGCGAGTTGCACGGATGCGTAGCGGATGCCTAGCAGATATAGCAGACGTGTAATGGATGACAACGGACGTATAACAGATGTTCCCCGTAAGCGTAGCGGATGTAGAATGGACGCATTGGATACATTTTCCGCTCAAAAAGTTTTGTGCAGCTCAAAACTTTTTGAGCGGATGAAATGTCAGTAGACGGATGCTGGATGGATACAGAGTATGAAAAACGGACGCAGTGAGTACAGAATGGATGCATCGCGTTAACCAACAGATGGCAAGTGTTTCTCTCCATTTTACATCCTCTTTCCATCCGTTGGTGCTGTGTGACAGGGGCTTTAATGAATATTATTCTGTTAATGATAGAATAGAATTGGAATGGAATGTGTTGTTTTAACTATATACATTTATAAACTTTTTTAAAAAAGAATATAGTGTGTATTTTAAGATTCAGATTTTAAGCAGAATCTGAATGGAAGTTATGTATTATATTGAATGTTATGACTTTAATGTATATATTGAAGCTTAAATAAGAGCTAAATGGATAAAATTAAAAGATATAAAGGTGTCATTCTCCAATCAGGAACTGCAGGAGAAACTTTATTTAATGAGAAAACATAATATATAATGAGAAAACATATTATAAAATTGAAACAGGACAGACAAAAAGTATAAATATAATGATTTGAATTGAGATGAGATAATTAAATTAAAATTGAGAAAATTAAAAGAGGGGAGAAGCTATGTTGAAAATGTAAAACAGTAATAAGATATGGAATAGAACATAAAAATGAGCGTGAAATTGAATTTATGTCTGTACGGAGAAATGTAACCTGGGATTATGCTACTTTCAAAAAAGTTGTTTTATTTGTATTTCTTTGTGAAAACTCAAATAAAATTTACAAAAAAGAAAAGAAAAGAAATTGAGCAACATGGTATATTCAGTACAATGCAGTGAGCCCTGTGCAAATCTGCACATTTAGGAAACAAAACAACCACTTCATAAAAATAAGGCACAACATAAGAGAATAAACACATCAGGACTAGATTCACCATTTTATCTGCTGGTTTGAAAGAGGATATCTATGTCAAAATTGAGCAACCCTCTCTCAAAAGAAGGGGAGAGATATGACATCATCTGTCTCTAATCTACAACACAGTCTTTTCAACAGTTCCAAAAAGGCTCGCCACCCATTTGCACTACTCAGGTGACTCTGAGGACACAGATAAACCTCCAGGTGGCCTCAACAACTCTCTAAAAGAATGCAGATAACCAGCTGTCTGCAAGGAGTATAAATCCTTCCATTCCCAACCATTCAGTCAGAACTGAAGAAGCTTCTTGGATGAGAAGTGAAAAACCTTCAAAGAAAAACCAGAAAGTACAGTTGCCTCTTGAAAAAAGCATCTTTGGGACAAGACAGGAGAAGGCAATGGAGAAGCATTATGGTGCTGGACATTTACCTGTGGGCTTACGGGACCTTTAAAGAAAGACTATTTGACCCAAGGGTGCTCTTTCAAAAGGCAACTGGACGTTGTTTCTCTTTGATGAAGTTTTGCTTCTCATCCAAGAAGCTTCTTCGGTTCTGATCAGAAGTGAAATATCTTCAAGGACCAGTTGCCTTTTGAAAAAGCATCATTGGGACAACCATGATGTGGTTGACTGAGACTCTCTTTAGATATTCTTTGATCAGATTAACTAAATGGAAAACTGGCCCATTGCAAAATATATTAGTTTATAGCATATGCATTTCTAAGAATGCCTTTGGGCCCTGCAAAGATCCCATTGGGCTAGTAGAGAACATGCTAAAGATTACTTTACCCACAAACACATTGGTGTCAAATTCAAAGCAATACATTGCCGTCACATGACATTTCTCCCCTTCGCGGAGCTGGGGTGGGTGTGGCCTATGCATCATGCATCTGGCCTGTGGGCCACCATTTTGACATCCCTTCACTAAGAGATGCTTTGTAACTGGCTTTACCTGCTATGGAGTCTTGGTGCTGTTTACGTTTGCTTAAGGCCCTGTCACACTGGCTGACGGATGCAAAACGTTTGTAAAAAAGACACAGTGGACGAGAAAAATATTCCACCCATTGTTATCCACTCTCAAAAGTGCCCTGAATTTGTATAAACAGAGAGGACAACACGGAAAGGAAAGGATGGGGGGAGGACGTAGGGCGGATGGAAAGTGGATGCTCCACGGAAGCCTAGCGGATGGAAGCAGATGGGAGTGGATAGCATGTCCGCAGGGCTTCCGTGGGAGAACAGCGAAGCGGACACACATTGGAAGGAGCAGATGCAGAGTGGATGCCGAGCGGATGAAGCGAATGCACAGCGGATGCCAAGTGGTTGAAGCGGATGCAGAGTGGAAACCTAGTGGATGCCTAGTGGAAGCCTACTGGTTGCCTAGCGGAAGCCTAGCGTTCACTGCGCATGCAGGGAGGATACACTGCGTCAGCCTCGTGGATATAAAGGGAAGCAGCTCCCAAGCAGGTCACCATTCAGAGGAAAGACCTGTTTCCAGACACAGCTCTCCAGCCAGCCAGCCAGCCAACCAGCAAGCCAGCCAGCAACCCCACAACCATGGGGAAGAAATGGAAGCCTCTGCCATCTGCTGCCAGCCCTGGCAAAAGGGACAGGGCAACCCTCCCACCTCCTGGCCCTGACTCTGCTTCTGCTGGGGCTTCTGCTGCCCGGGCTCGCTCTTCTGGTGCTGGGGCTTCTGCTGATATTGCTTCTGGAGGTGGTGCTTCTGCTGATGATTCTTCTGGTGGTGGTGCTTCTGCTGATGCTTACTCTGCTGATGCTGCTTCTGGTGGTGGTGCTTCTGCTGGTACTTACTCTGCTGGCACTGCTCCTGGTGCTTCTGCTGGTGCTTCCTCTGCTGGCGCTGCTCCTGGTCCTGCTGGTCCTGCTGGTGCTTACTCTGCTGGCGCTGCTCCTGCTCCTGCTGGTCCTGCTGGTGCTCCTGATACTGCTGGTGCTCCTGGTCCTGCTGGTGCTCCTGGTCCTGCTCCTGGTGCTGCTAGTGCTGGTGGTGCTGGTGGTGCTGGTGCTGGTGCTGGTTCTGATGGTCCTGAAGGTCCTGCTTTTGCTGCTACTGTTGTTGCTGCTGCTGGTGGTGGTGGTGTGGAGGAGCAGCCCCTACAACCTCGAAGCCCCTCTGATGAGGGCCCATATGGCCCTGCCAAAGGGAGGAAGAGGCAGACGTGTGAATGGGAGAGGAGGCAATACACCATAGAAGAGGAACATGAGGAGGAGGTGCTGGAGTGGCTGAGGGAGAACGAGTATCAATGGCGGAAGGGACACAGGCTCTATCGAGACACCAAAAAGAAGTAGGCTGCTTGGAGAGAGAAGGCAGAGAGCCTGGGCTACACTTCGGAGGTGCTCCTCGGCTGGTGGAAGCACATGCAGACCTGGTACGGGAAGCTGCACCTCAAGAAATCTGGCCAGGCCGCGGTCAAGCTGACAAATAGAGAGACCTACGTGATGGCCAAGTGCAGCTTCTTGTAGGGTGAGATCTGCCACCAAGGAGAAGCCCCTCGCACAACCCTCTCTCTCAGGCAGCCTGCTGAGAGCCAGTCCTCTTCTGGTAAAGAGTCAGCTCCTGTCTCCAGGCAGGTATCTGTGGAGCATGCCACAACGGAGACCCCCCCGACAGCTGTATTACCCCTGGCAGAGCACATGGAGGACCCCCTGATGCAGTGGATGAAAGGAGATGGCACTTCCACCACAGCCCAACCCACATCCACCCCCAGCTCCACCTCCACAGAAAGGCAGAGAGGCAGACCGGAGGAACAGAGCTAAACTGTCCTCCTGGAGATAAGAGACACCATCAGGAGCAGCGTAGATCTCCTCTCTCAGCTGGTACACACTGATGCCCCATCCTCCAACCACAAGCCCTTCCTCACCTATGTCAACCAGACGCTCATGAACATTTCGGAACCCCAGTACTAGGTGGTGAAGGACAGGATCACCGATCTTCTTTACAACCCTCCATACCAAGATGAACCTGCTCCCACCCAGTCCAGGCCTGCTTCTCCACCCCAGGTGATGTCACTGCCCTTCCAAGGCTTTCCACAGGCCCTCCCCTACCAAGGCTATGGCTACCAGGAGGTCCAGCAGCACAGGCAGCTCTTCCCAGTCCAAGCACAGGTACATCGGACGCCACCGGTGCCACAGATGCCATCGACGCCAGTCCTCACCCAGCTGCAGACCAGACAGCCCCACTACACTGCTCCTTCCTCCACCCCACAGCCAAGCCCAGCCTCAGAACATCTGTCATCGGTATTGGGGCTGACACCCCATGTCAGGGAGGAAGGGGCTCTCAACATCATGGGGCTGAGCCAGCTGTCTGAGAGCTTCCTAAACACACCATCCCCTGTTGTCCTCTTGGGGCCAGGCACCCCAGTGGCGCCTCAGACCAGCACTCCAGCAGCAGCCATCACCACAGCACCTGGACCCTTCACCCCTGAGACTGGGCACGCCTCCAAGTGACCAAGAAGAGTGCCAGAGACAGGGTGGCTACCTGTTGACTTTATTTTTGCTTTGGACACTTCACTTGGGTCATTTTTCTTTTACAGCTTGTTATTAAAAAAGATTATCTTCTCTTCACACACTTGCTTCATTTATTTTTGTAAATAAAGTCTTGGTGGAAACTTTTAGAAATGGTTTAAGCCTTTGCATGCTTGTGGGATGGGTTTAGATAGCAGTGGGATGGGCAGGGATACCTGTGGGATGGGTTAAGATAGCAGTGGGATGGGCAGGGATACTTGTAGGTTGGGTAATAGCTGTGGGATGGGTAGTAGGTGTGGGATGGGCAGGGATACCTTTGGAATGAGTAATAGCTGTGGGATAGATAAACCTCCAGTGCAAGCATAGTGGGACTCTATGGTCCATCCTCCCAGGTGCCACATCTATGGCCCTTTATTATCAATGATACTGTAATCAATCATCCACACATGTCAACATAAACACAACTCTTTATTAAATGCCCTGTTCATTGTAGGGCCAATCAACATAGATGGCCCAATCTCATCTGTGTGATGAGACAGGCTGAAGAAGCATCCATTAAGCATCTACCTTCCTGTATTGCCACTCCACTGCTCCAACTGGGGAGTTGCACCAGTGTTTCAGGAGGTTGCGCTGCTTCTTCCCTTCATGTGAAGCTTTGTTGGGACCTTGCACATCCACAGTGTCTATCAGGTTTCGCCCTTGCCTCCAATCCCTAGGCTCCATGTCCCCATTGCCTTGTTGGAGGACCACGAGCCTGTTCTGCAAGACTGGGTAGCTGGTGCGCATGAGATTGTGCAGAATGCCCAAGGTGTTCTCCACCACCCACCTTGCCCTGGACAGCCTGTAGTTGAAGATCCTCTCTTCATGGGTGAGGCATCTGGAAGTGTAGAGCTTCATGAGGTAGGTTCTGAGGGAGAAGGCGTCATCCCCCACGATGGAGTAGGGCACATCTTATGTCATTGGGCAGGGAGTCCTGATCTGGGAAGCCCATGATGAGGTTGCATTCCAGCCCCTCCTTGGGATGACTGGCGTAGTATACCTGGGCATCTGAAGATGACCCATTGCCTGAAGCATCGATGTGCAGAACTTGTAGTCAGCATCGACCATGGCGAAGACGATGATGCTGAAGAAGCCCTTGTAGTTTTGATAAGTGGACCGTAACTTGGCTGGAGCTTTGCAGGCCATGTGCTTGCCATCTATGGCTCCAACGGTGTGGGGGAAGTTCCACTTCTGATACCACTGTATGCAACTTTCTTCCACTTCACAATATCGTCCAGGTATTCTTCGATGATGGCCTACATCACTTCTCTGACCACAATGCTGATGGTGTTTTGTGGCACCCTCCAGCCGTACTGCATGCTCCTGTAGGTGCTCCCAGAAGCCAGGTGGTGCAGAGTCAGTGCCACCTTGAGCCCAGGGTCCAGGCTGGGCCAGAAGTTGGTGCTTTACTTGGTCAACCTGGGTCTCAGCCACTCCACAACTTCGTCAAATATGGCTGGAGGCATCCTCATGAAGTTCTGGAATGCACGACGGTCTTCGTTCCTCAGCTCCACCATCAGCTTGTTGTACAGTCCGTACTCTGCTCTTCTCCCGATCCATCTTGGGACCCAGACACTTCTTGGATGCCTTCTTTTCTTCCCCATAGAACAGGTGAAAGAGCCTGTAGAGGGCTTCGCACTGTTGTAGAATAATGGCGGCTACCAAAAGGAGTGTGTGGTGATCCATGGTGGAGATGACTGGATGCTGTGGAAGAGCAAGAGCCAGATGAAGTCTGAAGAGGTCAGCACCGCAGGGCTGCTGGACTGAAAGTGAGATCCGGGTGATTTCTCCCCCTTTTTATAGGAAATATAGGTTTTCCACTGGGTGTTCTTTTGCATCCTCTAGGCATCCTCTAGACATCCTTAATATTCGAGATAGGTCCTCTCTGCGAACGTTTTTTCCATGTTAAATGCTTTGTATGCGAGCTGCATCCGCTTTCATCCTCTCTCCATCCGTGCTACTAACGCTGCGTGTCCATTCCGCATCCGTTTCGCTTCCTCCCTATGTCCATTTTCCGCTGGAGTGGATTTGAGTTGCGCGGATGTGCAGCGGATGCCTAGCGGATATAGTGGATGCGTAACGTATGATGACGGACGTATAACAGATGTTCCCCATATGCATATCAGATGTATAATGGACCCATTGGATACTTTATCTGCTCCAAAGGTTTTGTGCAGCTCAAAACTTTTTGAGCTGAGGAAATGTCAGTAGACGGATGCTGGATGGATAGAGAGTATGAAAAATGGACGCAGTGAGTACAGAACGGATGCATCGCGTTAACCAACGGATGGCAAGTGTTTCTCTCCATTTTACATCCTCTTTCCATCTGTTGGTGCTGTGTGACATGGGCTTTCCCAAGTCGGTACCATAGGTATCATAATCAATGCTAGTGAGTGTGGGGTTTGCTCCCTTGTTATATACAGTGGCTTGCCCTGCCATATTGTTGGAAGTGTGATTTTTGCCATGGTTGTTAGAGTGGAGATTAGATTTTTGTTTTGGGTTAGGATCCTTTGGTAATTTCATTGGAATGGTGGCAAGTATATAGAATTCTAGAGAACTGCTTGAGAATTTGTTGATACTGGGCACTCAGGCAAATCAGCCACCAACAGGCACATAAAAAACATCTACATACTGTTCAGAAGAGGCATTCAAAAAGTCAAAAGGGAAACAGAGAGACCCAAACATTTCCTCCCTATCACTCAACATACAAATGAGCAGAGATTAACACCAAGATTAACAATCAAGAAATAAACAATATTCCAGTCAAGAAACCACTAATTCATTCAAACAAGCTCACAGTGAACAACAACCTAATGAAGGAACTCCACAATCACCCTCACCAATTCTGACAGACTACATAGAACATAGAATCACAGAGTTGGAATTGAAGGTCTTCTAGTCAACCACACTGCTCAAGCAGGAGGTATCATACCATTCCAGACAAACAGCTATCTAATCTCTTGAAAGCCTCCAGTGATCGAGCACCCACAACCTCTGAAAGTAAGCCATTTCACTGGCTAATTGTTCTCACTGTTAGGAAAATTCTCCTTAGTTCTAGGTTGCATCTTTCTTTGATTAGTTTACATAGTAGTATATAGTGAGGAAACCTCCCTCCCTTCTAGCAGAGATGATGCTACCTAATTGGGTAATGAAATGTCTTCAAGAAAATAACCTACTCGTATTTTCTCAAAATTGGAAAAATGAAAAAATTCTGATTTAAGAGGAGGCGATTAAAAAAAATAATGGAATGAGTAAATTGAAATTGGCAATTAGAGATCAAGAAGGAAAACAATATTATAAAATATGGGATTTATTTTACCAATGGCTAGATAAAAAAATAGAGAAGTGGAAGGCGGAGCTTCGTCTCGGTGCTACAGCTGAGATCTTGGGGCTCTGAGATCTCAGCTGATATTTTCACCCCTGGTCGGTCCTAACGGACCTAAACCATCCCGTAGAGACGGGGATCGTGAAGGGCACAGTCCCAGGATCCCAGAGATATCGCAAATCTCTGGTTTGATCCGGGAGAAGCCCTTTTGCTGGCGGTGGAAAGGCAGCCTCCAAAGCTGCTGAAGTCGGGACAGCTCCGAAAAGAAAG
>BLBF01000002.1:7227032-7298508 GCA_015471245.1 Laticauda colubrina | reverse complement strand
TATTCTATTCTATTCTATTCTATTCTATTCTATTCTATTCTATTCTATTCTATTCTATTCTATTCCATTCCATTCCATTCCATTCCATTCTGAACTTTGGCAGGCCTCTACCCTGCTAGCTGTAAGCATTGGAGTTTTTCCCTTCAACAGAAAAGAATGAGCTTCTGAAAACCAGGGTTTTCAAAAGGAATCCTTTATTGAAAGGGTTTTAAACTCAACACTAGACAAAGCAGAATCTAAGATGCTTCCAGACATACAGTCATAGATAAAGGAAGTTAAAACCCCTCCCCTTATTGAGATGTGGATTTAGTCAAACAAAGAACCAACATGTTAATTCGCCCCTCTCCTTCTCTGGGAACATATCTTGGCAGAGTTCCCAGGATAATCTTCCAGAACTGGAATTTTTATGGTCCCTTCTCATCTTGTTATCTCTTCAAGAGGTGACAAGTTTCGGGACATCTGGCTCCACTCCTCCAGTTGTATATCATATGCAAATTAAACAAAATCAATATAGGATTTAATATAGTCAGGTTACATCAAAAAGGATTATGTGTACCAACTCCCCCCCCTTCTTCTTCCATTGAATAATGGCAGATACATGGATTTGACACTAGTCTTCCTCAGAGCAATAAAAACTGAGATGGTTGGCTGTATAAAACTTTTAAATGAACAAACAAATAACAACCCCATCTCTCCTTTCTTAATCAGTCCAGAAGTTGCTCTTGAAACGAGAAGAAAAAAAAAATGATTCAAGGGTTGGTTGAGCTATAACCTCAATGTACTCTTGGTTGCTTTCAGTTAGAAGGTTTGGAGACAATAACATTTTGCATTTGTCCCCGAACTCCAAGCTGGGATTAGCTTGTTCACTGAGGCACAGGTGGACTTCTTCCTCCCTTGATTTGGTCATTAAAAATCCTCTATCTGCTTCAATACTTTCTCCCTAAGGCCCCTATCACCACTCTCTTTGTCAGTTATTAGGAGACAGGCAATTGGCCTTCTGAACTTATTACAGGCCTTTTTCTAATGATCTGATAATGACTGGAAGCCTAAGTTAAGCAGCCTGACAGATAATGATGTCAATTATGCAAAACAGAAATGATGGCTTCGACCCGAAGAGACTCCATCTGAGACCAGGAGGGGAAGAAAATAGAAAAGAAGAGGAGAGGCATATTTATTTATACTTTCTTTTATTAACTCCATCATCTTTGAGGACACTGTCAGAGGATGAAAAAGAGGGAGAGAAGGAAAGGACTTGTTGGTCTGTGGGGAAAACAACACACCTATAAAAACATTTTTAAAAAATAAAGAACAGAAAAAGTGGGAACGGATCAAAGCAGATGCACTAGGAAATTTTAAAACATGGTTTTAATTAGCTTTGCCTTTTTCTCCCTAAAAGTGGACATTTTACATTTGGGCAAATAGTTGTTTTTTGTGAGGTAAAATATATTTATTTGCTTTGGTATGTTAGAGGTAGAGTGATAAACAATTGAATTGTAGTAAATTTTAATACTTTTCTTGCAGATTCAGATTCTATACTTCGTTGAATTTTGGCCTTGTCTCATTTTAGACATGAAAGGTTTAATTTCCATAAACCATTATTTTTATTTATACATTACATTTCTATATCATCCAGCTCATGTAAGTGATTCAGGATTGGTTACAATAAAAACCATATCAGTGTAAAAGCAGAAATAAAAAACAAAAGTAACATTTCAAAGGTAAGGTTACAATATTAAAATGCATAGGCAAAGGAGTGGCAGAACCTAGAGTCTGGAGTCAAGAGGGGGCCTAGTCTAGAATCCCTACATAGCTACAAACGAACAAAGCCCAAATGTCCTTGGATTCTGTTGACCCTTTTTAACTCTAACCATTAGATGAGAGGATTCCTGTGCATAGGCATAAATCTGTTTATTTGGACCTTCAGGTGCGGATCTGACTTTTCTGCCTGACAAAAAATTAATGAAGTGGATATGCATCCCCACAGATGCATATCACTCTGACCTCCATGCCAATTGGCAGAGCTATGTCTTAAGTTTCTTTCTAAAAACCAGATGTATGGGGATAACCCCTAGGAATAAAATGTTCAGAGGGCTCTCTTCCTGAAACCTGCCAGTCAAAATTCTGATAGCAGATAAAATTTGTAGCTCAGAATTGAGGGGTCCTGGGTAGAGGTGGTATTCAGCAGGTCACCACACTATATAAAAGATGTTGAGACTCGAGAAAAAGTACAGAGAAGAGCAACCAGGATGATTAGGGGACTGGAGGCTAAAACATGCAACAAACGGTTTCAGGAACTGGGCATGGCTAGTCTAGTGAAGAGGACGGGGGGAGACATGATAGCAGTCTTCCAATATTTGAGGGCCTGCCACAGAGAGGAAGGAGTCAAGCTATTGTAAGGAACAATGGATGGAAACTGAACAAGGAGAGATTCAACCTGGAAATAAAGGCTAGGTCCAACTGGCCGATGGATGCAAAACATATGCATAAAGGACACAGTGGACGAGCAAAAGTTTGGGGGTGACTCCATCTGTTGTCATCCACTCCAAAAAGTAGTGAAAATTTGCATAAACAGAACAGAAAAGAATGGAAAAGAACGGACATGGGTAGTACGTAGGGATGTTCATAGGAAGCCTAGTGGATGACAGCGGATGGAAGCGGATGACACATCCAAAGGGCTTCCGGGGGAGAATTGCGAAGCAGATGCATAGCGGAAAGTGCGGATGCATAGCGGATGACGTGGATGCATCACGGACGCCTATCGGAAGCAAAGCGGATGCCACGCGGATGTATATCGGATGCAAAGGGTTCACTGTGCATGCGGGGAGTATGAATTGTGTCAGCTCCACGGATATAAAAGGATGGAGCTCGCACACAGTCAGCATTCAGAGGAAAGACATGCTGCCACATACATCTTCAAAGAACACCATGGTTCGTCAGTCAGGGAAGAAGAGGAAGCCGGTGCCTACTCATGCCAGCCCTGGCAAAAAGGACAGAACCAGCATCCCACCCCCTGGCACTGACTCTGAAGCTGCTGGTGCTGCTGGTGCTGCTGGTGCTGGTGCTGCTGGTGCTGCTGGTGCAGCTAGTGCTGCTGCTGCTGCTGCTGCTACTGCTGCTGCTGCTGCTGCTACTGCTGCTATGGTGGACCAGCCCCAAGGCCATCAAAGCTCTGCTGCTGAAGGCCCTGCTGCTCAAGCCCCTGAAGGCCCTGCCAGAGGGAGGAAGGGGCAAGGGAAGGAGAAGGAAGAGAGGAAACAGTACCCCGTTTCCAAGGACCATGAGGAGGAGGTGCTGGAATGGCTGAGGGAGAACGAGTACCTGTGGAGAAAGGGCCACAGACTCTATCGTGACACCAAGAAGAAAAAGGCAGCTTGGAGAGACAAGGCAGAGAGCCTGGGCTACACTGCAGATGTACACCTGGGATGGTGGAAGCACATACACACCTGGTATGGCAAGCTACACCTCAAAAAATCTGGGCAGGCCACTGTCAAGCTCACTGACCGGGAGATGTACATCATGGCCAAGTGCAGCTTCCTGGAGGGTGAGGTTCGCCACCAAGGAGCAGCCCCTGTGACACCCCTCTCCCTCAGACAGCCCACTGACAGCCAGTCCTTTTCCAGCCAGGAGCCAGCTACACTGTCCAGGCAGGTGTCTTCAGAGGGCCCACAGCAGAAGCAGAACTTCCAAATCCAGGCCCAGGTTCATTGCACGCCACAGATGCCACACCTTGCCCAGCTGCAGACCAGACAGCCCCACTACACTCCTCCTTCCTCCACCCAAAAGCCAAGCCTGTCAACGGAAAATCTGTCTTCAGTCTTGTGCCTGACATCCCAGGTACTTGATGAAGGGCCTCTCAACCTCACGGGACTGAGTCAGCTCTCAGAGAGCTTCCTGAACACACAATCCCCTGTTGTACTCTTGGGGCCAAGCACCCCAATGGCACCTCAGACCAGCACTCAAGCCACAGCCACCTCCACAGTCCCTGCCCGCTTAACAGCTGAGACCATGGACATGACTCAGAGTGACTGAGAATAGTGCCAGAGACTGAGTTGTTACTTGTTCACTTTATCTTTGCTTAAGACACTTTACTTGGTTCATTTTTCTTATTTAGTAAAGTCATACAGTTTCAAGGTTATCTTTGCTTGAGACACTTGGTTCATTTTTTTTACTTAATAAAGTGTTGGTGAAAACCTTGAACAAATGGTTAAGTCTTTGCATGCTTGTGGGATAGATAAGGATAGTTGTGGGATAGATAAACCTCAAGTGCAAGCATAGTGGGACTCTATGGTCCACCCTCCCAGCTGCCACACATATGGACCTTTATTATCAATAACAATTTAATCATTCATCAACACATTTTAAAATAAACAAAGCTCTTTATTAATGCCCTATTCATTGTAGGACCACTCAACATACATGGCACAATCTCATCAGTGTTATGAGACAGACTCAAGGAAGCATCCATTAATCATCTATCATCCTGTCTTGCCACTCCACTGCTCCAGCTGGGGAGTTGCACCAGTGTCATAGGAGGTTGCGCTGCATCTTCCCTTCATGTGAAGCTCTGTTGGGGCCTTGTACATCCACAGTGTCTATCAGGTTTCGTCCTTGCCTCCATTCACCAGGCTCCATGTCTCTATTCCCTTGTTGACAATCCACAAGTCTGTTCTGCAACACTGGGTAGCAGATGCGCATGAGATTGTGCAAGATGCAGCAAGCTTCCACTATGCACCTCACAGTCTCTGGGTGATGCTGCATGGTGGTGAGAAGTATCTGGAACCTGTTGGCCAGGATGCCAAAGGCATTCTCCACCACCCATCTTGCCCTGGACAGCCTGTAGTTGAAGATTCTCTCTTCACAGGTGAGGTATCTTGAAGTGTAGGGCTTCATGAGGTCGGCTCTGAGGGAGAAGGCATCATCACCAACGATGAAGTTGGGCACATCTTGTGTGTCATTGGGTAGGAGGTCTGGATCTGGAAAACCCATGATGAGGTTGCGTTCCAGCCCATCCTTGAGGTCACTGGCATTGTATACCTGGCTATCTGAAGCTGACCTGTTGCTTGAAGCATAAATGTACATGAACTTGTAGTCAGAATCAACCATGGCAAAGAGGATGATACTGAAGAAGCCCTTGTAGTTCTAATAAGAGGACCTTGAGTTGGCTGGAGCTTTGTAGGCCATGTGCTTCCCATCTATGGCTCCAACAGTGTGGGGAAACGTCCACCTCTGATACCACTCTTCTGAAAGTTTCCTCCAGCCTTGTTCAGTGGTGGGGCACTGGAGGAGCTCCTCCACGTATTCTTTGATGATGGCCTGCACCACTTCTCTGACCACTTTGCTGATGCTGTTGTGTGGCACTCTCCACGCATACTGCATGTTTTTGTATGTAGTTCCAGAGGCCAGGTGGCGCAGAGTCAGTGCCACCTTCAGTCCAGGGTCCAGGTTGGGATGGAAGTTGGTGCTCAGCTTGGTCAACCTGGGTCTCAGATTCTCTAAAAGTTCGTCAAACATGGCTGGTGGCATCTTCATGAAGTGATTGAATGCACGAGGGTCTTCATTCCTCAACTCCACCATCAACTGGTCATACAGTCCAAACTCCATTCTTCTCATGATCCATCCTCAGACCCACACAGCTCCTGGACATCTCCTTCTTCTCCTTGTGTATAAAGGTGAAACAGTCTGAAAAGGGTTTGGTTCTGGTGATGAATGATCGCAGCTACCATACGGACTGTGTCATGATCTATGGTGGAGAACAATGGATGATGTGGAAGACCAAGACCAAGGGTGAAGAGGTCTGTACACCATGGCTGCTGGACTCACACTGAGATCCAGGTGATTTTCTCCCCTTTTTTATGGGAAATATCAGTTGTCCGCTAGGTGTCCTTCTACATACTCTAGACATACTGCAGACATCCTAAATATCCGAGATACATCCTAGATACAAATGTTTTTTCCATTTTAATCCTTTATATACGAGATGCATATGCTACATCCTTTCTATTTCCGTGCGACTAATGCTGTGTGGACGTTCCGTGTACCTTTCATCTCCTCTCTCTTTCCATTTTTAACTGCAGTGGATGTGAGTTGCGAGGATGGCCAGAGGATGTTGAGAGGATTCAGCGGATGTTTAATGGATGATAACGGACATAGAATGTTTGTTGCCCGTATATGTTGTGGATGTACATCGTACGCGGTGGAAAGTTCATCCGTTCAAAAAATTTTGTGCAGCTCAAAACGTCTTGTGCGGATGAAATCACAGTGGATGGATGCTCAAGGGATAGAGCATATGCAACACGTATTCAGTGAGTACACAACAGATGCATCATGTTTTCCAATGGATGGCAAGCTTTTTTTAATGTTTTACATCCTCTTTGCATCCATTGGTGCAGTGGGAAAGGGGTTTAAGGAGACATTTTCTGACAGTGAGAACAATCAATCAATGGAACAGAAGTTGCCCTCAGAAGTTGTGAAAGCTTCAACACTGGAAGCTTTCAAGAAGAGATTGGACTGCCATTTGTCAGAAATGGTGTGTGTTCCATATTAACATACTTGAAATACCCTTTTCTGAATGGTCCATTAATGCCACTTGCTGATTGGTTCAAAAGCGTGAGACTGATTGGTTCACATTGCCTCCTTGTGATTGGCCTACCAGATAGGTGGGAGATTCAAAGAGCCATCACTGGCCGCGAGCCATGAGCAGCCACTATAAAAGAGGCTGCTGCGGCTCCACGGTTGGAATTGATGCAAGGAACCAAATACAAAGCTGAAAGTCACACTGGTCTCGAGTCTCTTTTTCCCATAATCAAACACTGGTGATGAGGTTGGGATTCTGAGACAAAGGAGACCAGTAGAGCACATGGCAACGAGGACTGACCAACCGATGAGATGGCCGGCAACAAGTCGCCATCTGCAACATTTGACCCAATGACAGAGGACTGGAAATCATACATCGACTGATTCCTCATGTTCCTCGAGAGCAACGATCTGCAAGGGATCTCTGATAAAAGGAAGAGAACCATGTTCCTGACACACTGTGGGCCCACAGTGTTCAAAATGGCCAAAGCATTGGCCAAACCTCAGGAAGTCAAACAGATAGAATGGCCAGAGTTGGACCGACTACTAAGAGCCCATTATGCACCAGGTGTCTCCAATCTCATTCGGAGACATGAATTTTATAAAAGAGACCAGAGAGAAAGTGAGAGTGTCAGGGAATTTGTAGTGGTTCTGAGGGACATTGGTGGTGCATGTGAGTTTCTCAATATGGACGAAGCCATGAGAGACCGTGTGGTCCTGGGACTGAGGGTTCTCACATTACAGAGCCGACTACTGAACTGGGCCAACATCACCGTTACCGAGGCCATCGCCGAGGCAACTGCAGCTGAAGCCACAAAGAAGTCAGCAGCAACCATGCAGAAAATGAATGCTGCGACCCAGCAAACATGGGCAGAAACAGGCCAACACCAAGAAAGGAAACCAGAGGGAAACCAAAAGACCACCACCACTACTGTATACCATGAGGACGTTGAGTCCTTATCCGAGACCGACGAGGAGATGAAGAGATACACAGACTCCAGTCGGAACGTTACAGACAAGAAAGGAGAGAACGCAAGTCAGGTTTCCAATGTGCTGGGTGCGGAGGAAACCACCCCCGATCTGAGTGCCATTTTCTAGACAATATTTGCCGCCACTGCGAGAAATGGGGACACATTGCTAGGGTCTGCCAAAATAAAAAGATCTACAGCCCTAGGCGATGAGACAGCACCACACCCCAGGACCTGAGACAGACAGACGGGGAACCATTGGAGCCTCGAAAGCAGAAATAAGCGGCTCATCAAACCCTACCGAAAGGAAGAGACCCATCAGACAATTACCATTGGGCATTCAAGCACGACAGATGCCCGTAAAGTACATGTACAGGTCAACATTGAAGGCCATCAGTGTAACATGGAAGTGGACTCTGGATCATACCTGTCAATGGTATCCTGGAACACCATTAAATGACTAATCTCCAGCATATGAAGAAGACAACTAGAAAACCAAAGATTGACTTTGATGGACTACCAGGGGAACAGGATCCTCATAGTTGGAGTTGGACATTTTCAAATAACCTTCAAGGAACACTCAGAAATCCTCCCATTGACGATGGTGGACAGAGATCACCCAAGCCTGCTGGGGCTAGAATGGTTTGCGCCTCTGGGGATCAAAGTGACCATCATAAACAGCGTCACTGAGGCATACTGGGAGGAGAGCCTGATGAAAGACTTCCAGGACGTTTTTGATGGGAAGCTAGGCAAGTACTGCGGGTTCCCTATTTCATTTAATTTGAACCCAAACATAGCACCAATCCGGTTAAAGTCATGGCGGGCTCCATTCACACTCAAGCCAAAGATCGATGAGCAATTGGATAATCTCATCGCACAGGGGTGCTGGAACAAATAGATCACGTGAGGTGGGAAATCCCAATTGTGACCCTGATAAAACCAGATGGATCCGTACGAATCTGCGGAGACTATAAGGCCACCCTTAACCACATGCTACAACAAAGCGCATACCCCTTCCCAGTGTTGCAACATCTATTACATTTGCTGGGGGGAGGAAAAATCTTCGCGAAGCTCGACCTGGCGCAGGCATACCAGCAATTGCCTGTTGATTCAGAAACAGCAGAGACACAAACCATTGTGACTCACAGGGGGGCATTTAAATGCAACAGGTTACAATTCGGAGTCAGTGTGGCCCCAGGGCTGTTCCAAAGCCTGATGGAATGTCTTTTACAAGGAATTAAAGGGGTGGTATCCTACTTCGATGACGTACTGGTAGCCGCTAAGAACAAAAAACAATTGGAAAGCCACCTCAGGGAAGTCCTAAAAAGATTTAAAGAGGCGGGACTCAAGGTGAAAAAAGAAAAATGCCAGCTGGCCACCGAGAAAGTTGAATTCCTGGGGTACCTAATGGACAAAGAAGGAATTCACCCCACCAAAAAGAAAAGAAAAGCCATAAAAGAAGCCCCCAGACCACAAAACAAAACAGAATTACAAGCATTTCTGGGACTCATTAATTTTTATAATGTCTTTTTGCCGTAGAAGGCCACAACAGCAGAGCCACTGCATAGACTCCGTGATAAGACAGCTACCTGGACCTGGGGCCGACGGGAAGAAGCCGCGTTCCAAGGAATAAAAGATCTGCTGACATCCAAATCGGTACTTATTCAATACAGCGAAACCCTACCGCTGACAGTGACATGCGATGCATCACCTTTTGGCATCGGGGCCATACTAAGCCACACACTACCAGATGGGAGAGAAGCACCAATCGCTTTCTACTCCAAGACGTTGTCTAAGGCAGAGAGGCACTATAGCCAGCTGGATAGAGAGGCACTAGCAGCAATCACCAGAGAAAAGCATTTCCACGAGTATCTCTATGGTAGGACTTTCTTACTCATTACTGACCACAAGCCACTCTTGGGGATACTTGCAGGGAACAAGACCACCCCAAACATATCGTCACCATGGATGGCAAGGTGGTCCGAATTCCTGGCTGCATATAACTACCAATTAATCCACCGGCCAGGGAAGAGCATATCACATGCAGACGCCTTGAGCCGTTCCCCCTGCTGGACATGGAAGATGACCCGGCACAGACAACATCCACACTACAAATAGAGACCTTGCCAAACCTACCCATAACCACATCAGACATTGCAAAAGAGACCGCTTGAGTCAGACAACTGCTGTGGATTTTAAACTGGGAAGGAAAAGGGTGGCTGGAAACCGATGACGGCGACACGTTTAAACCCTTCCAAACCTGACAAACTGAGCTATCGATATTCAAGGGATGTATACTGTGGGGAGATAGAGTTGTTTTTCCAAAAAAAATGCAGGAAAAAGTACTGTGCATGCTACATGAAGGACACCCGGGTATCATCAAAATGGAATCCCTGGCCAGGATGGTGGCCCGGGATGGACAAAGACATTGATACATGGGTAGGAACGTGCAACAAATGCCAAAAGTCCAGACCTACCCCCCCTCCCACACCTACCCTCGAGTGGGAGATACCCAGGGGGCCCTGGTTGAGAATCCATATAGATTTTGCTGGATCCACAAAGGAATATACATTTTTAATAATTGTCGACGCTTACTCCAACTGGTTGGAGGTCACAGTCATGCAGTCCACAACGACAGAAGCCATCATCAAACAGCTAAGAAAACTATTCACAATGAATGGGTTACCGGACTTGTTGGTCTCAGACAACGGGCTGCAGTTCACAGCGTTGTCATTCAAAAAAAAGCTGAAAGTCACACTGGTCTCGAGTCTCTTTTTCCTGTGATCAAACAGCGTGGGGGTCTCCTCTTTGGGTGGGGAGTTGGACTAGATGACTAGATCTAATCTAATGGATGAAAGACTGCAGGCAACTTTGAGGTTGTAGACCAGATCAGATGGAAGAGGAAGAGGAGGAGGAGGGGGAGGAGGAGGAAGATGAGGAGGAAGGTAAAATATATTTTGTATTGTTATCAATACAAAGTATGGACATACTATCAAAAGTTGAGTTCAACTCAAAGGAGATTTTATCTTCTATAGCCTGCAAGGCATCAGTGACAAGATCAATTCAGGATGGTATTTTTTTCAATTGCTAGAGCTCTAATCCCTTTTTGCATCATATTGCCACAGCAACTTATCCCATTGTTGACAACTTGCATTCTTTTGGAATGGTGAAGAAAAGCTGCATCTGTTAAGGGCCTGTCACATTGGCTGACAGATGCAAAACGTTTGTAAAAAGGACACAGCGGAAGAGAAAATGTTCCATCCATTGTTATCCGTTCTCAAAAGTGCCCCGAATTTGCATAACCAGAGCGGATAACAACGGAAAGGAATGGACGGGGGGGAGGATGTAGCCAGGATGCAAAACAGATGCTACACGGAAGCCTAACGGATGGAAGCGGATGGGAGCAGATGGCACATCCGCAGGGCTTCCGGGGGAGCACAGCAAAGCAGACGCGCAGTGGAAGGAATGGATGCAGAGCGGATGCCGAGTGGATACAGCGGATGCAGAGCGGAAGCCTAGTGGAAGCCTAGCGGATGCTTAGCGGATGCAAAGCGTTCACTGCGCATGCAGGGAGGATGAATTGCATCAGCCCCACAGATATAAAAGGAAGCAGCTCGCAAGCAGGTCACCATTCAGAGGAAAGACCTGCTGCCAGACACAGCTCCAGCCAGCCAGCCAGCCAACAACCATGGGGAAGAAGAAGAAGTCTGTGCCAACTCCTGCCAGCCCTGGCAAGAGGGACAGGGCCACCATCCCACCCCCTGGCCCTGACTCTGCTTCTGCTGGGGCTTCTGCTTGGGCTGCTCCTAGTGCTGGTGCTTTTGCTGGTGCTTACTCTGCTGGTGCTGCTCCTGGTGCTGGGGCTTCTGCTGGGGCTTACTCTGCTGGCACTGCTCCTGGTCCTGCTGGTGCTGCTGCTGGTGCTGCTGGTGCTGCTGCTGCTGGTGGTGGTGGTGCTGGTGCTGCTGGTGGTGCTGCTGGTCCTGCTTCTGCTGCTACTGTTGTTGTTGCTGCTGCTGCTACTGTTGGTGTGGTGGAGCAGCCCCTACAACCTCGAAGCCCCTCTGATGAGGGCCCATATGGCACTGCCAGAGGGAGGAAGAGGCAAACACATGAACAGGAGAGGAGGCAATACTCCATTGAAGAGGAACAAAAGGAGGAGGTGCTGGAATGGCTGAGGGAGAACGAGTATCTTTGGCGGAAGGGACACAGGCTCTATTGAGACACCAAGCAGAAGCAGGCTGCTTGGAGAGAGAAGGCGGAGAGCCTGGGCTACACTTTGGAGGTCCTCCTCGGCTGGTGGAAGCACATGCACACCTGGTACGGGAGGCTGCACCTCAAGAAATCTGGCCAGGCCATGGTCAAGCTGACGGACCGAGAGTCCTACATGATAGCCAAGTGCAGCTTCTTGGAGGGTGAGGTCAGCAACCGAGGAGCAGCCCCTCTCACAACCCTCTCTCTCAGGCAGCCCGCAGAAAGCCAGTCCTCTTCTGGCCAAGAGTCAGTGCCTGTGTCCAGGCAGGTATCTGTGGAGCATCCCACGATGGAGACCCCCCCGACAGCTGCACTGTGGTGATGGAGCACGTGGTGGAGCACGTGGAGGAACCCCTGATGCAGTGGGAGCAAGGAGAGGGCACTTCCACCAGAGATACAACCCACATCCACCCCCAGCTCCACCTCCACAGAAAGCAGGCAGAGAGGCAGACTGGAGGAGCAGAGCCACACTGTCCTTCTGGAGATCAGGGACACCATCAGGAGCAGCGTAGATCTCCTCTCTCAGCTAGTACACACCGACGTCCCATCCTCCAACTGCAAGCCCTTCCTCACCTATGTCAACCAGACCCTCTTGAACATGTCCGAATCACATTACCAGGGGATCAAGGATAGGATCACCGGTCTTCTTCACAACCCTCCAGACCCAGCTGAACCTGCTCCCACCCAGTCCAGGTCTGCTCCTCCAACCCAGGTGATGTCACTGCCCTTCCAAGGCTTTCCACAGGCCCTCACCTGCCAAGGCTACAGCTGCCAGGAGCTCCAGAAACACAGACAGCCCTTCCCAGTCCAGGCACAGGTACATCGAATGCCCCCGGTGCCACCGATGCCAGCCATGCCAGCCATGCCACCGATGCCACCGATGCCAGCCATGCCATAAATGCCAGCCATGCCACCATGCCACAGATGCAAGCCATGCCATGGATGCCACCCACGCCACAGATGCCACCCATGCCACAGATGCCACCCACGCCACAGATGCCACCCACGCCTCACCTCGCTCACCTGCAGACCAGACATCCCCACTACACTGCTCCTTCCTCCATCCCACAGCCAAGCCCGGCCTCAGAACATTTGTCATCAGTATTGGGGCTGACATCCCATGTCCTAGAGGAAGGGGCTCTCAACATCACAGGACTGAGCCAGCTCTCTGAGAGCTTCCTCCACACACCATCCCCTGTTGTCCTCTCGGGCACCCCAATGGTGCCTCAGACCAGCACTCGAGCAGCAGCCACCTCCACAGAACCTGGACCCTTCACCCCTGAGACTATGGGCATGCCTCAGAGTGACAGAGAAGAGTGCCACAGACTCGGTGGCTACCTGTTGACTTTATCTTTGCTTGGGACACTTGGGTCATTTTGCTTTTACAGCTTCACACACTTGCTTCATTTATTTTTGTCAATAAAGTCTTGGTGGAAACTTTTAGAAATGGTTTAAGCCTTTACATGCTTGTGGGATGGGTAAGGATAGCAGTGGGATGGAAGGGATACCTGTGGGATGGGTTAAGATAGCAGTGGGATGGGCAGGGATACCTTTGGGATGGGTAATAGCTGTGGGATGAGCAGGGATACATGTGCGATGGGCAGGGATACCTGTGGGATGGCTAATAGCTATGGGATAGATAAACCTCCAGTGCAAGCATAGTGGGACTGTATGGTCCACCATCCCAGCTGCCACACCTATGGCCCTTTATTATCAATAACAATTTAATCATTGATCCACACATTTCAACATAAACACAACTCTTTATTAAATGCCCTTTTCATTGTAGGACCACTCAACATACATGGCACAATCTCATCCATGTGATGAGACAGGCTGAAGGAAGCATCCATTATGCATCTACCATCCTGTCTTGCCACTCCACTGCTCCAGCTGGGGAGTTGCACCAGTGTTTCAGGAGGCTGCGCTCCTTCTTACCTTCACGTGAAGCTCTGTTGGGGCCTTGCATCATCCACAGTGTCTATCAGGTTTTGCCCTTGCCTCCATTCACCAGGCTCCATGTCCCCATTGCCTTGTTGGAGGTCCACAAGCCTGTTCTGCAACACTGGGTAGCGGGTGCGCATGAGATTGTGCAGGATGCAGCAAGCTTCCATGATCCTCCTCACGGTCTCTGGGCAATGCTACATGGTGGTGAGAAGTACCTGGAAGTTGTTGGCCAGGATGCCAAAGGCGTTTTCCACCACCCGCCTTGCCCTGGACAGCCTGTAGTTGAAGATCCTCTCTTCACGGGTGAGGCATCTTGAAGTGTAGGGCTTCATGAGGTAGGTTCTGAGGGAGAAGGCATCATCCCCCACGATGAAGTAGGGCACATCTTGTGTGTCATTGGGCAGGGGGTCTGGATCTGGGAAGCCCATGATGAGGTTGCATTCCAGCCCCTCCTTGAGGTGACTGGCATTGTATACCTGGGCATCTGAAGATGAGCCGTTGCCTGAAGCATTGATGTACATGAACCTGTCGTCAGCATTGCCCATGGCGAAGAGGATGATGCTGAAGAAGCCCTTGTAGTTTTGATAAGTGGACCCTGACTTGGCTGGAACTTTGCAGGCCACGTGCTTGCAATCTATGGCTCCAACGGTGTGGGGGAAGTTCCACTTCTGATACCACTGCTCTGCAACTTTCTTCTAGCCTTCTTCAGTGGAGGGGCAGTGGAGGAGCTCCTCCAGGTATTCTTCGATGATGGCCTGCACTACTTCTCTGACCACAATGCTGATGGTGTTTTGTGGCACAGGAGCAGCCATACTGCATGCTCCTGTACGTGGTCCCGCAGGCCAGGTGGCACAGAGTCACTGCCACCTTGAGCCCAGGGTCCATGCTGGCTGGAAGTTGGTCCTCTGCTTGGTCAACCTGGGTCTCAGCCACTCCACAACTTTGTCAAACATGGCTGGCGGCATCCTCATGAAGTTCTGGAATGGATGAGGTTCAGCTTGTTGTACAATCCGTACTCTGTTCTTCTGACGATCCATCTTCGGACCCAGACACTTCTTGGCCACCTCCTTTTCTTCGCGTAGAACAGTTGAAAGAGCCTGTAGATGGCTTCGCACTGTTGTAGAATGATAGTGGCTACCAAAAGGAGTGTGTGATGATCCGTGGTGGAGATGACTGGATGCTGTGGAAGAACAAGAGCCAGATGAAGGCTGAAGAGGTCTGCACTGCGGGGCTGCTGGACTGAAAGTGAGATCCAGGTGAGTTCCTCCCCCTTTTTATAGGAAATATAGGTTTTCCGCTAGATGTCCTTTTGCATCCTCTAGACATCCTGCAGACATCCTAAATATCCGTCCCCTATACAAACGTTTTTTCCGTTTTAATGCTTTGTATGCGAGCTGCATCTGCTTTCATCCTTTCTCCGTCCATGCTACTAATGCTTTGTGTCTGTTCCCTATCCGTTTCACTTCCTCCCTGTGTCCATTTTCTGCTGGAGCGGATGCAAGTTGCGCGGATGTGTAGTGGATGCCTAGCGGATATAGCGGATGCGTAATGGATGACGATGGATGTAGAACGGATGTTCCCCGTATGCATTGCGGATGCAGAACGGACGCGTTGGATAAATTTTCCACTCAAAAAGTTTTGTGCAGCTCAAAACTTTTTGAGCGGATGAAATGTCAGTGGACAGATGCTGGAAGGATAGAGAGGATGAAAAACAGATGCAGTGAGTAAAGAACGGAAGCATCGTGTTAACCAACGGAAACACCAAGTGTTTCTCTCCGTTTTACATCCTCTTTCCATCCGTTGGTGCAGTGTGACATGGGCTTTAGATTTCTGCTAGTAAGTGAGTATTTTAAAACAGTGTTGGCATCTTGGAATTATCTGACCATATTCACAGACATAATTATGATTTCTTTAATGTGCATTTTATGGTATTTATTTATTGTTTATATTGAATTAATCCCTCCATCCATCCATTCAATCAATTTATATGGCCATCATCTCAGTCAATGACTCATTTATTTGGCTGGATGTTTGTGGACAAGAAAAGTTGACTTTCTGTTTGGGCTGTTGTGAGGATCTTAAAGGATAAGAGAGAAATAATGATATCATTATAGTTGCTACATAGTCAGCCAGATATTTGGACTTGATTTGAAATTTTTATTCAGCTATAAAAAGAGGAGCTGAGATAGGCCGATAGTGTTAAAAGTATCAATGTAGCATATAAGCTATTCCAACAAAACTGCCTTTTGCAATTGACTAATGGGGACTTTGTCTATACTGATGGTATTCAAGTGGTGCTCCAGATATTCTGAGATTGTATCCGTCCCAAAGGTGCTATTGCAAAAAGGCAACTGGACTTTCTTGATTTGTTTTCCCTTTGAAAACGTTTTGCTTCTCATCCAAGAAGTTTCTTCAGTTCTAACTGACTGATGGGAACTGGAAGGATTTATATTTTGTTCCAATCATCTGGTTAATAAGCTTCTTGAATGAGAAAAGTTTTCAAAGGAAAAAAAACAAAAACAAATCCCAATTGCTTTTGGAAAAGCACCTTTGGAACAACAATGACATGGATGCCTGAGAACCTCCATAGATGATTGCACTCAAAGCACCTATCATTATTGGTACTATCTTTGCTTTCTTTTACACAGTAGTTCTATTTGCAGGTCTTTTTAGTTTGTAACTTTCTCTTCTCTTCTACTGTCTCCAGGTACTGCAATGTCCGCTATCCAGCTTCCTTATCAGCAATTAAAGAAAAATAGAGTTGGAATGGTTGTCTGGAATGGTATAGGATCGACTGCATGGATGTTGAACTAGGTCCATTCCAGCTTTATGATTATATGTTTTACTATGGTAAGACTTAAATTCCTGTTGAAAACTGATCTTTGTATGAGCCATGGTAGCACAGTGGTTAGAATGCAGTACTGTCCATTCACTGACAGATGTGTAAATGTGCTACCCCTAACAATCTGGGTCCTCATTTTACTGACCTTGGGAGGATGGCAGGTCAACATCAGTTATCAGGACTCCAGGCTGTGGGCAGAATTTCCCTGAAATAGCTATGGTGGCACAGTGGTTAGAATGCAGTACTGCAGGCTATGTCTGCTGTCAGCTGCCTGCAATTTGGCAGTTCAAGTCTCACCGGTTCAAGATTGACTCAGCCTTCCATCCTTCCAATTTGAGTAAAATGAGGAACCAGATTGTTAGGGGCAATAGGCTGACTCTTTAACTGCTTAGAGTGGGTTGTAAATCACTGTGAAGCAGTATATAAGTCTAAGTGCTACTACTATTGCTATCCTGATCAAAGCATTCCTAATCTGAGGACTGATGGGTTTTCCTTTCCTTTCTGCTCTCTTCATCAATATGTTTTATTAAATTGTATTGTTTTGTGTTGTTTATACTGTTTTATGGTGTATCTGATTGCTGTTTTTTCTTGTAAACTGCCCTGTGATGCTTTGGCACATGAAACAGTATATAAATATATTAATGAAATGAAATCTGAAACAGCTGTGACAATCCTAGAGTTATTTATTCAGAAAAAATATGTCTACCAGGAGCCCGAGAAAACTATCCTCTGGTTAAATGTAATAATCCATGGTTTACTGCTTATGTGCATTAGATGTATAAATGAACTGAAGCAAATAAATGTGGCATAAAATGGAATGAAAAATTACTGGGATGGTGGTCAGCTCTCCTGTAGAAAGCATTGCCTTAATATCAAAGAGCAAAATTGTTCCATTAACAGTTTACGATAATGTGTTAATGGATATTGTAAACACCTGTGATATTCTTGTGATATGAAACTTCATGGGGGTAGGTAAGAATTGGAGACCCATATATACAACAGTTACTTAACTGTGCAAGCAATTGCACATTAGATCAAATGTGCATGCAATTTCAATTTGTAACAGTGATTTGGCTATATATTTATTCTTTATTAATATTCTTAGGGCTCTCACCCAGAGAGAAGGCCTTAAGGGAGACACAACATGCCAAGAAAGAATCAAATCAGAAAAATAAATAGAAGAATGCAATCACTATTCTCAGTAGCGGTAACATTAAGTAAGAATTAAATTACAAGCAAAAGCATACCAAAATAAGACATAGAAAAGAAACAGACAAAAAGTCATACCAGACCGCAGATCCATAAAACCTGGCAGATTTTGAAAATACCTTTAAGAAGAAAAGAAGGGCTGTGCAAAATTATTAGTCAAGTTTTGAAAGCCATTTGAAAGCATTTTGACTCAATCTCCAAACCAAATTAACTTTCCAAAAAGAAGTAGAATATTGGATTGAAAAATCAGATTTGAATCAGTTGCCAACAAATCCATCTGTCAATTCAGAAATGGATTGGGGTAATCCTATCAACTGGATTTTCTTAATAAAGTCCAATTTCTGTTTCCAATTGAACAGATGATTCAAATTGGATCAGAGCACATCTACACACCTGTCATTGGATGAACGGTGGAGAAGATGCTTTTCCAAAGAAATGTGTGGCAAACTTTTAAGTGACATAGTTCAAAAGGCCAAAGTTCAGTTCTTTATTTGTTCATACCCTATAGACAGTTCTTGCCAGACTAAACCTATTTCATTCTAACCCTAAGAGATTTATCCTAGAAGATTCAAGGCAGTAACTATCTTAACTCTCTTCCTCTGATAACAGCTCTGGGATGGGCTGTCTCTTGTCTCCCCCTCTCCTTTGGAATATACTCTCTCCTTTCTTTGGCTTCACTGTAGTCCATCACAAAACTTCCTTCTCTGTAAACAGAATCCATCACACCTATGGGATGAATCTGTCTCCCCCCAAAAAAGAGATATGGAGCCATCATTTTCTGACACAAAGTTCTTCTTCACCTCTTCAGAATAGTCTTGTTGATGATTGTTCACAACTCCACTACCAAATTTAATGACTAGTCTGTCACACATTCTTACAATAATCATGGTCCAGTGAGTCTCAGCTCTTTATTTATCCAACTGACTTGCAAATATATTTTTTAAACATTTTGTAGTATTCAACTGCCATATTTCTCATTTTTGATTATTTTTACTTTTGCAAAAAGTTGAGCAAGACTATTTCTAGAGTTGCAATACATTTGATTCTTTAGCAGAAAAAAAAAAGAGCTTTGTTGGGTGGTACTGCAAAAGAAAATTTACTTTTGCCCCCATGAATGCAGTAGACTCTATCTGTGAGCTCAGTCAGGCTCTGGAGCAGCTGCCAGAGCAAGACTAGCCAATGTGATAACATCCACTTCCAGACAAAAATGTCCCCTCCTACCTTTATCATTGCCCCTTACAAAAAAGCCCAAGGACACAGGTTTTTCATTTATGGTATAATTAAAAAAGAAAGGGTTTATGCACCTGAAGTCACAAAAGAAAGCCAAGGTTGCTGAATATATTTTTTAAAATCTAATCTTTGAAACACCTAAAGACTCAGGTGCTTTTTGCTTTTCTGACAGGAGAAAGGGAGGGGAGGAAAGGGAAGGGAAATCAATAGAGAAGGAAAGGGAATATAAGGCAAGGGAAAGAGGATGGGAAAGGAAGGAGAAAAAAAGGGAAGGGAAGGGAAGGGAAGGGAAGGAGAAAGAGAAGGGAAAAGGAATTTTGATATGAAGAGACACTATGGAAAAAAAGGCAATATCTTGAGGGAAGTCACCCCACCTAGAATGAAATAGTTTGAGAAATATTAAAAAGGCAGAATATTACATTTCCATGGATGATAAAAGAAGAAATCTGTTTTAAAGATAGAAAGCAGCTCCCTGCCCCCAGCAAATATTTGGTGCTCATTGAGAAGGACTGGGTCAGCCTATCTACAAGACAAAAGACTTCAGCTCCAGGATGATGGGATTAAGACATGACTCTCCTGGAAATAATAGGATTACCTAGCAGCAGAGCTCACCGCATTGCACAGTCACCTGGGGACATTGCATCATCCTCCAGGCTTCAAGCAAACTTGATTCAGGCAAACATGACCCCACATGACCCCATGGGAGTCTGACTACAGTCAATAGAATACATGCTTTTACCACAGGAACAGGTAGCTCAAGGGCAAGGCCCAAGAGAATGTAGAAATAGCCCCAAATCTCCACTCCATATGGTCATCTGCCCAGGACTTCAAACCCATGTGATTCTGTCTATCAATAAAACTATCTTTCCTATCAGCCTCCATGTTTCCAGTGTCTTTCTGCTCACTTGGAACTGAACCAGATGGATATTTCTTCTAACACTATATAACTTCTATCATGGCACTACACCATTCCCCTGAAGAAATAAGTTTGTCACCAAATGTAAAAGAGGACATTTGATAGGAATCCAGAATATAGGAATCTAGAAGACCCCTTAATATGTTTAGATGGATGCAGCTTCAAAGGAAACATTTCCAAGATTCTAAGTATGATGGACCAATAGTTTCCTTTCAGACAGAAACTCTATTTATTTGTTAATCAGAGCTCAGCTGCTGTTCACCCATTACCATTTATTTTCCTGCTTTGCACATGGATTCATTAACAAGCAGAGGGTAGGCAGAGTCAAGCTAGGAGTCCAATTATTATCAAACTTCATTTACTCTAAAAAATGTGGCTCAGGGTTACAGAGAGTTGCAAGTGTGTTTGTTATTTAGCTTGAGGAATTTTTTTTCCTTTCAGTCATGCACCTGAGCTTAGGCAAATGTGACCAGATATAGTTCGACCTAAGATAGCTTTCCACACTTGAGAGGAAGGCTATGTGACAAGCTTTTCAACCTGATTGCCAACGTGCATTCATCAGTGTTTTTGCCTTTCCCCCTAATCCCCCAAAAGACACTTGATCAAGAATAGGATTTTCTGATGCTTGCTTTAATGAAATTCCTGAAAGAAACAACCTCACAGTATCAGCAAGAATCACAATATACTGTATATCAGAGGGATCTCCAACCTTAGGAACTTTAAGCTTGGTGGACCTCAACTCCCAGAATTCCCTCGCCGGTTTCTAAGAGTGGAAATCCTCCAGGCAGGGGTGGGATTCTACCTGGTCAGACCAGTTCTATAGAACCTATTGTTACGATTCTGCACAGTTAGGAAAACCCGCAAATTGTGCCACTGGCTGTTCCCTCCCCTCCCCTCCCCTCCCCTCCCCATCAAGCTTGCCTGCTAAGTTGCTATTTTTCCTTTCCTCCCCCCCCCCAACCATCAGCTGTTCTGCTGTGCCAGGAGAAAGCAGGAAATTGTTGGATTTCTGAACTGAAGCTTCTCTTTTTCAGTGCAGCCTCAGGCAGCAGATTGCAGAATTGTAGATCTCTGAATGAATCTGTGATTCTGTGAGCAACTCAATCTGCCTGCCTGCTTTGACTGATTTTGGGTAAAAGTTGCTCTTTTTTAAAATAAAAAAAAAAATCAATATTTACATTAATATTTATAATATTTACATACAACCCATGCCCATCCAGTCACATGACCACCAAGCCATGCCCAGTCAGCAAGCCATGCCCAATCAATCACATGCCCACCAAGCCACACCCACAAATTAGGTAACATCCACAAAACTGGTTGTTAAGAAATTTGAATCCCACCCCTCCCTCCAGCCTTAAAGTTACCAAAGTTGGAAACCCCTGCTGTCTATATGAATGCCACAGTAATTCCACACTAACATAACTAGATCACAGGCAAATTTATTCAAAAAACAACACAAGTCCCTATCATGCAGTCCTCAACTTATGACTACATTTGGGACCAAAATTTCCAATGTGAGACAAAGCGGTTATTGTGAGTTAGGTCTGATTATTTTTAATGTTTCTTCCATGGATGTTAAGTGAACTATGGCCATTGTTAAGTGAACCTGAGGTCATGTTAAGTCAATCTGGTTCCCCACCATTGATTTTGCTTGTTGGAGAGTCGCACATGGCCATCACATAATTGTAAATTCATGACAGTGGCCAAGTGTCCAAATTTTAATCACGTGACTGTAGGGAGGCTGTCATGGTCATAAGTCAGAAAATCAGTAATAAGTCACTCTTTCTCAGGGTTACTGTTAACTTGTGGCTAAACAAATGGTTATAAGTCAAGGACTATCTGTATACTACCATATAGAGCCATTTTGATGTAGTAGTTAAGACACCAGGCTAGAAATCAGGAGACCATCAGCTCTAGTCCTGCCTTAGGCAAAATGCCAGCTGGGCAGCCTTGGGTCAATTATCAGGAGACTATAAGTTTGAGTCCTGCCTCAGGCGTGTAAGCTGGCTGGGTGACTTTGAGCCAATCACTGTGTCTCAAGCAGGCAATGAAAATCTATTTGAAAAAAAAAATCCTGCCAAGAAAACCTTAGTGACCAGATGTCAAGATGGATTTGAAGGCACAAACATATTCATGGAAATGTTTGGAAGACCCCAGTTCTGCTTCGAACCCGCAAACGTTCATTGTTCCTGAATGCATGGAAGGACTACATATTACACTTCTATCCCTATCACCCAGTGGTGCATTTCAAATTTTTTTAACACTGGTTTGATGGGTATGGCTTGGTGGGTGTGCTGTGTGTGTGCCAAATGAGCACTTTGCACAGGTGTAGAGGCATTTTGACTTGCCTCCTGCAATCCTGCACTCTCCCTGTCACTTCAGCAGCTGCTGCGCGGCAATCTGTTGTGCCATGCAAAACAGCTGTGCTTCAAAAGCAGGACATAACAGTTAGTATGGGAGTCTGGGTGGGCGGACGGGCCCAACAGCAGAGCATCAGAGCGGACCAGTTTGATCACTGCTTATTGGTACTACTGACTTGGCAGAACTGGGCCGAACCAGTAGAATACCACCATTGCTATCACCCAGACAAGATATGCAGCCCAATGGTAAAAAGAAAAAAAAAAGCATTTCTCAAACAATAATAACAAACGGTAAAACAGAGGTGCTTGCAGAAAACAAGTAAGATGAGATTTTGAACTCTACTGCTGCTAGTCCTTAACAAAGAAACTCAGGCTGAAAAAAAGAACAGTGGCAATAGGTTGCTTAAGAATGAGAAATTCTATTGTAGATTCCTGGGGGAGAAACATGTTTGTGGTTTTATCAGCTGCTTTTGTCAGGAACAGACCTGTTATATCTCTGCCAGGTTAGAGCATGGAAATAATGGCCTTCAAATATACAACTGCATAAAATCATGTTCTTAAAACATTTCCACCATGAAATGTCAGGGTTAATCACATACTACAGCTGGGAGTTGCTGGCCCCAATTAGAATATGACATTTGTAATAATGTTAGGAAGGCATTACCCAAATAATGGGCTGAAACCGGGCAAGTCAGCTCATGCACCATGAAGAGAATAATGACTCTCTATTTTCAGCAAAATAGGGGAGAAAAGAATAGGATAAATTATTTCTGGCCAATGATTTGTTTATGAAGTTCTAAAATGCCAAGCAAATACTACATGGAACAAAGGCTGCAAACCTTCTTACAAAGCAATAATTTCTATGGATCTCCCCGAGAATCCATTTCTACACACTGCAAGTCTGCAACCACAGGTGTTTGCAGCAAAAGGTGCATTTCCAATAATTTCCTGTTTTTCCCTGGAATGGTAGCAGTAGTGGGATTCAAAAAAATTTACTACCAGCTTGGTGGGCATGGTATGGCTTGGTGGGTGAGGCAGGGGAAGGATACTGCAAGATCTCCATTCCCTCCCCATTCCTGGGGGAAGGTTACTGCAAAATCCCATTCCCTCCCCACCCCACTAACCTGCTTTCCAGTTCTGTTTTCCTGTGCAGGGCAACAAAAGAAGACCCAGTCAATCAGCTGGGACCCAGGAAGCAGAGAATAAGGGGGCAGGGCCAGTCAGAGGTGGTATTTGCCTGTTCTCCAAACTACTCAACTAATCAAACTACTCAAAATTTTTGCTATCAGTTCTCCACAACTGGTCAGAACTTGCTGAATACCACCTCTGGGTGGTAGTTGGAATGTGGTTTAATATTTTGGTCCAGGTATTGTGTTCAGGGAGACCCAGTTATTTTAAGGAAGACTGCAAAAGTACTGTATTTTTATAGGCCTCCTGATAGCAATAGCACTTGGACTTATATACTGTTTTACAGCCCTCTCTAAGCGGTTTTACAGGGTCAGCCTATTTCCCCCAACAATCTGGGTTCTCATTTTACCCACCTCAGAAGGATGGAAGGCTGAGTCAACTTTGAACCTGGTAGGATTTGAACTGCCAAATTGCAGGCATCCGGCAGTCAGCAGAAGTGGCCTGCAGTACTGCACTCTAACCACTGCACCACCAAGGCTCATCAAATGTTTAGGATACTAGCCTAATTTATCAGGTTGAAATAACAATAGCAAAAACATTTAGGCTCATATACTGTCCCACAGTATTCTACAGCACTTTCTGGGGGTTGACAATGTAAATATTATTTGCATATTACCCCCAACAATCTGGATCCTCATTTTATTGACTTTGGAAGGATAGAAGGTCAACCTTGACCCCTATCAGGATTGAACTCCAGGCTGTGGGCAGAATTTCCCTGTAACTGCCGTGGTGGCACTGTGGTTAGAATGCAGTACTGAAGGCTACTTCTGCTGACTGCTGGCTACCAGCAGTTCTGCAGTTTGAGTCTCACAGGCTCAAGGTTGACTCAGCCTTCCATCTTTCTGAGGTCGGTAAAATGAAGACCCTGATTGTTGGGGGTAATATGCTGACACTGTAAACCATGTAGAGAAAGCTGTAAAGCACTGTGAATTGGTATGTAAGGCTAAGTGCTATTCCTATTGCTGCACTTAAACCACTGTGCCACAAGGGCTCCTTGCAACCAGAATAACACTATGAGCAGCCCAATGCAGTTTCTTTCTTGTTGATCACTTATGTACAAGAATCTTGCCATACTCACCACATTCTCTTGGGAACTGAAAATGGCTAGACAAAGGCTTCATTAGTCTAGCCTATATCACTTCCTCCTCAGAGAAACTCCATATGCCATCAGCTCTTTCTCCTCAGTCTCCTTTAGGCTGTAATTACACCACAAATTTCATATCAGGCAGTACCCTCACTCCTTAATCTACATAACTATGAAGTAGTCATACTCTGATACTCTGATATTCATGACTCTTGTATCTTTTCTTTTAGGTGCACTGAGAGCATTTGCACCAATACAAATTCCTTGTACGTCCAATCACACTTGGCAAATAATGACTTCTCTTCTCTTCTCTTCTCTTCTCTTCTCTCTCTTCTCTTCTCTTCTCTTCTCTTCTCTTCTCTTCTCTTCTCTTCTCTTCTCTTCTCTTCTCTTCTCGTCCTTTTATTAGGATCTGCTGAACAAATTCTAGACTTCTTCTGCAGTCAGGATTAGGCCTGGCCAAAGCTGTTTAAATAGTTTCTGTGAAATTTGTGCCAAATGGATAATAGAATTGTTGGAAGGGAGCTTGGAGGTCTTCTAGTCCAATCCCCGACTCAGTCAGGAAATCCTATATCATTTCAGCCAAATGGTAGTACAATCTCTTCTTAAAAACTTCCAATGTTGGAGTACCCACAACTTTTGGAGGCAAGTTGTTCCAGTGATTAATTGTTCTAACTGTCAGGAAATTTCTTCTTAGTTCTAGATTGCTTCTCTCCTTGATTAGTTTCCATATATTCAGGGGTGGGTTTCTACCAGTTTGCACCTATTCGCTAGAACTGGTTGTTAACATTCTAAGCAGTTCAGAGAACCGGTTGTTGGAAGAAATTACTGGCCTAATCCTGTAAGCAAGGCAGGAAGGAAACATTCTGGTGTTGCTTACAGAAACTGCCTCTCTGTTAACCCTTATTACATTCTTGGAGATTGGATGGACAACCATTTGTCTTAAATGGTATAAATTTTCTTGAGCAGTGGGACAGCAGGTTTCCTGAGCAGAGGGTTTCCTGAGCAAGGGGTTGGACTAGAAGACTTCAAAGGTCCCTTCCAACTCTGTTATTGTCAACACTAAAGTGAACCTGGCTGAGGCCCTCTTTGAGGCTTCATGGTTGTAGAGGGGGAGAAAGGGAGGGGGAAAATTAGATAACTCAGCTTTGCCCTCAAAATAAAGTTTTCTTCTGGGAACCAAGGCCATTCCAATAGGTGGCTGAGAAGAGGAGGAATGGAGTAACCAGGCAACCTGTCAGCACTACTATTGCACAACGTGACCAGTGACCTGGGGGGAAAGGGAAACTTTTCGCTTTTCAATTAGGTGAAAACCACAGGAACTTTCAGAGTCAGTTTTGATGTATCCAATACATTGTTCTTTGAGGAATCTACCTGCCACAAAGTTCTGCTTTCAATGGACGCATTAATTGGAAAATTGACAGTTATTCTGTTAAATATTGTGCTAGTCCATTTTCATTGCTCTACATGACATAAGGGGGATTTAAGTTCAGGTTAATAAAGCTTTATAAACTGACATATCCCAAAATGCAACTGCTGTCATTTATATTTCCTTCTTGGACAGCAGCTTCCACTGTATTGTTCAACCATGGAGATGATCATATTTCTTTGGGTCAGCCTTATTATTTTGCTCACTTTGCATACAGTACTGGCTTTTAATGAACCATAGCCTGCTTCCAATTTATCCCAGCTGATCACAAAGTGGTCCTGCTGCAGCTTGCCCAGGCTTAATGAGATTTCATCTCAGAAGTGACCTTGCATCCTTTGTCATAGCTGAAACAGCTTAGTTTCTCAGAAATACTAATTTCACCACCATTCAAAATTAAAAATGAGTTGAATTTGAAAACTATTATAAGGATCAGAGTTCCCTTTTTTATCTGCTCCTGTTGGTTGATTAAAAAAAAATTCCAGTGATGATATGGTTGATCTTCCTGAATTAATTGTATCATTTTGTACTTCAATCCACCTATACTAGAGAAGTGAATTCTGAATTCTGTAATTAATTCTGAATTCTATACCAGTGTCTTCCTTAATTCTATACTTGAGAATTGAATTCTGAATTCTACAATTAAGTCTGTATTCAGTGCTGACATCTATCTCAAAATATTTATCAGCTCAAAAGATAACACAAACATATAAATTTTAGGGTAGGATATATACCAATAAATGTATTGGGAGACTCTAAATGAAATGTGGATTTTCTTTGTTTTTTAATGAATGAATGATTTGAAATATGACTGCATGATTAAAAAGTAAATTCTTTAACTGGTCCCTCTTAAATTAGGAACAGTAGGAGGTTTTTTGGTAGCAGCCACATGTTAATTTTGAATAAAATATCAGAAGTTTCACTTAAAATATGGATTGAATCATCTCTGTCAAATAAATAGAGTCAACATGGGTTTGTCAAAAACAGAATATGCCAGGCAAATCTTGTTTCTTTCTTTAACAAAATGACTAAAATGGTGGACCAGCAAAATGCAGTGGGCATAGTATTGTTGGATTTCAACAAGGCATTTGACAAAGTCGACCACAACCTACTTCTTGGTAAACTAGTACAATGTGGAATAGACAACATCACTGCCAGATGGATTTGTAACTGGCTGACAAGCCATACTCAAGTCCTTAATGGGACTTCAGCTACATGGAAAGAAGGAGGCAGTAGGGTACCACAAGGTTCCATTTTAGGCCCAGTACTCTTCAACATCTTCATAAATGATTAAAATGAGGGAATAGAAGGGAAGAAGAACATGTCAGATTTGCAGATGACACTAAACTGGCAGGAACAGCCAACACCCCAGAAGATAAGCTCTGCCAGTCTGATCTCTTAAGGAAAGAAAGGCCCTTGACTCCATTTGATTGAAATGATAGGTTTTTTTTTACAAAAATATGTTTGTTGCAATTGAGTTAGACTAGAACTAAATTTCCCATGCTCAAAAGATACAGAAAATTTATCTACAACCTAGTCCTCCCCTATGACCAGTCCATCTTCAGCCAGTAAGACTCCACCTAGGAGTTTAGAGAATGTTGAGGTGATTAGAGTAATTTACATTGTTTCTCAGGGTGCACGGCCTTGGGTGCAGCCACAAATTTGTTCTGAGCTTTCCTGTTGTTGTCAAGCTGTCATCTCCCCTCCCCATTTCCCATCACAGACACATGCAGGTTGATTTCCCATTTGTTCTACCCATGTCCACTTCCTCCCTCCTCACCTTTGATGCCAGGATGCCGGCAAGGCACCAAGGTGAAGAGGGCAGACCTGACAAGCTCAAGATCCAGATGGATCTCAACAGACTTGAACACTGGGATATATTTCTTACACAAGAACTGGAAACCCTAAGATGTGGCCCAACAGAGGATATAAAGGGCCTCTCAGCATCTTGCCTCTTCTTCTTTTCCTTCACTCAACATCTTGAAATATGTGATCGTCCTTTTCATTTTGTAGCTCCAAGCCATGCGGTCCTCACCACCATTAAACCATCTTTCCAAGCAATCTCCATGTTTCCAGTGTCTTTCTTCCCCATTTGGAACTGAACCCAGAAGGAAATTTATCTAACACACTTGAAATCAAATGTACAGGAACAAATTAAATGAAACCTGGCTCAATAGCGGTAACTGTAGGAGGGATTTAGGAGTCCTAGTGGACAATCACTAAAATATGAACTAGCTGTCAACACTAGCAGTATGCCACAGCAGCCCAAAATGCCAATGCGAATCCTAGGTTGCATTAATAGAAGATAAAAACAAATATGTAGGCTGGAGTGGTAATTGTTTTTTTTTTTTTAATCTGAATACTATAAATGTTTTCAACACAACAAAATCTACTTTCCCACCAATTATAGACAGCAAATTATAATCTTAAATTGTATGCACTATTCTTGAGGAACTTCAGAAGACTGGGGATAAAAGGAGCTCCCTCCCTGGTTTTTAAAGTAGTCATTTAATGTGGAGTTCCTGCTGCTTGAGTGTGGGTGGAATATCATGTACATCATAGCTAGAGAGAAATCAAAAGCCACATATATGAATTTGATCACAAACGGCAGGATTTGATAGAGCTTTACAAAGATGAGACTCAAACAGTCCACCATTTTCCCTCTCTTGACATTAAAATTGGACTTTGAAGACACAGGAGAGAAAGAAGATCAATGCTTTTGAACTTTGGTGTTGGAGAAGACTCCTGAGAATACCATGGATAGCAACATGCAATTAATGATAAAATAAATCAATTCAGAGTTTTCACCAGAGGCACAAATACCCAGACTTAAATGACCAGATTTTGGACATCTCATGGACCTAATTGTCTTGTGAAGACCATAATGTTGGGAAAGATGAAAGGAAAGAGAAGACAAGGATTACTATTGGCACATACAAGGAACACAGTGACAGTGGTGATGGCTGCATCATTCAAAGACACAAAGGGTCAGGTGAGGCTTAGATCAACCTAGAGAAGATGCTTCTAGATCAGGGGTCTTCAAACTTGACAACTTTAAGACTTGTGGACTTCAACTCCCAGAATTCTTCCTCCAGTCATGTTAAATCAGGAATTCTGGGAATTGAAGTTGAAGTTTTAAACTTGCCAAGTTTGAAGACCCTTGTTCTAGGTTCTAGGTGGTAAGAGTTGACAGCAACTTGATGGCACATAATCAATCTTAGAGAGCATGTTGGAAAATATATTCCAATGAAATGGAAGGAATAAGAATATTTGCTAAGGAAAAGCATCAGAGGAAGACACCTATTTCACATTTTGCTGGGGTAAATTGCAATAGCAATAGCATTTAGACTTATATACCACTTCACAGTGCTTTACAGATCTTTCTAAGCAGTTTATAGTTTGCATATTGCCCCCAACAATCTGGATCCTCATTTTACTCACCTTAGAAGGATAGAAAGCTGAGTCAACCTTGAGCTGGTAAGACCTGAACTGCTGGCAGTCAGCAGAAGTAGCCTGAAGTACTGCATTCTAACCACTGCACCACCATGGCTCGTACTGAATAATGGATACATTTGAAATCTGTATGACTGTATGCACCCCTATCATCCTGCCTACATGTTAAGACAATTTTCATGGGACTTACTATTGTATCAACGCCAGGTAGAATATGGTTCTAAGAGATGAAGGCAGAACCTGAAGGCAGGACAAGGAAAAATTGATGGAAACTAATCAAGGAGAGAATCAATTAAGGAGAAATGTTCTGATGGTTAGAACAAGCAATGGAAAGATTTACATCCAGAACTTGTGAATGCTCCAGCACTGGAGGTTTCCAAGAAAAGATTGGACAACCATTTGTCTGAAATGATATAGGGTTTCCTGCTTGAGCAGATTGGGGGTGGACTAGAAGACCTCCAAAGTACCTTCCAATTGTTATTCTCTTAAATCCTGGGGTATAGTGGTGAAAAATTTGTTTACTTTGCTCTTTTATGAGAAAAAATCTGCAATTTTCTTCACAAATAAGGCATTAATAACATGTTGAGCTTCAGTTACTTTTTATTTTAACATACATACACAGACTAAAAACTGCAGAATTGTTTTATTTATTTTAATGGATGTAATGCTAGATTGGCTGTTGTTTTTATTACTGTTTTCCTTTTGCTGTTGATTCTTGTTTCTGTTTTATGGTGATTGCACATGTTATTAATGTTGCAAGCCTCTTTTAAATTTATTTACTGTGAAGAAAAGCAGACATAACTTAAATCAATCACTAAACATGAAGAAACAGTACTTTTGGCTAGATAATGTCTATTCTAATGATTGGATTCAGACATCACATCAAGACATATTTAACTTAACAGTGATCTACTGAAAAGCAGCTCAAAGTTTTGTGGCTGTAACTGAAAATTAAATTCCTTTTTTTAAAACCTCCGAGGACCATAGGGAATACTAGCTTGGTGCAATGTCAGCGCCAGATGGAATAAGAGTGAGACTTTCAGCTTCCTTTTGTGTGTTTTAATGGAAATTAGTTGAGTTAATCCTCGCAGATGCTTAGACTGTTATTTTTACAAAAATACTCAATCTGAAATACAGGAAGTTTTCAACTTGCAACCACATTTGAGATCAGACTTTCTGTTGATAAGCAAGCCAGTTGTTAAGTGAGTTCTCTTTTTTTGCCACAGTTGTTGATGAATCCCTGTAGTCTTTAAATAAATCATGCAGTCCTTAAGCAAATCCTTAAGCCCCCTCCATTGTCTTTGTCAAAAGCCAGTTGAGTTGGTCACAAATGGCAGTCTCATGACCCTGAAATGCTGCAACCATTGTAAATACATGCCAATTGCTCAAATTTTGACCTTGTGACCATGTAATAGTCATAAGCGCAAGGACTGGTATTAAGTCACTTTTTCAATACTACTGTAGCTTTCATTAGTCATAAAATAGTTGTAAATTAAGGGCTACCTGTAAGATTTTAGAATAGAACAGAACAGAACAGAACAGAACAGAACAGAACAGAACAGAATAGAATAGAATAGAATAGAATAGAATAGAATAGAATAGAATAACAGAGTTGGAGGAGACCTTGGAGGTCTTCTAGTCCAACCCCCTGTTTAGGCAGGAAATCCTACACCATTTCAGACAAATGGTTGTCCAACTTCTTTTTTAAAACTTCCAGTGTTAGAGCATCCACAACTTCAGGAGGCAAGTTGTCCCACTGATGAATTGTTCTAACTGTCAAGAAATTTCTCCTTAGTTCTAGGTTGCTTCTCTCCTTGATTAGTTTCCACCCATTGCTTCTTATCCTGCTGCCAAGTGCTTTGGAGAATATCTTGACTCCCTCTTCTTTGTGGCAGCCCCTGTGATATTGGAAGACTGCTACCATGTCTCCCCGGTCTTTCTCTTCACTAGACTCGACATACCCAGTTCCTGCAACCGTTCTTTATATATTTTAGCCTCCAGTCCCCAATCATCTTTGTTGCTCATCTCTGCACTCTTTCTAGAGTCTCAACATCATTTTTTACATTGTGGTGACCAAAACTGAATGCAGTATTCCAAGTGTGGTCTTGCTGAATATTAATGATACCATCTTAGGGGGGGCGAATTAGGTTTACTGTCTGCCAAAGTCCTCAAATTGCCTTTCTCTGAGTTTTTCTAGTTAATCAGATTCATACAACATATGAAACTAAAATGAAACAAATCATTGGACATAATGCAATCTATTAACCAAATGTGGCACATAAGGAAATACAGCTGTTACATTTGCTCATGTAAAAAAAAAAAATCCAGACAATAGTTAAAACAGACTCCAATGGAAATCAACCTGTGTGCTGGTTCAGTGGGAAAAGGAATCAGTCAAGGAGATTCTATTTACCAAAGATGATTAAGGGACTGGAGGCTAAAAAGACATGAATAGTTGCAGGAATTGGGTCTGTCAAGGTGGCACAGTTGTTAGCATGCAGTACTGCAGGCTACTTCAGTTGACTGTCGGCTGCCAGCAGTTGGGCAGTTCGAATCTCACCAGGTTCAAGGTTGACTCTGCCTTTAAACCTTCCAAGGTCAATAAAAAGAGGACCTATCTGCTGACTCTGTAAACCAGTTAGAGAAGGCTGGAAAACACTGTGAACTGATATATAAGTCTAAGTGCTATTGCCAGGATAGCAGTCTTCCAATATTTGAGAGGCTGCCACAGAGAAGAAGGGGTCAAGCTATTTTCCAAGGCACCCAAAGGCCAGACAAGGAATAATGGATGGAAACTGAACAAGGAGAGATTCAACCTGGAAATAAGGAGAAACTTTCTGACAGTGAGAACAATCAACCAATGGAACAGAAGTTGCCCTCAGAAGTCATGGGAGCACTATCACTTGAGACCTTCAAGAAGAGATTGGATTGCCATTTGTCGGAAATGGTGTTGGGTCTCCTGCCTTGAGCACGGGGTTGGATTAGAAGATCTCAAAGGTTCCTTCAAACTCTGTTATTCTGTTATTCCAAAGTATAAGAGATCATCTGTTCCCTGAAAGAATTCTGAGTGACACTTCTTGCAATGCCTGGGGATTTGGTGGCCTAACAGAAGGGGCAGCTAGTTCTTACCAAAACGAGCTTGGTCTATTTTCTAATGTGAATCATCAAAAGAAGGGTAGAGAAAAAAAAAATATAGGATAGGAAAATTGTTGGGTGGCTGATTTAATTGTGTTAATAATGCTTCCCCCTCTCGCTCACTCCACCTCACTCCATCCTGCCATCAGCCTACCTGCCATGATTTGCCAATTTCAGTTGCTTATCTCATTAATCTCTTTGTCATGGAAATGAGACATCAGCAGAAGGACACTTAAGAAGGTTTTCAACCAGCTGTTTTCCCTGAGCTTAGCTAGTTAATGAGTATTGCTGAGTTACTCCAAGTCTGAAACATCTCAAGTCAGATGAGAAAAGAAGAAGAAACCTTGCAGGTCTGGTTTAGATTTCTTGAAAATCTAAGAAAAGGAGATTGTTCTATGGAGAGCATGGGATTTTGCCCAAAGTAAAATTCAAGGTAAATCAGTAGGATTAAATCTAAGAAAAACATTGAAGGAGATTCATGGAATACTTTTCAGTGTGACTTTTGTTGCTTCATGGGGTTTTTGTTAGATGAACTCCATCAATTCCTTGAAATACAGGATCAAAGCGGGATGATAGAAAGCAAATGAATATTGATCTGAGTAAATCTGATTTCTTAATTTTAATCTCTGCATTTTGTAACTGAGAAACATCAAACATTTCTTTGCTTTTTTTGGAGCAGAAATCCAACAAAGAACTGGGGAGATGAAGGTTCCTATTGCTACCAGCTTCCTACCTAGTGCCATGGTGCAGAAGATGACATATCATGGATCACTTGATAGCAATAGCACTTAGACTTATATACTGCTTTATTGTGCTTTACAGCCATCTCTAAGCAGTTTCAAGTGTCAGCCTCTTGCCCCCAACAATCTGGATCCTCATTTAAACCACCTCAGAAGGATGGAAGGCTGAGTCAACCTTGAGCCTGGTGAGATTTGAACTGCCAAATTGCAGGTAGCCGGCAGTCAGCAGAAGTAGCCTGCAGTACTGCACTCTAATCACTGCAGCACAGAGGCTCAATGGTTAACTTCATCAGCTATTGATTTCTGATAAATGCAGATGGTAAAAGTTTTCTTCATTTCACAGGGATCAGAAAAAATTGTGAGAATTTTTTTCTCCCGGAAAGAGGAAAATATTGCATCCAAGAGAGACAAAAATGAGATTCATCCATCTGTAGGCTATTACTCAGGATTCCGATTGAACCCAAATAAATCAGACAGAAGACTTTTGTAGCTAGTTCAACTCCCACAACTCCCACAACATTAGCCACTTAACTGTTTTACTCATTGTAGGTTGAAGATCACAAACTTCTGAAGAACTATCTAACTTAAATGGTCCATTTATATACCATCTATGACACCTAACGTGAATGCTGGGGTTTACTTGTTTGGTATTTTGAATGTTATAGTGTCAGTTGTGTGTGTGTGGGGGGATAGTAAGTAGATGCTAGAGGAAATATCCCCTTGATACTTTGATTCCAAACCTTCCTGGACTTTAATGGCTGGTAATGGATATTTGGGACAAAATGTTTCAAGGCACTGTCACACTGCCCATCGGCAGCCTGATGAGAGCCAGTCCTCTTCCAGCCGAGAGTCAGCTCCTGTCTCCAGGCAGGTTTCTGTGGAGTGTGCCACGGTGGAGAACCTGCGGACAGCTGTTTTAACCATGGTGGAGCATGTGGAGGACTCCATGGTGCGGTGGGAGAAAGGAGATGGCACTTCCACCACAGCCCTACCCATATCCACCCCCAGCTCCACCTCCACAGAAAGGCAGAGAGCCAGACCGGAGGGGCAGAGCCACACTGCCCTGCTGGAGATCAGGGACACCATCCGGAGCAGCATAGATCTCCTCTCTCAGTTGGTCCACATCGACTCCTCATCCTCCAACCGCAAGCCCTTCCTCACCTATGTCAACCAGACCCTCACGGACATGGCGGAACCCCAGTACCAGGTGGTGAAGGACTGGATCACCAAGCTGCTTCACAACCCTCCAGGCCCAGCTGAACCTGCTCCCACCCAGTCCAGGTCTGCTCCTCCACCCCAGGTGATGTCCCTCCCAATCCAAGGCTTTCCACAGCCCCTCACCTACCAGGGCTATGGCTAGCAGGAGGTCCAGCAGCACAGGCAGCAGCTCTTCCCAGTCCAGGCACAGAGTCATCGGATGACACCATTGCCACCGGTTCCACTGATGCCACCGATGCCACCCACGCCAACGATGCCACCCACGACACTGATGCCACCAATGACACCAACGCCAGTCCTCACCCAGCTGCAGACTAGACAGCCCCACTACATTGCTCCTTCCTCTACCCCATAGCCAAGCCCGGCCTCACTACATCTGTCCATGGTACTGGGGCTGAAACCACATGGCATGGAGGAAGGAGCTCTCAACATCATGGGTCTGAGCCAGTTTTCCGAGAGCTTTCTCAACATACCGTCACCTGTTGTCTTCTCAGGGCCAGGCACCCCAATGATGCCTCAGACCAGCACTCCAGCAGCACCCACCTCCACAGCACCTGGACCCTTCACCCCTGAGACTGGGCACACCTCCGAGTGACCAAGAGGAGCACCAGAGGCTGGCTGGCTGGTTACTTGTGGATTTTATTTGGACACTTGATTTGGGTCATTTTTCTTTTACAGCTTGTTGTTAATAAAGTCTATCTTTGATTCACACACTTGCTTTATTTCTTTTTTTTCATAAAGTCTTGGTGGAAACTTTTATAAATGGTTTAAGCCTTTGCATGCTTGTGGGATGGGTTAAGATAGCAGTGGGGTGGGGAGGGATACCTGTGGAATGAGCAGGGATACCTTTGGGATGGGAAATAGCTGTGGGATAGATAAACCTCCAGTGCAAGCATAGTGGGACTGTATGGTCCACCCTCCCAGGTGCCACATCTATGGCCCTTCATTATCAATAATAATGTAATAATCATCCACACATGTAAACATAAACACAACTCTTTATTAAACGCCCTGTTCATTGTAGGCCCACCCAACATACATGGCACAATCTCATCAGTGTGATGAGACAGGCTGAAGGAAGCATCCATTAAACATCTATGATCCTGTCTTGCTACTCCACCGCTCCAGCTGGGGAGTTGCATCAGTGTTTCATGAGGTTGCGCTGCTTCTTCACTTCACGTGAGGCTCTGTTGGGGCCTTGCACATCCTCAGTGTCTATCAGGTTTTGCCCTTGCCTCCATTCACCAGGCTCCATGTCCCCATTGCCTTGTTGGAGGTCCACAAGCCTGTTCTGCAAGACTGGGTAGCGGGTGCGCATGAGATTGTGCAGGATGTAGCAAGCTTCCATGATCCTCCTCACAGTCTGTGGGCGATGCTGCATGGTGGTGAGAAGTACCTGGAACCTGTTGGCCAGGATGCCAAAGATGTTCTCCACCACCCGTCTTGCCTTGGACAGCCTGTAGTTGAAGATCCTCTCTTCATGGGTGAGGCATCTGGAAGTGTAGGACTTCATGAGGCAGGTTCTGAGGAAGAAGGCGTCATCCTCCACAATGAAGTAGGGCACATCTTGCGTATCGTTGGGCAGGGGGTCTGGATCTGGGAGGCCCACAATGAGGTTGCTTTCCAGCCCCTCCTTGAGGTCACTGGCGTTGTATACCTGGGCATCTGAATCTGACCCGTTCCCTGAAGCATCGATGTACATGAACTTGTAGTCAGCATCGACCATGGCAAAGAGGATGATGCTGAGAAGCCCTTGGAGTTGAAATAAGTGGACCCTGACTTGGCTGGAGCTTTGCATGCCACATGCTTGCCATCTATGACTCCAACAGTGTGTGGGAAGTTCCACTTCTGATACCACTGCTATGCAAGTTTCTTCCATCCTTCTTCAGTGGAGGGGTACTGGAGGAGCTCCTCCTTGTATTCTTCGATGATGGCCTGCACCACTTCTCTGACCACAATGCTGATGGTGTTGTGTGGCACCCTCCAGCCGTACTGCATGCTCCTGTAGGTGGTTCCTGAGGCCAGGTGGCACAGAGTGAGTGCCACCTTGAGCCCAGGTTCCAGGCTGGGCCGGAAGTTGGTGTTTGCCTTGGTCAACCTGGGTGTCAGCCGCTGCACAACTTCGTCAAACATGGCTGGAGGCATCCTCATGAAGTTTTGGAATGCACGAGTGTCTTCGTTCCTGAGCTCCACCATCAGCTTGTTGTACAGTCCGTCCTCTGCTCTTCTGGCAATCCATCTTTGGACCCAGACGCTTTTTGGCTGCCTCTTTTTCTTCCCATAGTAGAGTTCACAGAGCCTGTAGATGGCTTCGCACTGTTGCAGAACGATGGTGGCTGCCAAAAGGACTTTGTTACGATCCATGGTGGACGTGACTGGATGCTGTGGAAGAGGAAGAGTCAGATGAAGGCTGCAGAGGTCTGCACAGCTGGTCTGCTGGTCTGAAAGTGAGATCCAGATGAGTTGCTCCCCCTTTTTATAGGCAGTATAGGTTTTCACCTATGTGTCCCTTTGCATCCTCTAGGCATCCTCTAGACATCCTTAATATCCGAGATAGGTCCCCTCTGCAAACGTTTTTTCCATTTTAAATGCTTTATTTGCGAGCTGCATCCACTTTCATCCGTTCTGCATCCATTCTGCATCCGTCCTGCATCTGTTCCGCGTCCGTTCCGCTTCCTCCCTGTGTCCATTTACCGCTGGAGCAGATCGAGTTGCGCAGATGCGTAGCGGATTCCTAGCGGATATAGCGGATGCGTGACGGATGCAGAACAGATGCCTAGCGGATGCCTAGCGGATGCAGAATGGATGAATTGGATACATTTTCCGTGCAAAAGTTTTGAGCAGCTGAAAACCCTCTGAGCGAATGAAACCTCAATAGACGGGTGCTGGACAGATAAAGAGGAAGCAAAACGTATGCAATGAGTACAAAACGGAAGCATCGCGTTAACCAACGGATGGCAAGTGTTTTTCTCCATTTTACATCCTCTTTCCATCCGTTGGTGCAGTATGGCAGGGGCTTCAGGAGAATATAGCAAATTTAGCAAAGGCATTACAGATTCATGCCGACCAGCTCAGTAATGGTTAGAAAGTCCATGCAAAACAGTAAAATAGTCAGTCTAGGGATCTTCATCCAATTAGATTTGCATCTGATTTATCAATTGGAGCTACTTACCACCAAGTCTGCTTCTAGAAAAAAAAAAAGGATCAACTCAAGAACACCTCAACCATACTCCAATTCTTCAGGGGACTTTCTTTGTAACTACTTCCAAAAAGACAATTTATTTTGCAACATTTTCTTTCTCCTACCTACTCATGTTAGGGGAACTTGTTTTTGAAATGTATTTCAAAAGTGATCTGGAAATAATTCTCATTGATGAAACAGGATATTCTTACATTTACTTGATTACAAATGGTCAATGGATGTGCCAGAATAATCCACTTTCAAGTGTACATAAGCATCTCTCATTTTATTTCCATAAACCCATTAAATCTACATCAAAGACTTGATGGGATCACTTCTTTGATGGAATCGCCATTGAGAATCTCCATAGACATAATCTTTGATGGGACATTGTTTTTTCCAGTTGTGGAGTTACTGACACTGCTAAAGCAGCTTCTGATTTTGGGGGGGAAAGCATTAACCTTTTTTCCTTTCTTTGGAAAAAAAAATGGATAATTCATCTATCTAATTTTTCTGCCCGTTAATCTGGTGAAGAAGTTTGGAATTGGTGTCCAGTTCTACTTATAATGTAAACTATGCTGTTGTGGGACTGGTTGATACCAGGAGAGCTCTCCCTCTGCTTCTATAAACCTTTTATTTTCTTTTTATGATCTTGTAATCTCTTTTATTGGGGTGGAGTCAAGGCAACTGAATGGATCAGAGCATTTACTGGCCAGATACCCTTCCTGATGCCTACATGGAGTTCACGGCAGATATTTTCCCTTTGAGCCTTGATAGAGAAACATCTGCTGCTGCCTCAGATTAAACTCTCACCCTTCCAAGTGGGAGGTGGACATCTACATCTCTTGGCTACCATGCCATTTCTATCAACCAATTTTAATAGGGTTAAATTGCCTTGGAAATATTGTGAGCCACAGTGTCACAGTGGTTAGAATGCAGTACTGCAGGCTACTTCTGCTGACTACCAGCTGCCTGCAATTTGGCAGTTCGAATCTCACCAGGCTGAAGGTTCCATCCTTCCAAGGTCAGTAAAATGAGGACCCAGGTTGTTGGGGGAAATATGCTGACTCTGTAAACTTGTTAAATGGGACTGTGAAGCACTGTGAAGTGATGCATAAGTCTAAGTGCTATTATTTCTTTTGAATTTTATAATTTTTAATTCTAAATTAATTTTAACATTTTAATTTTATAGGTTTTTTATACATCAACATTGTGCCGTACCACTTAAGTTCCTCTTCAAAGGAGATAGGTGGTCTAGAGTATGAAATATAAATAATAAATAATGACATGATATGGTAAAATTAGCTTGTTAATTTACTTAGCGCCAATCTTATTGGAAAAAATATTTTGGCCTGACCTGAAAAAAATAATTTGTTTCAGTTTGCATTTTTTTTAAATACTTGCATTCTCTCCATTATTGTTGATTTCTCTACCTAGTTTTAGGCCACAAATTCAATATATTGAGCCTGTTATACTATTTCAATGAAGCAAATTTTGTTAAAAAGCCTCTTGGGCAGTTGAGGAAATGCTGCATGCAGCTAAAGGAAGTAAATCCTTCTGATGGATGAGGTGAGCCATAAGCCCCAGCAGAAGATGCTCCTAGAACAAATGTCCTACTGAAGAAATCACACATCTAAGGAGGGGAATTTGGGGGGATAGAGAGGAAGAAGGACATTTGTGCAGTACTGTAGAAAAAAAAACAGCTAAAGCTGGTAAAGGTGTATGTAAGTACGGTTAGCAGATAAAAGAGATCTTAAACAATCTCTTATCCCTGGGAATGGAGGGCCCTTGAGAAAGCTTTAAGATGATTCCCCTTTGATTCTGCTCTGTATAAGAGGGGCAAGAAGATATTATCAGGCAGGCTTTTAAGAGTCAGTTATTATACCCTATAACAATGAAGAAGAGTTACAGTAGTCCTTGCTGGTTCTGGACTGACATACTCAGAAATGCTGACGCTGATGGCTTGAAACTCAACATTAAAGAACTCTTTAATCCACGGGTGTCAAACTTGAGGCTCGCAGGCTGGATCTGGCCTGTGAGGTTGCCCTTGAAACAATGTGAAGGACTGGCCCACAGTGCCTCTGCTAGCAAAAATGGAGCCTACAGCCTTCTATTAGTGAAAACAGAGCTCCAGTTTCATTGGCAGAGGGCTTCAGGAGGCCGTCATGGTTGAGAATGGGGCCTGGGGGGCACATGTGACCTATCTAAGTTCTGTTTTCACTGGCAGTGGGCTGCAGGAGGCCATTGTGGCTGAAAACGGAGCTCAGGAGCCAATTTTCACTAGCAGAGCACTTAGTGCAGAGCACTATGGGCCAATATAGGCACCCCTGAAACAAGTGACATCAAGCTGGCCACACCCACCCAGTCCCCAAGGTCAAACATAACCCTGATGCAATCCTCAATGAAATTGAGTTTGACACCTCTGCTTTAATCAAATCAGAAAAACAAGCTAACAGTAAACAACAGCCTAATTAAAGGGCCTGTCACATTGGCCGATGGATGCAAAACATTTGTAAAAAGGACACAGCGGACGAGAAAATGTTCCATCCGTTGTTATGCGCTCGCAAAAGTGCCCCGAATTTGCATAAACAGAGCAGACAACAACGGAAAGGAACGGATGAGGGAGGACGTAGAGGGGATGTAAAACGGATGCTCCACGGAAGCCTAGCAAATGGAAGCGGATGGGAGCAGATGGCACATCCGTGGGGTTTCTGGGGGAGCACAGCGAAGTGGACGCACAACGGAAAGAGCAGATGCAGAGCGGATGCTGAGTGGATGAAGCGAATGCAGAGTGGAAGCCTTGCGGATGCCTAGCGGATGCAGAGCGTTTGTTAAGCCTGGGTTCCCCAACCAGGGTTAGGTAGACAAGCTAAACAGAATGTGCAGCGTTAGTCAGATAAGCACACAGATAAATGAGTGAGCTAAGCTTGTATGTTTATTAACATACAGTAAAAATAACAGATACGCTTGTGCTATCAAGAATATAGTTTATTCCAGTATAAGTTTATGGCATAGTCAAATAACAGTCCAATATTCATTTACCATGTAGTCAGTCCATTCAGGGGTATTCAGTTAGCAAAGTCCATGTAGAATATCCTATGTCAATTCACTTACAAAATCAGTCCTTTGTTGTCTCTCCCATTCGAGCAATGCAGTCTTGATTCCAAGCAGTAATCAGGGATCATCAAAGCCAGAGAGAGAGTGAGAGCAAGCCGTAGTCTGGCTACTTTTATATTGTTTTCTTAACCACTCCTTTAATTGCTATTTCCCAGTTAAAGCTGTATACACTCTAACATACACTAACTATGATTCATAGTTATTATTTCACCTAAACCAGTTAGGGTGAACAATGTTATCCCAAACAGCATTCACTGCGCATGCGGGGAGGATGCATTGCGTCAGCCCCGCAGATATAAAGGGAAGCAGCTCACAAGCAGGTCACCATTCAGAGGAAAGATCTGCTGCCAGACACAGCTCCAGACAGCCAGACAGCCAACAACCATGGGGAAGATGAGGAAGCCTGTGGCATCTGCTGCCAGCCCTGGCAAGAGGGACAGGGCCACCATCCCACCCCTTGGTGCTGACTCTGCTTCTGCTGGGGCTTCTGCTGCTCGGGATGACTCTTCTGGTGCTGGAGCTTCTGCTGGCGCTGCTCCTGGTGCTGGTGCTTCTGCTGGTGCTTACTCTGCTGGTGCTGCTCCTGGTGCTGGTGCTTCTGCTGGTGCTTACTCAGCTGGTGCTGCTCATGGTCCTGCTGGTTCTGCTGGTGCTCCTGGTGCTCCTGGTCCTGCTGGTGCTGCTGTTCCTGCTGGTGCTCCTGGTCCTGCTGGTCCTGCTGGTGCTGGTGCTGCTGGTGCTGCAGGTGCTGCTGGTGCTGCTGGTGCTGCTGGTGCTGCTGGTGCTGCTACTGTTGTTGTTGTTGCTGCTGGTGGTGGTGGTGTGGTGGAGCAGCCCCTACAACCTTGAAGCCCCTCTGATGAGGGCCCAGATGGCCCTGCCAGAAGGAGGAATAGGCATACGCGTGAACGGGAGAGGAGGCAATCCTCCATTGAAGAGGAACATGAGGATGAGGTGCTGGAATGGCTGAGGGAGAACGAGTATCTTTGGCGGAAGGGACACAGGCTCTATCGAGACACCAAAAGGAAGCAGGCTGCTAGGAGAGAGAAGGTGGAGAGCCTGGGCTACACTTCAGAAATGCTCCTTGGCTGGTGGAAGCACATGCACACCTGGTACGGGAAGCTGCACCTCAAGAAATCTGGCCATGCTGCGGTCAAGCTGATGGACCAAGAGTCCTACGTGATGGCAAAGTGCAGCTTCTTGGAGGGTGAGGTCCGCCACCGAGGAGCAGCCCTTCTGACAATCCTCTCCCTCAGGCAGCCCGTAGAGAGCCAGTCCTCTTCTGGCCAAGAGTCAGCTCCTGTGTCCAGGCAGGTATCTGTGGAGCATGCCACAATGGAGACCCCCCCTACAGCTGCGCTTCCTGTGGCGGAGCGCGTGGAGGACCCCCTGATGCAGTGGGAGCAAGGAGAGGGCACTTCCACCAGAGACCAACCCACATCCACACCCAGCTCCACCTCCACAGAAAGCAGGCAGAGAGCCAGACCAGAGGGGCAGAGCCACACTGTCCTGCTGGAGATCAGGGACACCATAAGAAGCAGCATAGATCTCCTCTCTCAGCTGGTACACACTGACGTCCCAGTCCAGGCACAGGTACATCGAATGCCACCGGTGCCACCGATGCCACTGATGCCACCAATGCCACCGACACCCCTGATGCCAGCCACGCCACCGATGCCAGCCACGCCACCGATGCCAGCCATGCCACCAATGCCAGCCATGCCACCAATGCCAACCATGCCACAGATGCCACCCACACTACAGATGACACCCAGGCCACAGATGCCACCCACGCCTCACCTCGCTCACCTGTAGACCAGACATCCCCACTACACTCCTCCTTCCTCCATCCCACAGCCAAGCCTGGCCTCAGAACATCTGTCATCGGTATTGGGGCTGACACCCCATGTCCTGGAGGAAGGGGCTCTCAACATCACAGGACTGAGCCAGCTCTCTGAGAGCTTCCTGCACACACCATCTCCTGTTTTCCTCTTGGGGCCAGGCACCCCAATGGTGCCTCAGACCAGCACTCCAGCAACAGCCACCTCCACAGCACCTGGACCCTTCACCCCTGAGACTATAGGCATGCCTCAGAGTGACTGAGAAGAGTGCCAGAGACTGGGTGGCTACCTGTTGACTTTATCTTTGCTTGGGACACTAGGGTCATTTTTCTTTTACAGCTTGTTATTAATAAAGATTATATTTGCTTCACACACTTGCTTCATTTATTTTATTAAATAAAGTCTTGGTGGAAACTTTTAGCAATGGTTTAAGCCTTTGCATGCTTGTGGGATGGGTAAGGATAGCAGTGGGATGGGCAGGGATACCTTTGGGATGGGTAATAGCTGTGGGATGGGCAGGGATACCTTTGGGATGGGCAGGGATACCTTTGGGATGGGTAATAGCTGTGGGATGGGCAGGGATACCTGTTGGATAGGCAGGGATACCTTTGGGATGGATAATAGCTGTGGGATAGATAAACCTCCAGTGCAAGCATGGTGGGACTGTATGGTCCACCCTCCCAGGTGCCACACCTTTGGCCCTTTATTATCAATAACAATGTAATCATTCATCAACACATTTCAACATAAACACAACTCTTTATTAAATGCCCTGTTCATTGTAGGCCCACTCAACATACATGGCCCAATCTCATCAGTGTGATGAGACAGGCTGAAGGAAGCATCCAGTAAGCATCTCTCATCCTGTCTTGCAACTCCCCTGCTCCAGCTGGGGAGTTGCACCAGTGTTTCATGAGGTTGCGCTGCTTCTTCCCTTCACGTGAAGCTCTGTTGGGGCCTTGCATATCCACAGTGTCTATCAGGTTTCGCCCTTGCCTCCATTCACCAGGCTCCATGTCCCCATTGCCTTGTTGGAGGTCCAGAAGCCTGTTCTGCAACACTGGGTAGTGGGTGCGCATGAGATTGTGCAGGATGCAACAAGCTTCCACGATCCTCCTCACAGTCTGTGGGTGATGCTGCATGGTGGTGAGAAGTACCTGGAACCTGTTGGCCAGGATGCCAAAGGCATTTTCCACCACCTGCTTTGCCCTGGACAGCCTGTAGTTGAAGATCCTCTCTTCATAGGTGAGGCATCTGGAGGTGTAGGGCTTCATGAGGTAGGTTGTGAGGGAGAAGGCGTCATCCCCCACGATGAAGTAGGGCACATCTTGTGTGTTGTTGGGCAGGGGGTCTGGATCTGGGAAGCCCATGATGAGGTTGTGTTCCAGCCCCTCCTTGAGGTCACTGGCGTTGTATACCTGGGCATCTGAAGCTGACCCGTTGCTGAAGCATCGATGTACATGAACTTGTAGTCAGCATCGACCATGGCAACGAGGATGATGCTGAAGAAGCCCTTGGAGTTGAAATAAGTGGACCCCGACTTGGCTGGAGCTTTGCAGGCCACATGCTTGCCATCTATGTCTCCAACAGTGTGGGGGAAGTTCCACTTCTGATACCACTGATCTGCAACTTTCTTCCAGCCTTCTTCAGTGGAGGGGCACTGGAGGATCTCCTCCAGGTATTCTTCGATGATGGCCTGCACCACTTCTCTGACCACAATGCTGATGGTGCTGTGTGGCACCCTCCAGCCGTACTGCATGCTCCTGTACATGGTCCCTGAGGCCAGGTGGCACAGAGTCAGTGCCACCTTGAGCCCAGGGTCCAGTCTGGGCCAGAGGTTGGTGCTCTGCTTGGTCAACCTGGGTCTCAGCCACTGCACAATTTCGTCAAACATGGCTGGAGGCATCCTCATGAAGTTCTGAAATGCATGAGTGTCTTCTTTCCTCAGCTCCACCATCAGCTTGTTATACAGTCCGTATTCGGCTCTTCTGGCGATCCATCTTGGGACACAGATACTTCTTGGCCACCTCCTTTTCTTCGCGTAGAACAGGTGAAACAGCCTGTAGATGGCTTCGCACTGTTGTAGAACGATAGTGGCTACCAAAAGGAGTGTGTGATGATCTGTGGTGGAGATGACTGGATGCTGTGGAAGAACAAGAGCCAGATGAAGGCTGAAGAGGTCTGCACTGAAAGTAAGATCCAGGCTGCTGGACTGAAAGTAAGATCCAGGTGAGTTCCTCCCCCTTTTTATAGGAAATATAGGTTTTCCACTAGATGTCCTTTTGCATCCTCAAGGCATCCTGCAGACATTCTAAATATCTGAGATTGGTCCCCTCTGTGAACCTTTTTTCCATTTTAATGCTTTGTATGCGAGCTGCATCCGCTTTCATCCTTTCTACGTCCGTGCTACTAATGCTGCGCATCCGTTCCGCATCCGTTTCACTTCCTCCCTGTGTCCATTTTCCGCTGGAGTGGATGTGAGTTGCGCGGATGCGTAGCGGATGCCTAGCAGATATAGCGGACGCGTAATGGATGACGATGGATGTAGAACGGATGTTCCCCATATGCGTTGCGGATGCAGAACGGACGCGTTGGATACATTTTCCGCTCAAAAAGTTTTGTGCAGCTCAAAACTTTTTGAGCGGATAGAATCTCAGTCGATGGATGCTGGACAGGTAGAGAGGATGAAAAACGTACGCAGTGAGTACAGAATGGAAGCATCGTGTTAACCAATGGATGGCAAGTGTTTCTCTCTGTTTTACATCCTCTTTCCATCTGTTGGTGCCGTGTGACAGGGGATTAAGGAATCCAATCAAGGGACTGGAGGCCAAAGCGTACAATGATGGTTTCAGGGACTGGGAATGTCTAGTCTAATGAAGAGATAGACTAAGGATGACATAATAGCAGTTTTCCAATATTGGAGGGGCTGCCACAGGGAAAAAAGGGTCAACCTAGTCTTCAAAACACATTGGGGCAGGACAAGAAGCAATGGATGGAAGCTTATCAAAGAGAGATCCAATCTAGAATTAAGGAGAACTTTCCTGATAGTGAGAACAATTATCAGTGGAAAGGCTTCACTCCAGAAGTCATGGGTGCTCCATCGTTGGTGTCAGAGCAATGATAAGCAAGCTTACAGTGGACGTTGACATTTGGCAATTTTATAGAAGAGACTGGAGAGTCATTTGTCCAGAATAATATACGGTCTCCTACTTAGGTAGGGTTGAACCAGACAACCTTCAAGATCCCTTCCAACTATTCTATTCTTCCAACCATCCCTTCCAACTATTCTGTATTCTAACCATCAAGAATACTCTCACCAATACTGAGAGGGCAAGCCTCCTGTATATAAATAGCAAACTCCATTCCCTTCTAGCTCTGATGATATTATTTAGATGGGTAATGAAATGTCTGCAAGAAAACAACTAGACAGCACCAAGGATCCCAAGAAACCATTCTGCAACCCAATGCATGGTATATTGCAATTCCCAGGATTAACACTGAGCCTAGGACTTTGATTATTTTTTCCCTGATGGTCCTGGCAACCAGCATCCAAAAAATGGGAATGCCTCAATATAATGTGAACAAGGACCGAATTTTTTCTCCATCTTATTTTATGCCCAATAAGCTCATTTCTCTTGATTATGTGCCATCAAGTCATTTTTGACTTTTTGCAACCATGCAGATACATTTTCTTCTTGATGATCTTTTCCTAACCTGCTCTTTCTGGTCTTTCAATGGTGCATTTATCACCACTGTAATTGAATCCATGCTCTCTTTTCAGCTGGACATCCACTTCTTCATTTTTCTTCTACCTTTCCCAGCATTAGAACCTTCTCCAGAGAGCTGGGTCTGTTCATAATGAATCCCAAGTAGGACAATTTGAGCCTGATCATTTGTGCCTCAAGTGAGAACTCTGGGTTGATTTGCTTGATGATTCATCACCTTTTTTTCTGTTGGATGTCTATGTCATCTCAAGAGTCTTCTCTAACATGAAGTTTTAAAAGCCTCTTCTTCTTAATCTGCTTCTTCAAAGTCCAACTTTCATTTCTATAAAGCATCACAGGGAATATCTTGACCTACACAATTCTCATCTTCTCTTGCTCCATCCATTTTCCTGCTCTCTTCCTGACCACATCTTCCCTTGTCTTTCTCTTCTGAGGCACCAAACAGCATGATCCTTTGCCTCAAGCCATAATTCTGTTTGCTTCTGTGTTACATTTTTTTAATCTCCAGAAATTATAGGATATTCTGATGATTGCAGGCTCCAATTTGGGTTACTCTTTGTAACCAGAAGTTTAGTCTTCCAAGCTTTCAAACTCATGTTGGAGGTCATCCTCAGGGAACCTCTCTTTAGCAGACTGTGTGCTTTGGCCTATTCTGTGTGTGGTATTTATAGGATGCCTGTTATGTGTGGCTTTTTAGTTGTTGATTGGTTGTTGATGTCTGATTATTAAGATGTTGCCTTGTGTTGCCAAGCCCTCATCTCCTAAGTATTTGATAAGCTTGTGTTGACTGAAGAGGGGGGTATTTCCCAGGCTTTGATTACTTCCCTGGCTGTTTTGTGCCTGCTCATTCAACAATCTTAGTAGCTGCAAAAAATTTAATGTACGCCCTTGTTCGTTGCATATTTTTATAATTGCTTACAGCTCCTTTGAAGGTTCTAAAAGGAATTGCATTCATTTAAGAGGAAATGAATTCCCATGTTACCACTTACTCTAACATTGGATCTGAAATAAGAACCATGAGAGGGGAATGAAAATCACTCCTATTGGAGTGTTTTCTGCAGAATGTTGAAGCTTTATTTAATAATATTTCATGCAGGTGTCACCAATTATTTCTCCTCCCCCCCTTTGAACTGAATTAGGAAGCTGTTGCAGATAATGGCACAGCATTTGAAAGGTGTAGTTTGTAAGGAGCTTGCCAGCACTGAGGAAAGAAAGAAGAAGAAAAAGAAAATATTTAACTGGCATTTTGAAAACAAGTGTTTTCAAAGGATACCCTATCTAAAATGTTTCAGGAATGCTGAATTAAAGCCCATGTCACACTGCCCAATGGATGCAAAAAGGACACAACGGACGAGCAAAATGTTCCATCCATTGTTATCTGCTCTCAAAAGGGGCAAAAATTTGCATAACCGGAGCAGTTAACACGGACGCGGGGAGGACGCAGGGCGGATGGAAAGCGGATGTGGAACGGAAGCCCAGCGGATGGAAGTGGATGAGAATGGATGGCGCATCCGCTAGGCTTCCGGGGGACCTCAGCAAAGCGGACGCGGAACGGATACAGCGGATGCAGAGCGGACGCCGAACGGATGAAGCGGATGCACAGCGGAAGCCTAGCGGATGCACAGCGGAAGCCGAACGGATGCCTGGCATTAATTGCGCATGTGGGGAGGATGCATTGCGTCAGCCCCGCGGATATAATGGAAGCATCTTGGAAGCAGGTCGCCATTCAGAGGAAAGACCTGCTGCCGGACGGATTGGATGCCTTGCCTGCCCTGTCTGCATGTCTGCCTGCAAGCCTTGCTCCGAGCCTTGCTGCCAGCCTTGTTGCCAGCCTGCCTGCAAGCCTTGCTGCCAGCCGGTCTGCCTGCCAGCCTTGCTGCTTGCCTTCCTGCCAGCCTTGCTTCATGTCTGCCTGCCAGCCTTGGTGCCTGCCTGCCTGGCAGCCTTCCTGCCAGCCTTGGTGCCTGCCTCCCTGCCAGCCTTGGTGCCTGCCTTGGTGCCTGCCTCCCTGCCAGCCTTCCTGCCAGCCTTCCTGCCAGCCTTGCTGTCTGCCTGCCTGCAAGCCTTGGTGCATGTATGCCTGCCAGCCTTGGTGCATGCCTGCCTGCCAGCCTTCCTGCCAGCCTTGGTGGCAGCCTCCCTGCCAGCCTTGCTCCCAGCCTTGGTATCTGCCAGCCTCCCTGCCAACCAGCAACCCCAGAACCATGCGGAAGCACAGCAAGCCTCATCCATCTGCTGCCAGCCCTTGCAAGAGGGACACAGCTACCATCCCGCCCCCTGGCTTCTGCAGCACGGGCTCGCTCTTCTGGGGCTGGGGCTTCTGCTGCTTCTGCTTCTGGAGGAGCTGATGACAAGCACTCCAGCACCAGCCCCCTCCACAGCATCTGCACCCTTCACCCCTGAGACTGAGCGACCAAGAGGAGTGCCAGAGACTCATTTTTGTTTTATAGCTTCTTGTTAATAAAGTCTATTTTTGATTCACACACTTGCTTCATTTCTTTTTTTTAATAAAGTCTTGCTGGAAACTTTTAGAAATGGTTTAAGCCTTTGCATGCTTGTGGGATGGGTAAGGATAGCTTTGGGATGGGTTAGGATACCTGTGGGATGGGTAATAGCTGTGGGATGGGTTAGGATAGCAGTGGGATAGATAAACCTCCAGTGCAAGCATAGTGGGACTGTATGGTCCACCCTCCCAGGTGCCACACCTATGGCCGTTTATTATCAATAATAATGTAATAATTATCCACACATGTCAACATAAACACAACTCTTTATTAAATGCCCTGTTCATTGTAGGCCAACCAAACATACACGGCCCAATCTCATCCATGTGATGAGACAGGCTGAAGGAAGCATCCATTAAGCATCTACCATCCTGTCTTGCCACTCCTCTGCTCCAGCTGGGGAGTTGCACCAGTGTCTCAGGAGGTTGCGCTGCTTCTTCGCTTCATGTGAGGCTCTGTTGGGGCCTTGCACATCCTCAGTGTCGATCAGGTTTTGTCCTTGCCTCCATTCCCCAGGCTCCATGTCCCCATTGGCTTGTTGGAGGTCCACAAGCCTGTTCTGCAAGACTGGGTAGCGGGTGCGAATGAGATTGTGCAGGATGCAACAAGCTTCCACGATCCTCCTCACAGTCTGTGGGCGATGCTGCATGGTGGTGAGAAGGACCTGGAACCTGTTGGCCAGGATGCCAAAGGCATTTTCCACCACCCGCCTTGCCCTGGACAGCCTGTAGTTGAAGAACCTCTCTTCACGGGTGAGGCATCTGGAGGTGTAGGGCTTCATGAGGTAGGTTGTGAGGGAGAAGGTGTCATCCCCCATGATGAAGTAGGGCACATCTTGCATGTCGTTGGGCAGGGGGTCTGGATCTGGGAAGCCCACGATGAGGTTGCATTCCAGCTCCTCCTTGAGGTGACTGGCGTTGTATACCTGAGCATCTGAAGCTGACCCGTTGCTGAAGCATCGATGTACATGAACTTGTAGTCAGCATCGACCATGGCAAAGAGGATGATGCTGAGAAGCCCTTGGAGTTGAAATAAGTGGACCCTGACTTGGCTGGAGCTTTGCATGCCACATGCTTGCCATCTATGACTCCAACAGTGTGTGGGAAGTTCCACTTCTGATACCACTGCTATGCAAGTTTCTTCCATCCTTCTTCAGTGGAGGGGTACTGGAGGAGCTCCTCCTTGTATTCTTCGATGATGGCCTGCACCACTTCTCTGACCACAATGCTGATGGTGTTGTGTGGCACCCTCCAGCCATACTGCATGCTCCTGTAGGTGGTTCCTGAGGCCAGGTGGCGCAGAGTCAGTGTCACCTTGAGCCCAGGTTCCAGGCTGCGCCGCAAGCTGGTGTTTACCTTGGTCAACCTGGGTGTCAGCTGCTGCACAACTTCGTCGAACATGGCTAGAGGCATTCTCATGAAGTTCTGGAACACCCAAGTGTCTTCGTTCCTGAGGTCCACCATCAGCTTGTTGTACAGTCCGTCCTCTGCTCTTCTGGCGAACCATCTTCGGATCCAGGCTCTTTTTGGGTGCCTCTTTTTCTTCTCGCAGTAGAGTTCACAGAGCCTGCAGATGGCTTTGCACTGTTGTAGAACGATGGTGGCTGCCGAAAGTACGTTGTCACAATCCACGGTGGACATGACTGGATGCTGTGGAAGAGGAAGAGCCAGATGAAGGCTGCAGAGGTCTGCACCACTGGGCTGCTGTTCTGAAAGTGAGATGCAGATGAGTTGCTTCTCCTTTTTATAGGAAATATAGGTTTTCCGCTAGGCATCCTCTAGACATCCTTAATATCTGAGATAGGTCCCCTCTGCGAATGTTTTTTCCATTTTAAACACTTTGTTTCCATGCTGCATCCACTAGGCATCCATTCTGCATCTGTTCTGCGTCCGTTTCACTTCCTCCCTACGTCCGGGTGGATGGAGTTGCACGGATGCCTAGTGGATGCAGAATGGACAAACTGGATACATTTTCCACGCAAAAGTTTTGGGCAGCCCAAACTTTCGGAGTGGATGAAAAATCAATAAACGGATGCTGGATGGATAGAGAGGAAGCAAAACGGAGGCAGTGAGTACATCACGTTTTCCAATGGATGGCAAGCTTTTTTGTCCATTTTACATCCTCTTTGCATCCGTTGGTTCAATGTGACATGGGCTTAAAATGCAACTAATTGAATACTGTAGCTATAAGAAATAAAGTATTGTACATTATATTTGTTGATTAATAAATAATGGCAGGGGACTTCATGCTTCTTTGCTGAGCTACTGCAGTTGGTCTTCTGGGTTTCAAAATGATAGCTATTCTTCTGATGCTTAATTTGCATGTAATATTTGTTGCAAAACACCCTTTTTCCTCCTTTTGCAAAGCTTTGATTGTTTACAAGTGAACCATTAAATTAGGCCCACTCTTTTCTAATTGATGGATTGGTGGGCTGGAAGACTCAATACGAGTTTCAGCTGACTGAAAAGCAGGCACAATTCACTGAATTTGGAAAATTTTATTTATTTACTCGAAGCCGCACTGTTTCTTGGAGTGTTGCTCCATCCATACTGGAAACCAGTCTTTTCTGCAGATGAAACCGACCAAAAATAACATATGCAGGCCTCTCGCTGTGGAAATGTTGATTTAGCCAGATGTAAATTTAATGGATAGATGAATCAATCAACCAAGACTCATAGAATTAATTGATTAAAGGCCTTTAATGGAGTTATAGCCTCAATTTAAATATTGAATGTATGTGCACCAGATGTTAAAACTTGTACTCTATCAGGGCAAAGCTAGCGTAGAAAACAGCCCGAGCATGGATGCTTTTAATGATTCCAGGGCTAAAACCTGAATGAATTGGTTCCAAGTATTTGCAAGCATTTACTCCCAGTGAAAAGGGAAAGGTTGTGTTCTGATATGTTTGCCAGAAATAAAATACATCTTTTATGAATTTGGAGTGAAAGAGAAGTTACAATCCCCATGTATTTATTTGGTATTTTTCCCCCCTTTTAGAAATACCAACATATCCATGGAAATTCTTCCTTCTTCTTCTATCCATATTCTCTTCCTCATGAATGCAGGTAGTACAGTACTGATCATTTGCAGTTACAATGGTACTGAAAAAGTTACTTAAGACTTTTCCCAAATGATTCATATTTATGACTGTTGCAGCATCCTGAGGTTGTATGATCAGCTGCAAGGATTCACTTAACCATTGTGGCAAGAAAAGTTGTAAAATGGAGCAAAACTCTTAATAATCATCTTGGTTAGCAATAGAAATTTTGAGCTCAATTGTGGCCATAAGTCAAGAACTACCTTGTAAAAAGTGAGTTCTGTGTTTCAGAATGATAGCTATCACTGACCCAAGAGCAATAAAACAGCCCTTTGGTATTTGGGACTTGGACTAGAAAAAAAATCAAAACAACTTCTACTTCAAGAGTAAGTCCTTGTTTTTCTGCACCCTGGATTCAGAGCTGAATTCCCCTCCTTTCCCATTACTGGTCATACCATGTGATGAAATCTCCAGTTAGACGAAAGGGAGGTGTTAAGAGGGGGACAAGCTTAGAGTCTTTGCACTAGAGTAAGTGATGCAGAAAACCTGACCTCCCCCAGTATCCCTGAAGTCTTTTGTGAACATTCCCAAGGTGTTGTGGCCTGCTGGCAGCTGACGGAGCTGGCAACAGAGTCAGACATTAGTGAGGAGGTTGGGGAGGAACCTGGGCTGAGCCTGGAGGCTGAGGGAGATCCAGAGGAGGGCACTGTATCAGAGGCAAAGATGGGGACAGGGCAGGCTGGCAGTCAGCAGCTGCCTTCGGGTTCAGACAGCAGCGATGAGGGGGAGCTCATGGAACACAGCCTGCGCAGGCACAGACCTAGCAGAAGACAAGAACAATTGTGAAAGTAGGGTCAACTCAGGAGTAAGGGCACACCTTGGAGATGATCAGCCCCTCCCATAGGACATAAAAGAGGAGCAAACAGGACATGAGCTTTTGCAGGAAGCAATTAGTTCGTTTGCTCAGAACACAAGCTTTGAAAAGTTCTGTTTGACTCTGTGTCAAGTTTGGCCTTGTCCTGCTTCTGGCAATTAGTTCTCTGACTGCATTCCAAGTGTGATAAGGTGGGTGTTTGTCAACATTCCCCTGAAAGACTGTTTGTGATGCCTTGTGAATGAATAATATAAAAGAGGTTTTGCTGGGATTAAGTTTGTGTTCTATGCTTTCTAAGAAAGCCTAGGTCAGAACATAGGGCATGCTGTCAGTCTGGTGAGATTCTTATAACATAGGTGACTAGTAATAAAGCTTCAGTTTAAGACCATTAATAAGTGGTTCTGGTTGTTTTCACTTAACAAATAACTGTATCTCTTGAAACAGCTAAAGCAGTACATACTTAGCAGCCAAGTTCTTCAACTGTGAAAAATTAATATCAAGATACTAACCAGGTTTCTTGAAATTTTGTTCCATGTGCAAGTGAAACTTCAATACTGAATCCCACCAATGTGTATTCAAACCTAAATTTACATTCATTTACAACTAAATTTATAACTTCAGCAACAGAGTGGTCAATGTTTGGAATACTCTACCTGACTCTGTGGTTTCTTCCCCAAACCCCAAAAACTTTAACTTAGACTGTCTACTATTGACCTCACCCCTTGAGGCCTGTAGGGGGCATGAATCAGCGCACCAATGTGCCTACCGTCCCTGTCTTATTGTTTCTTTTATTTTTTCTTATAAATATCCATCTCATGTATTCAAAACTATGTTTATTCTTATACCTGTATCTTGTAAGCGATTGTCAAACCAAATAAATAAATAAAATAAAAATAAATAAATCAAAACATTGGATGGAATCAAGATTTGTCCTTAAGTCCACAACCACAGACAAACAGGTTTATTTCTGCCATGCAACTATTTTCAAGGCAAGGTTGTTTGTTTTGGGTAGTCAATACCCTTGACGATCCAAATTTGATATGTCAGGTGATAAAATCCAAAAATATATGGAGTAAATCCCAAATTTTCTCTTATTGAATGTAATTTTTCTCCAGTTATTGAAAAATCCAAACCAGTTGTAACTTTGGGAGATGTCTGAGGGTAGATACCTAGGAAGGGGCATGTGGTCTAGAGCAGGGCTGTGAAATTCACAACCCATGGGCTGAATGTGTCACTGTTAGAGTTTGCAGCAAAAATTCAAGTCCAGAAAACACAGAGATGACTGATTCAGCAGGATTGTTAAACTTCCTTTTATATAAAATATAAGTAAATGTAAATACCAGTAGTTTCTTCCAATGTGAAAAGGTTACAAGCAAGCACAAACAGAAGCAGACATGTTACAGCTCCAGTTCAGAGCAGAACTCTAGTGTCAGTTTCAACTCTCAGCAAAAAACATAGAGCCAAACTACACCCAGGCTGTCAGCTACCATTGGCTTGTCTGTTGCCATGCTTACTCACTTGCTGATTTTGTTAACCATGTCTCTGCCAGTTAATGAATATACTCTGACAGTCACATGTTGGCTATTCCCACACCTGGTTTAGTGAAGGGGAAAAAAAGTCCGGATATGTCACCTGATGCTGTGAGTTTGACACTTCTGGTTGAGAGAATTCAGTTCATTTCTTCTGGACTCCAGAAGATTCCAAGTTCTACCTTTTGAGTAAAACCTCTAAAAATTCATTACTGTTCTTTCTTTCTTTTTTATGCCAGTCCCAAAATACATTTGCTTATTCTTTGTCAACACATCCTATTTGTTTACCTGCCTTGAGATAAATACTGTAGTTTATGTAATATAAAATGAGGAAGATTAAGCCAACTCTTAAAGCCAATTTAGTTGAACAAATAACTCCCATTCCTCTTTCTACTATTATGGTTGGTCACATAATGAGCCAGATCTTTAAATTGGATTTGACATTTTTGTCAACCTATTGAGTCCTTTCCAAGGATCTTAGCTAGGTAGATGTTGTTTGATGATGTCAAATGTATTGTCATAAGATGTAAATTGTTCCAAGAAAAACTGGTGGAACCTGGACCTTATGTATTAGAGGATACAAGAAGGACAGTTTAATGAAAAATAAAATATGGAAGCTATAGAGAAGAACAAGCTGAAGGCCTTGGCATTAAAGAGAAATCTTCAAGATGAACTCCCAGGATAATTTACTGTACTGGGCGATGCAATCTTGGATTTTTTCAAAGGAACTTTTAATATTAATATTGTTTTAAAGCAGACATATTTTTAACAGCACTGGCATTTCCAAATTCTCCTTTTGCATCAGTCAGTAGTATTTATTGAATACAATCCAGAATTTAGTGTAAGAATTTTGATCTTGTATAAAAAAAAGTCCCTTGTGTTGATATAAATGAAAGATGACCCATTATAAGAGAGACTTATCTACTAAATTACGGGATGAAAGAAACAAACAAGCAAACAAAAAAACAGTTCAACGTTTTATGTCTGGTCTGTTTATTCTCTTAATGATTTCAAGCATGCAAAGCTTTCCTGAAAGGTTTAGTTTTTCCACTGTATAGTGTAGTAAATAATTTTATTCCTATTTGTTTTATAAGACTAAATAATAATTTCCAGATTTATATTTAGACCAACATCAAGGAGAACTAGTACCGTGGGCAGGGGAAAGAGGACAATGTATCCTTAAAATGTTGACATCTACAATTTTCTGATCAATTTTCTGTTATAGAATGGAGGGAGAACTATTCACATTTAATGTGAATTCACATTTGTATGCAAGCATGTTTAATTTCATATTTTTGAACCGATATGACCCAATAATTCTACCTCAAATTTGCAGTTCTCTGTATTTTGAAGTGCAGCATGATTGAAAATGCTTATTAGGAAAAATACACTTTATTAAGCTCATTCTTATTGGGGAAAAGTACATAAAGACATGTTTGGAGAAATGTCACCAAAACATATACAACTTTGAGGATATCTCCTTTAACAAAAAAAATATATCTAAAATTTAGGAAAATGAGTTTGATTAGCAAAGAAGGAAAAATAGAGAAACTGTAATTGGCAGTTGCTTTCTATGGCAAATGGGCATGGATTTATTTGTCAGTTCCTTCTTTTTCTTCTAAATAATCTACTATGTGCATTTCTTTTGCACACGCAAGGCTTCTCAGTGACACGAAGTGATGGCACACTGAGTACAAAGAGACACACTGAGTACAAAAAGATTCTGTATTCAGTGGAAGAGACAAATTCCTATAAGCAGAGACTATTAAAAGTCTGAGCTTCCAGGATAGGGATGTTCATCTTGATGTATTCACAAGTCCCATGCATCTTTTTAACATCCAATGGTTGAAAATCTGCACAGCGGCCAAAACAAGATGCTTTGTTCAAGATCTGCATCCTTTGAACATTCCTAAATGCAAGAATACCCATGGCATTCAACTCTCATGTGAGCTAAGCCTGAATAATACATTGGGATTAGACAAGGGTGAGAAGAGAGAGAAAGAAATTCAACCAAACTCATGAGCCTCATGTAACTCTACCAACTCCTGTTTTTCAATCTTTACAGAGCTTTTACAATTCTGCAGAAATCCATTTTGTTTACTATTCAGCACAGTGCCTTTTTCAGTTTCCTTATAGGAAAACAAGGTGTCAAATTGGAGGACAGTATTTCTGGTGGAGGATTGATTGACAATATGCCCTCAAATCATTTGCACTCTTAGAGATTCTATAGATTTTCTCTAGGATAACATATTTTCTTAAATGTCTCAGTGATGCACTCATTTCCACCATAATTCATCCACTTGACTGCTGAAAAGACATCAATGCTATTTCTATCTTGCTTCTTCAAAGTCCAATGTTCGCTTCCCTAAAGTGGTTTCAGAGAATACAATAGTTTCCATAGTTGTGATCATTGTAGATTAAGATACATCACAACATTTCAATATCTTGTCCATGTATTTCAGAATGTCCCAAAGGTGTTTTTTTAAAAGGCAACTCAAGTTTGTTTTTGCTTGAAGATGTTTCATTTCTCAATAAATATGCTGAAGTAGAATTGAAGAAGCTTCTTGGATGAGAAGCAAAACATCTTCAAGAAAAGACAAAGCCCAGTTGCTTTTTGAAAAAGCACAATTGGGACAACCATGACCTGGATGACTAAAAATCTCCATAGAGAAGCCATTCAGGATTTTACCAAGTGCTAGTCTGCAGTATATTTCTTGAATGATTGTTCCTTTACTGTTGATGGTTGATCCTAAAAAGCAGAAGCTATATACCACTTAGATGTCTGCATTGCCAAATAATGTAAAATTTCATACTTATTTATGTTGAAACAACTCCTAATTATTAAAACTTGGTGTCTGGTATATGACTTACAATGAAAGTGGATATATCATTGGAAGAACCAAAGGGATCAGGTTAGGGATGCTGGAAGAGGTCTATTTAAGGGTTGACCTTGACTTGACAGGACATAATCAATCAATCAATCAACATATACAAAACTCAATTTAGCTGGAGGCTAAAACAAATGAAAGACAGTTGAAGGAATTGGGTTTGTCTAGTCCAGTGAAAAGAAGAACTAGAGGTGACATGATAGCATCTTTCAATATCTACAGGGCTACCACAAAGAGGGGACCAACCTATTCTCTAAAGCACCAATGCAGGAGAAAAAACAGTAGATAGAAAGTTATCAAAAAGCAACCAAGAAGAAATTTCCTAACAATGAGAACAGTTAATCAGTGGAACGATTTGCTTTCAGAAGTTGTAGGTATTCCACTACTGGAGGTTTTAAAGCAGAGATTGGACAATCATTTGTCTGGAATGGTACAGGGTTTCCTGCTTGAGTAGATGGTTGGACTAGAAGATCTCCAAGGTCCTTTCCAACTCTGTTATACATTCTAACCCTCACAGATATAAAAAAAAAAATATTTTCCAGTCTAGCTTACAGTCTTGGGATGTCCAGATAGTTTCTCATTCAAGTACTTGTCAGATCTGATCATGCTTACTTTCCAAATCCAGACAACTTCAGCCAGGTATTGTGCATTAAAGAAGAACTAATTCTACATAATTCATGAGGACTTTGAAATCCACCCCACTGTGGGAAAAAAAGCAATGTTAGCAAATGTTATGAGAATAAATAATTTGAAATCCTAATGCTTCAAAGTCTTTTCATGTTGTTTTTCCACCGTGCTAATGGATATCCAGAACATGATTTGTTTTTAGTATCTAACTTGTCACGTTTAATTCAGTAAACTGGAAGTGTAAACCTTTATCGTTTTCTCTTCTTCATTTCTGGTGTTGACATGGGTTGATATATTCATGCACTGTAGTCTTGAGTAAATAATTGATAAGTGCTGTATTTTTAGCCTGGTTTGGGTATCTCTTTCAAACCAGGGTTCAGTGTTCTCTCTTCTCTTGATTCCTATATTCATTTCTTCCTAAAATAAAGTGGAATTCAAGCAGACAACTTGCCTGGGATCACCACGGAAATTTTTATTTTTTAAAAAAATCTGAAGTGAACATGTATTGAGGGACCAAGGGAATTACAAAATTGTTTACTGTTTGCTGATGGTTTAGTTTGTGCAGATGCTTAACTTTTGTAGATCCCAAATAAAGTAAAACTTCATTTCCATTGCAGCCTACATATGATCAGCACTGAAGTAAAGGAAACATTGCATCTTACAGATTAACAGAGTTGGAAGGGACCTTGTAGGTCATCTAGTCTAACCCCCCACCCAAGCAGGAGACTCTACACCATTTCTGACAGGTGGCAGTCCAGTCTCTTCTTGAAAGCTTCCAGCGATGAAGCTCCAACAACTTCTGGAGGCAACTTCTGTTCCATGGGTTGATTGTTCTCACTGTCAGAAAATTTCTCCTTATTTCTAGGTTGAATTTCTCCTTGATCAGTTTCCATCCATTTTTCCTTGTTTGGCCTTCAGGTGCTTTGGAAAATAGCTTGACCCCTTTTTCTTTGTGGCAGCCCCTCAAATATTGGAGGACAGCTATCATGCCTCCTCCAGTCCTTCTCTTCACTAGACTAGCCATGCCCAGTTCCTGAAACTGTTTGGTGTATGTTTTAGCCTCCGGTCCCCTAATCATCCTGGTTGCTCTTCTCTGCACTTTTTCTAGAGTCTCAACATCTTTTTTTATGGTGTGGTGACCAAAACTGGATACAGTACTCTAGATGTGGTCTTACTAAGGCTTTATGGAGTGGTATTAGTACCTCACTTGATCCTGATTGTGGCCCTCTGTTAATACAATTTAGGACTGCATTGGCTTTTTGGCTGCTGCCACACTGTTGGTTCATATTTAGCTGGTTGTCCACTGAGACTCCAAGATCCCTGTCACAATTACTGCTATTAAGCCTGATTTCAACCAGTCTATATGTGTACTTTTGGCTTTTCTTTCCTGTGTAAGACTTTATTTTTCTCTACATTGAATTTCATTTTGTTAGATAGGGCCCATCATCATTATCATCTTAGTCTCCATCATCATGATATCTACAGTATATTTGAACTGTGCATATTATATTATGAAAGCTAACTAGTTTCATAATATTCTGATATTAACCTGCTTCATGTTCCTATAGTTGTATCCCAGATCTTTGAGTCAGATGACAAATGAGTTGGATCTACAGTATATTTGATTTCTCTACTGTGTTCTTTTGCCCAAATTGATGAGTTCCACCTATACTTTGTGTGATTTTTGCTTCAGTTGTTCTGTGATTCCAAACTTTGGGGTTTATACATGTTTATTTCATTTGTTAAATTTTTATGTCACCTATCTCTTCTACAAGGTGAATCTAGGTGGCTTACAGGTTTTAAAACAATTGTTTCTGAACAACTGTCATTTTTATGTTGCCATGTCTGAGCTCAACCATATGTGGCTAATTCAACACATTTTAATTAAATGTGATGCATGAATTGTGTTCCATCCTAAAAATAATCTCTCAGGCAACTTTGCAAGTGTCACCAAAACTGATCCTACTGAGCAGAATTTATTAATGCTAGTCTTTCTATGTCTTTCAACAACTTATATGCCTCCATATTTCCAGAGACTCTGAGCATTTTATAGTACTAGTGTAAGAAAACAAAAATCAATTTTAAAAAGCATAAAAATTAGACTTAGGTATTGTATTGTAACATAATCACACTTTATCTGCAAATGACTTTTCTTAGTTTTAATTGTAATGTAACACATGTGAACAATCACTTTAAGCTTAATGTAAATTGCTCTAAACTAGATTGTAAAAAACAACAACACAATTGCCAAAGTCTGGAAAGTTTGGAACCTGATACAGTTGTTCTCACCATTAAATGTCACAGTTTTAATTCTAATCTAACTTCTGTGGACCTCACCCCATATTTAAGTGGTCCCTATGGGTGTGTGCACTGGCATGCACTCATCCTTGTCACATTTTGATTTTCTAATTTTCTTTACTTGAATTTATAATTTTTATTTGATAAACAAAAATGATTAAAAAAATGAAAAGGTGAATATCTCCATATTCAGCATAATCTTTACCAGTTTTAAATACCTTTCTGAAGAACCATATTTTGACCACTCATGGAAAATATAGTATAGTAGGGTGGTATCACCTGGCTTTCTGAGGATGAGTTGTTGCAAAGGAAAGATACAAAATGTCAGTGATTGTCATGGATTTCTTTATCCTCCTTATCCTCTGGTCACTTAAAAGGGGGGGGGGGCTTTTCAACCTTCTCCTCTCGTCTTATGAACACCCCAAATTCAATGAGCCATCTTTAGAAAGCTCCCTTGTCACACAAATGTGTTCTCACTCTACCTTTCTTGCTTTTTGTGTTTTCTTTCATTCAATTTCCCTTCCTCATTTTGTCTTCCTTTTCTTTCAATCTCCATTCTTCCTTGCATACTCCTTCCTTTGAATGCATGCTTTGTTCTTCTTTACCATTTTAAATTTCTACTCACTGACAAAAGACCACTAAACTTCCTCCTGTGAGACTAATAGCCTAAAGCTGCTGTACCTAAAGATGAAATATGTAAGCAGGGTGGACAAAGAACCAGGAATCTTATCTCAAATCTTATCTTCAGGAGATGCGCAAAAAAGAACGAAGTCATTAAGGAAACAGAGGAAAAAAACAATGTCACCTGAACCAGACAAAAGGAGTTGGGCTTAGAGCACATGGGAAATCCCTCCCCAAATCCCATCAACAGCTACTAAATCAACAAAGCAAGAATAAGCTGCCAATATTGTCAACCAACAAAGGAAAGCAAGCAAGGCAGAGGTGGTATTCAGCAGGTTTTGACCAGTTCTGGAGAACTGGTAGTGGAAATTTTGAATAGTTCGGAGAACCAGCAAATCCCATCTCTGACTGGAGATTTTACAGTATCCTTCCCCTGCCACGCCCACCAAGCCATGCTCACAGAAATAGTAGTAAAAAAATTTGAATCCCACCACTAAAACAAGGGTTTGGGGGATAAAAGGGGACCTGAAGCCCACCCACTCATTGAGTTGTCTTTGGATCCAGACTAAATGGCTTCCAGGCCACTGACTAGTAACTGCCAGACTCATTGAGAAGAACGTGAGTAGATGTGAGTGACTGTGCATTTGTGTGTGAGAAAGAGCAAATGCACATTGTAACCAGTAAAGGTTTGCTGTTACATAAATAGAATTAGAATAACAGAGTTGGAAGGGAACTTGAAGGTTTTCTAGTCATTTGAACTTGTCTAGGGTAGACAGGTGCTCACTTACCATTTTCTTCTCTATTTTTACTTGTGTTCCTAATCTGTTTTTTGTGGTGCTGTTTTTGATGGGTTGGACTGTTTTTTTCCTTTTGTGTAAAGACAGATGCAAAAAACTAGTTAAGTACTTTGGCTTTCTCCCTGTTGCTTGTCACCTTCTTGCCACTTTCTCCCAGCAACGAACCAATTTTTTCCTCAACTTTTTTCTTGTTTTTAACATGTTGGAAGAAGCCTTCTTTCTGGTTATTTTTTTTATTTTTGTCACAAGCTTTAAATTTATCAGGTCTCTGTGTATTCTAAAGAATTAGGTGTGCCTCAGTGTTCTGTTGAAAGTCATTGGTCAAGGTTGACTCAGCCCTCCATCCTTCCTAGGTCAGTAAAATGAGGACCCAGATTGTTGGGGGCAATAGGCTGACTCTGTAAACTTTTTAGTGAGGGCTGTAAAGCAATGTGAAGTGGTGTAGAAGTCTAAGTGGTATTGCTATTGGAGTGAGGCTATTTTCAAGGTTGTGAGGGCATGAGTGAGTGACCTTAAGCCAGATCTGGGAATAGGTATAGTATTGGTCTTTATCTCAACCCAGTATTCCTCAGCTAACTTGACTTGATCATTTCTCTCCCAGAGCATGGAGAGTGAGTCATTAAATGGAATGGCTATGCATCAATCCATTAATTCAGGGAGAGGGAAAGTATCTTGAGGCCAACAAAAATTCATTGGGCTCTTGACAATGGCATCCATCATGGCACTTGGCAGTTTAGAATCCTTTCAAACAACAAACATTTGTTGGCTAAAGGTTTCTCTGACAATGTATGTGCATTTGTGAAAATTGTGTACCAATGGGCAGAAAGTCTACATTAGTCTGTTTGCACTTTCCAAAGATATATTTACATTTTAAAAGCCCGAATCAAGGACATTTATGTAAAAGGAAAGCCATATGAGAAAACATGCATACAATTGCTAGACTAGTTTCAGTGGTGTTCACAACTATGTCTTTTAGAGAAAAATGAATAAAGGAAGTTCTCCATTCTAAGGCAAGTTATGTTGCATTTGTTTTACTAAACAGATCTTATCTGAAGTAAAGAGTATAGAGTAGAACAACACAGATGATTAAGCCCATGTCACAGTGAACCAACAGATGCAAAGAGGATGTAAAACGGAAAAAAAACCTTGCCATCCGTTCGAAAACGCGATGTACTCACTGCCTCCGTTTGGCTTCCTCTCTATCCGTCCAGCATCCGTTTATGGATGTTTCATCCACTCCAAAAGTTTTGGGCTGCCCAAAACTTTTGCATGGAAAAGGTATCCAGTTCGTCCATTCTGCATCCGCTAGGCATCCGTTACGTATCCGTTACGCATCCGCTATATCCGCTAGGCGTCCGCTAGGTATCCACGGAACTCCATCTGCCCGGACGCAGGGAGGAAGCTGAATGGATGCAGAACGGATGCAGAACGGATGCCTAGCAGATGCAGAATGGAAACAAAGTGTTTAAAATGGTAAAAACATTCGCAGAGGGGACCTATCTCAGATATTAAGGATGTCTAGAGGATGCCTAGAGGATGCCTAGCGGAAAACCTATACTGCCTATAAAAAGGGGGAGCAACTCGCCTGCATCTCACTTTCAGAACAGCAGCCCAGCGGTGCAGACCTCTGTAGCCTTCATCTGGCTCTTCCTCTTCCACAGCATCCAGTCATGTCCACCATGGATTGTAACAAAGTCCTTTCGGCAGCCACCATCCTTCTGCAGCAGTGCGAAGCCATCTGCAGTCTCTGTGAACTCGACTGCGAGAAGAAAAGGAGCCACCCAAAAAAAGTCTGGGTCCGAAGATGGTTTGCCAGAAGAGCGGAGGACGGACTGTACAACAAGCTGATGGTGGAGCTCAGGAACGAAGACACTCGGGCGTTCCAGAACTTCATGAGGATGCCTCCAGCCATGTTTGATGAAGTTGTGCTGCGCCTGACACCCAGGTTGACCAAGGTAAACACCAGGCTTCTGGCCCAGCCTGGAACCTGGGCTCAAGGTGGCACTCACTCTGCGCCACCTGGCCTCTGGGACTTCCTACAGGAGCATGTAGTAGGGCTGGAGGGTGCCATCCAACACCATCAGCATTGTGGTCAGAGAAGTGGTACAGGCCATCATCGAAGAATACAAGGAGGAGCTCCTCCAGTACCCCTCCACTGAAGAAGGATGGAAGAAAGTTGCAGAGCAGTGGTATTAGAAGTGGAACTTCCCACACACCGTTGGAGCCATAGATGGCAAGCACGTGGCCTGCAAAGCACCACCCAACTCAGGGTCCACTTATTTCAATCCCAAGGGCTTCTTCAGCATCATCCTCTTCGCCATGGTCGATGCTGACTACAAGTTCATGTACATCGATGCTTCAGGCAACGGCTCATCTTCAGATGCCCAGGTATACTACGCCAGTCACCTCAAGGAGGAGCTGGAATGCAATCTCATCGTGGGCTTCCCAGATCCAGAATCCCTGCCCAACGACACACAAGATGTGCCCTACTTCATCGTGGGGGATGATGCCTTCTCCCTCACAACCTACCTCATGAAGCCCTACACTTCCAGACTCCTCACCCGTGAAGAGAGGATCTTCAACTACATGCTGTCCAGGGCAAGGTGGGTGGTGGAGAATGCCTTTGGCATCCTGGCCAACAGGTTCCAGGTACTTCTCACCACCATGCAGCATTGCCCAGAGACCATGAGGAGGATCATGGAAGCTTGCTGCATCCTGCACAATCTCATGCGCACACGCTACCCAGTCTTGCAGAACAGGCTTGTGGACCTCCAGCAAGGCAATGGGGACATGGAGCCTGGTGAATGGAGGCAAGGGCGAAACCTGATCGACACTGAGGATGTGCAAGGCCCCAACAGAGCCTCACGTGAAGGGAAGAAGCAGCGCAACCTCCTGAGACAATGGTGCAACTCCCCAGCTGGAGCAGTGAAGTGGCAACACAGGATGGTAGATGCTTAATGGATGCTTCCTTCAGCCTGTCTCATCACACGGATGAGATTGGGCCATGTATGTTTGATTGGCCTACAATGAACAGGGCGTTTAATAAAGAGTTGTGTTTATGTTGACATGTGTGGATAATTATTACATTATTATTGATAATAAAGGGCCGTAGGTGTGGCACCTGGGAGGGTGGACCATACAGTCCCACTATGCTTGTACTGGAGGTTTATCTATCCCATAGCTATTACCCATCCCACAGGTATCCCTGCCCATCCCACAGCTATCTCAACCCATCCCACAGCTATCTTAACCCATCCCACAGGCATGCAAAGGCTTAAACCATTTCTAAAAGTTTCCAGCAAGACTTTATACAAAAAAAGAAATGAAGCAAGTGTGTGAATCAAAAATAGACTTTACTAACAACAAGTTATAAGACAAAAAAGAGTCTCTGGCACTCCTCTTGGTCGCTCAGTCTCAGGGGTGAAGGCTCCAGGTGCTGTGGAGGTGGCTGGTGCTGGAGTGCTTGTCATCAGCTCCTCTAGAAGCAGAAGCAGCAGAAGCCCCAGCCCCAGAAGAACAAGCCCATGCTGCAGAAGCCCCAGCAGAACCAGAGTGAGGGCCAGGGGGCGGGATGGTAGCCCTGTCCCTTTTGCCAGGGCTGGCAGCAGATGGCTGAGGCTTGCTGTGCTTCCGCATGGTTGTGGGGTTGCTGGCTGGCAGGGAGTCTGGCAGGAACCAAGGCTGGCAGGAAGGCTGGCAGGGAGGCTGGCACCAAGGCAGGCACCAAGGCTGGAAGGGAGGCAGGCACCAAGGCTGGCAGGAAGGCTGGCAGGCAGGCTGGCAGGGAGGCAGGCACCAAGGCTGGCAGCAAGGCTTGCAGGCAGGCTGGCACCAAGGCTGGCAGGGAGGCTGGCAGGGAGGCCCGACAGGGAGGCTGGCAGGGAGGCTGGCAGCAAGGCTTGCAGGCAGGCTGGCACCAAGGCTGGCAGGGAGGCTGGCAGGGAGGCTGGCAGCAAGGCTGGTCGCAAGGCTGGCAGCAAGGCTGGTAGCAAGGCTGGCAGCAAGGCTGGCAGGCAGACATGCAGGCAGGGCAGGCAAGGCAGCCAATCCGTCTGGCAGCAGGTCTTTCCTTTGAATGGTGACCTGCTTCTGAGCTGCTTCCGTTATATCCGCGGGGCTGACGCAATGCATCCTCCCTGCACGCGCAATTAATGCCAGGCATCCATTAGGCTTCCGCTGTGCATCCGCTGTGCATCCTCTCTGCATCCGCTTCATCCACTGTGCATCCGCTCTGCATCTGCTTCCTCCGTTCCGTGTCCGCTTTGCTGAGACCCCCCGGAAGCCTGGCAGATGCGCCATCCGCTCTCATCCGCTTCCATCCGCTGGGCTTCCGTTTCACATCCGCTTTGCATCCGCCCTGCGTCCTCCCCGCATCCATGTTATCCGCTCCGGTTATGCAAATTTTTGCCCCTTTTGAGAGCGGGTAACAACGGATGGAACATTTTGCTCGTCCGCTGTGTCCTTTTTGCATCCGTTGGGCAGTGTGACATGGGCTTTAGGGGGCTGAAGGTTCAAACATATGAAGAACAGTTTCAGGAATTTGAACAAAAGCACTAAGGGTCACATGATAGCAAGGTTACAATATTTGCAGGGTTACCACAAAGAAGGGGGTGTGTGTCAACCTATTTTCCAAAGCACCAGTTGGCAAGACAAAAAGCAATGCATGGAAACTAATTAAGAAGAGAAGCAACCTAGATATAAGAAGAAATTTCCTGATAGGAAGAACAAAAAACCAGTGGAACAGCTTGCCTTCAGAAGTTATGGATGCTCCAACTCTGGAGGCTTTTTGGAAGAGACTGGAGAACTATTTGTGAAAAATGGTATAGGGTTTCCTGTTTGAGCAGGGAGTTGGACTAGAAGACCTCCAGGGTCCCTGAGAACTCTGTTATTCTGTATTCTGTAAAGTAAAATAGCATTTTTTTTTAATTTTCTAGTCTATCTTACAGGCCAGCCATTCCTTTCTATTCAAGTGCAACTTTGCTCAAGCTTCTGAGGTCCAGATAAAGTCAGCATGATGTTACCACCTGCTATAATATCCATTAGAAAAGTCTATAAGGTTACATTATAGCTTCATTGGCACATGCAGCCAAACAATTTGGGTTCACACTCAACACCTGTGGTTGAGAGAGAGGGGGAAAAAACCACACATATCCATTATTCTACAAGTTTTTACTATTAGTGGTAAAGTTGAGCTGTAGATAACTGTAGCATTTTTCTGTCTCAACTACGGATGTGCAAATTGATATAAATCCTAAGTATATTCCTCTTGGTGTTGCTGCATACTATGACTTCTTTCTTTAATGGCAACATCAGCAGGGAAGACTACATTCTATGTGTTTTCTTTTCTAGACATCAAAACAGCTGCAGATAATCTGTTTTCAGATGAGTTTTGGAAAATTTTGAAAGAGGACCATCCTGTTTATTTGTAGACTTTAGACCATGCTAAACTCTAAAGCTAGACTTTATAATCACTGCAATTTGTGCCTCTCCTGATGGCAACCGTAGTTTTGCTTCCCCATTATTTGATATTATTGTTGCACAAGCATTGGAAACAACAAAAGAGCCCTGGTTAGTCCCCTCTTTTAGAAAGCCTTAGAAGTCGACATTGTGAAGAGTTTCCTGCTGGTTATCTTGGTTTATTGAAATGGCATCACAATTAAGGTTAAACCTGTCCTTACCATGGCCATCTTCCAGAAAGTTTTGAAGTTCTACACTGTTTGGGAATAAGTTATTTGAAGATCTATCTTTTTCCCAGGCACATCTACCTGATCCACCAGAGCACGGAGGCAGGGTATATTATGGGTCTTCTCTCTTAAGAAAGTCCATCTAGCGTGTCAAGCCTGAATCTGACCGAGTGGTGGCCCGTTCCTTCCCAGTGGAGAGTTTGTTTCTACTATGGGTTATTCTTACATGAATTCAGGTTGATACAGTTTGAAGCTGAAAAGGGAGAGCAGAGGTGGATGAAGTCTTCAACCAAAACAACATAGTTAGCCAATGACTCAGATACATTCCTATGGCAGGCTGGCCAGAGGAGGAGGAGAGAAGTCGCCAAGCAACCAGCCCTTATCCCGATTGGACGGTGTACATTATTATTTTGGGAAAAAATGAGAAACTTTACTTTAAGTGGGATGGGAAGCATGGGAACTTTTAGTACTGGCTTACTACCAGTTTGTGCCAAGATGATATATCTAAATAAATGTGTTCTTTGAGGAAATGGAATGCCTTGGAATTCAATTTGTGATGGGGACATTAATTGGAACCTGATAGTGGGAGCAAGAAGAAGGGCCTTCTTTGTGGTGGCTCCCTCCCTGTGGAACGTCAACCTCATGGAGATATGATAGGGCCCCAGCTTGAACTCTTTTGAAAGGTCCTGAAGTCATAGTTTTGCCTGAGAGCCCGGGAACTCTTGGTTGATATCAAGACAATCAAATGGTTTGTTTGATTGTTGTCATCAGTGGGGGAGGGATCTGTGTGTCATTGGCATTTCTATTACGATTTTACTTCTGTAAGATTCCCAAGGTCACCATGAGTGTATTTGGGCAGGGGCATATAAATGTTCTTAATAAAGAATAAATAAATAAGACTGGACTCTTTTGGAGGACATTTGGATGATAACATATCTTTGTTTGATGTTGTATATTATATTTTAAAATGTTTTTAATTCTTTTTTTTGTTCATATATTTTTGCTTTATGATATTTGAAAGCAGCTGAGAGTATGTTGAATAAAATCTGATAAATGTGTGTATGTGTGTGTGTTTGAAGATATAGATCTACATATCATTTTGAAATGAATTAAGCAGATGGATAACATCTTACATAAACCTGACGGTTATCTACTTCTATAATCAACTTTTTTTTTCAGATAATTGAATAATAGATGGACCTATTGATCCCCATATCAGCTGGCCATGTTGAATGAAATTTCATCAAAGTGGCTAATTTTGTTTTTTTATGTTTTCAGTGTACTTTTTAAAAATAGCTTCTAGATTTGATTTCCCATTGCTTTTTCAAAGCCACTCTAGGAATAATATGTGTAAATATAATAAATGTAAATAAAGTACATCATATATAATTGGGCACATTCTCTCTTTTCCTCTCATTAAAGCCAAGAAAACTACAGTGACTTTACACCTCGCACCTGTGAAAATTTAGCGATAGGCTGCTTGGCCAAGCTGGAAATAACACAAAGTAAAGAGAGATCTATTTTTACCCATTCAGCAAAGATAAGTCTAATGCCACAGACATGGTATCTCTGCTTCTCTGATTTTCAAGGAACATAGAATAATAGAGTTGGAAGGGACCTTGGAGGTCTTCTAGTCCAATCCCTTACTCAAACAGAATATTCAGAATATTTCAGTAACCTCTACATGGGGCTTCCCTTGAAGTTGCAGCAGTCCAGAATTTAGCAGCACAGTAGTTATTGGTACATCTCAGTATGCTCAAATAATATCACTACTTTGTGAGTTATACTTTCTCCCACTGACTTCCATTGTTTCTGGAAGCAATTCAAGGTGATGATTATCATCTACAGTTCTCTTCATGGCACAATCTTGGATAATTTGTGAACTGTCTGCCTCCAATAACTGTCCTATAAGAAGTGACATGGTGGGCATGTTCAGATCCTTTATATTAAACAAAATCATCTGATGAGACCCAGAAAGTGTGGGTTTTCTATTGCTCAGCTTGCAGAACCACATATAATCCAAGAACCAGATAGTACACAGAATAATAGAACTGAAAGGAACCTTGGAGGTCTTCTAGTTCAATCCCCTGCTCTAGCAAGAGACTATGTGCCATTTCAGATGGTTTTCCAGTCTCTTTTTGAAGCTTCCAGTGACAGAGCACCCAAAACTTCTGAAAGCAAGTTTTTCCATTGGTTGATTGCTCTAACTGTTAGCCATTTTTTCCTTAGTTCTAGATTAATTTCCATTCATTGTTTCTTGTCTTGCCTTTTGGTGCTTTGGAAAATAGTTTGACCCTATCATCTTTATAGGAGCCCCTCAAATATTGGAACATTATTATCATATCTCCTGGGTTTCTGTGAGTTTCAGGGAAACCCTAGGGATTTCAGGTTTAAACCAGGAATGATCTGTATGCAAAACTTCATTTTTGCCATTAAACATTGGTAATATTGAGATTGCCGTAGAGGTATGTAGCTTATGCCAGAAAGAAAAAATGGGGGTATCATATGTGTTTACAAGAATAAGGGTGATTGCTTTCAGAGGATTGTTAGCTAGAGAATGAGGGCAACATTTTATATCTCCATAATATAAAAAAGAGATGTTGAGACTCTAGCAAGAGAAGAGAAGAGCAACAAAGTTGATTAGGGGATTGGGGGCTAAAAGATATAAGAACTGTTGCTGGAACTGGTATGTCTAGTTTGATGAAAAGAAAAACTAGGGGAGAGATGATAGCAGTCTTCCAATATCTTGGAGCAGCCACAAAGAAGAGGAGTCAAGCTATTTTCCAAAGCACCTGAAGGTAGGCCAAGAAGCAATAGATGGAACTTAATCAAGGAGAAAACCAACCTAGAAATATGGACAAATTTAGTGGTAGTTAGAACAATGAATCAGTGGAATGGCTTGACTTCAGACGTTGTGGGTGCTCCATCACTGTAGGTTTTAAAAAGGATTTGGACAATCGTTTGTTTGACATGATATAGAATCTCCTGTTTGAGCAGAGGGTTGGACTATAAAACTTCCAAGGTCTTTTCTAGCTCTGTAATCCTGTTGCATACTTTGGCAAATATATTCCTTGAAGCAGTTTAAATCCTGATTAATACCTGGTTGGTTGACCTCCAAGAAGAATCAGAATGTAAGCACAAGGAGGGACTCAAAAATCATCTTAAAGAGAAGTAGAGGTGAGCACTTCCATACTGCTGTCAAGAAAGCCTGCTACATGTGACCATGAAGTCGTCTGAGCTTGAGGTCATCTCAAAGACACTTTCAATTTAATTCTCTGAAAGACCCTTTGGCATGTGGTAGATAAACCTGAGCAGAGAACCCAATCTGTGCTCTGGAAAAGCATGGATTGATTGTTGCAATCTTTATGTGGCCATTTGGAAAAAAAAAAAACACAAACAGTTATACTAACTGCCTAGCGCTTTGGGATAGAAATGGAACAAATACTTCATAGTAGCATTTTGGTGGCAGCTGGCCAAGAAAACATCCTTTCCCGAAAAGCTTCTCTAATTGCCTGGCAGGATAACAGATTTGCTGTGCTACTTGGACTCATCTTGAATGGCAGTGAATCCTGCCTTTAGTGCAGCCACATCACTCAAAGGGTTGCAAAAGGCTTGTGTCAACCCTGCTATTGCTCCTTTGATTCCAAGGCATAATATTGCAGGAGCCTTCAGATGTATCAAAATTGAACACGAAACTTACAGAGCAAGCCGCTGTCTCCATTTCATCATTCGCTATCATCCTTTTTTAAAATAAAGTTGGACTCTGTGTTAAAATATTTAAATTTGGTAGCTGGAGCACTGGGGTTGTGCAGTGAGCCAGAACACACAGTTGTGGTTGATTAGTTGGAGAATGCTGGCTCTTGTGTGAGGCAAACTGTGCTGTGATGAGCTGCTGTGGGTGTGGAGGGGGAGTTTCCCTTTTTCTTCTGTGTCCTCCATATGCTCTGTGACTTACTTCATGATGCTCCTGTTTGCCTGACTATCTTTGTTTATTGTGTGTGTGTACATACATATTTATATATCTATATTAGATCTATCTATCTATCCTAAATCTATCTATATTTATATTGAATCTATATCTATGTCTGTCTGTCTTTCTGTCTTTCTGTCTGTCTGTCTGTCTGTCTGTCTGTCTGTCTGTCTGTCTGTCTGTCTGTCTGTCTATCTATCTATCTATCTATCTATCTATCTATCTATCTATCTATCT
>BLBF01000002.1:7186449-7227022 GCA_015471245.1 Laticauda colubrina | reverse complement strand
TCTATCTATCTATCTATCTATCTATCTATCTATCTATCTATCTATCTATCTATCATATTTATCTAAATCTATATCTAATCTATAGCTATATCTATATCTATAATATGTCTGTCTGTCTCTCTCTCTCTTTATATAAAACTACAAGTTCATGTCAATGTCTCTGACATTTGGACACCTGCTGTGCAATTCCCGGACAATTAAGTTTGGGCACTAATTCTTCATTTGGACCTATTTTCCTCCCCACTGTAGCTATGTTTCTGAGTGTACTATAGAGGCAGAATCAATAGAGATGGGAAGCTAAGGGTAAAAATATCCTACGCTAGTGAGAAAAGTACAGTTCTACATTTAGGCAAGAGAAACAAAATGCACAGGTATGGAAAAAGATGTTACCTGGCTCAATAGCAGCAACTGTGAAAAGGATCTAGGTCTTCTAATAGATCATCATTTAAGTATGGGCCAGCAGTATGCTGCAGCTGCCAAAAATGCAAACACAGTCTTAGTCTGCATTAATAGAGGAATCCAGATCACGTGAAGTATGAGTATCATTTTATAATGCCTTGGTAAGACCCCTCTTGTGTGTGTAGTGGGAGGGTGTCTTGGAATATTGCCTCCATTTTTTGTCACCACTATATAAGAAAAATATTGAGCTTCTAGATAGAGAAGAGCAACAAAGATGATTAGGGGACTGGAGGCTAAAATATAAGAAGAATGGTTGCAGGAATTGGGTCCGTCCAGTTTAATCAAAAGATGGATGAGGGGAGACGTGATAGCAATGTTCCAATATCTCAGGGGCTGCCACAAAGAAAAGGGAGTCAAGCTATTCTCCAAAGCCCCTGAGGGCAGGATAAGAAGCAATGGGTGGAAACTAATCAAGGAGAGAAGCAACTTAGAACTAAGGAGAAATTTCTTGACAGTGGAATTAATCAGTGGAACAACAGAGGTTGTGGGTATTGTGGGTTAAAAACATCCTTGAAGATATTGGACAAGAATTTGTCTGAAATGGTATAGGCTTCCTGCTTGAGCAGGTGTTTGGACTAGAAGACTTCCAAGGTCCTTTCCTGTTCTGTTATTCTGTTATTCAACTTTAGTGCAGAAGTTGGCTTATCAGATGCTCTCCAGTTCTTTGATTATATCTCTCAGCCTATTGCCTTGCTTCTTGGGACAAATGAGAACTGGAATCTAACACTTTTGAAGAGCAAGTCCATTTAATGATTGCCTTGAAAGAAAAAGAGGCAAATTGGTAGTGATTACAAAAGCATTAAGTTGGAAGTATCCTCTGAGTTTAATCGAATTTAAGCCACTGCTTAGTGTAGAAGTCTAAATTAGTGCATCTCCAACAGATTACTGTCTGTGGGAAGAGAACTTAAATTTTGCTTAGTGCTATTATTCCCTGCAATAGTGTTAATTTATAGAGGGTGCTATATGGGTCAAATACAATATTTCTTAATTCCCCTGCATGCATGCACAAGTAAACACACACACTGAATTTGGCACATCTGGCCTTTCTTTCAGATGGCAATTTTTCATTCTTTCTGGAAAATTATCTTGCATTCTTTGCACATTATAGGTAATCCTTGGCTTACGATCACAATTGAGCCCAACATTTCTGTTGATGAGGGAGGTATTTGTTAAGTGAAGGGTGAAAAATGGTCATAAGTCAATTTTTTTTTTTATCAAACTGTCCAAGCAGTTGCTGATTCAGTTCTACAGAGGAATGATTGAGTCTGTCATCTGCACCTCTACAACTGTTTGGTTTGGTTCTGTAACCCAACAGGACAGACACAAACTTCAGAGGATACTTAGGACTGCAGAAAAAATAATTACTACCCACCTGCCTTCAATTGAGGACCTGTATACTGCGCGAGTCAAACAGAGGGCTATGGAAATATCTACAGACCCCTCACATCCTGGACATAAACTGTTTCAACTCCTTCCCTCAAAATGATGCTATAGAGCACTGTACATCAGAAAAACAAGACACAAAGACAGTTTTATACCAAATGCCATTATTCTGCTAAAGAAATAATTTCCACAACACTGCTAAACTATTTACAAAGTCTGCACTATTATTACTATTAATCTTCTCATCACTCCTTGTCACCCATCCCCTCCCACTTGTGACTGTATGACTATAACTTTGTATCCTTATGATTTATATGGAGTGTTTCCTCGTATGATTTGATTGCTTATTGTACCCTATGACTATTATTAAGTATTGTACCTCATGATTCTTGACTCTTGACAAATGTATCTTTTCTTTTATGTACACTGACAGCATATGCACCAAAACAAATTTCTTGTGTGTCCAATCACACTTGGCCAATAAAGAATTCTATTCTATTCATGAATATATAAATATCAAGAGTTTTTGACACCATTATGGAAATAATTTGCTGGTAGCTGTCAACTTCGAAAGGGACTTACACTGCTGTAGCCATCATTCCTCAGCTTGCCACGCTGTATGGGGAGAAGGAGAAGTTTGGAATGTCAGACCAGACAATAACAACTCATCTTCCCATGGGAACCAGGGTCATTTCTACAGATGTTGGCCAGAGACAGGAGGGAGTTACCCAGGAGATGTCAGAACAGCTAATTGGACAGTGTGACCTGTGACATGGAGGGAGGGAAATATCTATTATTTAATTATATGAAAACCATGAGAATTAATTAGAGTTGGTTTTGCTTTCATGCATGCTGAAATGATGTATTCTATAAAAGACTTTTAAAGAAATCTGATTGTCTCAGAGTGCTGGGTTCATCAATCGGAACCTTGACAGTAGTTCCAGCCCAGAGGTTTGATTGATTGACTTGATTTTTATCTTATCTTTTTTGAAAAAAATCAAGACAAGGCTTTGATCAACTAAAGCTGATCTCTGCTTTCCTCCTCCCTCCCTCCTCCCTTTCTCCTCCCTCCTTCATTCCTCCCTCCCTCCTCCCTTTCTCTCTCTCTCTCTTTCACACACATCACACACTTTCACTTTCCAGGTGCAATTACAGAATAACAGAATTGGAAGGGCCCTTGGAGGTCTTCTAGTCCAACCCCCTGCTCAATACTATTCCAGACAAATGGCTGTTCAATCTCTTCTCAAAAAACCTCCAGTGATGGAGAACCCACAAGTTCTGACGGTAAACTGTTCCACTAATTAATTGTTCTCATTGACAGAAAATGTCTCCAAAGTTGGAGGGCAGAGCTGCATCACAACGATATGGCATGCGATCTTGGAGGTCTGAGACTGCTGCTGATATCTTTGCTCCTGGACAGTCCAAATGGATCTAAACCATCCCAAAGAGAAAGCGAATGTAAAGAGTGCATTCTGTCGATCTCAGGGATACCACAAAGTCCCTGGTAGATCCAGGAGAAGCTCTTTTTGCCAGCAGCAAAGAGGCAGCCATTAAAGCTGCTGAAGTTTGGACAGCTCTGAAACAGAAGAGAATAGAAAGAGCAAGTGTGCTGGTTTGGTGAGAATTTTTCCTTTACTTTAAGATTTGAAGGGACACCCTAAGGAAAAGAAAGAATCTGTAAAATCTTAGACAGAAGTGATTAAGGGTCATTTCTAAACAGGAAGTCAAATTAATATTTTTTTTTCTTTGCTGGACTTTTTATGTATGATCTTTTATTTTGAAACTGGACTGATTTTTTTTCTATCTATTTTTTTTCTCTTTTGTCTTTTCTCTTTTTTGATTTTATAATATTTTAGACTAGAGACTCTCTTTTAGTCTTTTTTTTTTAAATATCCTTTTTCCTTTTTAATTAATTTTTACTATATCTTGTTTGGAAAAGGAGGGGGAAAGTGAAAGCAGAGGAAACTTTATAACACTGCCAACTAGAAGCTTGGAAATATTGTATCTATTTTTTTCTCTTGACCAGACAAAGCTGAGAAAGAATTGAGACTTCTTTTCAAGGATTTTGAGCCTGTTTAATAAGATAGAGGGAAGAGCATGGGAGAGTATTATTGCTCTCCCTGAGTTTCTGGGTTTCTATCAGTAGCTGGAGTCTGGTGTTAAAGTTTACAGAAAAAAAGACGATAAGACTCTAGAGAAGAGAGTTATAAAACTTAATAAAAGCCTTGGATAGCTAAATAAGGTGCAGTGTGCTCTTTTTACTTTTTTTTAAGCTGGGCTATTTCTTACTTTAACAAACTCCCTCTTTGTTTAAAGATAAACAAAGAGATAAGAAGATTGGAGATATTGACAGCAGATTAACTGTGGTTGAACAAGATAAAAGTGGGATGCTGAAATGGGAGATGGACAGATCAGAATTTTGTCTCAGATTCCAAAACATAAAGGAAGAAAAAGCACAAAACTTAGCTGAGATAATAATAGAAATCCTGGCTGAAGCTCTGGAAATAACTAAAGAGAAGATGATGGATGGAATAGATGAGGTCTTTCAAATCTTCACAAGATATGCAATGAGAAACAGTCTACCAAGAAAAGTCCACATCAGATTTTCAAAGAAAACCATTAAAACGCAAATATTGCAGGTAGCAAGAGAGAAAACATTGAAATATAAAGACAAGGAGATTGTGGTCCTGAAACAAGTACCCAGAAGAGTGAGAGAGATGAGAAGAGAATTCCTGACTAATTTTCTACTTAAAAAAGATGTGAATTATAGATGGTTGATTCCAGAAGGTTTAATGTTCACATGGCAGAAGCAGAGACACAGAATTGATTCAATTGAGAAAGGTGAATTATTTTATACAAAATACTTTGGAGGGAAAGAGGAGGAGACAGAAAAAGAAATGTCACTAATTGAATTCCAAGAGGACTGCCAAATAGCGACTGAAAAAGAAGGTGCAGCAGGTGGAAAGGTGGAAGCTAAAGGAACAACGTGAACCAAGATCTACGAGAGCTGCCAAACCTACCAATAGAGTATAACCATGGAAGAGAAAAAACTGATTATAATTAACATAAGTTGACTTAACTCAGCTGTTAAAAGAAGGAAAACTTTTCATAAATTAGAGAAATTAAAATTTGATATAATCTGCCTACAAAAAGTACATGTTAAAAAGCAACATGAACAACTGTTGATACAGCCAAAGCTAGGAAAAATATTTTCTTCTTTGACACAATGTAAGAAAAGAGGAGTGGTTTTATATATTAAAGATGTTATCCCAGCAAAATTGATCCATATGGATGATGATGAAGACTACTCATGGTGGAAATAAAGGATAATAATATGAAAGCACTCCAGACTGCAATCTATGTCCCAAATGATAATCAAGAAGAATTTTATAGAAAATTACATATGAAAATAATTGAACTGGACTATGCTAATATTGTTATAATGGGAGATTTTAATGGAATTGTAGGAAATAAATTGGACTATACAACACAGAAAACAACAAAGCAAAGCAGAAAGACTCTCCCTAAATCCCTTTTTAAAATGACAGATGAAATAAATTTAAAAGATGCATGGAGAGAAAGAAATGCTAAGACTAAACAATATACCTTCTATTCAAACAGACATTTATCATGGTCCAGAATAGATATGATATGGATGTCAACAGAATTATTTGCTAATATTCAAGAAATAAATATTGAAACAAGTACTTGGGCAGATCATAATCCATTGACAATGAAATGGAAAGGAAAAAGAAGAAGATCCAGATGGACATTAAATAACACTATACTAAAAGAAAAAGATTTCATATGGAGAATGGAGAAAGAATTGGCTTTCTTCTTTGAAGAAAATGAAAAAGAAGACACATAAACACAGAATGTTTGGGATACAATGAAGGCATATGCCAGAGGCTTGATAATAGACTATACAAGGAAAAGAAACATCATGAAAAGACTAGCCTCTAAGACATTAGAGGATGAGTATAAAGGACATGAAAAAGAGTTACAGAAAATGCCACAGAAAAAGGACATTAAGTTAAAAATGGATACAATTAAACATAAAATGGGATTAATAGAAAAAGAAGAATTAGCACAGAAAATCAGAGGTGCGAAACAGAACTATTTTGAAGACGCAAATAAACCAGGTAGATGGTTAGCATATAAACTGAGAAAGGAGAGAGAATAAAGGAAAATATCACAATTAATGGATGATCAAGGCCAAGCTTGTTATGGAAGTAAAGAGAAGAAGAAAATAATACAAGATTATTATGGGAAACTATACACGCAAGAGAATATCAATGATGAAAAAGCCAAGCAGTATCTACAGAATGCTAATCTACCCCACATACCTAAAGAGATTGAAATAATGCTAGAAAGCAAAATAACAATGATGGAGTTAACTGAAGCATTTAAGAAGCAAAATAATGGAAAGGCAGCAGGCCCAGATGGACTTCCAGCGGAATTTTACAAAACACTACAAAAATCATTTAATCTTCCATTGTGAGAAGTTATGAATGAGGTTATGTTAAAGAAGAGGATACCTAAATCATGATCAGAAGCTTATATTACACTTGTCCAAAAAGAGGACGCCGACCCATTACAAATCAAGAACTATAGACCGATTTTCTTACTAAACACAGATTATAAAATGTTTGCTTCAATATTGGCAGAAAGACTTAAAAAATACCTAAATAACTTTATTCACCCTGATCAAAATGGATTTCTGCCAAAGAGACAAATTAAAGATAATATGAGAGTAATCTTGGACACTTTGGAATACTATGAGGCATACCCTGAAAAACAAATGGCTTTGATATTTTTAGATGCACATAAGGCATTTGACAATGTGAATTGGCAATTTATGTTATTACAGCTGGAACAGATGGGCTTCGGAAAAAAAATTATCCAAGCAATAGAAGCTATATATCATAAGCAAACAGCAAAGGTAATGATAGAGCGAGATCTGACAGACTCTACTGATACAAGAAAAGGAACAAGACAAGGTGCCCACTGTGTTGTTTGTGTTAACCTTGGAAGTGCTGAATAGAAATATTAGAGAAGAAAAGGATATAAAGGCCCGGTCCCACTGGCTGATGGACGCAAAACGTATGCATAAAGGACACAGCGGACGAGCAAAATTTCAGGGGTGGCGCCATCCGTTGTCATCTGCTCCAAAAAGTGGTGAAAATTTGCATAAATAGAATGGAAAAGAACAGAAAAGAACGGACGTGGGTAGTATGTAGCGGGGATGTTCAATGGATGTTCATAGGAAGCCTAGCGGATGGAAGCGGATGGAAGCAGATGGAAGTGGATGACACCTCTGAAGGGGTTCCGGGGCAGAATTGCAAAGCGGACACATAGCAGATGAAGCGGATGCATCACGTATGCCTAAAGGAAAGAAAGGGGATGCCGCATGGATGTATATTGGATGCAAACCGTTCACTGCACATCCTTTCTATTTCCGTGCTACTAACGCTGTGTAGACGTTCCGTGTACCTTTTGTTTCCTCCCTCTTTCCGTTTTCAGCTGCAGTGGATGTGAGTTGCGGGGATGCCCAGAGAATGCAGAGAGGATACAGTGGACATTTAACGGATGATAAACAGACATAGAACTTTTGTTGCTTGTATGTCACGGATTTATATCATACATGGTGGAAAGTTCATCCGTTCACAAAGTTTTGTGCAGCTCAAAACTTCTTGAGCGGATGAAATCACAGTGGACGGATGCTCGAGAGATAGAGTGTATGAAACACGTATGCAATGAGTACACAAAGGATGCATAGCGTTTTCCAACGGATGGCAAGCTTTTTTTAACGTTTTACATCCTCTTTGCATCCGTAAGTGCAGTGGGACAGGGCCTTAAAAGAGATGAAAATTAGATAGGAAGAATTTAAATTGCAAGCATCTGCAGATGATCTGGTTTTCATCTTAGAAGATCCACTAGAAACAGCACTAAAACTGATAGAAAAGATAGAGGAATATGGCAAGGTGGCCAGTTTGAAAATAAATAAAGACAAAACAAAGATTTTGACAAAGAATATGTTATCAAGACAAAAGGAAGAATTGGCGGACATTTTGAAAATCCAGGTCACAAATAAGATTCAGTACTTGGGGATACATTTGACAGCAAGATGTAGTTCACTTAAAGAGAACAACTATATTAAACTCAAACAGCAGATAGTACTAGATTTGGCGAAATGGGAAAATTTACAACTGTCATTAATAGGGAGAATATCAACAATCAAGATGAATATATTACCCATAATTTTATATTTGTTCCAAACAATTCCAATTAGGCTTGGAAAAGATTACTTTGAAGATTTAAATAAAAATGTGTTGAAAAATATATGGCAAGGTAAGAAAGCAAGAATAAAACTAAAACTTTTGCAAGGTGCTAGAATAAGAGGAGGATTTGGTTTGCCTAATTGGGAGTTGTATTATCAAGCTACAAATTTGATGTGGATTAAGGAATGCATAACATTAAGAAATACTAGATTGTTGACATTAGAAGGACATGATCTGTTGCTGGGGTGGCATGTTTTTTTATGGTATAAAGGAACTAAAACACAGGGGTATTTTAGAAGACACTATATATGGGAGTCTTGTGGTTAAACTGGGAGAAGATTAAAAGACAATGTTATTTGAAAATTCCAGTCTAGCTATCAACTATTGAAGCATTTTCTTATCCTATAATATACAAAAAGGAACAAACAGTTAGATATAGTGAAATATTGAATGAAAAGAGTAAAATTAAATTGATGCAAAAACTAGAGGAACAAGGTATCAAGATGAATTGGTTTTCATATGCACAAATACATTCTAGCTATGATAAGGATTCTAAAACAGAAGGTTTCTATGATAAATTGACTGATTTAGATAAGATTTTGACAGGTACTGATGAAAACGTGATTAAAAAACTGTATGGATATTTATTAGAAATTAAAGTAGAAAAAGAACAAGTTAAACAAACAATTATTGCTTGGGGGAAGCATTTTGGATATGGGATTGATCTAGAGAAATGGCAAAAATTGTGGTCTCAAAATTATAAAATGACAATGTCAACAACATATAAAGAAAATTTGTCTAAGATGTTTTACAGGTGGCACTTTTCCCTAACAATAATAGCAAGAATGTTCAAAAAACAAGTCTGAAAAATGTTGGAAATATCACCAGACACCTGGCTCATATTACCATATGTGGTGGACGTGCGCGAACACTAAATAATATTGGACTAAAATCCACACGTGGTTGGAAAAAGTGACAAATAAGCATATAGACTTGAAACCAGAGATATTTTTATTGGAAATTTTACCTGAAATATACAGTAAAGAATTGAAATATTTGATTGTAAATGTATTATCTACGGCTAGGATTGCATTTGCTAAAAACTGGAAAAATGAGAAAATACCAACACAAGAGGAAGCTATTAAGAAAATATTGGAATGTGTTGAAATGAGTAGATTGACATTTGAAATCAGAGAACAAGAAAATAAACAATTTTATAAGATTTGGGATCTATTCTATCAATGGTTAGACAATAAAACATGGTAATGAAATATGTAGATTTTTAAAATATAATGAGTATATAAAGTTGTATTATTTTTATTATGTCTACAAAATGATTATAGGATAGATTTGAGATGATAATATGAACTGTTATAAAATATATTAAGTAAAATATGGATTACCTTGTAAAACATGAATGAATAATACTATAGTCAAATGATTGATTAACAATGATATTAATGTATTTAGGAATATTTGATTGACAATACAAGAACATATAAAATGTAATTGTAAATGAAACTATGAAGTGGAAGCACAAAAACAATTTGTAAACCAACCAACAGACACACTGTATGTACATATATGAAAGATGGATCGATGTTTTTATGTTGTGTTTGTTTATATTTGTCTTAAAAAACAATAAAACTTTTATTCAAAAAAAAAGAAAGAAAATTTCTCCAAAATTCTAGGTTGGATATAATTCTTTTGAGGGCCTGGTAGGGAATCATATTCTGGCCTGTTGTTTGTAGTTTTTTTTATCAGTTAAGCGAACAGCCTCCTTGGCAGTTCACTGTGGGAGACCCATAGGAAAAGTAGGAAAAAAACATCCACCACAACTAGCTCAATGATAAATTGGATTCTAAATTGAAAGCAATCCGGTCACGAGACTGCTGTAACTTTCATCATGTTCTCTTCAATACATCTTGCAAAGAGAAAAATCCTAAAAAGATCCCTGCTTTATGTGGAAAAGGACTGCCAAAATCTTGGCATCAGGTGCTTTCTTTTTTTTGAATGATATGTGAGTTGAGAGATTGTCCTTGGATACCAATATGTCTTCATTGTGTTATTAATGTTACATTCTATCATTTGTTGTGGGTTCTTCTTTTCTTATTGTATTGGTTCTTCTAATCCTATGGTTTACTACCTAGAAAATGAGCAGTTCTATAAACCTGATTTTTTTAAAAAAAAAATAAGCACAGAAGCATATAAATCACGGGAAATCTTCAATATGGCTAGTCCTTGATTTGCAACAGTTAGAAGTTGAGGATTACCTACATTTTTTAAAAGTTTTTTTTAACAACAATACCTGATCAGAGTTTCCTGGATTCTTGTGTGCCTGTTCAAGCAGTTTGTATGTGTTGAGGGTTTGGATGAGAATATACTGACAGATAACAATGTTTACAGGCTTGGAACAATTTGAAACAAGTGTTCTTGTTCAAGCAATTTCCACGCTTTCATTCTCATCTATAAAATATTATCCATACAGTAAAGTACAGATGGCACACATGTGGTGGTGTCATCAAAGTAGCACAGCCCTTACCATGCTCAAGGTGAGTCACAACACTAAACAGATAACAGATAATCAGAGTTGGAAGGAAGGGACCTTGTAGTACATCTAGTCCAACCCCATGCCAAAGCAGGAGACCCTACACCATTTCTGACAAATGGCAGTCCAATCTCTTCTTGAAAGTCTCAAGTGATGGCACTCCCACAACTTCAGAGGGCTGTTCCATTGATTGATTGTTCTCACTGTCAGAAAGTTTCTCGTTATTTCCAGGTTCAATCTCTCCTTATTCAGTTTCCATTCATTATTCCTTGTCTGGCTTACAGGCACTTTAGAAAATAACTTGAGCCCTTCATTGTATGTTTTAGCCTCCAGTCCCCTAATCATTCTGGTTGCTCTTCTCTGTACTTTTTCTAGAGACTCAACATCTTTTTTATAATGTGGTGAACAAAACTGGATGCAGTACTCTAGGTGTGGTATTACTAAGGCTTTATAGAGTGATTTTAGTACTTCCCTTGATCTTGATTGTATCCCTCTGTTAATACAACTTAGGATTGCACTGGCTTTTTTGGCTGCTGCTGCACACTGCTGGTTCATATTTAACTGGTTGTCCACAAAGACTCCAAGATCCCTCTCACAGTTATTGTAATTGAGCCTGGTTTCACCCAGTCTATATGTGTACTTTTGGTTTTTCTTGTCTAAGTGTAGGACTTTACTTTTCTCTATATTGAGTTTCATTTTGTTAAGGCTAGGACACACTGGCCGACAGATGCAAAACGTATGCAAAAAGGACACAGCGGATGAGCAAATTTTCGGGGGTGGCTCCTTCCGTTGTCATCCACTCCAAAAAGTGGCAAAAATTTGCATAAACAGAATGGAAAAGAAAGGAAAAGAATGGACGTGGGTAGTATGTAGCAGGGATGTTAAGCCCATGTGACACTGAACCAACGGATGCAAAGAGGATGTAAAACGGACAAAAAACCTTACCATCCGTTCGAAAACGCGATGTACTCACTGCCTCCGTTTGGCTTCCTCTCTATCCGTCCAGCAAACGTTTATTGACGTTTCATCTGCTCAGAAAGTTTTGGGCTGCCTAAAACTTTTGTGCGGAAAATGTATCCAGTTCGTCCATTCTGCATCCGCTACGCATCCACTATGCATCCGCTACGCATCCGTTACACATCCATTATGCATCCGCTATATCTGCTAGGCATCCGCTGTGCATCCGCAGAACTCCATCCGCCTGGATGCAGGGAGGAAGCGGAATGGACACAGAACAGATACAGAATGGATGCCTTGTGGATGCAGAACGGAAACAAAGCGTTTAAAATGGAAAAAACATTTGCAGAGGGGACCTATCTCAGATATTAAGGATATCTAGAGGATGCCTAGAGGATGCCTAGAGGATGCCTAGCGGAAAACCTATACTGCCTATAAAAAGGGGGAGCAACTCGCCTGCATCTCACTTTCAGAACAGCAGCCCAGCGGTGCAGACCTCTGCAGCCTTCATCTGGCTCTTCCTCTTCCACAGCATCCAGTCATGTCCACTGTGGATTGTAACAAAGTCCTTTCGGCAGCCACCATCGTTCTGCAACAGTGCGAAGCCATCTGCAGGCTCTCTGAACTCTACTGCGAGAAGAAAAGGAGCCACCCAAAAAGAGTCTGGATCCGAAGATGGTTCACCAGAAGAGAAGAGGACGGACTGTACAACAAGCTGATGGGGGAGCTCAGGAACGAAGACACTCGGACGTTCCAGAACTTCATGAGGATGCCTCCAGCCATGTTTGACGAAGTTGTGCAGCGCCTGACACCCAGGTTGACCAAGGCAAACACCAGCTTCCGGCCCAGCCTGGAACCTGGGCTCAAGGTGGCACTCAATCTGCGCCACCTGGCCTCATGGATCTCCTATAGGAGCATGCAGTACGGCTGGAGGGTGCCACACAACACCATCAGCATTGTGGTCAGAGAAGTGGTGCAGGCCATCATCGAAGAATACAAGGAGGAGCTCCTCCAGTACCCCTCCACTGAAGAAGGATGGAAGAAAGTTGCAGAGCAGTGGTATCAAAAGTGGAACTTACCACACACCGTTGGAGACATAGATGGCAAGCACGTGGCCTGCAAATCTCCAGCCAAGTCGGGGTCCACTTATTCAACTCCAAGGGCTTCTTCAGCATCATCCTCTTCACCATGGTCGATGCTGACTACAAGTTCATGTACATCGATGCTTCAGGCAACAGCTCATCTTCAGATGCCCAGGTGTACAACGCCAGTCACCTCAAGGAGGAGCTGGAACGCAACTTCATCGTGGGCTTCCCAGATCCAGAACCCCTGCCCAATGCCACACAAGATGTGTCCTACTTCATCGTGGGGGATGACGCCTTCTCCCTCACAACCTACCTCATGAAGCCCTACACTTCCAGATGCCTCACCCGTGAAGAGAGGATCTTCAACTACAGGCTGTCCAGGGCAAGGTGGGTGGTTGAGAATGCCTTTGGCATTCTGGCCAACAGGTTCCAGGTACTTCTCACCACCATGCAGCATTGCCCAGAGACCGTGAGGAGGATCATGGAAGCTTGCTGCATCCTGCACAATCTCATGCGTACCCGCTACCCAGTCTTGCAGAACAGGCTCGTGGACCTCCAGCAAGGCAATGGGGATATGGAGCCTGGGGAATGGAGGCAAGGACGAAACCTGATCGACACTGAGGATGTGCAAGGCCCCAACAGAGCCTCACATGAATCGAAGAAGCAGCGCAACCTCCTGAGACAATGGTGCAACTCCCCAGCTGGAGCAGTGGAGTGGCAAGACAGGATGGGAGATGCTTAATGGATGCTTCCTTCAGCCTGTCTCATCACACAGATGAGATTGGGCCATGTATGTTTGGTTGGCCTACAATGGACATGGCGTTTAATAAAGGGTTGTGTTTATGTTGACATGTGTGGATGATTGATTACAGTATCATTGATAATAAAGGGCCATAGATGTGGCACCTGGGAGGGTGGACCATACAGTCCCACTATGCTTGCACTGGAGGTTTATCTATCCCACTGCTATCCTAACCCATCCCAAAGCTATTACCCATCCCACAGGTATCCTAACCCATTCCAAAGCTATCCTTACCCATCCCACAAGCATGCAAAGGCTTAAACCATTTCTAAAAGTTTCCAGCAACACTTTATTAAAAAAAAGAAATGAAGCAAGTGTGTGAATCAAGAATAGACTTTATTAACAACAAGCTATAAGACAAAAATGAGTCTCTGGCACTCCTCTTGGTCGCTCAGTCTCAGGGGTGAAGGGTGCAGGTACTGTGGAGGTGGCTGGTGCTGGAGTGCTTGTCATCAGTTCCTCCAGAAGCAGAAGCAGCAAGAGCCCCAGCCCCAGAAGAGTGAGCCCGTGCTGCAGAAGCCCCAGGAGAACCAAAGTGAGGGCTAGGGGGTGGGATGGTAGCCCTGTCCCTCTTGCCGGGGCTGGCAGCAGATGGCTGAGGCTTGCTGTGCTTCCGCATGGTTGTGGGGTTGCTGGCTGGCAGGGAGGCTGGCAGGAAGCAAGGCTGGCACCAAGGCTGGCAGGGAGGCTGGCACCAAGGCAGGCACCAAGGCTGGCAGGGAGGCAGGCACCAAGGCTTGCTGGCAGGCAGGCAGGCAGGCAGGCACCAAGGCTGGCAGAAAGGCTGGCACCAAGGCAGACACCAAGGCTGGCAGGGATGCAGGCACCAAGGCTGGCAGGAAGGCTGGCAGGAAGGCAGGCACCAAGGCTTGCAGGAAGGCTGGCACCAAGGCTGGCAGGAAGGCTGGCAGGCAGGCAGCCACTAAGGCTGACAGGCAGACTGGCTGGCAGCAAGGCTGGCAGGGAGGCTGGCAGCAAGGCTAGTAGCAAGGCTGGCAGCCAGGCTGGCAGCCAGACATGCAGGCAGGGCAGGCAAAGCAGTCGATGTGTCTGGAAGCAGGTCTTTCCTCTGAATGGCGACCTGCTTCCGAGCTGCTTCCGTTATATCTGCAGGGCTGACGCAATGCATCCTCCCCGCATGCGCTATTAATGCCAGGCATCCATTAGGCTTTCGCTGTGCATCCGCTGTGCATCCGCTGTGCATCCGCTTCATCCGCTTGGCGTCCGCTCCGCATCCGCTCTTTCTGTTCCGTGTCCGCTTTGCTGAGACCCTCCGGAAGCCTTGCGGATGTGCCATCTGCTCCCATCCACTTCCATCCGGTAGGCTTCCGTTCCGCATCCGCTTTGCATCTGCCCTGCGTCCTCCCCGCGTCCGTGTTATCCACTCTGGTTATGCAAATTTTTGCTCCTTTTGAGAGCGGATAACAACGGATGGAACATTTTGCTCGTCCGCTGTGTCTTTTTTGCATCCATTGGGCAGTGTGACATGGGCTTTAAAGGGATGTCCATAGGAAACCTAGAGGATGTATATAGGATGCAAACCGTTCACTGTTCATCCTTTCTATTTCTGTGCTACTAACGCTGTGTAGACATTCAGTGTACCTTTTGTTTCCTCCCTCTTTCCATTTTCAGCTGCAGCGGATGTGAGTTGAGGGGATGCCCAGAGGATGCAGAGAGGATACAGCGGATGTTTAACGGATGATAAACGGACATAGAACGTTTGTTGCTTGTATGTCACGGATTTACATCGTACACAGTGGAAAATTCATCCGCTCAAAAAGTTTTGTGCAGCTCAAAACTTCTTGAGCGGATCAAATCTCAGTGGATGGATGCTCAAAGGATAGAACGTATGAAACACGTATGCAGTGAGTACACAACGGATGCATAGCATTTTCCAATGGATGGCAAGCTTTTTTTAACGTTTTACATCCACTTTGCATCCGTTGGTGCAGTGTGACATGGGCTTTAGATATGGCCCAGTGTTCTAGTCTGTCAGGATCCATCTTAGCTACTTTATTGTTCTCTGCCCATAACACAGGGATTTTCCCAGACCAGCAGTTTTCACGTGAGAAAGACTTGAAAACGTTCAATGGCATTCAGAGTCAGACCTTGCTCTTTTGTGTTCACATAGTGAGTCTAGGCTAATTCCCTGCTTGATCCCTCCTCCCAGCTGGGACAGTTGCTCTCCAACATGCTGGTAGATAACATGCAAAGCATTGGTGGGATTCATTTTTTTTTTACTATCAGTTCTATGGGTGTGACCTGGTGGGCATAGTGTGGCTTGGTGGGTGTGATGTGGTGGGTATGGCAGGGAAAGGATACTATAAAATCTCCATTCCCTCCCAACCTCACTAACCTGCTTTCCAGCTCCTTTCCCCTGTGCAGGGCAACAAAAGAAGACCCAGCTAATCAGTTGGGACTCAGGAGGCAGAGAATAGATGGGGGCAGTGCCATTCAGAGATGATATTTGCCGGTTCTCCAAATGACTCAAAATTTCTGCTACCTCACCTCTGATGCAAAGATCCTTCTTGAACTGCCAACCTGTCAGAGTGAAGATATTTTACTAGTAAAAAGAACATCTGTGCACTGATTTCTACCAGTCTTTTTAGCATATTTTTTTACAAATTATCATTGCGTAATTCTTGGGCTGACTATTCAGGATACGCTGCATATGATTAGGCAATCACCTAGCCCCCTCCATTCATTACTTTCTATATCTCTATGATCAGATTTCCCTTTCTATCCTCTAAGCAATCAAGGCTAAGGAGTAGAAGGATTATTTATTGCCCATCAATCAAACCACCTTTCTCCAGTTCAGTGTATTCAGTGGCATTCTCAAGATGTCATGATTTCATTCCAGAAATAGATGTGGGGGGAAAAATATTCTAAAGACTGGAAGACCTGATCATAGGATTTCTCCTTCAAACTTGCAGGAATTCTGACACTGAATGAACAGATCTAAATTTTACAAAGCAAAGCATGAATCCATATATAGTTATCTACTAATAACTATATTGGTGAAGCACTTAACATTTTGTTTTTCCCCTCAAACAAAGTACATTTCAAATAAAACAAATGTGCATAATATGTATGTAGTACATTGGAAGAAGGTGGAAACTAAGTTATGCATATAGAGACAACTATCAGTTGCAAAGGAAATTGTCAGGCTCCAAAAATAAAGAAAGACATGAAAAGTTACTTCAAAGTTGTGCTCTTTATTATTCCTCATCTATAGACAGAATCTTGCAAACTAAAGTAACTACTTGTAAGACATACTCTTAGAACTGCTATGGAGGAGCTGCCTTTACCCTCTTCTTCACCACCAAACTACATAAACTTTGCTGTCTCTTGGCCCTCTGGAATGCAGCCCCTCCCTCCTGGGAATCCAGACTACATTCCACTACAACAATACTATTTACAGTAACAAAGGTTTTAAAAGAGGTTTGTGCAATGGAAAGAGAAGCACTGAAAGCTAGCTTTGAAGTTGTTCTTGGGCACGTCTGCTTCAATATCTAGTTACAGCAACATCAAGAATGGAGGCAATTCAGAAAACAAGCTTTGCCATCTTCAAAATGGAGCATCCTTTTGAAACCTTACATAACCCTAGAAACATCATAACTATTGGAGAATAGTTATGAAGAAAAACATCCAGAAATGCATCAGACTTATTTATATTTTGATTTTTTTACCCAAAGACTCATCAGCCCAGTAGTAAACTGAGCTTACTGCAAACACATACAGCTCCCTGCCCAGAATATGCAAATAAAACAATTACTTTGCAATTTGATATGGTAAATGGGATTTGGCTTTGAAGATAATGGCCAGGGATGGCAAACCATGCTCCTTTAAAAGGAGGATAAGAGTTTCTGAAGGGGCAAAATATTTCATTTCTTTTTACAGAATTGCAAAAGAATGTCCCAAAGGAATAATGTACCCACACATAGACAGACAGACACATACACACACACTGCAGATGCACACAGGGACTTGCATTTCTGTTCTGCAATGCCTGCTCTGGCTCATCCTTGTTTTTATTTGCTCCTGGAAAGAAGCAAAAAGAGGTGGTGGCACAGGGCTCTCCTCATAAAGCTGGCTTTGTTTCAGATGCTAAAAGCCATGATTTGATTTGACAGTTCATGTTTCCTGGCTCTTTACAAGATGCCAAGAAATCTATTAAAGTATTACAGGTGTGCTCCCCTCAAAAATTCCCCTGCAGCCATGCTCATGATGGTATGTTCTCAACAATATGAAAATGTTATTCTAGTTTTCCATCATGCCTGACAAAGGAAAAGAAGGAAAAATGTTATCATTCTGCAGCAGCCTGACCTGGAAAATGTCAGCAGATGTCAATGAAAGTGGAAGATAGGCATACAGGAAGTAAAGAACTTCATAAATTTTGATATTATGAAGGGGAAAACAATGCAGACAAGTTAACGGTAAGCATTCCTTGTATCAAGTGTACAGTTTACCAATTAAACTAGTCTGTGACTTATTATTTATAGGGAATTTGTAACAGGATCGTAATCATGGAAGAAGGAAAGAATGTCCCCTGTAGAGAAGATCATGAAGATTGACCTTGTCTAGAATTGGAAGTTGAGCAGATCCAGCTTCGTGGAATCATGGAATTTATAAGATCAATCATAGAATCAGAAGGTTGGAAGAAACTTTGGGGGTTTTCTATTCCAATGCCCTGCTCATCTTGGATGCCCAATCTTATGAAGATTGGATATAGGATTTATTTTATTTTATTTTTGTATTTGTCAATTGCTTACAAGATAATAGGTAAAAGTAAAAACGTAGTTATGAATACATGGATACATATAAGAAAAATAAAAAATATATAAAAGAAACAATAGGACAGGGATGGTAGGCACGTTGGTGAGCTTATGCATGCCCCCTACAGACCTCTAAGGAAAAGGGTGAGGTCAATAGTAGACAGTCTAAGGTTAAAGTTTTTGGGGTTTGGAGAAGAAACCACAGAGTCAGGTAGAGTATTCCAGACATTGACCACTCTGTTGCTGAAGTCGTATTTCCTGCAATCAAGTTTGGTGTGATTAACCTTGAGTTTGTATCTACTGTTTGCTCTTGTGTTGTCATGCTGAAGCTGAAGTATTCATTGACAGGTAAGACATTGCAATGTATGATTTTATATACCATACTTAGATTGTACTGAAAGTGGCATGGTTCTAGGTTTTCTAGATCTAGCATTTTGAGTATGGTGGTGTTCTGTCCAGAAAGAAGTGCGCGAGACCGGGTTCCAACAACAAACTCTTTATTTAAACTCACTAAGCAATGGTAACGGAACAAGAGCCCAAGCCACAGCAGCCCTTTATATAGCAACTTGCCCGTGGCTTGTAGCCAATGACACCACTTTAAGTGTTCCCACCATCTGGAGGGCTAATCAGATTGGTTCTCTAATGGCCAATCCAAGAATGGCCTTTTCAGCCAATCAGAATAGGGAACTTGCAGCCTACCAAGAACTTGCACCCTCCCCCTTTGGTTCAGTCCAACGTGTGTCACATAGTCACGCAGGTAGGTGGGGCTTTTTCGAGTCCTGGTTGACCTGTGCGGCTCAGCCTTGGTGTGGTCTTCGAGCGGTTCAGACGGGATCGCTGTCTCTCTGGTCCTTCTCCATGGAACCTCCTGGAAGGGTGAGTCAGCCTTGCCGCTCTTGCCTAAGTCTCTCGGGCTGGTTGAGATGGCTCCGCTGCTCCCTCCTGGTTTGACCGGGTTGGTCAAGCTGGCCTGGCTGTCTCCTTCTAGGAAGGCCTCACTTCGTTCTCCTGCTCCCGGACTTCTCTCTTGGGGTTCATCTAACCGTGAGTGCTCTTTCTGATTTGTTTGATAGTCTTTTTGTAGTGTTTGTTGTCTTGTTATGGGAGGTTCATCTCTCCCTTTTTTATTATTTTGTATTTCCCCCCCCCCCTCGGTTGTTTATTGGTTGATATTTAATCTTGGCTCTGATGTGTTTTTGCATTCGAGATTGCGAGAACGAAGCTGCTCAATGTTCCATTCTCCAGCCGCTTCCATTCTCTTCCGTTGTCTAGGAGTCATCAGAAAGACCGGGGGCTTGTAATTTGGGTGATCGTGGTTGGAAGCCACAATGGGTCCCCGGTGAGATTTTTTGCATAGACCAGGTCGCCAGTTTCAAATATTCGGTATTTGCTGGAGGAGTCAGGGTGTTTGTCCCAGGTGTAAGTGGAGTGCAGTCTGTCTAGGTAGGAACGCAATTTCCTACCCATTAGGAGTTCTGCTGGGTTTTTGTTGGTTGTGCTGCTAGGAGTAATATGCTGTAGGGTTAGTAGTCGGTTTAGTTTGTCTTGTACGTCCCCCTTATCCATTCTATCTAGGCCCTCCTTAGTGTACCGAACCATACGTTTAGCCCTGCCGTTTGCAGCCGGATGGGCCGACGCCGTTAAAGCATGTCGAATACCCTGGGCAGCAAGATACTGTTCGAATGCTAATACTGTAAACTGGGGGCCATTATCCGACACTAGTACATCAGGCAGTCCATGCATAGCGAAAAGTTTGTCTAGCTGTTTCATTACTGCCTCGGTGGTTGTGGAAGCCATGAGGATGATTTCTAACCAGTTCGAGTAGGCATCCACAAGTGTTAAGAAGGTGTTGCCTTTTGTTGGCCCAGCAAAGTCAATATGTAGTTTAGACCATGGACCTCGGGGAGTTTCCCATTCTCTGACTGGTACCTGTGGGGGGGTAGGCCACGATTTTTGACAGTCATGGCAAGTTGCCATCCAACGTTCAATGTCTTTGTCCAGCCCTGGCCATCAGACGTAACTCCTGGCCAGGGCTTTCATTTTGACTATGCCCGGGTGCCCCTCATGCAACATGCACAGAACATCTTCCTGGAGTCTGTTTGGTATCATCACCCTGTCACCTCATTATATGAAACCCTTCTCTATAGACAGTTCTGTCTGTCGGGTGTGAAATGGCTTAAAAGTCTCAGTTTTGTTCTCTTCCGGCCAGCCCTTACCTACCCAATTCAAGATGCGCACTGTCAAAGGGTCTTTTGCGGTGGCTCTCGCGACGTCCGCTGTAGTTAGTGGCAGGTTCAGGCAGGTCTCTAGTTGAAGTGTGGAGATGGTTGGGGCTGGGTCCTCTTCTGTAATGGGCAGCAGGGAATGGCTCAGGGCTTTAGCTTTGGTGATGGTTTTTCTGGGGCGATGAAACAGCATGTAGGAGTAGGCAGAGAGGAATTCAGACCACATCGTCATTCTAGGTGACAGAATGTTCAAAGTTGGCTTGTTACCTGCTAGGATTCCTCACAGGGGCTTGTGATCAGTGATGATCAAAAAGGTTCTACCGTAAAGGTACTCATGGAATCTTTTGACTCCAGCGATGATTGCGAGGGCTTCTCTGTCGAGTTGGCTGTAATTGCATTCTGACTTGGAAAGTGTCTTTGAATAAAAAGTGACTGGTGCCTCTCTGCCATCTGGTAGTTTGTGGCCCAGGATGGTGCTGATCCCAAAAGGCGATGCATCACAGGTGACCGTCAAAGGCAGGGTATTGCTATACTGGATTAAAATGGTGTTAGACTTTAATAGGTCTTTGATACCCTGAAGTGCTGCTTGTTCCTGGTGGCCCCATGTCCAGATAGTTTTTTTATCTAGCAGTCGATGTAAGGGTTCTACTATGGTTGCCTTATGGGGCAGGAACACATTGTAAAAAATTATGAGACCCAGGAATGCTTGAAAGTCAGTTTTGTTCTGAGGTCTAGGCGCGTCTTTGATTGCCTTTATTTTTTTGGGGGGTGGAGGGTATGCCTTGTTCATCTATTAAATAGCCCAAAAACTCGACCTGGTTGGCTAGATTACATTTCTCTCATTTTACCTTGAGGCCTGCATCTCTAAATCTTCTTAAAACTTCCCTCAATCTGTTCTCTAGTTGGTTGGTGTTTTTTGCTAAGACCAGAACATCATCAAAATAAGGGATGACTCCCTTGATTCTGTTTAACAGGTGTTCCATGAGGCTTTGGAACACGCCTGGGGCAACGCTAACACCGGACTGGAGATGGTTACACTTGAATGCCCCTCTATGTGTCACAATAGTCTGTGCCTCTGCAGTAATTGGGTCAATGGGTAGTTGTTGGTATGCCTGTGCAAAATCAAGCTTTGCAAAAAATTTCCTCCCCCTAGTGAGTGCAGTAAATGTTGTACTGTTGGTACTGGGTATGCGCTTTGTTGGAGCGCATGGTTTAGGGTTGCCTTATAGTCTCCACAGATGCGCACTGACCCATCTAGTTTCACAGAAGTCACGATGGGTGTTTCCCACCTGGCATGGTCGATTGGCTCAAACACCCCTTGAGCTGTTAATTTATTTAGTTGTTCATCAATTTTTGGTTTTAAAGCAAACGGGACGCGTCTGGCCTTTAAATGGATGGGGGCTATTTTCAGGTCTAGGCTAAATGAAATTGGGGTCCCCTTGTACTTGCCTAGGGTCCCATTGAAAACATCTTGGAATTCTTGTAGCAGGCTCTCCTCCCAGTTGGCTGTGGCAATGCGGTTGATCCCGGTCATCCCGATTCCCAGGGGCACGAACCATTTGATCCCTAACAGACTCGGGCGATCACAGTTGACGATAGTCAGAGGCAAGATTTCAGCATGATTCTTAAATTCAACAAAAAAATGTCCAAGGCCTACTATCGGGATTTGATTTCCCTTGTAATCTTTTAAAATCAGTCTTTGTTTCTGTAATTCTTTTTGTTTAATGTCCGGTATCAGGCGTCAGATGGTATTCCAGGATACCATCGATAAGAAAGACCCTGAGTTCGACTTCCATCTCACAGGGCTTCCCTTTGATGCTCACCTCTATCTGGACCTTCTTCCCATTTTCTTCCCTGGCATTTCTGATGGTTACCGTCTGATGGGTTTCCTCTCTGTCACTGGTTCTTTTGCTTCGGTTCCATCTGCTTCCGGCTTGTCTTTCTTCATGTCTGGGGGGGGGTGGGGTGCTGCTGCGTCTTTTAGGACTATAACTCTTTTTGTTTTGGCAGACCCTTTCGATGTGCCCCCATTTGTTACAAGCCCTACAAATTGCATCGAGGAACCTGCATTCAGCTCATGGGTGGTTGCCCCTGCATCCCACACATTTAAACTCCTGCCGGTTCCTACTCTTTTTGCGCCATTTCTTGTCTGATTGAAGTCTATGGACATCTTCATTTTCATCCTCAGTATCGCTCTGGGATTCGAGATCTTCATAGTGGGCTGTTGCTGTGGGCTGTCTCTTTCCTCCCTCTGCCTTCTTCTCTCTGGATTGGTTTGGCAGATCTGGAGTTGCATTCATTTGGCACATGGTGGCTGCTGACTTCTTTGCTGCTTCGGCGGTGGTTGCTTCTGCAATAGCCTCAGCCACGGTTATGTTTGGTCTATTCAGCAGCTTACTCTGAAGTGTAGCATCCTTCAACCCGAGGACCATGCAGTCCCTCATGGCCTCGTCCATGTTCTGGAACTCACAGGCTCCTCTGATATGTCTCAGGGCTACTACAAAATCTCCGATGGTTTCATCTTCCTTCTGGTCTCTCTTGTAGAACTCGTGTCTTTTTATCAAGTTGGAGAGCACAGGTGCGTAATGTGTTCTGAGCATTCTGTTCAGCTCGGGCCAAGTCATCTGTTTGACATCTTGGGGTTTAGCCAGCGCCTTCACCATTTTAAAAGCGGCTGGTCCGCAGTGTGTAAGGAAGACAGCTCTCTTCCTTTGGTCAGATATTTCCTGCAGTTCGTTGCTTTCTAAAAACATAAGAAAGCAATCAATATATGACTCCCAATCCTCCTCATCAGGATTGAATGGTGTGGGTGGCGTGTTGTTACTGGCCATTTCTCTCACTCGGTTCAGAATTGCCGCGTGCTTCGGTCTCGCTGTTCTACGATGATCCCATCCTTGTTGCCAGTGTTCCCACCATCTGGCAGGCTAATTGGATTGGTTCTCTAATGGCCAATCCGAGAACGGCCTTTTTGGCCAATCAGAATAGGGAACTTGCTCTACCAAGTTCCATACATAACAGGTGGCATAAGGTATTCTGCAATGAGTAGAGGAGTGGAGAACTCTTCTTGTGAAATATTTCTGGACTTTCTCAACTGTGTTAATATCAGATACATAATGTGGGTTCCAGACTGATGACCTGTATTTGAGTATTGGTCTAGCAAATGTTTTGTATGCTCTAGTTATTACTATAATATTACCAGAGAAAAAGCTACATAAGATTAGGTTAACAACAATTAGGATCTAAGATGTCCAGAAAATAGAAGCATTGTAGGCTAGGCTGGGAAATTAGAAATATTTCAGAAGAAAACAAGAGCTAATCATTTCTTCATTACCTGCATGGATGTATCCTTGAAGTTTCTCAATATTGTACCTGACCCAAGGGGCAATTTATTTGCATCCCCCCCAAACACCTCTTTAAAAAATAATTATAAAGATCCCCTGACCATTTGAGGTAGCAAATGAATGGTTGGAATTAGATATCAGAGTGTTTACAGTGTGACCACTATTGTGAGACAAACCAGGAACAAAACACAGGACAGAGAGGCTTTGTCTTTTAACAGTGGTTTGTATTCAAGTCTACTCTATACATACATACACGTGTTAGGTAAATACCAGGCAATCAATCAATCTTCAACTCTACACAGAAACTAAAATGGAGATAGAACACAAGGAGAGAGAGGAACCCTCTCATGGCCTCCCTTATATAGACAGCTTCTTAAAGAGGCAGTACCCTACTGATTCATCATCTTGGCTTACAGCCTTACAGCAACTGGTCAGTTATTAAATCTTCATTGCCTTAATATAACAAGTAAAAATAAGTGAAATATTCTCAAATTCTATCCAATACTTAATTATTCCATTTTTTGTATCTGGGCAGAAGATATCCTCCACAGAGCAAATGTATCACCTTCAAATTCTGTGAAAAGTAGTGTAAATATAGACCAGAGATGCTCAGAAGGAACCTCTATTCTTGTGGTTTCCCTAAATTTCCATTGATAGTCTTTGAATTTGGAAAATTGAGGGCCTATAAAAGGCAGCAGTGTTAAGGCTAGGTCCCACTGGCGGACGGAAGCAAAATCTATGCAAAAAGGACACAGCGGATGAACAAAATTTCAGGGGTGGGTCCATCTGTTGTTATCCGCTCCAAAAAGTGCACCAAATTTGCATAAACAGAACAGAAAAGAATGGAAAGGAAAGGATGGGGGTAGTACGTAGCAGGGATGTTAAACGGATGTTCATAGGAACCCTAGTGGATGGAAGTGGATGACACATCTGAAGGGCTACTGGGGGAGAATTGCGAAGGGGACGCAAAGTGGAAGGAGTGGATGCATAGTGGATGACGCGGATGCATCACGGACGCCTATAGGATGCATACCGTATGCATAGCGGATGCATAGAGGATGCATAGCGGATGCAAAGGGTTCACTGCACATGCAGGGAGGATGAATTGCATCAGCTCTTCAGATATAAAAGGATGTAGCTCGCAAGCAGTCAGCATTCAGAGGAAAGACGTGCTGCCACAGACATCTTCGAATAACACCATGGTTCGTCAGTCAGGGAAGAAGAGAAAGCCTGTGCCTACTCCTGCCAGCCCTGGCAAGAAGGACAGAACCACCATCCCACCCCATGGCACTGACTGAGAAGCTGCTGGTGCTTCTCCTGCTGGTGCTGGTGCTGCTGGTGGTGCTGCTGGTGCTGCTGCTTCTGCTGCTGCTGCTGCTGCTACTACTACTACTGCTACTGCTACTGCTACTGCTGCTGCTACTGCTGCTGCTGCTGCTGCTGTGGTGGATAAGTCCCAAGGCCCTCAAAGCCCTGCTGCTGAAGGCCCTGCTGCTCAAGCCCCTGAAGGCCCTGCTCAAGGCCCTGCCAGAGGGAGGAAGAGGCAAGGGAAGGAGAAGGGTGAGAGGAAACAGTACACCCTTTCCGAGGAGCATGAGAAGGAGGTGCTGGAATGGCTGAGGAAGAACGAGTACCTGTGGAGAAAGGGCCACAGACTCTATTGTGACACCAAGAAAAAACAGGCAGCTTGGAGAGACAAGGCAGAGAGCCTGGGCTACACTTCAGACCTACTCCTTGGATGGTGGAAGCACATGCACACCTGGTATGGCAAACTACACCTCAAGAAATCTGGGCAGGCCGCTGTCAAGCTCACTGACTGGGAGATGTACGCCATGGCCAAATGCAGCTTCCTGGAGGGTGAGGAGCAGCCCCTCTACCACCGAGGAGCAGCCCCTCTGACAACCCTCTCCCTTAGACAGCCCACAGACAGCCAGTCCTCTTCCAGCCAGGAGACAGCTACACTGTCCAGGCAGGTGTCTTTGGAGGGCCCCATGGCAGAGACCCCGCCCAACAGCTGCACTCTCCATGCCAGAGGACGTGGAGGATCCCCTGTCACAAATGGAGGAAGAAGCGGCAGCCACCAGAGATCAACCCACCCCTATCTCCACCTCCACAGAAAGCAGGCAGAGAGACAGAGGCAGACTGGAAGGCCAGAGCCACACTGTCCTGTTGGAGATCAGGGACACAATTAAAACCAGCACAGATCTTCTCTCTCAGCTGGTCCACAGCAACATACCATCCTCAAACTGGAAGCCCTTCATCACGTACGTGAGCCAGACCCTCATGGACCTGCCTGAGGCCCAGTACCAGGTGATGAAGCAGAAGATCACAGCATTTCTGCACAACCCTCTAGGCCCAGCTGAACCTGCTCTGACCCAGTCCATGTCTGCTCCTCAACCCCAGGTGATGTCACAGCCCTTCCATGGATTTCAACAGCCCCTCACCCACCAAGGCTACCACTACCAGGACTTTCCACAGCAGAAGCAGCCCTTCCCAGTCCAGGCCCAGGTTCATCGCATGCCACAGACGACTCACCTCACCCAGCTGCAGAATAGACAGCCCCACTACACTCCTCCTTCCTCCACCCCACAGCCAAGCCCCTCAACAGACAATCTGTCTTCAGTCTTGGGCCTGAAATTCCAGGTCCTTGATGAAGGGCCTCTCAACCTCACGGGACTGAGTCAGCTCTCGGAGAGCTTCATGAACACACCATCCCCTGTTGTACTCTCGGGGCCAAGCACCCCAATGGCGCCTCAGACCAGCACTCCAGCCACAGCCACCTCCACAGTCCCTGCCCTCTTGACAGCTGAGACCATTGACATGCCTCAGAGTGACTAAGAATAGTTCCAGAGACTGAGTTGTTACCTGTTCACTTTATCTTTGTTTAAACACACTTTACTAGGTTCATTTTGCTTTTTTAATAAAGTCATACAGTTTACTTAAGACAGTTATGAATAAAGGTTATCTTTGCTTCACACACTTGGTTTATTTTATTTACTTAATAAAGTGTTGGTGAAATCTTTGAAAAAATGGTTAAGCCTTTGCATGCTTGTGGGATGGGTAAGGATAGTTGTGGGATGGGTAAGGATAGTTGTGGGATAGGTAAGGATAGCTGTGGGACAGATAAACCTCCAGTGCAAGCATAGTGGGACTGTATGGTCCACCCTCCCAGCTGCCACACATATAGCCCTTTTTTTATCAATAAAAAGTTATTCATTGATCAACACATTTCAAAATAAACAAAGCTCTTTATTAATGCCCTATTCATTGTAGGGCCACTCAACATACATGGCACAATCTCATCAGTGTTCTGAGACAGGCTCAAGGAAGCATCCATTAAGCATCTACCATCCTGTCTTGCCACTCCACTTCTCCAATTGGGGAGTTGCACCAGTGTCTCAGGAGGTTGTGCTGTTTCTTCCCTTCACGTGAAGCTCTGTTAGGGCCTTGTACATCCACAGTGTCTATCAGGTTTAGTCCTTGCCTCCATTCACCAGGCTCCATGTCCCCATTGCCTTGTTGACGGTCCACAAGCCTGTTCTGCAAGACTGGGTAGCGGGTGCACATGAGATTGTGCAGGATGCAGCAAGCTTCCACGATGCTCCACACGGTCTGTGGGCGATGCTGCATAGTGGTGAGAAGTACCTGGAACCTGTTGGCCAGGGTGCCAAAGGCGTTCTCCACCACCCGCCTTGCCCTGGACAGCCTGTAGTTGAAGATCCTCTCTTCACGGGTGAGGCATCTGGAGCTGTAGGGCTTCATGAGGTAGGTTCTGAGGGAGAAGGCGTCATCACCAATGATGAAGTAGGGCACATCTTGTGTGTCGTTGGGTAGGGGGTTTGGATCTGGAAAACCCATGATGAGGTTGCATTCCAGCCCATTCTTGAGGTCACTGGCATTGTATACCTGGCTATCTGAAGCTGACTCGTTGCCTGAAGCATCGATGTACATGAACTTGTAGTCAGCATCAACCATGGCAAAGAGGATGATACTGAAGAAGCCCTTGTAGTTCTAATAAGAGGACCCTGAGTTGGCTGGCGCTTTGCAGGCCACGTGCTTCCCATCTATGGCTCCAACGGTGTGGGGAAAGTTCCACCTCTGATACCACTATTCTTCAACTTTCCTCCAGCCTTCTTCAGTGGTGGGACACTGGAGGAGCTCGTCCACGTATTCTTTGATGATGGCCTGCACCACTTCTCTGACTACTTTGCTGATGCTGTTTTGCGGCATCCTCCATGCATACTGCATGTTTCTGTATGTGGTTCCAGAGGCCAAGTGGCGCAGAGTAAGTGCCACCTTCAGTCCAGGGTCCAGGCTGGGATGGAAGTTGGTGCTCCGCTTGGTCAACCTGGGTCTCAGACGCTGTACAATTTCATCAAACATGGATGGTGGCATCCTCATGAAGTGCTGGAATGCATGAGGGTCTTCATTCCTCAGCTCCACCATCAGCTTGTCATACAGTCCAAACTCCATTCTTCTCCCAATCCATTGTCAGACCCACACAGATCTTGGACATCTCCTTCTTCTCCTTGCGTAGAAAAGGTGAAACAGTCTGAACAGGGCTTGGTTCTGGTGTTGAATGATCGCAGCTACCATAAGGTTTGTGTTATGATCCATGGTGGAGATCAATGGATGATGTGGAAGAGCAAGACCAAGGGCGAAGAGGTCTGTACACCATGGCTGCTGGACTCATACTGAGATCCAGGTGATTTCCTCCCCCTTTTTATAGGAAATAAAAAATTGGTTTTCCGCTAGGTGTCCTTCCACAAACTCTAGGCATACTCCAGACATCCTAAATATCCAAGATACATCCCATATACAAAAATTTTGTCCATTTTAATGCTTTATATACGAGATGCATCCGCTTACATCCTTTCTATTTCCGTGCTACTAACGCTGTGTGGATGTTCTGTGTACCTTTTGCTTCCTCCCTCTCTCCATTTTCAGCTGCAGTGGATGTGAGTTGTGAGGATGTCCAGAGGATGCTGAGAGGATACAGCGGACGTTTAACGGATGACAACCGACGTAGAACATTTGTTGCCCGTATGTGTCGCAGATGTACATCGTACACGGCGGAAAGTTCATCCGCTCAAAAAGTTTTGTGCATCTCAAAACTTCTTGCACCGATGAAATTGCAGTGGACGGATGCTCGACGGAAAGAGCATATGAAACACGTATGCAGTGAGTACAGAACTGATGCGTCGCGTTTTCCAATGGATGGCAAGCTTTTTTGTCTGTTTTACATCCTCTTTGCATCCTTTGGTGCAGTGGGACATGGGCTTTACCTATCGCTCAAAGAAGAAAAACACAAAAAATTATGGATAAACTAGAATAGGCCCATGAAAGAAAATAAATCTGAAAAAAATTTCCAGTCCCTAAAATAAAAAATCCTAGCTACCAATGTCAGTGGGAGAAATGGTGAGGAGATGGGTAAAAAAAGATAGCAGTTATAGAAGTTTCATCAAACTTCAGTTTTTAACAGAATAATAGAATTGGAAGGGACCTTGGAGGTCTTCTAGTCCAACCCCCTGCTCAGGCAGGAAGCCCTATACCATTTCAGACAAATGGTTGTCCAATCTATTCTTAAAAACCTGCAATGTTGGAGCACCCACAATTTCTGGAGGGCAAGTAGTTCCACTGATTAATTGTTCTTCACCATTAGGAAATTTCTCCTTCGTTCTAGTTTGCTTGTCTCCTTTCTTAGTTTCCACCCATTGCTTCTTTTCCTGCCTTCACGTGTTTTGGAGAATAGCTTGACTCTCTCTTCTTTGTGGCAGCCCCTGAGATACTGGAATACTGCTACTATGTCATCCCTGGATTTTCTTCTCATTAAACTAGACATACCCAATTCACACAACCATTCTTTATATGTTTTAGTTCTTTTGCATGTTTGTATGCATGTAGAACATTGCCCCTTGTACAAAGAGGTGGAGGTCTGATCAGGCTGCTGGAACTGCCCTCTGGGACCCGTAAATGCTGTTGATACATCCTATGATTGACGATCTCTCTGCATAATCAGCCTTCCATCACTCTTAAGGATTGTAGCTGCTCCATCATTTCATACCAAACTGAACAAACAAAAGAAATCACATATAAAAATGGTATGTTTCCTGAAATTTAATCTGAGACTGTCTTCTTAAAAATAAGTTTCACTTATTGTCATTTGTCCTTATTTATCTGTTCATTCATTCATTCATTCATTCATTCATTCATTCATTCATTTTCCGAGATTAAGGTAATAAGAAAAAATACCCTGGTTTTCCTGAAAAAGGGAAGATTGAGGGGAAAGGGGAAAAGGAACTGAATTTCCTGATTGTCATGACACACACACACATACACTCACACACACACACTCACACACACACATATACATGTACTACTGTGCTTACTTTTGAATTACCCAGCAAATTAACACTTCCAGCTTATTGCACTTGGTGAAATTTCAAGCCAATTAAGCTCAACGCTAAATCGATGCTAACATATTTTGGGATTGATCTACAACATTGCAAAGGTCCTGTGTTGTTGCAGAACAGCAGGACTGGGTCTGAAAGAAGGAGGGATGGAGAAATAACTTGAACAGTGACACCTTTCCTCCCCACGCCCCATCAGTCAATCTTCCTTATTTTTTGGGGAGCCGGAGCTTGTTTTATTCTTTCATTGTTTTCAAATTAGGTGAATACATATAATAAGTTTGCATAACTTGCCTTCCTCTGTGAGTGTGTTTGCATGTGTTTCTATGAAAGAGAGAGAGAGAAAGAGAGAGAGAGAGAGAGAGAGAGAGGTGGGGATTGGGGGACTGGGGGGGGGTACACATAGTGCATTTATTATTGTTATCTCATGAATATAAAGCAATTTGTCCAAGCAGGAACCAATTTAATAATCTCTCCAATGAATTGAATTTTTGGAATCTGTCAACTGCACAGTCTAGTACAGCCTCAGTGTCAGTTCCTCCTAAAACTTTTAGAAGGTTTTAGGAAGAACTGAAATACTTTTGAGCAACTGTATTTCCATTCATGATGCTTAGTAGCTGTTGTTGGAACTGGAAATGATCGTGTTTAATATTAACATTCTTGGGTTATTGAGGAACAAAAGGAGCTGAATTAGTCCTGAGATTTGCCAGATGTTAGCATTATGAATGATGTGGTCCTCTTTCTAAACTAGAACAAATGTTTTTTATAGAAATCAGTGAATTGTGCATTTTTTTCTTTAATTTTTGAACATCAAGTGAGATCTTCCTTCCTTCGTCTCTCCTCCCCTCTCCTTCTTCTCCCTCCCTCCCTTCCTGGTTTAATTCTGGTGCAGGTAAGTTTCTGAAAGCTGGCACTAAATGGGAAAAAGCTCTCAAATGTGACATGGCCATCTGGGTATTAAATGTTACTAACTCAGAATTGTATGGCTGCCACAGTAAAACACAGCAGACAAGTTGATTCAATCAATTATATATCAATAGAGGTAGACTTTATAGACTTTTATCTATCTGCACCTGTTCATTAGTATTATAAAGGGTTGAATAATAAAGTGTGTAATGTAAACCTAAGAATATAAAAAGCAACTGGTGCCTATTTTAAAACATATCATCTTAGCAAATAAACATGGCAAGGAGGTGCCAGAAACTGAAGTGCAGAAAAAAGGAGAAATGAAACAAAATTGAATTTTACAATCACCAGCCTCTATTTCATACTTGTTCCCTAATAGCACAAATCACAGTGCAACTAATCTTAATAATGCACCTTTTGTCTAAGAAGACTATCAAGAGACTCATAAAGTAAGCCCAACATTTTTTAGAAGATCATTAAAATATAGCCATGAACATTAAAATCCTAAATACTTAAACATTAAAACAGGTGTCTGCAAAGATATGGTCAAAAGGGCCAACTCAGCAGAGATGATATGGCAATAAAAACTCAACTCTTTATGTGCATTGCATGACACTCAAAAACCACATGGAGCTTTAATCATGCAGTTCATTGCCAACATTTTGCAACTTTTTAAAACCACCCTGGCAGATGTTCATGCATTAAAATATTAGTGCATGCACCCTAGCATTCTAAATTCCTTCCTCCCTCCCTCCTTCGCTTGCATGCATTTTTAGTAGGGAAACACAATTGGTTTTCTTTACCTCCTTTTTTGATAGTGATTTTAATTTCCCAAACTAGACAACATGACAAGCATATTCTGTTAGTCTCCATCCATGTTCTAAATAGGGCCAATCTTACTGCGTTTCCAAAAACCAGCCAAAGGTGACTTGGGAATGTTATCTGTCTGTTGAAGTACACTTATGAAAATACACAGCATGTATATGTATGTGTTGTGATGGGTAGAAATTAGGAACTAGCAGATGATTTTAGTCAACAGAAGGTGTCAGCCTGAATGGCTTTTTGCTCAAATTTAAACTGACTGGGGAATTCTGGGATTTTAAGTCCACACATTTTAAAATTGCCAAAGGTGAGGCACACTGACCTAGATCTTGCCTCTTCTATGTAACTTCATTCACGTCCTCTAATAATAGTGAAAATAGCAATTATTTTCTCACCCCTCCCTCTGTCCCTATCTTTCATTGCCTTTAATGAATTTTAATGTGATTTTATATATTTAGACATATATTTTTGTTTTTCTTTTAATGTTGTATGCTGCCCAGATTCACTTTGTGGCAAGATGGAGTCAAGCACATTTTAAATAAATAAATAAAAATAATAAAAATAAAAATAGTTACTGTACCTTAAGGCCCTGTCACACTGCCCAACAGATGCAAAACAGACACAACGAATGAGAAAAATGTTCCATCCATTGTTATCCGCTCTCAAAAGGGGCAAAAATTTGCATAACCAGAGCGGATAACACGGATGCGGGGAGGACGCAGAGCAGATGGAAAGCGGATGCAGAACGGAAGCCCAGCGGATGGAAGTGGATGGGAGCAGATGGCACATCCGCCAGACTTCCGGGGGGCCTCAGCAAAGTGGAAGCGAAATGGATGAAGCGGATGCACAGAGGATGCACAGCGGATGAAGCGGATGCACAGCGGATGCACAGCGGAAGCCTAACGGATGCCTGCCGTTAATTGCGCATGCAGGGGGGATGCATTGCGTAAGCCACGTGGATATAAAGGGAAGCAGCTCGCACGTGGCCAGCATTCGGAGGAAAGACCTGCTGCAGGATACATCGAGTCCTTGCCTGCCCTGCCTGCATGCCTGCCTGCAAGCCTTCCTGCCAGCCTTCCTGCCAGCCTGCCTCCAAGCCTCCTGGCCAGCCTTCCTGCCAGCCTTGCTCTCTGCCTGCCTGCCAGCCTTGCTGCCAGCCTGCCTTCCAGCCTCCCTGCCAGCCAGTCTGCCTGCCAGCCTTGCTGCCTGCCTGCCTGCCTGCCTTCCTGCCAGGCTTCCTGCCTGCCTCCCTGCCAGGCTTCCTGCCAGGCTTCCTGCTAGGCTTCCTGCCAGTCTTCCTGCCAGCCTTGGTGCCAGGCTTCCTGCCAGCCTTGGTGCCAGCCTTCCTGCAAGCCTTGGTGCCTGCCAGCCTCCCTGCCAGCCTCCCTGCCAGCCAGCAACCCCACAACCATGGGGAAGAAGCGAAAGTCTCAGCAACCTGCCGCCATCCCTGGCAAGAGGGACAGGGCCACCCTCCCGCCCCCTGTCCCTGACTCTGCTTCTGCTGGGGCTTCTGCTGCTCGGGCTCGCTCTTCTGGTGCTTGAGCTTCTGCTGAAGCTGCTCCTGATGGTGGTGCTTCTGCTGCAGCGTAGTCTGCTGAAGCTGTTCCTGGTGGTGGTGCTTCTGCTGCTGCGTACTCTGCTGAAGCACTCCTGGTCCTGCTGGTCCTGCTGGTCCTGCTGGTCCTGCTCATGCTCCTGGACTTGCTCGTACTGCTCGTATTGCTCATGCTCCTGGTCTTGCTTGTGCTGCTCGTCCTGCTGGTGCTCCTGGTCCTGCTCGTGCTCCTGGTCCCGCTGGTGCTGCTGGTACTGCTGCTGCTGGTGCTGCTGGGGCTGCAGGTGCTTACTCTGATGCTGCTGATCCTGGTCCTGCTGATCCTGCTGCTGCTGATAATGATGATTATGATCCTGCTGGTGATGATGATGATGATGATGATCCTGCTGGTGCTGCTGCTGGTGGTGCTGCTGCTGGTGGTGGTGTGGAGGAGCAGCCCCTACCACCTGGGAGCCCCTCTGATGAGGGCCCATCTGGTCCTGCCAAAGGGAGGAAGAGGCGTATGCAAGGACGGGAGAGGAGGCAATACTTTATTGAGGAGGAACACGAGGATGAGGTGCTGGAGTGGCTGAGAGACAATGACTATCTGTGGCGGAAGGGACACCGGCTGTACAGGGACACCAAAAGGAAGCAGGCTGCTTGGAGAGAGAGGGCGGAGAGTATGGGTTACACTTCGGAGGTGCTCCTCGGCTGGTGGAAGCACATGCACACCTGGTACGGGAAGCTGCAACTCAAGAAATCTGGCCAGGCCACTGTTAAGCTGACGGACAGAGAGACCTACGTCATGGCCAGGTGCAGCTTCCTGGAGGGTGAGATCTGCCACCAAGGAGCATCAGGAGTCCCTCTGTCTACCCTCTTTCTCCAGCAGCCTGCTGAGACCCAGTCTTCTTCCGGCCGAGAGTCAGTCCCTGTCTCCAGGCAGGTTTCTGTGGAGCGTGCCACGGCAGAGAACCCGTGGACAGGTGTTGTAACTGTGGTGGAGCACGTGGAGGACTCCCTGGTGCAGTGGGAGAAAGGAGACATCGAGTCCACCACAGTCGTAGCCGCATCCACCACCACCCCAGCTCCGCCTCCACAGAAAGGCAGAGAGCCAGACAGCAGGAGGGGCAGAGCCACACTGTCCTGCTGGAGTTCAGGGACACCATCCGCACCAGTATAGATCTCCTCTCTCAGCTGGTCAGCACCGACTCCTCATCCTCCAACCGCAAGCCCTTCCTCACCTATGTCAACCAGACCCTCAAGAACATGGAGGAACCCCAGTACCAGGTGGTGAAGGACCGGATCACTGAGCTGCTTCACAACCCTCTAGATCCAGAGGAACCTGCTCCCACCCAGTCCAGGTCTGCTCCTCCACCCCAGGTGATGTCCCTCCCATTCCAAGGCTTCCCACAGCCCCTCACCTACCAGGGCTATGGCTACCAGGAGGTCCAGCAGCACAGGCAGCAGCCCTTCCCAGGCCAGGCACAGAGTCATCAGATGACACCATTGCCACCGGTTCCACTGATGCCGCCGATGCCACCCATGACAATGATGCCACCAACAACAGCGATGCCACCCATGCCAGTCCTCACCCAGATGCAGACCAGACACCCCACTACACTACTCCTTCCTCCACCCCACAGCCAAGCCCGGCCTCAGCACATTTCTCATCAGTACTGGAGCTGACACCCAATGGCATGGAGGAAGGACCTCTCAGCATCGCGGGTCTGAGCCAGCTGTCTGAGAGCTTCCTCAACACACCGTCCCCTGTTGTCCTCTCGGGGCCAGTCACCCCAATGACGATACAGACCAGCACTCCAGCACCACCCACCTCCACAGCACCTGGACCCTTCACCCCTGAGACTGGGCACACCTCTGAGTGACCAAGAAGAGTGCCAGAGACTGGGTAGCTGGCTACCTGTGGACTTTATTTGGACACTTGACTTGGGTCATTTTTCTTTTACAGCTTGTTGTTCAATAAAGTTTATCTTTGATTCACACATTTGCTTCATTTCTTTTTTTGTAACAAAGTCTTGGTGGAAACTTTTAGAACTGGTTTAAACCTTTGCATGCTTGTGGGATGGGTTAAGATAGCAATGGGGTGGGCAGGGATACCTTTGGGATGGGTTAAGGTAGCTGTGGGATAGATAAACCTCCAGTGCAAGCATAGTGGGACTGTAAGGTCCACCCTCCCAGGTGCCACACCTACGGCCCTTTATTATCAATAATAATGTAATTATTATCCACACATGTCAACATAAACACAACTCTTTATTAAACGCCCTGTTCATTGTAGGCCAATCAAACATACATGGCCCAATTTCATCCGTGTGATGAGACAGGCTGAAGGAAGCACCCATTAATCATCTATCGTCCTGTCTTGCCTCTCCACTGCTCCAGCTGGGGAGTTGCACCAGTGTCTCAGGAGGTTGCACTGCTTCTTCCCTTCATGTGAGGCTCTGTTGGGGCCTTGCACATCCTCAGTGTCTATCAGGTTTCGCCCTTGCCTCCTTTCCCCAGGCTCCATGTCCCCATTGCCTTGCTGGAGGTCCACGAGCTTGTTCTGTAAGACTGGGTAGCGGGTGCGCATGAGATTGTGCAGGATGCAGCAAGCTTCCACGATCCTCCTCACGGTCTCTGGGCGATGCTGCATGGTGGTGAGAAGTACCTGGAACCTGTTGGCCAGGATGCCAAAGGTGTTCTCCACCACCCGCCTTGCCCTGGACAGCCTGTAGTTGAAGATCCTCTCTTCACGGGTGAGGAGTCTGGAAGTGTATGGTTTCATGAGGTAGGTTCTGAGGGAGAAGGCGTCATCCCCCACGATGAAGTAGGGCACATCTTGCGTGTCGTTGGGCAGGGGGTCTGGATCTGGGAAGCCCATGATGAGGTTGCCTTCCAGCCCCTCCTTGAGGTCACTGGCGTTGTATACCTGGGCATCTGAACATGAGCCGCTGCCTGAAGCATCGATGTACATGAACTTGTAGTCAGAATCGACCATGGCAAAGAGGATGATGCTGAAGAAGCCCTTGTAGTTGAAATAAGTGGACCCCGACTTGGCTGGTGCTTTGCAGGCCACGTGCTTGCCATCTATGGCTGCAACGGTGTGGGGGAAGTTCCACTTCTGATACCACTGCTCTGCAACTTTCTTCCATCCTTCATCAGTGGAGGGGCACTGGAGGAGCTCCTCCAGGTATTCTTCGATGATGGCCTGCACCACTTCTCTGACCACAATGCTGATGGTGTTGTGTGGCACCCTCCAGCCATACTGCATGCTCCTGTAGGTTGTCCCTGAGGCCAGGTGGTGCAGAATGAGTGCCACCTTGAGCCCAGCTTCCAGGCTGGGCTGGAAGTTGGTGTTTGCCTTGGTCAACCTGGGTGTCAGCCACTGTACAACTTCGTCAAACATGGCTGGAGGCATCCTCATGAAGTTCTGGAATGCCCAAGTGTCTTCGTTCCTGAGCTCCACCATCAGCTTTTTGTACAGTCCGTCCTCTGCTCTTCTCCCGATCCATCTTCAGACCCAGACGCTTCTTGGCCGCCTCCTTTTCTTCCCGTAATAGAGTTCACAGAGCCTGTAGATGGCTTCGCACTGTTGCAGAAGGATGGTGGCTGCCAAAAGGACTGTGTTATGATCCACGGTGGACATGACTGGATGCTCTGGAAGAGGAAGAGTCAGATGAAGGCTGCAGAGGTCTGCACAGCAGGGCTGCTGGTCTGAAAGTGAGATGCAGGTGAGTTGCTCCCCCTTTTTTAGGCAGTATAGGTGTCCCTTTGCATCCTCTAGGCATCCTCTAGACATCCTCTAGGCATCCTTAATATCCGAGATAGGTCCCCTCTGCAAACGTTTTTTTCCATTTTAAACGCTTTGTTTCCATGCTGCATCCGTTCTGCATCCATTCCGCATCTGTTCCGCTTCCTCCCTGCGTCCGAGCGGATGCGAGTTGTGCGGATGCGCAGTGGATGCCTAGCGGATATAGCAGATGCATAACGGATGCAGAACGGATGTATAGCGGATGCGTAGCGGATGCAGAACGGACGAATTGGATACATTTTCCACGCAAAAGTTTTGAGCAGCTCAAAACTTTCTGAGCGGATGAAACGTCAATAAACGGATGCTGGACGGATAGAGAGGAAGCAAAACGGAGGCAGTGAGTACATCGCGTTTTCCAACGGATGGCAAGCTTTTTTGTCCATTTTACATCCTCTTTGCATCCGTTGGTACAGTGTGACAGGGGCTTTAAATGAAAGATGTTTACAATGCACCTTATAGTAGCCTGGGCATTTGTATGTATGTGTATGTATTTTTGTCCTGGTATTGAAGTGACTTGTGGGAAAAGGAAGGATTAAGAGCAACAAGACTTAGATTTATATACTGCTTCATAGTGCTTTTATAGTATTCTCTGGGCAGTTTACAGATTCAGCATACTTCCCCCAATAATCTGGGTCTACCAACCTTGGAAGGAGGGAGGGTTGAGTCAACCTTGAGGTCATCAGGATTAAACTCCAGGCTGTGGGCAAAATCAAAAAAGTGATTCATTCCCCAATTTTTGCAGAGATAAAAATTATATGGGTTGGTTTTTCTTTTAAGCCTCATCCTTCTATGTAATTTCTTCATGCAATAATCCTGGCCTCAAAGGCAAAGAATCATGCACTTTATTCAGCACAGCATCTAGAAATGATGTTTCCTTCCTGCAGAAGTTAAAATCTTGTGACTTTTGGGGAATGTTGGGGGGGGGGATAGGTGACAATTTGTGTTAATGCCCCTCTTTTTCTCTTCAGAAAAAGAGTGAGAAAAAGAAATATCCCATTGCAGACTTAATGGACATCACACCTGCAGCTCCCGCTGTGGCTAGCTTCATTCCAATGAACTGAGAAAAGCAAAGTATTTTTTAATTTTACTTCCAATTATACCCAAGAAGATGAATGAAGCCAGAAAATCCTTTATCAGAGCCAAAAGGGAGTCATAAATCATTCACCTAGATGATTGGATAATTTATATACTCCTCTGGGTATTGTAGAAATGGACAAGAATAGTTAAAACCTGTCCCTTTGCCACAGATCTGGGAGCTGGTGATAAATTAGAATCTGTCTTTTTCTCCTCTCCAGTCATCATTTTGAACACAGTGGAGATGTCCAGGGCCCGTTGCTTAATGGCAGCTGGAACTCTTTTACGTTGAATCAATTCTCATATTTTTGTTGGAGAAAAATGACAACAATGTGTTTTACTTTGTCTGAAATAGCTAATGGGCTGTTCCATTCAGGGTCAATGAAGAAAGAGAAGCCATGTCTACAAGCAGAGAGAGAAAGAGAGAGTCTAATTTTCTTGCTGGCGTGAAGTACTTTTTTAGGATAAGATTTTTAAAATATGTGCAATTCCTGACACCAGGATTGACGGAATCTTATGGAGGAATGAGGGTTTCCTCAGATTCATGATGCTGTTTTTAAGGGGGTCTTTCCAACATTCAGAACTTGCCCTTTGGTAAAGAAATTTTCATACACTGTGTACCTCTGTCTTTGTTTAGAGCAGTGATCACCAACTGGGGACCAATGGTGGTCTGTGAGAAAATTTTGGTGGTCCGCAGAGAAATGTCACCCCCAAAGAACCTCCCAAAGCAATTAATCCAGGCTGCATGGGAACAGAGGGGTGTGCTGCCCACATGGCCCACGGGAATACAAGGCTTGCATTCCTTGTATTGCAAACAACATGAGGTAGTGAAGGGAGGGGGGAACTTTCCCCACTCGCCCCACATGCCTGACCTGGCCACCGGGCTGCTTCTTTCCGCTTCTTTCTTCTTCTGCTTTTGGCTGCACACAAGGAAAACAGCAAAATACTTTCTTTCTCTCCCCAAACTCTGCCAGAAATGAGTCTTTGGGATCCTGCAAGGCATCCTTCTTCAAGAGGCTGTGCCGGCAAAGACTCGTTTCTGGCAGAGTTTGGGGGAGAGAAAGAAAGACTTCTGCTGCTTCTGCTGCTTTCCTTGTACGAAGCCAAATATCTCATCTGCCATCATAAGGCTTCTGTATTGAGTTTGTATGTGGGTCAGGCTATCACGGCCGTTGGTTTTAAATTTGAGGCTAGCCTACTGCTGTGCCAGGATGTTTTTTTCTACATCCTCATTGGTTGGGAGTCTTGGTCTGTGTTTATTGTTCTTGGAGTTTGTTTGATTGGTGTTTCTGGTTTCTTCTGTCTGTTTTGTGGCTTTGATTGGCTGGCAACACTCTGTTCCTGTATTGGAGGCTTTCAGCGCAGCTTGGCTTCGCGTGAAAGGACAGCTATTATCTATTAGGAAGCTAGGTTTCATCTGGGTGCCTGGTTTGGGTGTGTTTGAGCTGGAGGTATCAGAGGGAGTCTGTTTGTGCCCCGGTGTTTGCCTGGCTTGTGGTGTGGAGATCTTTCTGTTTGAGAGTGCAGGCTTCCAAATGATTGACAGTCTGGTGGAATCATCTCTTCTATTCATGCTTTCAGGTCTTTTTTCAATCTCTATGGCTTCTCTGATGATTCTGTGGCTGGGGATTTCTATAGTGGCTAGGGTTTTGATGCCATTGAAGTTGTTGTTGTGACCTGTGGTTTACATTGGGCATCCCAATAGAAGAAGAAGTACCCGCCTGGATGAATACAAAAATGCAGTAAAAAAGCTGGAACACATCTCCTCACTAGTCCAACACATTAAAACCAAGCTGCACTGAAAGCCTCCAATACAGGAACAGAGTGTTGCCAGCCAATCAAAGCCACAAAACAGACAGAAGAAACCAGAAACACCAATCAAACAAACTCCAAGTCCAATAAACACAGACCAAGACTCCCAACCAATCAGGATGTAGAAAAAAACATCCTGGCACAGCAGTAGGCTAGCCTCAAATTTAAAACCAACGGCTGTGATAGCCTGACCCACATACAAACTCAATACAGAAGCCTGATGATGGCAGATGAGATTCTGCTGAAACGTTGCTACAACTTTAAAAGCACAACAATGACGTGGGATAACACCCGAAGGAAGCTGAACAGCACACATGTAAGTACCCGCAAAAACTTAAAAAAACA
>BLBF01000002.1:7160734-7186049 GCA_015471245.1 Laticauda colubrina | reverse complement strand
CCAATATTGTGCAAATACAATCCTTGCAGCTGTCAATACATGCAAAATTAAATATACAGTCCCTTTGTCATATCCTTCTATCATTACACCCAACAAAAAGATTTCTGGTTTCAAGTCTATGTGTTGCTTAATCATCTTTTCCAACCATGTATATATTTTCATCCAATATTTTATAGCTTTCATATAAGTTCACCACATATGATAATAAATACCTGAAGTTTGATTTGGACATGTTATTTATTGACATTTGGCTTCTCATCCATCTCCTTCAGAATTGAAGGAGAAACAGAAACAGAAACAGAATTCTAAAGTACTTCTTCTTCAGAACAAAAGTTAGAACTGAGGTTGCTTCTTGGATGGGAAGTGGAATCTCTCCGAGAAATCAAAAAAAGTTAAGTCCAGTTGCTTTTAAAAAAAACACCTTTGGGGCAACCAAGCATAGGAATTCACTTTGCTCAAGCCTAAAAGCCACCATTAATCTGATGATATCTTTCAATCTGTGTTGAGTTTCTTCAAAATAAGCTGAATTGGAAAATATGATTGGAGTTTAACAGAATAGTAGAGTCGGAAGGGATCCCGGAAGTCTTCTAGTCCAATTCCCTTATACCATTTCAGACAAATAGTTGCCCAATCTCTGGCATTCTGAAAATGCTGGAATTTGGGGTGGAAGTAATTATCTGTTTTCAGGTTGAAGTACATCATCCGTGGCCTAGCTTCCAATACTCTGCTCATCAATCTGAAATGATCTCAGCTTCACTGAGTAATAAATATCAGAATATTTTATTACTCAGAAAAGATATTCCTGCTTTGTGAAGATTTGGGAAGCAGTCATCAAGGTGTTTTTTTCCTACTGAGATCTGATGGTTTTTAAGAGAATATATTCATGGATGGATTGATGATCTGCAAGATGAGGTTGCTTTGTTTTTTTTGAAGAATCACAGAAAACATAAGGGAAAACTTCCTTCAGTCATATTTATACAATGATGGGACAGTTTCTCTCTAAAGTGTAGAATCTCCATCTCTTAAGAGTTTTAAGAAGCAGCTGGATAGCCAACTCTGGGGATTGTTGGGTTTTTTTTCTTGAAAATTGTACTGTGTTGGGGTAATTTATCCTTGTAGTTCTTCCCAACTCTATCATTTTATGATTCTATTAGAAAAACCCATGTTTTGTCTGAGGCTTTCAAACATAATAATTTCACCTGGGAGATTATGATTTGGTTGAATTATTTGAGCCCTTGAACTCACCTAAAGATGAAATTTCAAGAATTAAATGCCAGTTATTCAAGAAATAACTGCTCATTATATTAGAACAATTAAGCAGTAGAACAATTTGCCTTCAGAAGTCGTGAATACTTCAGCATTGGAAATTTTTAAGAAGAGATTGGACAACCATTTTAAAAATTTATTTACTTATTTATTTAATTGTTTGCTTGTTTGTTTAGTTATGTATTTATACAAGAAGAAACATGATTATTAATACATGAAATGGGCAAGAATAAGAGAACATTAGGACAGGGATGGTAGGCACATTGGTACGCTTATGCATGCTCCTTTACAGACCTCTTATCATTTGTCTGACATGATATAAGGTTTCCTGCCTGAGCAGAGGGTTGGACTAGAAGGCCTCCAAGGTCCCTTCCAACTCTGTTATTCTGTCCTGTTAAAATGATATAATTTGAACATTGATAGCTGAACTTCACTACAGATTGAGCAAGTTACCATTTAAAATGTTATTTAATTTTCTAGACTGGATGAAATTCACAAGGATGAGGTTTTGAGAATGTTGTCAAGGAAAAAAACATATGAGTCTCATGTATCCTGTCTGTAAAATGGATCCAAACAATTTTTTCCCCCATCTGACATCATGCCTGAAAATAACAATTGGAAACTTGTAAAGAATCTTTTACCACCAATCATCAATTTTTGTTCAAAGTATGAGAACTCAAAGTATGGCAAATGAAATTCAAGTTTGAATCAACTGCCCAAGATAACTTCCAACAAATCACTTTGAAGAGTTTGGAGTTAAAGTATCTCTTTGCTAAACTGTTCCCACATGGGTAAACTAAGTCTATGTAACTTCATCTGATTTTCATCAATGTATATATAAGGAAATAGAGTGGCACAGTGGCCTAGAGGTGGACCTCTCATCCTACAATCAGGAGGCTGTGAGTTTGATCTTAGCTAGTGGCAGATATTTCTATCTCTGGGTGCAATGAATTATTGTGAACTCTGTGTAGGTTTCAGCAAGGCATCTGGCCAGTAAATACTGTGCTATCCCACATTAAATGGCCCTACAATGGCTGGTACCCAACAAGACAGACACAGACTCCAGAGAGTAATTAGACTGCAGAAAAAAAAAATATTACCAACCTGCCTTCAATCGAGGACTTGTATACTTGTATAAAAAGAGGGCTGTGAAAATATTTACAGACCCCTCACATCCCGGACATAAACTGTTTCAACTCCTTCCCTCAAAACAATGCTTTGGAGCACTGCACACCAGAAAAACTAGACACAAGGACAGTTTTTCCCAAATGCCATCACTCTGCTAAACAAATAATTCCCTCAGCACTGTCCAACTGTTTACGAAGTCTGCACTACTATTACTATTAATTTTCTCATCGTTCCTTATGACCCATCCCCTCCCACTTGTAATGTATGACTGTAACTTTGTCACTTATATCCTTACGATTTTTATTGACTGTTTCCTAGTATGATTTGATTGCTTACTGTACTCTATGACAATTATTAAGTGATGTACCTGATGATTCCTGATTATTGATTAATGTATCTTTTCTTTTATGCACACTGAAAGCATTTGCACCAAGACAAATTCCTTGTGTGTCCAATCACACTTGGTCAATAAATAATTCTAATCTAATCTAAAGCTTTACCCCCAAACTTTGACCAACAGTCAATGAAACATAGTTCCACAAACTAAAGCCTGTTGTCACAAGAGCTCATTCACAAGGCAAGCAGGAAGTCCATAGTCCAAACAACAAAGTGAAAGGACAAAAGGAAAGGTCTGTAAGTCATAAATCAGTTCAAAGTTCACAAGGCAAGGTCTGTAGGACACAACCATAGTACATAATTCATAAATGAGTTCAGAGTCTATAGGGCAGAAACAGGATCTCAAACAGAGTTCACAAGGGCTGTGGAGGTATGTGCTGAAGCAAAACAATTACTCCCAACAAAGACACCCTCCCCTGGGCTCTGATTAAATCAGCTCAAGTGAGATGTTTCTTGTTAGGGAGGGTAGGACAGCCTCCTTCCAGTACCCTCACAGACCTCCTCTGAGCTTCCCTCCATGCCCTTGGATTGTGTGGGAAGGCAGATGTTCCTCATCAGAGGAGATCTGTTGCCTCTCATCATCACTCTCTGTCTGCAGCCGAACCTCCCCTGTGTTTGTGAAAGCAGGTGGTTTCTTATATGATCAAATATCCCCCCTCCCTAATGCTGGAGGGGGCTGGGATAGCATTGTCCTCAGCCTTCCAGATTCTTTAGACATTCCAGGGAAGTGCCATCCCCATCAGAAAGCCCCAGTTCCAACTCTTCCTCTTCCTCCAAACTCGGTGTCATGCCCCTGCTGGTGGCTGATTTCGAGGGAGAGGAGGAACAGCCTTCAGGGAGTGGAAGTGTGGCTCCAGAGGTTGTGGAGGAGGCTGGAGAAGGGCAGAGGCAGGCTGGGCAGTCAAAGGAAGACTCAGGCCCATCCTCTCCACCCTAGGGCATACAGGGAGGAGAGGGTAAAGGAGAGACATGAATGGTTGGTCTATGAGGGAGGAAAGGGCCTTGATTCTCTTCATGGGCTGCAGCTGTGAGAACTGATTAAAAGAACGGACAGGCATGGGCCAGTGCTGGAAACAAAGCATGGAAATATCTCTAGTCTGTCATTCCTCTCTGAGTTTGGCATCCTTCCCAGTGTGTGTTCCAATATCTGTGGATTCAAGCCCTTATCTTGCCTGGTTTACTTAATTGCTTAAGTGTGTTTTTTGTTGTTTTTACTCTTTATAATTTATAAGCATTTTTAGTTTAAATGGCATTTCTTCCTTTTGCAATTGCTTGTGGGGGAGTTTTTTTTTTGTTTTCAATCAAAGATATTTGGAGCTTTGAAGCAAAGTGAAGGAATAAAAGGGCTTCACCTGTTTTTGTGACTGTGTTTATTTTGTATCCCACCATGGGTCATCACACCAAGATCTGATGGGCCTTGGCAGGAATGCCCACAAACCCTGAAGGTAAGCTATTCCACTGGTTGACTGTTCTCACTGTCAGGAAATTTCTCTGTCGGGAAGTTTTATTTATTCATTTTTAAATGCTATTTTTAATCAATCTGAATCCTGATATACTCTACCGAACAACAAAAGTACAAAATAAAACATTAGCAGCAGCCACCAAAGGGAAACAACACCTGCAAGATGGCAGACATGGCATTGTGGTCCAATGTCTCTGCTTTTTTGGTATACACATGCAGTGCACATACAAAAGATCAGAACTCTGCTCACAGTACAATCTTGCAGACTGTCAACTCCCTTCCACTCCCCAATGGCACAAAAAAATGCAAAATCAACACAGACTTCAATACAGCTGTGCTGTTTCTTCTAGAATGGCTTAAAATGTGCTTGTTTCCATTGTGTTGGCTGCTACATACGAGGCTTTTATCCACATTTAGATTCCTGAAAGCAATGAATGTGAAGAAAATGCTAGGTCCTGTGGGGCAGACCAGGATTCTATGCATAGAATTTAACACTTTTTTGCCTCTGTAATCCAATTTGAAGTCAGATGCCAGATGGCCCAGAGAACAATGAGATAAGGAGAGTATTTAAAGAGATGATGATAATACACAGTGTTTCTGGAAATGGGGACTGATTCTTGCTTCCATGTGTTAGCCCTAGCATTTCATGCAAAACAGTTTGGCCCCAAAACATTCTGGGACAGGCTGGAAGCATGCTGTTTTACATCCTCTATTTGAAAAGTTCTGTTCATGTTTGACCTCTGAAGAAGAAAATTGGTGGTAAACATGTGTTCTACTACTAGACATGATATTCGGGATAGAAAAGATGAACAACTCCAAGGCAATGACAAAGAATTGTTTAACACTAAAGTGGATTAAAATTAAATCACTACCTTTTGCTTTTTCATAATAATATGAACAAGCCACTTCTGTAAAGGTCTATCATTCTACTCGGTAAAGCAAAAAGTTGTGATTTGATATTAATGCCTTATTTTACTGAACAGAGAGAGTCGGATGTCAATATTTCTTTTTCGTTTCTTTTCCTTCCTCATTTCTCTTCCCCCTTTTCCTCCCCACTACTTCTCTATTTACTTTTGCATTTTACAATATTGTATAACTCAATAAAATGTTAAATTGGATTAAGTGGATTAAAATGATGTACTCTTACCAAAGCAAAAATAGAGTATCCTCAGTTGATGATCGTAATGGAGCCTGCCCATCACAATTCTAACTCATGACAGTCATCAGTCAGGTTGATCATGAGGTGACCGATGCAATTTGACACCCTTTTTTGGAATGGGTCATTAAGCAAATCAATACAACTGTTAAATGAATTCCTAGTTATTCACCGGGCACTTCAGTCTTTAAGGGAACCAATGGTTTTTGATGGGCATAGATTTGCCAAAAACTGGAAGTGCTGGGGGCAGAATCACACTGGAGATTGTTGCTGAACTAAGAGGCAGTCTCACCCCCTCCCATGATTGTATCCTGTCCCTTCCCTCCTCAGTTTTTAACTTTAATTTTATCTCAAGTGAGGTACTAATACCACTCTACAAAGCCTTAGTGAGACCACACCTAGAGTACTGCATCCAGCTTTGTTCACTACATTAGAAAAAAAGATGTTGAGACTCTAGAAAAAGTACAGAGAAGAGCAACCAGGATGATTAGGGGACTGGAGACTAAAACATATGAAGAACAGTTACAGGAACTGGACATAGCTAGTCTCGTGAAAAGAAGGACCAGGGGAGACATGATAGCAGTCTTCCAATATTTGAGGGGCTGCCACACAGATGAAGAGGTCAATCTATTTTCTAAAGCTCCTGTAGGCTAGACAAGGAATAATGGATGGAAACTGAACAAGGAGAGATTTAACCTGGAAATAAGGAGAAACTTTCTGACAGTGAAAACAATCAACCAATGGAACAGCTGCACTCGGAAGTTGTGGGAACTTCATCACTTGAGACATTCAAGAAGAGATTGGACTGCCATTTGTCAGAAATGGTGTAGGGTCTCCCTCTTGGGTGGGGGGTTGGACTAGATGACCTATAAGGTCCCTTCCAACTCTAATTATCTGTTATCTGTTATCGATTGGGATTTCTATTTTTAACTGAATGAGACACATTTGTTTGTTAGGATTTTATTGTTATAATGCTGGAAGCCACCCCAAGTCATTTCATTGTGAAATGGCTAGAAAATAAATAAATAAATAAATAAATACATAGATACATAGATACATACATACATACATACATACATACATACATAAATACATAAATACATAAATACATAAATACATAAATACATAAATACATAAATACATAAATACATAAATACATAAATACATAAATACAAAATAATCATAAAAAGGCATTTACACAGAACATGGAATAGCAGAGTTGGAGTGGACATTGAAGATTTTCTAGTCCAACCCTCTGGTCAAGCAAGACATCCTACACCATTTCAGACAAATGACTGTGCAGTCTCTTCTTAAAAGCCTCCAGTGATAGTAGCACACAACGGCTAAAGGCAAACCATTCCACTGGTTATTTCTTCTCACTGTTAGCAAATTTCTCCTCTGTTCTAGATTACTTCTCTCCTTGATTAGATTCCATCCACTGTCTTTGCCTTCTGGTACTTTGGAAAATAGTAATAAAGCTTTGTGTGTACGTGATAGGAAATCTGGAGGAGGGGAAATGACAAGTGATAAGAACCAGGGCAGCCGGATCCTGTTTGTACTAGCATCCTTTGGCCAGACATTCTGAGAAAAATGTGGATGACCCATAAACATCTCAGGGTTCTCAAAAAATCTTGGTGAGCTCCAGTTGGCTGGAAATGGACTGATCATGTGGGGGGGGGGGGGGGCTAGGCTGGGCTGGGGCCAAGCCAAGGGTTGGCTTCAAAAAATTTAGCAATGGGTGCTCTGCCTTGTTGCTGGGTGGGTGTGGCAATGATGGGCATGGCCTAGTCGATCTCCTGCACCACAATGGGTGGGGGCATTTTTGCCTTTCCCAGACTCCAGAGGCTTTTCTCCAGCCTCTGGGAGGATGAAACAGTTTCCTTAAGCTCTGGAGGCTCCCTGGAAACTGGAAATGGCCCATTTCTGGCCTTCCCAAATTTCCAGGAGGCCCATTTTTAACCCCAAGCTTCTACACGCACCCTGCACTTACCTGCATCCAAAATGGGCTGCATGGAGACTCCTGGGAAGGACAGGTGGGATGGGCATGGCCAGCCAGTAGTGGGATTTGTGGATTCTCTGAACTGTGCAGAATTTTAATTAGGGGCTCTCCTGAACCCCTGAAAACCCCCAGCAGCCCACCCTGGGGCAAGGCTATACTTAGTTTTGTAACTAGTGTGAGCAGAATCGAAGTCATGTTGGATAGCCCACTAAAATAGATAAGGAAGTGACTCAAACTCAGTAGCTCTGCTAGATAAGGAAGTGTTCCAGTTTGTGCACAAGAGAGAAAAAAACAGGATAAGGATAGAACAATGGGGAATTGTAATAAAGTGCTGATGTGTCAGAAGCTGTGTAACTGCTTTTGCCAGATAGGGAAATGCAAAAACCTTCGAAATGTATATGTGTCAATTTGAAAACAGGAAGAATGTGAGCCAAGCCCTTGTATGAAGGGGTGGACAGTTAAGGTATAAAAATGCTGCCTGAATTTTGTTCTGGGTTCCTTCAATGCCCGAGGGGACCCGCTTTTGCAAACGCGTAATAAACCCTTGTTTTCCTTGGATCAACGAATCTTTTGGTGGTCTTTTCATCAGTGCCACCTTACAATTTGGCACCCAACATGTGGCCCCGACGGAATTTCGACTAGAGAAAAGGGACTGGGTAAGTGTGGCGCCACTGCGTCCCATTGTAGAGGGGCCCCTCCCTTGTCTCAGTTGGATACCGGGGTAACTGCACTCAGCAGACGATCCTTGGAAACAAGTGAGAGAGAAGCCGGCCCAACGCTCCAGGAGTGTCGTTGATCACCTGAAGTGGGGACGCCCACACTCTTTTTATCTCCAGGAGACCAGGGGTGTATCAGGTGAGTTTGTCGCCTTTTGGGATAGAAGAAGGGATACACTGTCCTTAAACTCTGGGAATCCAGCGACTGCTGGAGAACAGCGGAAATCCCTGAGTTAGGAATCTCTGGGAGATTGTTGGTGGGTAATGTGGAGAATGGTAAAGGGACAAAGCAAGTGTGAGACGTTCCAAGAGGGAACAGGTATAGAGATAGAAAAGACCCCGAGAAGGCCGATTCCGACTGACTCCCCATTGGGTCAACTACTACAACAATGGTCATTGCCCCATCTGAGGACTTACACTCAGAGTCTAGAGAAAAAAGAAAATGATCTACCTATGCCAAGATAGGGAGCCAAAGTATCCCCTAGTAGACCTTGAGTTTCCTTACCACTGGGATCCCGAAGGGAATACCAGCACGTACTGGATAACTCAGTTGAAAGAGTATATAGTGAAACACCGGATGAAGGAGCAAATACCCTATGTGGAGGTATGGTATCATGTTCACTTTGAAGGTCCAGTTCCACCAGAAACAGAAGTAGGACAGTTTGTCAACAAGGTGGAGGAAAGGGAAACTGAGGACTGGATGAGGAATCCACCGGCATCGGCTCTGGCAGTCCTGGCACTACTGCCCCTGGTGGCTCTGGTTGCCCAGGCTCACCTCCACCTGCATATCCAGGATTCAGAAGGGAACTGGCTCATTTAAACAAGGACCTAGAGAATTTGCCTCTAGGAGGAAGGTTGGCCAATCCTGTGTTGGCTTTCCCAGTCAGAGAAGTCCCAAATGGCATAAATGTGCAGGGAAATCCAGTCACCGTTTTCGTGGCTGTCCCCATAAAACCTGCCGAGTTACAGGATCTAAAAAAGACCCTTCTTAAACTCCATGAGAATGCTCATGAAGTGGCGGAACAGTTGGAATTGTTTCTGGGGCCCAATGAATACACATACCAAGAACTGATGTATATTCTTGGACACCTTTTCACCCCCGAAGAGAGGAAACTCATTAGGAGGGCAGCAATGGCTGCCTGGGATAGGAGATATGCAGGGCAACAGGGAGCAGTGGCTGCAGACACAAAGTTCCCCATAGCCAATCCAAATTGGAAAATCAATGATGATGCTCATAGGGGGCACATGAGAGACATGAAATGCATGATCATTGAAGGAATTAAATTGGCCATCCCTCAAGGGAAAAAATTGACCAAAGCATTTGAAATAACACAAGGAAAGGATGAGTCCCTGGGGGATTTCTTTGCTCAGCTCTGGGAAGGGTTAACCAAGTACTCCGGATTGGAGCCAGAAACCCTTGCCTTCGAGACTCTCCTGAAGATGCAATTCATCACCAAAGCATGGCCAGATATCCAGAAAAAGAGCCAGAAGACAGAGGGATGGACTGATTTGGGCATGACAGATTTGATGAGAGCAGCACAAGTTTTTGTCAACCGAGACTCAATTAAAACCAAACAGAAGTCTCAGATGATGGTAGCTGCTGTGCAGACGGCAGCCACGAATGAAGTTAGGACAGACAGGGAGACCCAGATGTCAGATTCGAGGCCAAGGTGGAGAGATGAAAGATCTCCCAACAGGGAGTGGAGATCTCCGGTTAGGCGAGGAGGTCCAGGGGGCAATTGAGGCGGTCAATTCCAACGGCCGTCCCAGAGTAGGACTTGCTTTAGATGTGGGAAGGAGGGACATTTTGCGCGCGAATGTCCCAAAACCCCAGAGGAACGAAGCTATGCCCTGTACGATTAGGGAAGTTTGAGACAAGAGTGGAAAAAGAAAAAGGGGGGATTGTGAGCAGAACCGAAGTCATGTTGGATGGCCCACTAAAATAGATAAGGAAGTGTCTCAAACTCAGTAGCTCTGCTGAATAAGAAAGTGTTCCAGTTTGTGCACAAGAGAGAAAAAAACAGGATGAGGATAGAACAATGGGGAATTGTAATAAAGCGCTGATGTGTCAGAAACTGTGTAACTGCTTTTGCCAGATAAGGAAACACATAAACCTTCGAAATGTATATGTGTCAATTTGAAAACAGGAAGAATGTGAGCCAAGCCCTTGTACGAGGGGGCAGACAGTTAGGGTATAAAAGTGCTGCCTGAATTTTTTTCTGGGTTCCTTCAATGCCTGAGGTGACCCGGTTTTGCAAACGCGTAATAAACCCTTGTTTTCCTTGGATCAGTGAATCTTTTGGTGGTCTTTTCATCAGTGCTACCTCACACTAGTGATCATGTTTCAATTTCAGAGCTGGCTTGACTTTACTGGAACCAACATTTTTAGTAAAAGAACCCTTTGCTTTTATCAAATGGAATTGGAGGCTTTTCTTTCCTAAAAGACTGGATTGGGTCAGGTCTGACCATGGGGTTTTTACCAAGGCCTTATAAAGTGGTACTAAGATTTAATGTGATCTTAATTCTATCCCTCTGTTAATACAGCATAGTTGAAAGAAGATACATATAAGCTTCAATTTAAAACAATTTGTTTAGTGACTATTCGATATTACAACTGCACTGAAGAAAAAAATCCCTGACCTATGACCATTTTTAACACTTATGACTGTTTCGGCATTGCCAGGTTCTCGTGATCAAAATTGAGATGCTTGGCAACTGATTCCTATTCATGATGGCCATAATGTCCTGAGGTCATGTGATCCCCTTTTGTGACTTTCTGACAAGCCAGTTCGATGGGGGAGCGAAATTCACCTCACAGCCATCTTACTAATTTAACAATTGCAGTGATTCACTTAACACATCAGGTAAGAACAATTGCAGAATTGGGCTCCACTCCCTTAAAAACGGCCTTGCTTAGAAATGGAAATTTTGGGCTCAATTGTGGTTTTTATATCAAGGATTATCTGTATAATTTTTTGTATTTCACCAGGTATTTGCTTAGAAAAAACAAATTTTAAAAACATTCCTGTTTTAAACTAGCTGAATGTCTCTGTGTTTGTACATGAGAGACAGAGAGAGAAAGACAGAGAAAGAGAGAGAGAGAAAGATAAAGAGAGTAAGAGAAAGGGAGAGAAAGAAATATACTCTGCACATACTTACAAAATGATTTAGTGAACAAGCTTTAAATCTTGTGTAACTTTTGGATTTTCTGCTATTACAGGTTCCATGCAGTGGTGGGATTCAATTTTTTTTAAAATACCGGTTCTGTGGATGTGGCTTGGGGGGCATGGCAGGGGAAGGAGACTGTAAAATCTCCAGTCAGAGGTGGTATTTGCCGCTTCTTTGAACTACTCAAAATTTCAGCTACTGGTTCTCCAGAACTGGTCAGAACCAGCTGAATACCACCTCTGCTTCCATGTGAAATTGAAAATGTGCAGCTTTTTTCTGAAATCAATATGACTCTTTGAGCAAGTTCACCTTCTTAGAAGCTCAGCTGGAAAAATGGCCAGGATGGACTCCTTGAATAAAACTGCAGAGAGGTGCCATATACCATATTTGCACTAGGTTCAGATTTCTCCTTTTGAATTATTTTTGTATCATGCACAGCTCTAATACACCCATAAGAGCCCTTTGACTCTGCTGGCTTTGTTTGCTAGTGTTGTTTATCCTGTTAAATGACACCTTTCATCTTCTAAAGGTTCAGTGGACAATAGACTGTACAGCATTATTTAAATTACCTCAGCAATATTTCGTGTTAATGTAATACGTTCCCTTAATGGTATATCAATGAATAATTAAATGTGCATTCAATTTTATTGGTTTATGAACCAACAAGCCAATAAAATCAGATGCAGCCAAGGGAAGATATATAGATCAATGCCCGACACGTGGATCTGTAAATGCCTGCAACTATACAAATTTAACAGGATGTTAAGGACCTTCCTCAAGAACTCAATGGGACTGTGGAAGAAAGCACAGAAAGTTAACTCAAGACAACTCACACATGTAGCCATCAAATGTTGCATATACCAAGGTCATGCACTGTCCCCACCACTGTTCTGTATTAGCTTGAATTCCTCAGCCAAATAATCACTATGGCTGGATATGGGTAAAAGTTCAAGAGTGGAACAACCATCTGCTGCCACCTTTACATGGATAACATCAAGATGTATGCTAAGAGTCATTGAGACATCAATTTGGTGAGCCACCTGACATGGATCTACACTGAGGGCATCAAGATGTCATTCAGAATAAAGAAACAAGACTGGGTGGCAGTCAAGAGAGGAAAGGTAATGAAGACTGATAGGGTGGAATTACCAGCGGGCCACGCAGTGATAGTATTCTACCGGTTCAGCCCAGTTCAGCCAAGCCAGTAGCTCTGATGATCAGCTGCTGGGCCCGCCCACCCACCACAGTTCTATACTGACCAGTGGTGGGATTCAAATTTTTTTACTACTGGTTCTGTGGGCATGGCTTGGTGGGCATGGCAGGGGAAGGATACTGCAAAATCCCATTCCCTCCCCACCTCACTAACCTGCTTTCCAGCTCTATTCTCCTGTGTAGGACAACCAAAGATGACCCAGCTGATCAGCTGGGACTCAGGAGGAGAGAATAGATGGGAGTGGAGCCAGTCAGAGGTGGGATTTTTTGGTTCTCTGAACTACTCAAAATTTCCACTTCCAGTTCTCCAGAATTTATCAGAACTCGCTGAATACCACCTCTGATACTGACCTTTATTTCCTGCTTTTCAACCTCACCTGCTTCGTGCGGCACACCGATTACCACGCATTAGCTGTTTTACACACAGGACTTGCAGCAAATGGTGAGTTGCAAATGCTGCATGTACACAAAGTGTGTATTTGGTGTGCACTCACACCGAACTGGTAGGAAAACTTTTTGAAACCCACCATTGGGTCCACATGGCAGATATATAGACCAGTGACAAGTACCTTGGTATCCCACAGTCACATGGGAACCATAATAAGGAGGGAAGGAAAGCACAACATTCAAGTCTCACTACAGAACCAAAGAGATCATGATGAGCCAGATCAATGAGAAGAACAAGATCCATGTCATCAATATGTATGCCCTGTGTTAAGCCTGGGTTCCCCAACCAGGGTTAGGTAGGCAAGCTAAATAGAATGTGCAGCGTTAGTCAGATAGGCACACAGATAAATGAGTGAGCTAAGCTTGTATGTTTATTAACATACAGTAAAAATAACAGATACGCTTGTGCTATCAAGAATATATTTTATTCCAGTATAAGTTTATAGCATAGTCAAAAACAGTCCAATATTCAATTACCATGTAGTCAGTCCATTCAGGGATATTCAGTTAGCAAAGTCCATGTAGAATATCCTATTGTCAGTTCACATAAATCAGTCCGTTGTTGTCTCTCCCGTTCGAGCAATGCAGTCTTGCTTCCAAGCAGTAATCAGGGATCATCAAAGCCAGAGAGAGAGAGAGCAAGCTGTAGCCTTGCTACTTTTATATGGTTTTTATAACCACACCCACAGTTGCTATTTTACAGTTAAAGCTGCATACACTAACTATGATTCATAGTTAGTATTTCACCTAAAACAGTTAGGGTGAACAAAGTTATCCCTAACACCCTGCCATTAACCTAGCTAACAGAGCTCACCAAAGAAGGCCATGGAAACAGCCAATATAAAAACCCAGAAGCTACTCACAACACATGGAGATTTCCATCGAAGTCACCCAGAGACATTACACAAGCAGGAAAGAGACTGGTGAGTGTCAAAGCTACAGTTCCTGGATGAAATTGAGGGCATCCAGGAATATATCAGGAAGACACCCCCCAAGGATGAGCTGCTGAGAGAATGCCTGAAGTAGCAGTAGACAAGGAGGGAAGATCAATAAGAGGAAGTGGCAAGATAAGACCTTGCTTTGGATGTATCATCAATAAATAGCTGAGATGGCAGCCATTGGAAAATCTTACCAGTGGCTGGATCAAATGACAGCACTAAGGCACTGGTCATAGCAGTACATAGACTAGTGTCTAAACTTCTAGACCTTGGACTTTCTTATTCAATCATCCTTTGGATTATGGATTTCCTGTCTGGCCACTCACAGAGGGTCAGATTAGGTAATCATACCTCTTCAGCCCTTATTCTTAACACCGGTACACCACAGGGTTGCGTGTTGAGTCCCTTACTCTATACTCTTTATGTGCATTCCCACTCATGCTAGTAATACTATTACTAAATTTGCAGGTGATACAACAGAGGTGGGATTCATCTCCAGGGAGAGATGAGTCTGCCAACTGAGATGAGGTGAACCAATTGCCTTTGTGGTGTGGAGACAATAATTTGATCCTCAACACTAATAAGACCAAGGAGCTTATAGTGGGCTATAGAAGGAACAGATCAGATATCCAGCCCTTGCTTATCAATGGAGACCGAGTGGAGCAAGTGGCCAGTTTTAAATTTCTGGGTGTTATCATAAAAGAGGACCTGACCTGGGATGCTCACATTGCAACATTGGTCAAAAGGGCCCAGCAGAGATTATACTATCTGAGATTTCTCAGAAAACAACAACGGAATGAAAAACTGCTGGTGATCTTCTACCATTGCACCATAGAGAGTATCTGAACTTACTGCACCTCTATATGGTTTGCCAATTGCACAGTGGCAGATAGGACAGCAATCCAGAGGGTTAATGTCATTGCCAAGAAGATCATGGGTTGCCCTCTCCCCTCTTTGGAAGAGCTTTATAGCTCCCACTGCCTTAAGAAAGTTCAAAACATCCTCAAAGATTCATCTCATCCTGGGAACCCTTTTTTTGAACTATTACCATCTGGTAGACGGTACAGAATAATAAAAACAAGGACAAATAGGCTGAAAAACAGCTTTTATTCCAGGGCAGTAGCTCTTTTGAATTGTACTGTATAGAGCAGTGTTGGTGTGGTGTTGGGGGTTTTCAATTCAATGTGTAGAGTGTGAAGAATGTGTGTTTGTGTTTATTTTCATGGTCATTATGTGCACTGAAGATGATGTTAGATTTCGTTGTACGAGGTGCAATGACAATAAACTAAACTAAACTAAACTAGAACAGGCACTAAGTACTAAATCCATAAAAATGGGGGTCTACCACACCACATAGGACTCAAGGTCCAAATTATACAGAGGGGCCTCAGAGTGAGTCCAAAGCATAATAGCAGGGTGTAAGATGCAGACAGAAATAACATGCAATGAATGATGAAACCAAGTAGCTGACATTGTGTTCAGGAGCATCTGCACAGTGTAAGGGGTCAGCAACCCATGGCTCTGGAGCCGCATGTAGCTTTTTCATCCCTCTGCTGTGGCTCCCTGTTGCTGGTCAGTGCCACAATTTTGAGAGGAGCTCCTGGTTTTTTGGGGGGAAGAAGCATGGTGCACCAGAAGGAGACTCTATGGCAAGGGGTGGGTTTCCCAGTTGGCTCCACAATTGATAGGGCTTTCAGTTAGGACAGGCAGAGGAAAAAGGAGGCCACACTCAGAAAAGATTCTGTGGTGAGGGAACTGGACTTCTGGTCAGCTCCAGAATTGAACAGGAGTTTCTGGTTAGAACCTTTGTGGCTCTTTGAGTGTTTAAGGTTGCCGACCCCTGGGATAAATTCTCCCAAGTCAAGATGGGAGATCTCACAGAAGGTCATGGGAAATAAGGCTGAGATCCTGTGGGACTTTCAGATCAAGAGCGACAGACAGATACTGGCCAGCCAACCATACTTTGTGGTAGTAGAAAAGGACTAGAGGACAGTGGTGGTGATAGATGCAATGATGTCAAGTGACAGCAACATTAGGAAGAAGGAGTATGAGAAGATGGAGAAGTACCAGGACCTAAAGGAGAAACTGGAGATGATATGGAAAGTAAAGATCAAAGTGGTTCCAGTGTGGTAGGAAAACTTGAGGATGTGAACTTCTAAGCTGGGAAAGTGGCTCTAACAAATCTCAGGAATGAGATCAGAGCTTCTGTCCAGAAGAGGGCAGTGCTAGGAATGGCTAAGACTTTGTACAGAACCCTCAAACTTCCAGGTTTCTGATAGAAGACACAGACCATCTTGAAGATGTTTCATTACCCTTAACTAGGTTACATCATTAGTGCTTGAAACATCTGCAAGAAAACAAGTGAGCTCAGAGAGCACCAAGGAGCCCTCACACTGACTACAACCTGCAACAAAATAAAAAGACATTGCTGAAAAATCAGTAGAAAAACAATGCAACACTGTTAAGGAATATGTGGGAATGCTCATTTATTTTCAAGTGTGTTGTTTCATTTTCCTATTTTTTTTTATAAGATAAAGTGACACCTTTCTCTCTCTCATACACATAAATATTTATAAACACTCATAAATATTGTGATAATCATAACTTATTAAACACGTATGTGGCCCAACTCTCAAAAACTGTGGGTGGATATATGCCTATAGAAACAATAACCACAAACAGCAGAGACAATTATCAACATCTCAAAAACTTATCCACACATATAAACTAGCACCAAAAAATAATAAGTTGTTAAAAAATAAAGCTGTATCAGCTATTAGAACTGCAATTAAGCACCAAACATAAAAAACAATTTACAAGTAATTTGGAATAAATTATTCCACACTCAGAAACTTTCAAGGGATATTTCAAAATGCAGAAGAAGTGAATTGAAATACCTCTTGTAGAAATACTTAGACCCATGATGATGAACCTATGTCATACATACCAGAAGTGGCACGCAGAGTGTCATGCCCCTGGTGGAGACTGACTTTGAGGAAGAGGAGGAGCAGCCAACAGGGAGTGGGAGTGTGGTGCCAGAGGTGGTAGAGGAGGCTGGGGAAGGGCAGAGGCTGACTGAGCAATCAGGGGAGGATCCAGGCCCATCCCCAATCCATCCTAGGGCACACAGGGAGGAGAGGATAAGTGAGAGACATGGTCTACTCAGGAGGAGAGCGCCATGATCCTCCTCATGGGTTGCAGCTGTGAGCTCGGTATAAGAGTTTGAAACTGTGTGTTCACAGAAGCTGAAGTCAAATTAGTGTTTTCCTTGGATGAGCTTTATCTTTGTTGATCTTCTACTCATGGACTCTCCCTGGTTATCTTCCTGGAATGTGTGGTTAATTATTTTGGTTTGCCTTGGAACTCTCATCAATACAGTTTGTGGCTGGTTTCCTTTTGCTTCATTATCTACTTTTTGAATTTAAACCATGACTAATAAAACAGCAAAGTTAAGTTTAAGGCATTGCAAGACCTTGATTCGTGTTTTAGTTTTTGTGTTATTTTTGAGACACTACGGGTCATCACACAGAGCCATCTCTGCCTGCATGCGAGCCATCACCCCAGCTAAGTTCCACTGTGCATGTGCACATGCCTCCCGTGAGCCAGCTGATTTTTGGGTATCTGCCATGCATGTGCGGGGGCGGGGCACTTGTGGGAGATGTGCATACATGTGTAGGGGTGGGGGAGAGCACAGGGGATCATGTGTGCATGTACAGGGGTGGGAAGAGCATGGGGGTCATGTGCACATGCACAGGCGGCAGAGGAAGCATGGGGGGGGGGTTGCGCATGCATTGCATTATGAGTGTAGGCATACATGCATGCACACATGCACACACTTTCGGCATGCAATGACAAGAAGGTTAGCCGTCACTGACTTAGATAGTAGCTTATCTCTGAGTGCTAAACATGCCTTGAGGGTTTTCTGAAGGATTCTCATGCTGCCTACCATCTGTCCACAAAGAAGCTTCAGTGGGGAAGCCAGCAGGAAATCAGAAGTCTCGTGGACTTCAACTGCCCAACCTTGCCATTTTGTTCCTCTTTAGGTAAGGAAATATATCTGAAACAATGACCTAACAGGGCATGGGTTGTCTGGTAAATATATAAAGAAAGATGGTTCTGTCTGTTTAGGACAAAATGGAAGATGCAATGGTGAATTGAACTCCACTTCTTTTTATGCATTTCACACGTAATGTACTCATTAAAAATCAGGCAGACCTTTGACCATGGCATCTCACTTGCCTTCTTGACATTTTTGGCCATCCCTTGTAGACTACATTGGAAGCTCTAATTGTGTAGGTAAAACTGAAGCATGACTACGATAATCTGGACTTATTTGCACGTCAGATTTTGACTCCAAAAAGTATACCAAAAGCTTTAACCACAGTGGAGGAGTGGTCAGAGTATAGTACTGCAGCCTATTTCTGCTGACTGCTGGCTGCCTGCAATTTGGCAGTTCAAATCTCACCAGGCTCAATATTGATTCAGCCTTCCATCCTTCCGAAGTGGGTAATATGAGTACCCAGATTATTGGAGGGCAATCTGCTAACTCTGTAAACCACTTAGGGAGGGTTGCAAAGAATTGCAAAGCAGTATATAAATTTAAATGCTATTGTTATGCTATTTAGATATTTTTGAATGCACCTCAAATTTATCTCGGAAAGATATGCAACCCATTTTTTTTTCAGATAACTCTTTGACAGTAAAGATAATCTAGTTTATATTTATATTAAATGTTAGTTCTAAAATGGGGCAAAATTCACTTAACAAATTGCTTACTCGGCAACAGAAAGCTTGGGCTCAATTGTGGTCTAAAGTGAAGGGCTAGCTGTAACTGAATTCTAAAAGCCTGTCTCAGGAAAGAAGGTGACAATGTGTTCTCAATTCCCAGCTCATTCCCCTTATTATTCTAAAATGTAACAAAAAGAGGCATCATTACAAATCACCCTTGCAGTTTGTGTAACCTGATGGGAGATTTATTGCACGTTATCTTAATGCTTTGAAAATGCATAATTACCTCCATCCTCCCAAGTCTTCTCCAGGTGGTAAATACAAAAGTTTACCACTCTTAGATGGCATTTTTATAGGCTTGTATTATACAATTTGAAACCTCATTTGTCCTCCACAAATTAGCCAAATGAATAGGAGACAGGCATTTTATTATAAATTTTGTAAGATTTTTGAAGGAATAAATCAAGGTTTTGTTTTAATGGCTGTTAAAACAGGACTGAGAGGGGTGTGCTGAATAATGAGTATATAGAACTCTAACAAACAAATGTTATTACAACAAATCCCTGTAAACATTTTTGTAAGATCAGATCCACCATTCTAGGAGCTGAAATATTATGGATTAAATTGATTTATAGTTTTCTCGTTTAGTCCATGATTGGTTCTCTCTAAATCTGATTTGGCAGAACCAGATCTTGGAAACAGATTCTCGAATTCCTGATGTGTCTTGGACATCACTGAAAATACTCGATTATTAAATGTTAGGACATGTATTTGGCTGGCAAAAATCACTGATTTAGTTTCTAATGTTTGAAATAAAAGGATTCTAGCAATAATATGATATCTTGGAAAATAGCTTTTCATCAGGCCAGACTATTGGTCTGATTAGCAATAGAACTTAGACTTATATAACACTTCACAGTGCTTTACAGTCCTCTCTAAATGGTTTACAGAGTCAACATATTGCCCCCGACAATCTGGGTCCTCATTTTACTGATCTCAAAAGAATAGAAGGCTGAGTCAACCTTGAGCTAGTCAGAATCAAACTCTTGGAGTGAGCAGTGAGTTAACCTGCAGTACTGCATTCTAATCACTGTTCTACCATGATTAGCTCATCATTATCTCATCTGATTCCATGATAACCTTTTAATCTCCTATCTGAAGACTCAGGTCCACCTGTGTTTCCTAGGAGCCTTGGACATCCCTGTAAAAGTACAAATTGAATGGTGATAACTTAGGTAGAAGGGAGGAGATATTATTGGGAGTGGTCATGCCTAGCCAACTTTGACAGAATTTGAGAAATTGGTTCTAGTTTGTACTTCAGATGAGGAACCACCTGAAGATCCTTGAACTGAAGCTAGTTGGGTTCTTGATAAACTTTAAGTGGGTTATTTTCTTGCAGACTTCATTACCAGACTAGGTAACAACTCCATTCTTCTGATCTTATGCACATTGATGATGTTACTTTGACTCATATTGAAATGCCTGCAAGAAAATAATGAAGCTCAGAATACCAAGAACTCAAAAGTGTAATCCTGAGCTATATATTGTCTCTGCTATTGGAACTGTAGGCTAGACAGTGAAACTGAAATAAACATTTCAGAAGAAGACAACATAGCACCCTCCTGTTACAATTCAAAGAAAACTCTATGGATGTGTCCATGCCAACTTCCAAAATTGAACTGGATTCAAAAGAAGGAGCCAACATGCATTTTGAAAGGTGTGGTCTCAGAATGTCATTCCAAAATGAGGTATAGCTCTTAGCCTAAAAGTAGTCTTTCAATTGTATTTTAGGTAGATATACCAAGAACTGAACAACATGCAACAGAATTCTCCTGATTTTTTTCTTCTAAATTCTCACTCAGTTTGATGAAAGAAGGTTTCTTTTTGAAATATCTTCCAAAGGAGAAAAGAATACCAATGACATTCCAATAGTTCTTTTCTTCCCTTATTTATTATAAGGTCATCAAAGTTGAGAGCTTTTATTTTTTTTGTTCTGGCAGATTCTCTAGAGGAGGATGTATATCATCATCTTTCCAGTGATCTGTGACCTCCTCCATGGTTTTTCCATAGTGGAACTTTAGAAAAGATCTCCAGAGAACATGTTTAGTCCTTGCCACAACTGAGCGTAAGATCTATCTTTGAGAAGTTATAAATTTCTCTTCTCCTGACAGAAATTATCGTCATCTTCCAACTGCCCATTACTTATGAACATTTCAGCATTCATTAAACATAGATCCTTTGGCAGATTATATTACTAAGTGGTGGTTCTTCCTGAAGAGCCAAGGATAAACCAGTTTGAAAGGACAAAGCAGATGTACAACATTAATGACTTCAAGACTCTCTGAAATGTGTTTGAATATTAGTAGTTCGGGCTGGTAGTTAGACTATTGGGTTGAGCTCCGAGCTTGGCAATTTGGCTGCAAATGTTTCATCACCATTCAAAGAGACATTGTCAGTGTATTTTAAATTGTGCTCATCTGTCAGAACACAGGTCTTTAAGGCCCTTTCACACTGGCCGATGGATGCAAAACGTTTGCAAAAAGGACACAGCGGACGAGAAAAATGTTCCATCCATTGTTATCTGCTCTCAAAAGTGCCCCAAATTTGCATAACCAGAGCGGACAACATGGAAAGGAATGGACAGGAAGAGGACGCAGGGCAGATGGAAAGTGGATGCTCCATGGAAGCCTAGCGGATGGAAGCGGATGGGAGCAGATGGCACATCCACAAGGCTTCCGGGGGACCGCAGCAAAGCGGATGCGGAACAGAAAGAGTGGATGCAGAGTGGACACCGAGCAGATGAAGTGGATGCACAGCGGATACCAAGCAGATGAAGCGGATGCAGAGCAGAAGCCTAGCGGATGCCGAGCGGATGCCTGGCGGATGCCAAGCATTCATTGCACATGCAGGGAGGATGCATTGCGTCAGCCCCACGGATATAAAGGGAAGCAGCTCCCAAGCAGGTCACCATTCAGAGGAAAAACCTGCTTCTAGACACATCGACTGCCTGCCTGCCTGCCTGCCTTGCCTGCCTTGCCTGCCTGCATGCCTGGCAGGCTTGCTGCCTGGCAGGCTTGCTGCCTGGCAGGCTTGCTGCCTGCCTGCCAGCCTTGCTGCCAGCCTGCCTGCCAGCCTTGCTGCCTGCCTGCCTGCCAGCCTTGCTGCCTGCCTGCCTGCCAGCCTCCCTGCCAGCCTGCCTGCCAGCCTTGCTGCCTGCCAGCCTTCCTGCCTACCTGCCAGCCTTGCTGCCTGCCTGCCAGCCTGCCTGCCTGCCTGCCAGCCTTGCTGCCAGCCTGCCTGCTAGCCAGAAACCCCACAACCATGGGGAAGAAGAGAAAGCCTCAGCCATCTGCTGCCAGCCCTGGCAAGAGGGACAGGGCCACCCTCCCACCCCTTGGCCCTCACTCTGCTTCTGCTGGGGCTTCTGCAGCACAGGCTCACTCTTCTGTGGCTGGGGCTTCTACAGCTTCTGCTTCTGGAGGAGCTGCTGCTGCTGCTTATGGTGGTGGTGCTTCTGCTCGTGCTTACTCTGCTGATGCTGCTCCTGGCGGTGGTGCTTCTGCTGGTGCTTACTCTGCTGAAGCTGCTCCTCGTCCTGCTGGTCCTGCTCATGCTCTTGGTCCTGCTCATGCTCCTGGTCCTGCTCATGCTCCTGGTCCTGCTGGTCCTGCTGGTGCTGCTGGTGCTGCTGGCGCTGCTGGCACTGCTGGTGCTTACTCTGCTGCTGCTGATCCTGGTCCTGCTGGTGCTGCTGCTGTTGATCCTGGTCCTCCTGATGCTGCTGCTTGTGGTGCTGTGGAGGAGGAGCCCCTACAACCTGGAAGCCCCTCTGATGAGGGCCCATGTGGTCCTGCCAAAGGGAGGAGGAGGCATATGCAAGAACGGGAGAGGAGGCAATACTCCATCGAGGAGGAACATGAGGATGAGATGCTGGAGTGGCTGAGAGAGAATGAGTATCTATGGCAGAAGAGACACAGGCTCTACAGGGACACCAAAAGTAAGCAGGGTAATTGGAGAGAGAAGGCAGAGAGCCTGGGCTACACTTCGGAGGTGTTCCTTGGCTGGTGGAAGCACATGCACACCTGGTACGGGAAGCTGCACCTCAAGAAATCTGGCCAGGCTGCGGTCAAGCTGACGGACAGAGAGACCTACGTGATGGCCAAGTACAGCTTCTTGGAGGGTGAGATCCACCACCGAGGAGCAGCCCCTCTCACAACCCTCTCTCTCAGGCAGCCTGCTGAGAGCCAGTCCTCTTCCGGCCGAGAGTCAGCTCCTGTCTCCAGGCAGGGGTCTGTGGAGCGTGCCACGACGGAGAACCCGCGGACAGCTGTTCTAACCATGGCGGAGTGCATGGAGGACTCCCTGGACCAGTGGGAGAAAGGAGACGGCACTTCCACCACAGTCCAACCCGCATCCACCCCCAGCTCCACCTCCACAGAAAGGCAGAGAGCCAGACAGGAGGGGCAGAGCCACACTCTCCTGCTGGAGATAAGAGACACCATCAGGAGCAGCATAGATATCCTCTCTCAGCTGGTCCACATGGACTCCTCATCCTCCAACTGCAAGCTCTTCCTCACCTATGTCAACCAGACACTCACGGACATGGCAGAATCCCAGTATGAGGTGGCGAAGGACAGGATCACCGATCTGCTTCACAACCCTCCAGATCCAGATGCTCCTGCTCCCACCCAGTCCAGGTCTGCTCCTCCACCCCAGGTGATGTCCCTCCCATTCCAAGGCTTTCCACAGGCCCTCACCTACCAGGGCTACGGCTACCAGGAGGTCCAGCAGCACAGGCAGCAGCCCTTCCCAGTCCAGGCACAGGTTCATCGGATGACACCGTTGCCACCGTTTCCACTGATGCCACCGATGCCACCCACGCCACTGATGCCACCAATGCCACTGATGCCACCCACGTCACCGATGCCACCCACGCCAGTCCTCACACAGCTGCAGACCAGGCAGCCCCACTACACTGCTCCTTCCTCCAGCCCAAAGCCAAGCCCGGCCTCAGTACATCTGTCGTTGGTAATGGGGCTAACACTCCATGGCATGGAGGAAGGAGCTCTCAACATCACAGGGCTGAGCCAGCTGTCTGAGAGCTTCCTCAACACTCCGTCCCTTATTGTCCTCTCGGGGCCAGGCACCCCAGTGGCGCTTCAGACCAGCACTCCAGCAGCAGCCATCTCCACAGCACCTGGACCCTTCACCCCTGAGACTGGGCATACCTCTGAGTGACAGAGAAGAGTGCCAGAGACTGGGTGGCTACCTGTAGACTTTATTTGGACACTTGACTTGGGTCATTTTTCTTTTACAGCTTGTTATTAATAAAGATTATCTTTGCTTCACACACTTGCCCCAATTATTTTTGTAAATAAAGTCTTGGTGGAAACTTTTAAAAATGGTTTAAGCTTTTGCATGCTTGTGGGATGGGTTAAGATAGCAGTGGGGTGGGCAGGGATACCTTTGGAAAGGGTAATAGCTGTGGCATGGGCAGGGATACCTTTGGGATGGGTTGAGATAGCAGTGGGATGGGCAGGGATACCTTTGGGATGGGTAATAGCTGTGGGATAGATAACCCTCCAGTGCAAGCATCGTGGGACTGGATGGTCCACCCTCCCAGGTGCCACACCTATGGCCCTTCATTATCAGTACTAATGTAATCATTGATCCACACATGTCAACATAAACACAACTCTTTATTAAATGCCCTGTTCATTATAGTCCCACCCAACATACATGGCCCAATCTCATCAGTGTGATGAGACAGGCTGAAGGAAGCATCCATTAATCACCTATCATCCTGTCTTGCCACTCCACTGCTCCAGCTGGGGAGTTGCACCAGTGTTTCAGTAGGTTGCGCTGCTTCTTCCCTTCACGTTAGGCTCTGTTGGGGCCTTGCACATCCTCAGTGTCTATCAGGTTTTGCCCTTGCCTTCATTCCCCAGGCTTCATGTCCCCATTGCCTAGTTGGAGGTCCACGAGCCTGTTCTGCAAGACTGGGTAGCGGGTGCGCATGAGATTGTGCAGGATGCAGCAAGCTTCCACAATGTTCCTCACGGTCTGTGGGCGATGCTGCATGGTGGTGAGAAGTACCTGGAACCTGTTGACCAGGATGCCAAAGGCATTCTCCACCACCCACCTTGCCCTTGCCCAGATCCTCTCTTCACGGGTGAGGAGTCTGGAAGTGTATGGTTTCATGAGGTAGGTTCTGAGGGAGAAGGCGTCATCCCCCACGATGAAGTAGGGCACATCTTGCGTGTCGTTGGGCAGGGGTTCTGATTCTGGGAAGCCCATGATGAGGTTGCATTCCAGCCCCTCCTTGAGGTCACTGGCGTTGTATACCTGGGCATCTGAAGATGAGCCGTTGCCTGAAGCATCGATGTACATGAACTTGTAGTCAGCATCGACCATGGCGAAGAGGATGATGCTGAAGAAGCCCTTGTAGTTGAAATAAGTGGACCCCGACTTGGCTGGTGCTTTGCAGGCCACATGCTTGCCATCTATGGCTGCAACGGTGTGGGGGAAGTTCCACTTCTGATACCACTGCTCTGCAATTTTCTTCTATACTTCTTCAGTGGAGGGGCACTGGAGGAGCTCCTCCAGGTATTCTTCGATGATGGCCTGCACCACTTCTCTGACCACAATGCTGATGGTGTTGTGTGGCACCCTCCAGCCATACTGCATGCTCCTGTAGGT
>BLBF01000002.1:7147578-7160724 GCA_015471245.1 Laticauda colubrina | reverse complement strand
AGTCAGTGCCACCTTGAGCCCAGGGTCCAGGCTGGGCCGGAAGTTGGTGCTCTGCTTGGTCAACCTGGGTGTCAGCCGCTCCACAACTTCGTCAAACATGGCTGGAGGCATCCTCATGAAGTTCTGGAATGTAGGAGGGTCTTCGTTCCTGAGGTCCACCATCAGCTTATTGTACACTCCGTACTCTGCTCTTCTCCTGATCCATCTTCGGACCCAGATGCTTCTTGGCCGCCTCCTTTTCTTCCCGTAGAACAGTAGAAAGAGCCTGTAAATGGCTTCGCACTGTTGCAGAACGATGGTGGCTACCAAAAGGAGTGTGTTACGATCCATGGTGGACATGACTGGATGCTGTGGAAGAGGAAGAGGAAGAGCAAGGGCAAGGCTGCAGAGGTCTGCACAGCAGAGCTGCTGGACTGAAAGTGAAATCCAGGTGAGTTGCTCCCCCTTTTTTCGGCAATATAGGTTTTCCCCTATGTGTCCTTTTGCATCCTCTAGGCATCTTCTAGACATCCTTAATATCCGAGATAGGTCCCCTCTGCGAACATTTTTTCCTTTATAAATGCTTTCTTTGCGAGCTGCATCCGCTTTCATCCTTTCTCCGTCCGTGCTACTAACGCTGCATGTCCGTTCCGCGTCTGTTCCACTTCCTCCCTGTGTCCGTTTTCCACTGGAGCGGATTTGAGTTGCGCGGATGTGCAGCGGATGCCTAGTGGACATAGCGGACACGTAACGGATGACGACGGATGCAGAATGGATGTTCTCCATATGCGTAGCAGATGCAGAACAGACGTGTTGGATACATTTTCAGCTCAAAAAGTTTTGAGTAGGATGGCAAGTGTTTCTCTCCATTTTACATCCTCTTTCCATCCGTTGGTGCAGTGTGACATGGGCTTTAAATACTTTTTTATGAGATGCAGATTAGTCTGAATGTTGTTTATTCAGACTGAGTCATGGTCTGATGTCAGATTGTTTGATTAGTTGGCTGTTAGCTCTGAGATCTGTGGATTAATCTCCAAGAACTCCAGCAGAAAGAACTGCTGAATTGCACTTTTAATGTGAAAGAAGGTACAAACTGACTAGGAAGGAAGAAGTAGTCCCTTGCATTTAATTTGGATTAAATTCAGTAGAAACATATATGTTCACCCTTGCCTCTTCCAATTCATTTTTTTTAGGCCCAGCTTATTTGTTGACTGGCAGTTCCTGTGACACCATCCACAGAAAAATAATACTTTCTCCAAGAAAGGAATGTAGATTGAACTAGACAAGACTGGACTGGGTAAAGGTAAGGGGAGGAAGGGAGGGGAGGAGAGGAGAGGAAAGGATAGAAGAGGAGAGGAGAGGAGAGAAGGAAAGGGAAGAGAAGGGAAGGGAGGGGAAGGGAAGGGAAGGGAAGGGAAGGGAAGGGAAGGGAAGGAAAGGAAAGGGAGGGGAAAGGAAGGGTAGGGAAGGGAAGGGAAAGGAAAGGACTGTGATTTATTTTGGAAACTTTTGTCCTGAAGGTTTACAGTTGCCCTGTAGCTGATTGTGAGTTTTCTTCCTTCAGCCTTGATGTTATCACAGCACAACAGCAAAAAGTGTAGTTAGGTATGGTAAACTTTAGGAAAATCTATTCTGTGAGCCATCATACCCCTTACGATAAGGCAGCTTTTTCTCAAATGATCCGAAATGCTCTATAGCTCTTCATAAATGTGATGACAAAGAGTAGGAAGAACGGGTGTCATGATTCGAAGCATTGAGCTGACAGATTTGACAATGAACAACAAGATCTCACCTCTATCTTGACCCTTGGGATGTGAAATCAGCCATCAAGACAGCATGACTGCGAACATTGACCACTAAGTCCCAGAAGTGAGACAGTGACCAACTGTTGTGTCATTCTTTTTTTAAGCCCAAATTCACATTAGGAACACTAACATTTGAACAAAGGAAAAGACAAGTTGATTTTAACCTTTCCCTTCCCCTGACTTCTCTCTTCTTTGTAGAAGTTTAATAGAGCTCTTGTGACTTGAACAAGAGTTGATGCAGAACTGCATTGATGGAGAACTTTTCAAATACTGTACCCATCTGTTATCTATAACAAATAAATATATCTATCAACAGATGACAATATATGTAGCTAAGGGGTTGAATTGTGGTGTCCTTGATGCCCTGTGAGCTTTGATGTTTTCTTGCAGGTGTTTCTAACTGAATAATAAAACAACCTGGAGGAAAACAAACTCAGAGAGCACCAAGGATCTCACAAATACATCTGTTTTGTGCATACTCCTAAGAGGCTGAAATTGGAGACAAACAACAGTGGTGGAATCCAGCATCTTCTTCAAGTGAATCCCTGACAATAATAGAAACCAGAGAGTTAGAGGTGAAATACCTGCAGCTGGGTACTCTAACCGATAGGAGTGGAAGCATTGCCCCAAATTATAGGAAGCACCACAAGAAGCATCTCTTGTACTAGCAGAAGTGAGAAAACAATCCTTCTGATAGAGAGCAAGAAAAGTTTCCTCAATAAACCAGGGGGGAAACACAACAAAATAAACTAATTCTATTTTATTAGGCTGGCAGTTCCTGGAACAGTATCCACAGAAAAGTAACATTTTCTCCAAGAAAGGAATATAGATGGGATTAGACAAGACTGGATTGGATTGAGAACATTAGACTACACTCGTAGAATCTTGCAGAGATTGAAAGTACAAATTACCCACCATCTCTTTTTACCAGCTGATCAGTTAGGGTAAATCCTTCCTGAGTTTCTTTCTCTGCTCATTACTAATTTGTGGGTTTGTGCCCTTTTTATCTAAAACATAGAATAATAGATTTGGAAGGGACCTTGGAGATCTTCTAGTTCAACCCCTGTACTTGACCATTTCTGATAAATGGTTGTCTATTCTCCTTTTGAAAGCCTCCAGTGATGGAGCACTCATAACTTCTGAAGGCAAGCTGTTCCATTGGTTGATTGCTCTCATTATTAGGAAATTTCTCCCTAGTTCTAAGTTGCTTCTCTTCTTGGTCCTTGTATCCTAGGCAATATCTTCTCATCCTCACCCACTCATTTTCCAAGGTCATTCTCATTTCTCTTACATAAATAGCTGCTGCCCACACATTGGATCCTGGACATGTTGGAGACAACATTGGATATTCATGTCCTGTTCACACTACAACAAACAGGCATATGAACAAATGCAGCAGTTGGATGCCTGGGAGAGACTCTCTGTGAAGGATGCAATAAATGCTTGATGGTTAAAAGAAGGTTATGTATTAAAATCCTGTTTCCCTCCATAAGACAAGTAGTCCTTAACCGACAGCCACAATTGAACCCCAAATTTCTGTTGCTAAGTGAGACAGTTGTTAACTGAGTTTTGCCCCATTATACAACCTTTCTTGCCACAATTGTTAAGGATTCATTGGAGTTGTTAAGTTAATAAGATAGTTACTTAATGAATCTGATTTCCCCATTGATTTTGCTTGCTGGTAATCACATGGCCCTGGGATACTGCAACCATCAAAATATATGTCAGTTGTCAAGTGTCCAAATTTTGATCACATGACCATGGGAAAGTGACAATTGTTTTAAAGTGTGAAAAATAGCAATAGCAACAGCAATAAGGCTTATATACCACTTCACAGTGCTTTTACAGCCCTCTCTAAGCTGTTTACAGAGTCAGCAAATTGCACTCAATAATCTGGATCCTCATTTTACCCACCTCAATGGTCATAAATCACTTTTTTTCAATGCCATTGTAATTTTGAATGCTCACTAAACAAACTGTTGTAAGTTGAGGACTACCTGTACTGCTGGGTCTGTTAAAACATGGGACATGCACTTTTCATCCTGAAGTTTGTGCAAAAAAAATTTTTTTTGATGGAGGAGCAACCATGGACAATCTATTGCAATGTGAGTAACAGTAAAGCGAAACACACTGCAATAATTTTCCTCTTAATCATGTATCCCTAGAATCAGGGCTCCATGCAGTGGTGAGATTCAAACCATTTTACTACCAGTTCTGTGGGTGTGGCTTGGTGGATGTGGTGTGGCTTGCTGGGTGTAGCTTGCTGGGCATGGCAGGATAAGAATACTGTAAAATCTCCATTCTCCTCCTCTCCTGGGGGAAGTTTTCTGCAAAATCTCCATTTCCTCCCCCGCCCCACCAACCTGCTTTCCAGCTCCTGTGTAGGGCAACAAAAAAAGACCCATCTGATCAACTGGAACTTGGGAGGCAGAGAATAGATGGAGGCAGGGCCAGTCAGAGGTGGTATTTTTCTGTTCTCTGAAGTACTTAAAATTTCCGCTACCAGTTCTCCAGAACTGGCCAGAATCTGCTGAATACCACCTCTGGATCCAGATCAAAGGACCAAGGACTCCTCATCCAAATCAAAGTCCATTTGGTTGCTAAAAAAAAAAAACCCAACACACGTACCTGTAGCTTTCATTTCTTCCAAGAGCTGATTATTTCTCTATGTTCAACAGGAGATTTAATAAACTATTTCATTTGCCTTCCCACAGAAAACGAGCTTTTTCCACCAGTTTCCTGCTGACATTTTGGCAACGTGACCTGGTGGAATATTAAGAAAAACAGCCTAATAATAAAATCAGTTTTGATAGCAAAAACAAGCACAAGAGACATTTTCTGTAGCTCTTCCTACTGAGTACAAAATTGGACGAAGTCAGGATGAAGTGTTGCCCTTTGTGCATTCGCTCCTTTTGTCTGGCTCCAGTGAGGCACAAACAAAACTGCATTTGTAGCATTTATTCAGCAGAGATTCAGCACAAAAGGATACCAGTTTCTTAATTTCTGTGTTCAGCAAGGGTCCATATATGGAGTAGTTCAGATACATCCATTGTAGTGAGCTAGGTCCAACATGATGTATTTATTTGTGCACCCAAATGTCTTTGGTTTCCTAAGCTTTTGCCATTGTTCTATCAAAACTTTGGTTTACTTAAGGATGCACAATAAACATCTGTTATTTATCAGAGATTGTTACAACCCAAGCTTTCTCAGCAGATGCAGGCTTCAGTTAAGTCCTTTTATTGCTCTACTATTCCATGACAAATGACCTTAAAATGGCTGGTAAAGCTTCATCCCAAATTTTCCTAATACAGTCTCATAAGCTAAAGTCAATCATCACCAGAGCTGCTTCACAAGGCAAGGAGGAAGTCTGTCCTCCAAAAACAAGATGCAAAGTTCACAAGGCCAGGTCCATAAGTCACAAACAAGTTCAAGGTCAACAAGGCAGACACAGTCTGAAGCAGAATTTAGAAATGCCAAGGAATGTCTATGATAGGGGTGTCAAACTTAATTTCATTGAAGGCCACATCAGGGTTCTGTTTAACCAGAGGGGGTGTGGCCAGGGTAGGCGTGGCCAGCTTGACATTACTCATGTCAGGGGCATGTGGTGGCTCAAATGCTCTGCCAGTGAAAATGAGCTCCCAAGCTCCATTTTCAGCTACACCAGAATCCTGCAACTGTCTGATAGAGAAAACAGAGTTCAGGAGGGCTACGCATGGTTCTCCTGAGCTCTGCTTTCATTGCCAGAGACACAACAGACTGGTCTTCTACTGTTTCCAGGGTGGCCCCGAGGGCAAGATCTAAGCACCTCCCACAGGTTGGATTCAGCCTGCAGGCGTTGAGTTTGACACTCCTGGTCTATGGAGATTCTCAATCACTCAGGGTTGTCCCAAAAGTGCTTTTTCAAGAGGCAACTGGACTTTCTGGTATTTCTTTGAAGACATTTAGCTTCTCATCCAAGAAGCTTCTAAAGATAAACCTCCAGGTGGCCTCAAAACTAAGAGAATGCAAATGACCAATTGTTTGCATGGAGTGTAATATCCTTCAATTCCTCACCATCCAGTCAGACTATAGAAGCTTCTAGGATGAGAAGCAAAACATCTTCAAAGAAAAAACAGAAAGTTCACTTGCGTCTTGAAGAAGCATCTTTGGGAAAAGGCCAGGGAAATGTATGCTGAAGCAAAACAACTGTTCCTGATGAAGATACTTTCCCCAGGCCTCTGATTAAATCAACTCAATAGCAATAGCACTTAGACTTGTATACTACTTCACAGTGATTTACAACCCTCTCTAAGCAGTTTACAGAGTCAACATACTGCCCCAGCAATCTGGGTCCTCATTTTACTGACCTTGGAAGGATGGAAGGCTGAGTCAACCTTGAGCCTGGTGAGATGCAGATTGCCAAATTGCTGGTAGCCATTAGTCAGCAGAAGTATCCTGCAGTACTGCACTCTAACCACTGCACCATCGTGGCTTAAATCAACTCAAGCCAAGTGTTCCTTGTGAGGAGGGGGCAGGGCAGCCTCCTCACCAGCAGCCTCACCTATCTCCTTAGGGACACTCTAAGAGTGTCCCTCCGCTCCACACTCCATGCTCTCAGATTGGTGGAGGAGGCAGCTGTTCCTCATCAAAGGGGATCTGTTGTCTCTCATCATCATTGCCTGCCTGCAGCTGATCTACCCCTCCATTTCTGAGGACAGGCAACTCCCTACCCAGTTGACCCCATCCCTCAAAGCCAGAAGGACCCAGCACATAATCATCCTTAGCTCCCAGACTCTCCAGACATTCCAGAGGAGAAATGTCATCCCATCTGAAGGTTCTGATTCAAACTCCTTCTCCTCCTCCAAACTGGTCTCCAATGAGGCCATGACACAGATGTCAAGTGACATTGAGACAAGACTGTATAAGGTCCACCTTGACACATGCTTTCTCTTTGACTTTTTTTGCTCTTCTTGAACTAGGATGATGTAATTTTTTAAAAAAAAACCTATTTTTCTCAGGTTAGAAGATATATAGTTTCATATTTTGCCCACCTATTGTCCAAATGTGGTATGGGTAGTCCTCAACTTGTATCCATTCATTTAGTGACCACTTGAAGCTACAACGGCACTGAAAAAAGTGGCTTATGACTGGTCCTCATGCTTACAACTGTTGCAGCATCTTTATGGTTATGTGATCAAATTTTGGTTGCTTAGCAATGGGCATATATTTACGATGGTAACAACATCCCAAAGTCATGTAATCATCCTTAACTACCCTACCAGCAGCTTTCAACAAGCAATGTCAATGAAGGAAGCTGGATTTACTTAATGACCACATGATTCACTTAACAACCAGAGTGATTGCTTAACAACAGTGGCAAAGAAGCTTATAAAATTGGATATGACTCACCAACCATCTTCCTTAGGCAACAGAAATTCAGGTTCCCAATTGTGATTGTAATTCAAGGACTATCTTTGTGTCTCATCTCTATTTCTTAACCTACTTGCTCTAGCTCTGTTATTTTTGCATTTCTTTTGCTTTTCAATATCAATTCAATCAAGTAGAAACTGTAGCGTGCAGGAGACATTAAGGCTGAGACATTGCCTTTTTGCTCATAGATATACATATAATTCCTTCACAGTCACCATGGGACACAAGAATTGCCTTTCTTTGGATGAGTTCAAACAGAGGCCTCACACCTGTGAGGAAGTTACTCATTTGAATTCCTGCTCTGAGCATGAATTGGAGTTGGGCTCCTTGGTGCAAAAGGTTGCTGACAGCTCTATGATTTAAAAACCTTCAAATGTATTTCTACGAAAGGGTATAAACATGGATATAAATATAAGCATTCATTTTTGATAACAATGACAGGTAATCCTCAACTTACAGCCATTCCTTTGGTGAACATTTGAAGTTCTATTGCCCTGAAAAAATATCTATGGAGATTTTATTTATTTATTTATTTTATTTGTTAATCATTTACAGGATAATAAGTATTATAAACATGAGTAAGAATGCAGGAGATAGGTACAAACAAATGAGGACAATAGGACATGGACGGTAGGCACAATTGTGCACTTTTGCATGCCCCTTACAGACCTCCATAAGGTGAGGTCAATAGTGGATAGTCTGAGGTTAAAAGAGTGGGGGTTAGAGGAAGTAACAATAGAGTCAGGTAGTGCATTCCAGGTATTGACCACTCTGTTACTGAATGTGTACTTTCTGCAATCAAGTTTGGAGCGGTTAACATTGAGTTTGTATCTGTTGTGTGCTCTTTTATTGTTGTGGTTGAAGCTGAGGCAACTGGACTTCCTTTGTTTTGCTTGAAGAGGTTTTAGTTCTCATCCAAGAAGCTTCTTCAGTTGTAATTCTCATCCAAGAGAATCAGAACTAAAGAAGTTTTTTGCATGAGAAGTGAAATGTCTTCCAGGAAAAATAAAGTCCAGTTGCCTTTTGAAAAAGCACCTTTGGGGCACTGAAAAAAGTGACTCATCACTATTTTTCATACTTACTATACATGCAGCATCCCCATGGTCATGTGATCAAAATTTGGACCTTAGCAACTGATTCATATTTATGACAGTTGCTATGGCCCAGAGTCATATGTTCACCTTTTCAGTGTTGCGGTTAGCTGGCAGCAGGTGCTGACGGCTGAGGAGAGCAAGGACTCAGATGAGGGGTCAGGACCATTAGGGAGTGGACTTCTGCCTTCAGAGACTGTAGAGGCTTGCAACAGCAATGAGGTGGTTCCCGAGGAGCCTGTGCCAAGTGCACATGTGCGCAGGGCTGCTCGTAGGAAAGAGCAGCTGCAGCAGCACAGGTGACTCGGGAGTAAGGCTGTAAAGTAATGGCCCCTCCTTCAAGAAGAAAAAAGCCAGCTGTGAAGTAAATGTTCTTTGCAGGAAGCAAAGACATTTTGAAACTCGAGCCTCATGGACATTGCAGTATCTTAGTTGGTATTTGAAGACTCTTGCATTGTAAAATATCCCTAGGTAACCTTATCTGTTATTCTTGGCAGTCTCGCACAGCTTTGGCAAGGCTTGTGCTTATCAAAGTTAATTAGTTTGCAGCAACCTTTTAACCAGGGTTGGGATCCGACTGGTATAACTACCGGTTCTGTTTCTCTGTGTCACGTGCACAAGCGAGCGCACAGAAGTTGCACAAGTCACACAAATGCAATGTATGACCTGCTGAGCTGCCCAGACAGTTGAGCAGTGCTGTGTGCGGGTGCGCAGTGGTTGAAAAAGCCCTTTTTTCCTGCATTTTCAACTGCAGCTGTGTCACACAAAGCAGCTGCAGTTGAAAATGCAGGAAATAAAGGTCAGGTAAGAACCCGTGTGGGCAGGTGGGCCAAAATAGCAACAGACATAGAACCAGTTCTATGTATGCTCTCTGTCTGCTGCTTTTCAGAGCAACTGGTTCTACAGAAGGAGACAGAACCGGTAGAATCCCACCCCTGCTTTTAACCGGAGATTCATAAGAATCATTAAAAGGTTTCTGTTCCCTTTGTTCTTGTTTGTTTTATTGGAAAAGGGTTTGGGTCAGAACATTCAGGCCTTTTGACAAGCAAAATCAATGGGGCAAGTCGCATTCACTTAACAACCATGTTATTTAACACCACTTAAAAACTGTGGCAACAAAGGTTATTAAGCTCATTTTAACAACTGTCCTGCTTAGCAACAGAAATTTTAGGTTCAGTTGTGGTTGTAAATCAAGGACTACCTGTAGTTGCCTCGCTGCAATTGACGCAATCTATTACACTTGCTAGCTTGACTGAGGATTGAAATTAAATATAAAGAAGACTAAACTAATGATGATGTAAAACCCTGGACAGCCAAGAAAGCAAACCAATGGAGCTCGAACCGATCAACCCAGAATTCTCATTTGAGGTACAAATGACCAGGTTGAAAGGATGCTAGTTGAGACACAATGTATGAAGACCAAGCTTTCTGTTGAAGACTGTAATATTGGGAAAGGTGGAAATAAAGAAAAGAAGAGGATGATCAGTAGCAAGGGAGAAGGACTCAGTTGCTATAGTGATGATTGCACCATTAGAAGATCTGAAGGAGCCAGTTAGGGGCAGATCATCACAGAGAAACTCTATGCAGTCACTGAGAGTCAATATTAATGATGGAACATAATCAGTCAATTAATTGATCATGATATTTGAATTATGGTGACACTTAAAAAAAACCCTACAATTTCACCAGTCTTCCTTTCACAGAAAATGGGTCAGAATGAGGATTTTCAGCAAGAGCATTGCCAGAATACACCACGAAAGTAAAGTCTCCATGGAGTCAATCTTGAGTCCTAAGGATTACAATTGAGTCTTTGGCCATGCTACAGAAATGGTTTGCATTTTCTTCTTCTAGAATAGGGGTGTCAAACTCAAGGCCTGTAGGCCAGATCCGTCCCACAGGGTGCTTAGATCTGGCCTGCAGGGCTGCCCTGGAAACAGCAAAGGACCAGCCCATGGTGCCTCTGCCAGTGAAAACAGAGCTTGTGAGGGATATGTGCAGCACTCTCGGGCTCCATTTTCCCTGGCATAGTGTTGCGAGAAGCCATTACCATAGGAAACGGAGCTCAGGAGTCCGTTTTCACTGGTCGAGCACTCAAGGCCAACAAAAGTGCCCCCAACATGAGTGACGTCGAGCTGGCCATGGCCTACCCTGGCCACCCCAACATCAAGCATAACCCTGATGAGGCCCTCACTGAAATTAAGTTTGACACTCCTGTTCTAGAATGTTTCTGTGACTTGTCAGTCTGACTAATAGCTACAAGATTTTCTGATAGGAATAATCAAGAGCAGCCAAGGCCATTCTGAGTTCTAGTCCTGCCTTAGGCATGAAAGGTGGGTGACTTTGAGCCAATCACCAGAAGGTGGTGAATTCTGGTCCTGCCTTAGGCATGAAAGCTAGTTGGATGACTTTGGGACAATCACCAGGAAACTGTGAGTTCTAGTCCTTCCTCAGACATGAAAGCCAGGTGGATAACTTTGGCCCAGTTAGTCTCATTCAGCCCAATTTACCTCACAGGGTTATTGTTGTGGAGAAAATAAGAGGAGGAAGAAGTATTAGCTACATTCACTGCCTTGAATTACCTATAAAGACATAAAGGCAGAATGAAACCTAATAAATAATAATTTTACCTCTAATATTGTATACTCTAAAAAAGTTGAGAGAATATGTCAGATGAATTATTTCCTCTGCATATTTTCACAGTGTTAGCGGTTGAGCTTCAACTCAAACAACGCAACACATGTCAGCATTCCTACACTTTATTAAGTGGTCCATACAACAAACAAACCCAGTTCTATTTATTCTTCATTTTGTAGGTAACCTCATTTCACGTGGTTATGATAATCGGAGAAGCAAATGGCATCTCCTTCTAATTTTGAGAGTAAATGCACTGTTATAGCCCTCGCCAGGCTTCTCCATCCTGTTTTCCATAATAGCCTCCTGTATAATTACTACATAATCTTCAAGCATAAAGAACACCCCAATTAGTCTGTAATCTCTAATTATAATGTACTCACCAACCAGTGGCGTGTTTATTTAAATTCGGTAAAATAAAATATCTTGTTAATAAAAATGTTGGAAGATAATTGGTTGGATTTGGGGTGCCAAATTAAGTCAGCGGATGCACAGCTTAATGAAATCCCTGGGATCTTAAGTAAATATTATTATTATTATTATCATTATTTTTCATTGCCTCCTGATAAAAAGCAGGTGGAAATAATATGATGTTCACTTCTTCTCAGCTTTCTTGGATGGGAAAGGATACAGCAGATGGAACTGTACCCTTTGGCAGAACTACCTAATACATAAGCCCACTTAAATATTTATAATAGCCCTCAGAGGCACATGATTATCAACTCGACTGCAACATATTTCAGAGCCAGGTTTAGAAGTGAATGTTGGAGTCTTTTAAAAGCTAGCTTCCCACAAAAGAGGCAATCATCCTGGTCACAAGATACATGCAGAAAAAACAAACAAGAGAATTTTCTCTTTCCACAGTCTCAGGTACCTGTGGACGCTGACTCCAAATATAGGCCTTTTCCCCCACCTGATAATTTTTCCCAAATGATATTTATGCAGAATTGCCATTGGCCTGGAAGACTTTATGGGTCAATGGATTTAGGATCTCAGACAAGACTCAGAAACATGGGAAAGGTTTAGGATCTTTAGCTGCCAAATATGATGTTGTTTTGATGTGTATTTTTTAATGATTGCTTTTAATTTGTTTGCACTCAGACCAGGGTAACTATAACTTAATGGCCATGTGAGACAGCCAATCTGGTCTAGTGATTAAGCACCAGATTAGAAACCAGGAAATTATGAGTTCTAATCCTGTTTTAGCCATGAAAGTCAGCTGCGTGATTTTGGGCCAATCACCAGAACATTGTGAGTTCTAGTTCTGCCTTAAGCATGAAAGCCCCCTGGATGACTTTGGGCCAATTACCAGGAAATTATGAGTTCTAATCCCACCTCAGGCTTGAAAGCTGCCTGGGTGTCTTTGGGCCAATCACCAGGAGACTGTGAATTCTCGACATGCCTTAGGCATGAAAAGTGACTTGGTGATATTGTCCAATCATCAGGACACTGTGATTTCTAGTCCTACCTCAGGCTTGAAGGTTGTCTGGGTGACTTTGGGTCACCCAGGAGATTGTGAGTTCTCATCTTGCCTTAGGGATGAAAGCTGGCTGTTGTTGCAAGGAAAATAGGAGGAGGAAGGGGCATTAGATATGTTTGCTCCCTTACTGATTTGCATGTATGTATGTATTGTGGCCTGTTGGCCGCCAGCCCCTGTAGCAACCAAATCAGAGGAGGAGGTGGAGGAGTGGGAGTCAGGGTCAGTATCAGGGCAACCTGAGAGCTCTGATGGGGAAGAAGGAATGGAGCTGTTAGAGAGAGAGAGGCAGGGGCAGAGCCTGGGCCATCTGTCAGCCCTCAGATAGAAAGTCAACAGCCACCAGGTCTGGAGGTGGCTGATGAGGAAGAGGAGGAACAGATGGGTCCAGTGCCTGACACACGGATTTGCAGAAGAGGAGAGGGGAGCAGTGGAAATCTATGGGCTGGTTCTTGGGAAGGAAGAGCCACCACTGCCAGAAAGGCTTCACTCCAGTTCTGGGGATAAAAGGTGGGGGGGGGGAGAGATGAGTAGGTGTGGCAGATAACTATTCATCTTCCAGCCAGATGGACTTGTCAGCCTGTGAGATAAACTTTTTCCCCGGGCCAGCATTCCTAATAAAGGAATCTTTTGAGTTCACATCAGAGGGCTTGTTGTGTTTGGGCAGCTGAGTCAGAACAGCATGTAGATAGATAGATAGATAGATAGATAGATAGATAGATAGATAGATAGATAGATAGATAGATAGATAGAT
>BLBF01000002.1:7133982-7147568 GCA_015471245.1 Laticauda colubrina | reverse complement strand
GATAGATAGATAGATAGATAGATAGATAGATAGATAGATAGATAGATGATAGACCAAAACCTACGAGAAGCTGGAAGTTAAAAGAGCAGGAATACTATATGACCTCAAATTCCTATGCAGCTGCAGAGACAACAATGCAACACCAATCAGCTTCAAATCAACATTTTATCACAGTACAGCAGCTACCAAATGTATCCTGAAAAAAACTGAAATGGTTCTACTCAGAAACGAGCTCCACAGAAAGAGATTCCAACTTGACCAGTTAAACAAAGACTTCCTAACCCTACACCTGGAATTGAACAACAAAATTCACCCTCTACTTTGGGACAAGATAAAACAACTTATAACTTGGGAGAGCTGAAACTGAAACCACTTACAAAAATGAAAAAACTCCTGAAGGAGCTAAAAAAAATAGAACATGACAAGAAAGCCCCCAACAACTCACAACAACACCTGAAACAATTAGTACACAACATTTCCAACAGAGAACTCACCAAAACAGAAGCAGATATCCTAACCAAAGGATTCAATTATGCTATAGCACCCCAAAAAATCCCCACAGAATCCATCATATACGGAGTGGAATCTAGCCTAATTAAATTAAATACAGATAAAGCTGATAGAATAAGACACCAAGTCACTAACATCCTATACACAAGGAAACCACCCAAAAGCAACTTACACAAAGAGGAACTAAAAGCCCTGCAAGCCCTAAGGAATGACAGCAGCATAATCATTCTTCCAGCAGATAAAGGTAATGCCACAGTAGTAATGGATAGAAAAGACCACAACACAAAATTGACAGACCTACTCCAAGACTCCACATACAAACCCATAAACATGGACCCAACCACATATCTTGAAAAAATAACCAAGAATAAAATCATAACCAGCAACATGATCAAAGAGATCCAACAGAAGATCATCCCAAGAGAAAAATCTTCCAGATGCCCTAAACTATATGGCCTCCCAAAAATACATAAAGAAGGCATGCCGCTCAGACCCATAGTCAGCTCCAGAGGAGCACCACTACAAAACCTAACCAAATACCTAGCAAAGCAGCTAGAGTCCCATGATGAAGCAGCAGCTTCACATGTACAAAACTCATACCACCTCTTGGAAATGATCAAAGATCTACACGTGGAACAAAAAGATTTGCTTGTAAATTTCAACATGGTTTCACTATTCACTCAAGTCCCAAGAAAAGAAACCCAAGAAATCATCAAAAACAAATACCAACCACCCAAACACATCATAGAACTAGCAGAACACTGCTTAACCAACACATATTTCATACACAAAGGACAAAGATACAAGCAAATTGAAGGAGCTCCTATGGGATCACCATTGCCATCCATCATTGCAAACCTGTTCATGGAAGAATTTGAATCCAGAGCCCTAGCCAATGCCACCCACAAACCCAAACTATAGCTAAGATATATTGATGACACATTTATTATTTGGCCCCATGGAAAAGAAAACCTAAACAATGTCCTAACACACCTAAACAGCCACACACCCAAAAATCAAGTTCACCATGGAAACAGAAACAAACAACTACCATTCCTAGATGTACTAATCTACAAAAAAAAAAAAAAAACAGATGGCACACTAGGACACACCATATACCAGAAGAAAACACATACCAACCACTACCTCAACGCCCAATCCCACCACCACCCTGCACAGATAAACTCTGTGGCCAAAACACTAATTGCCAGAACCAAGCACCGGGCAGATAAGACATGCATAAAGACTGAACTATGCACCCTGACTAAAGTACTGACAGCCAATGGCTTCCACAAAAGCAAACCACAGGCCTGATCCACAAAAACACACTGAGACATAATGGAGACCTAGAAGATTAACAGACCTATGGAACAGCTGTCCTGACCTACATAAGAGGTACTACAGATAAAATCAGTAAGATACTACACAGGCATCACATCAAGACTGCCTTCAAAATATAGAGAAATATAGCAGCCATAGAGATTGAAAAGAGACCTGAAAGCATGAATAGAAGAGATGACTCCACCAGACTGTCAATTATCTGGAAGCCTGCACTCACAAACAAAAAAAAATCTCCATACCACAAGCCAAGCAAACACCAAACAGACCCCCCCCCCCCCCCCAATATCTCCAGCTCAGACATACTCCAACCAGGCACCCAGATGGAACCCAGCTTCCTAATAAATGATAGCCATCCATTTACTCGAAGCCAAGCCGCACTAAAAGCTCCAATAAAGGAAACATAATGTGTCAGGCAGTGCTCCATTCAAAATCCAAGAAAGAAATATTTAGACTCTTTAATTTAGAGAAAAGTTATCTTTTACTGAAAGTGAAGTGATAGCAACCAGAGAATTCTGAATTTGAGAAATTAGGCGCATAAATCACATATACAAAGTGATGGAAGTGTTCCTACCCCCAATAGTTCAGATGAAACTTCCAATTAGAAATTGTGAATATGATCATGTGGGCATCTTCAGGTGGTGATGAGGCCTCTGTCCGTTGATCTTGGCATACTTTGATAACGGGTTGTAGTTGCGCAAAGAAAAGAAAGCTAAGCGAGAAATAGAAACCTAACTCTGAAGTATGCTTCCCCCCCCTTCATTTACACAACAGAAAATGTTACACCTCCAGCTCACTTCCCAGACTCATCCCGCCCTCCCCTTCCCCCGTTTCTTATGACAGCCGAAAGATGCAAAGCGACAGTAAAGATCTTGAAGGCTGACACAATGTTACCAGCCAATCAAGACAAAAAAAAATGCTACAAAACAGACAGAAGATATTAGAAACATCAGTCAAGCAGAACATAGCAAACTCCAAGACCAATAAACACAGACCAAAACTTCCAACCAATCAGGATGAAGAAAAAACCATTCTGGCACAGCGTAGGCAAGCACTAAATTTAAAACAGAAACTGCTGTGAAAGTCTGACTCACAGATGAACACAATACAGAAGCCTGATGATGGCAGATGAGATTTTGCCGAAACGTTGCTTCAACCTTAAAAGCATAACTATAATGACATTGGAAAATACCCAAACAAAGCTGAATACCATAGATAGATAGATAGATAGATAGATAGATAGATAGATAGATAGATAGATAGATAGATAGATAGACAGACCAACAGACAGATAGATAGATAGATATAAATTAAATAAAAAGAAGTTGAATAAATGACCAACTGGATGAATGGGAATAAAGCTACATTTCAATGAAATCTGCCTTCATTACCATGGAAATGTATTTATTTTCCTTTCCTTGCATTCTATCACTTCCTTTTTTCCCCTTATCCTTGGACTCTGCCAATTCTTAGTGAACTCTATAGGTTTTAGGTACAGCCCTTGACATTTTCCCCACAGTCTTAAGATTTGATAACATACTTTTCTGAATCAGAAATTGGAGAAAGACTTGCCTCAGAACATCTCCTTTTAGTGGAAAACCCCATATTTCTCCCCATTTTGTTGACCTACCAAGGATTTCCACACACAGCCTATTGCCAATGTCAGCAAAACAACTACCCCACTCAACATGATCAATTGGTCGAAGGCATGCAAATAATCAACTGCAGTTGTATTGCAATCCCCTGCCATCCCAGACAATCAATTAAGAACATAAGCAATTGAGAGGGGAAATAACACATTTTGAAGTGGTGTGTTATGGAAGAGATGCAATTATATTCACAGTTATAACACTTATTTTTAGCATAAAGGCAAACTGTGAAAGTGGGAAATTGAAAACAGAAGAAGCATCAGAAATTAAGGGGTAAAAAGACAGGAAGAAAGTGACAAGTTTTCTGAATTTACATTTACTTTTTAAGGATTACCTACAAGCTTCTTTCAATAAATGGTACTTTCATTTTTTGCCTTCCCAAGGATCTGGAGGCTTCCCTTGGGCCTCTGGGAGGGCAAAAACAGTCTCCCCTGGGCTTGGGAAGCCTCGGGAAGTCTCTGGAAGACAGAAACAGGCCTGTTTCCAGACGGAAAGCCCATTTCCCCCCTCCCAGAGCCTCCATATGGACCCTGCACTTACCTGTATCAAAAATGGGCCACGTGGAGACTCCTGGGAGGAAGAGGTGGAATGGGCGGGGCCAGCCAGTCAGTTCAAATACTGGTTTGGTGAACCAGGTGCAAATGTAACATCCAGTTTGCCGGAACCAGTCCAAACGGAAGAATTCCACCCCTGCCTCCAAGGTTCTTTCCAACTCTGTTCTGTTACTCTGTCTGATTGTCACACCAACTCCTACCCACAGCCACAGATCAGTGGTTGTTACTTAAAGCAGCCTTCATTTTCCTGATTCTTCTAGCTGTGCTGAAATTACAATTACCAATGTGTCCAACCAGCATGAATTCCAGCAACTGTAATATTTTGAAAGCCTCATTTATTAGTCACAGATACAGATAATCAGAGTTGGAAGGGACCTTGTAGGTCATCTAGTCCAACCCCCCACCCAAGCGGGAGACACTACACCATTTCTGACAAATGGCAATCCAATCTCTTGGACGCCATAGTTGCATTCCATAGTCTTGCTTTATGACTTTCCAGTCTTACTTGATCCCCTTTGTTCATTCCTCAAATCTTTAAAAGAGATTGAAAGAAGTTCTGCAATTGTCTTCACTTCCACTGAGTTCAAAATGTGGGGATAAATCCCTTAGTACTGACAGAAGAGAATATAAGTAGCTTAGGGTTGAATGGTGGAGTCTTTGATGCTTTCTGAGCCTGGTGTTTTTTGTTTTAATTTGCAGACATTTCATTACCAAACTAGGGAACATCATCAATGCTACAAAATCTGACTGAATGGAGTAGAAACAAGGAAAGAACTCAATCTGGATGGAAATGAAAGAAAAGCTTGCATCAATGAAAGAACACACAGACTGCAACTTTGCATAGTTCTGGAAACAAATGTTGAGTGTGTGTACTAGAAACTGAGTCAGCTTTCCAGTCTCTGCTGACATCATGTGATTTACCAGGGCTACAGCTCATTCTAAATTCTTGGTCAATGCAAAACCTCTATGGTGAAAGTGCTGTTTGTTACCAACTATTGTGTTATTTTAGAGGGTTTCTGCTCTCTCTGAGATGGACGTAACCATGCTAGAGTTTCAATTTTTTTTTTTTTCTGGAAACACTGTATTTGTTCTTAGCACCAGTATTATAGAGAGTCAGTTTGATCTAGTGGTTAAGGTATCAGGTAAGAAACCAGGAGATTGTGAGTTCTAGTCCCACCTTAGCCATGAAAACCAGAAGGGTGACCTTAGGCCAGTCACTCTCAGCCCAACTGATCTTAAGAATAGAATAGAATAGAACAGAATAGAATGAGCTGGAAGGGACTTTAGAGGTCTTCTAGTCAAGCCCCCTGCTCAAACAGGAGACCCTGTATTATTTCAGGTAAGTGTCTAGACCAGGGGTGTCAAACTTAAGGCCCAGGGGCCAGATCCAGCCCGCAGGGTGATTAGATTAGATTTGGTTCGCAGGGCCCCCTCTGGAAACAGTGAAGGCCCAAGCTGCCTCTGCCAGTGAAAATGGAACTCACGAGACCTATGTGTGGCCCACCCAAGCTCTGGAAGAAGGTTGCAGGAAGCCGTTGTGGGGATTGCAGGAGGCCATCGTGGGGGTTGACAGTCACAGCTGAAAATGGAGCATGGGAGCATATTATATATAATAGCATGCCTGCCAGTGTTGGTGGGAGTGTGGTTTTTTTTCTTTAATTCTTTGACTGGATTATTATTGTTTGCTTGATGGTTTGTCTGGTGTTAATTGCTGTTTGTCTGGGTTTTGACTCCTGGATAGGATGTGTTCTATTGTTGCTATTGTTGTTGTTGTTGTTTCTTCTTAGTTTTTTTAATTATCTGATTTGAATGCTGTGTAAATGTAATTTATTTCTATGGGTCTATTGATTTGTTTGAATGCCAAGTTTCCAGGAATTCCCCAACATATTTTTTTATTTGGCTTCTTCTAAAATGCTAGGTCGCTGAGTTGAAACTATGGTTGAATTTGTCTGTGGGTACTGGGATTAAGGAGTTTTCATTTGTCTTTTAACTTGTGGAGAAAAGAACTCTACTCCTCCACTCACAGTAGAATTCCCTATGCCTCCATGCTCAAAATGTTGGGCCTGGACAATCTAGAACTGTGCCATCTGAGGTCCGATCTAAGCATAGTTCAAAAATTTGTCTGCTATAACATCTTGCTTGTTAATGACTTCTTCAGCTTCAATCACAATAACACACGGACAAACAACTGATACAAACTCAAGATAAACAGCTCCAAACTCGATTGCAGAAAATACGACTTTTTCTGCAACAGAGTGGTCAATGCCTGGAATGCTCTACTGGACTCCATGGTTACAGCATCAACCCTTCACAGCTTCAACCTCAGACTGTCTACCATGGACCTCACCCCATTCCTAAGAGGTCTTTAAAGGGGGCATGCATAAGCGCACCAGCGTGCCTAATGTTCCTGTCTTACTGTCCCCATTTATCTGTATTTACTTCCTTTGTTCATGTTTATGTTCATACCTGTATTTGTTATCTTGTACATCTTTGACAAATAAACAAACACACAAACACACAAACAAACAAACTTCTAGTTGGTATGGATGGGTTTATGGATGGATTCTACTAGTCTTCTGCCTGCTTGTTCTACACAGTATCTGTTACACTCCTTATGTTATAGAATGACATGCTTCTTTTCTTCTGGGGCTACTGTGTTTTTTGGTTTACTTAAGACTTTTTGGAGTACTTTAATTGCTTTGAGATTTACAGTGATTGTAATAGTCTGCTGGCTGCTTCTGAGATATTTGATGAATATAAATAGACAGAAAACCCCACACTCACTCACACTGATTATATTATCTAGTTGGGTTATGAAACATCTGCATCTACAAGCAAGAAATCACACTCAGAAGCCATCAAGGACTTGGTGCCAATTTCAGTTGCTACTTAATTCTTGACCAAATTAAATTCCAAAAGATGCCTGATTTTGTTGGCTTCTTATTTATTTTAAATATATTTAAATCATTTAGCAGATCTGTTACTCATGTTGGTTTTTTGTACAATGAAGGCTCAAAATATTTCAAATGTTGTTTAACTCTGACAAAATGGCCAAATCTTTGCAATTTCCTTCCATTCAGATGAATTTAATCCATTTGCTCTCCCTCTGTACACATATTTTGTCTTGCTTCCCAAATGAGGTTTCCTGCTGGTAGCAGCTATTGCAGCAAGAAAAAAATATAATCACATCATACCACCTGCTGCACATGGATATGAAAATAGTGCATTATTCTACAATGTTAGCAATATGCTAAAATATTTTAGAAATACAGTTCTCCAATAAAACAAGACCCTTACAGAAATATTTTTGAATGTTACCATATCTTTTATAGGATTGATGGAGTGACTGAGTAAGAGATTAATTGAATGGTTCATTGGCTGTTTTAGTTGCACAGATCAAAGCTATGCCATTGTCAGGCACAAAGAATCTGTTACAAAGGCACAAAGTTACAGTCCAGGAGATTTATTCAGGCCTGTACACAAGAATCTAGTCAGCTAATGGTCATTATTGGCACTAAATAAGGGTTAATAGAATTCAAGGGAGCTGGACATGGATTGTTTGTGGCAATGTAAGAACTCTAAACTGATGATTTGTTTAACTTTGCTCCCTACTTTTCTCCTTCAATTATAGAGTTCAGTTGAGGCACTAGGCTAGAAACTTGGAGACAGTGAGTTCTTTTTCTTCTTTTTTAATATTATTTTTATAACAACAACAAAACATACAAATAAAACCTTCTTTCTGTTCATCAGTGTGTCAGTTAAGTACACATTTCTTTGTGCATAAATAACATCATACATATTTTATTTATATATATTTATAATTATTCTAAACAGTATTTTATATCACATATATCACTTATTATATTAACCTTAACATATTTATTGACTTTCAATAGTATATTTCACATTCATTTTCTTACTCTGTCTAACTCATTCAATTATCAGTAATAGATATTATCCTGTACTTACATATTTCAAGTTCTTACTCTTCTGGAGATAGTGAGTTCTAATCCCATCATAGGCATGAAAGTTGACTAACTGACCTTGGGCGAATCACCAGGAGATGGTGAATTCTAGTCCTTCCTTGGCATGGAAACCAACTGGGTGACCCCAGGCCAATCACCAGGAAACTGTGAGTTCTGGTCCCACCTTGGCATGAAAGCCAACTGGGTGACTTTGGCCCAATCTCCAGGAGACACCCTAGGCACAACAGCTGGTTGGGTGAATCTGGGCCAGCCACCAGGAGATTGAAAGGTCCAGTCCCAAAAGGAGGTTGGATGAGTTATTTCTTGATATGTGTATATCTGTTCTAGCTTGCCTACATAGGAGTGTTGACATACTTTACTGGCTGGACATAATATGAAAGGACTCTATGAACATAAAACAATGCATATGAATTTGATGAGCGTTGAATTACAAAGTTCAACAATCCAAAGCTGATTTCATTTTTTGAATGCATTTCCTTATACATCTAAAATGGCATCAGTCCTTTACCAAACACCCATAGAAATAGTTTTGGAGCAAACTTGATGGATACAGAAATACAGACATGCTAAATCTTTAAGAGGAAGTTGGTATCTGGGCATCTGGGCATCTGGATAAGAAATAATGGATGGAAGCTTCTTAAAGGGAGATCCAACCTGGAAGTAAGGAATAATTTTATGACAGTGAGAAGAATTCATCCATTTGAACAGCTTTCCTCCTGATGTTGTGGGTGCTGCATTACTGGAGCTTTTCAAAAATAGACTGGCCAACCATTTGACTGAGATGATATAAGTTGCCTGTCTTATGCAAGGGGGTTGGGCTAGAAGACCTCAGGGGTTTCCTCCAACTCTATGATTCTATGTTCTATGAAGCCTATTCCTTCCTCTATCCCAGACATATGTTCCACATATAACTGATTACAATTCTTTAACCACACTGTTATTTTTTGGAGGGTGTTTATATTACAAAAGTTAGGCAAGCCATACAACAGTCTACAAAAAAAAAAAAAAATTAACCACGTGTCACAAGATAAAACAATAAAATGTAGGATTTCATCACATGAGGAGAAAGCAATTCGAAGGAATCAGAAGTTGACAATTTGATCGGCATTTCCTATGGAGATTTTCATCAGCTACCTGATCACTCTGTTCTTTTTAAAGTTGTGATACATTCACAGCTACAGATAGTCCTTGAATTATGGCTGGTTGCTTAGCGACCAGTTGAAGTTACAGTGCACCTGCCTGGGAGTACTTATGATCCAGATGTAAAATTCCAATCCTTTCTTTACACTTATATGACCACACATTATGTGGTTAACCACCTGCCCTTATTTATGGTTCATAGTCACGTGACCTTATTTTAAAAATGGTTTACTGAAAACTGGAATTTACCTTTTGGCAAAAGCAGCCCATAGCAAATCGTTGGTTCATTTAATAACCACAAAGTTCATGTAATGGCCATTCCAAAGAAGTTGTAAAATCAGATTGGTCTGTGAATGAATCAATTCAGATAACAGATAATCATAATTGGAATGGAACTTGTAAGTCATCTAGTCCAACCCCCTGCCCAAGCAAGAGACCCTATACCATTTCTGACAGATGGGAGTCTAATCTCTTCTTGAAAACTTCCAGTGATGAAGCTCCCACAACTTCCGAAGGCAACTTCTGTTCCATGGGTTGATTGCTGTCACTGTCAGAAAATGTCTCCTTATTTCCAGGTTAAATCTCTCCTTGTTCTGTTTCCATCCATTGTTCCTTTTCTGGCCTACAGGTGCTTTAGAAAATAGCTTGACCCCTTCTTCTCTTCGGCAGCCTCTCAAATATTGGAAGACTTCTATCATGTCTCTCCTGGTCCTTCTCTTCACTAGACTAGCTATGCCCAGTTCCTGTAACCGTTCTTCATATGTTTTAGTTTCCAGTCCCCTAATCATCCTGGTTGCTCTTCTCTGTACTTTTTCTAGAGTCTCAACATCTATTTATATTTAATTCATAGTTCTCAGACCTTGCAAATGTGGTGGGCAGTCTCCATTATGATTGCAAGTTAAGGATTGCCTGTATATTCCTAGAAAATTTAATTTCAGGAGTCTTTTGAAAAAAAAAAAGTCATATCTATCCCAGGGATGTTCCTTTTGGCAATTTCTAGTGGATCACCAAAAAGAATCTCAATTCCAATGGCCATCTCCAATGTCAAGCTGGAACTGAATTATTCATAACAATGTTTGACCATTGAAGCCAGTTTCACAAAAGCAGAGCAGTTACAAACCTTCATGAAAATTTTTTTTTGTTTTTTTGTTTGTTTTTTTGAAAGAAATATGATTAGCACATCCCAGAGCAGCAATTAAAATGAGGAGTTGAAAAGAGGCCTTTTCAACATATTTTACATATATTTCCACTTCACCTCCAATGGTTGGTGCATTTCCAAAGACATGTAACAAAGAAATATAAAGAAGAAAAAAGAACAATAGTTTTTGGTGGAGTCTTTGAGATCAACAATAGGCCATTTAATTGAAACACTAATGATCTTAAGCATTTTATGAGGTAGACGGTCCCTCCCCATGCAACCTTGGCAACAGAACTAGAGGCTCCTTTGCTATTTATGTCTTTGGATTAAATTTAATTGCTGGAAGACAACATCACGCCATGTTGAATGATATGCAGGTTGAATGCAGGTTAGAAACTCAAATTCAATTTTCACTCTAAAGTAGATGGTTTGGCCCTGCAACTGGTGTGCCTTTTGTAGCCTCAGTACTGTTGGGGGTTAGGATCCTGAGGTAAATTTGATGATGGAATTATGGATTTAATTATTGGGAAAGAAGCACAGAAGGGGTTTTTTTTGGCTGAAATGAAGAAACATTGACTAAATCAGAGGTGGTATTCAGCAGGTTTTGACCAGTTCTGAGGAAGTGGTAGCGGAAATTTTGAGTCATTCAAAGAACTGGCAAATCCCACCTCTGACTGACCCCGCCCCCATCTATTTGCTGCCTCCTGAGTCCCAGCTGATTGGCTGAGTCTTCTTTAGTTGCCCTGCACAGGAGAACAGAGCTGGAAAGCAGGTTAGTGGGGTGGGGAGGGAATGGGGATTTTACAGTATCCTTCCCCTGGAGTGGATGAGAACGGAGATTTTACAGTATCCTTCCCCTGCCATGCCCACCACGCCACCCCTGCCACACTACACCACACCCTCCAAGCCATACCCATAGAACCAGTAGTAAACAAAAAATGAATCCCACCCCTGGACTAAATATTAAAACAAATATGGAAAATAATTACTGAGATTTAAAAACCAGTTTGGTCTAGTAGTTAAGACACCGGGCTAGAAACCAGAAGACTGTGAATTTGAATCCTGCCTGTGGCATGAAGGTCAGATGGATATATTTGGGGCAATCTTCAGGAGTTGGTGATTCTAATCCTGCCTTAGGCATGAAAGTCAACTCGGTGACTTTAGCCAATCACCAGGAGTCTGGGAGTTCTAGTCCTGCCTTAGGCATGAAAGCCAGCTGTCTGACTTTAGCCCAATCACTCTCTCTCTCAGCCCAACCCACCTCTCAGGGTTGTTGTTGTGTGGAAACTAGGAGAAGGAAGGAGTGTTGGGTAATTAAATAAAGATAAACAAAGATGATTAGAGGATTGGAAACTAAAGCATGTGAAGAACGGTTTTAGGAACTCAGTATGTGTAGTCTAAGGAAGAGAAGGACTAGGGGTAAACGATAGCAGTCTTCCAATATTTCATCGCCACTTCACTTACAAAAAAGATGGGTACAACCAAGTGATGGTATTCAAATATTTTTTACTACCGGTTTTGTGAGTGTGGCTTGGTGGGTGGGACTTGGTGGGCAGAGCAGAGAAGGATACTGCAAAATCTCCAGGGGAAGGTTAGTGCAAAATTCCATTCCCTCCGCACCCCACTAACCTGCTTTCCAGTTCCGTTCTCCTGTGTAGGGCAACCAAAGAAGACCCAGCTGATCAGATGGGACTCAGAAGGCAGAGAATAGATAGGGGTGGGGCTAGTCAGAGGTGGTGTTTGCTGGTTCTCTGAACTATCCAAAATTTCCGCTACCGGTTCTCCAGAACTTATCAGAACCTGCTGAATACCACTTCTGGAACAAACTATTCTCCAAAGTACCGGTGGGCAAGACAAGAAGTAATGAATGGAAGCATAAACTAGAACTAAGAACAAATTTCCTGACAGTGAGAACAATCAATCAGTGGAATGGCTTGCCTCCAAAAGTTGTGGATTCTTCATCACTAGAGATTTTTAAGAAGAAATTGGACAGCCATTTTACCAGAATAGTATCGAGTCAAGCAGACCTCCAAAGTCCCTTCCAATTCTATTATTCTGAACCCTGTGTCCTAAGAGCCCTTCCAACTCTGAGTTTTAATGAGAAATACTTAAAAGTGTAAAATAGGGACATTTGGCTGGATGCAATACTGTACACCACAGAGGTTTTGTTCTCTGCTTCACAAGTCACATCATGGAAGTGGCACTTTAATTAAAAACTTTGAAGAAGGACTTATCTGCCTTGATCAACTTTTGGACTTTGAGGACAGTGACTAGTGACATGCACAACTGCTTCTTTTTTATGTGCTTCACACTGACATTTAGAAGCAGCAGAGCATTCTTTTGCTGAGACATTTCATGGGCACTTCAATTAACCATGTGTTGAAGATTCGTCTCTTGAAATCTCTATGTAATCCTAAATGCGCATTTGCAATTTTCCAGCAAAGCAACATTTGTACAGAGAGTATCACATAAATTGCTTAATTTATAAGCCAGAAACAGAATAAATGCAAATAAAGATTGAAATCCTTCATGAAAAGTTTGTTTGATATTTTTTGCTGTTATTTTGTCAACATTGTCTACATTTTCAAATACCAGTGAAAATAACTTCCTTTTTACTGCACTGCCCTGAATTCAGAGTAGAATCAGGGCAATTGGATGAAGCTGAGCATTTATTGGCCAGCTGCACTTCCTGATACCTATGCACAGTTTGCAGCAAATATTTTTTCTTTAAGCCTTACAAAACATCTGCTGCTGCTTAGAATTAAAGTCTCAACTTTCCAAGTGGAAGGAAGGTGGGTGTCTTTACCACTCGGCCATCATTCCACTCACATTTTCAAATGCCGTTTTCCCATTCTCCTACTACCAGTTCTATGGCCGTGGCTTGGTGGGCACGACAGGAGAAGGATGCTGCAAAATCCCCATTCCCTCCTCACCCCACTAACCTGCTTTCCAGTTTTATTCTCCTGTGAAAGGCAACAAAAGAAGACCCAGCTGATCAGCTGGGACTCAGGAAGCAGAGAATAGATGAGGGTGGGGCCAGTCAGAGGTGTTATTTGCCAGTTCTCCAAACTACTCAAAATTTCTGCTACCAGTTCTCCAGACTACCTATAGGTTGTTAAGAATAACAATAGGAGAATCTACTAAATTACATCATTACATCTGATGTCATATTTCATATTTAATAGATTCCAATAAGATAGATGATAGATGTGAGGCAGATGATAGATAGATAGATAGATAGATAGATAGATAGATAGATAGATAGATAGAT
>BLBF01000002.1:7104175-7129556 GCA_015471245.1 Laticauda colubrina | reverse complement strand
CAGCACCAGGAGCAGCACCAGCAGAGTAAGCACCAGCAGAAGCACCACCGCCAGAAGCAGCATCAGCAGAGTAAGCACCAGCAGAAGCACCACCACCACAAGCAGCATCAGCAGAAGCACCACCTCCAGAAGCAACATCAGCAGAAGCCCCTGCCCCAGAAGAGGGACCCAGGGCTGCATAAGCCCCAGCAGAAGCAGAGTGAGGGCCAAGGTGTGGGAGGGTGGCCCTGTCACTCTTGCCAGGGCTGGCAGAAGATGGCTGAGGCTTTCTCTTCTTCCCCATGGTTGTTGGGTTGCTGGCTGGCTGGCTGGCCGGCCGGCTGGCTGGCCGGCTGGAGAGCTGTGTCTGGAAGCAGGTCTTTCCTCTGAATGGTGACCTGCTTGGGAGCTGCTTCCCTTTATATCTGTGGGGCTGACACAATGCATCCTCCCCGCATGCGCAGTGAACGCTAGGTATCCGCTAGGCTTCCGCTCTGCATCCGCTTCATCCGCTCGGCGTCCACTCTGCATCCGCTCTTTCCGTTCTGCGTCCGCTTTTCTGCGCTCCCCCAGAAACCTTGTGGATGTGCCATCTGCTTCCATCTGCTTCCATCTGCTAGGCTTCCGTGGAGCATCCGCTTTCTATCCGCCCTACGTCCTCCCCCCATCCGTTCCTTTCCGTGTTGTCCGCTCTGTTTATGCAAATTTTTGACCCTTTTGAGAGCGGATAACAATGGATGGAACATTTTTTTCGTCCGCTGTGTCCTTTTTACAAACATTTTGCATCCTTCGGCCAATGTGACAGGGCCTTAACAGAGAAAGGATCTGTTTTTACTTTCCTCAAGTTCCCAAGTATTATTCTCACAAATTTCCTATCACTCCACTTTGCAAAAAACCTTGGCTTGGTTATTTCTCTTTCAAAGCAATTTTCAGACCTTTTTTTATTGTTCATATATTTTCCCATTCTTTATATTGAATCGCATGCAGCCAGTTAGATTACGCAGCCATTATTCTCTTCCATTTGCCTAAACATGGCGGCTGAACTTTCCGCCAAATTTAACTTGTGTTGCTTTATTATTACCGGAAGTTCTTAAACGATGTAGCTCTTCAAATGAGATTGTAGACTTTTATGATCTTCTGCTTATCCTACATCCCCATTCAGAGGGTCTTGGCATGCCGAATGAGAGGGAAGAAGGAATGTTGGTAATTGAAGAGGAAGGAAAAGATAAAAGAAAGAATTTTGGCACTCTGAAAGAAAAGATCCAGCGAGCCAGCTGTTTCCTCAAAAGCTCCAAACAAAACACTCAGCCATTCGCCACCATTCAGCTGAGGAAACAGGCTTGCCAACTTAATTGCCCCTGAAAAGATGAGCTAAAAGAGGAGAAAGAAGGCATCAGACAGATGCTTCATCCCAGCAGTTAGAAGTAGTGATCTCAGCAATCCTTGCCAAGAAGAAAATCCTTAAGTTACCTTCAATAAGATTCAATAAACCTTCAACAAACTGCCACAAAAAGAAGGGGTCAACCTATTCTCCAAAGTACATGAGGGCAAGATAAGGAGCAATGGATGGAAACTAATCAAGGAGAGAAGCCACCTAGAGAACTGAGGAGAAATTTCCTGAGAGTGAGCACAATTAATCAGTGGAACGACTTGTCCCCAGAAATTATGGATGCTCCAACACTGCAAGTTTTTTAAGAAGAGATTGGACAACCATCTGTCTGAAATGATAGAGGGTTTCTTGCTTGAACAGGGGTTGGACTAGAAGACCTTCAAGGTCCCTTCCAACTCTATTATTCTGTTTATCATTAGTTCAGGGGTGGGCTTCAAAAATTTTAGCAATGGGTTCTCTCACAAGTTGCTGGGTGGGTGTGGCCATGGTGGGCGGTGCCTAGTTAGCCTCCTGCATCATAGCAGGGGGAGAATTTTTGCCTTCCCCAGGCTCTGGAGGCTTTCCTGAAGCCTCTGGGAGGGTGAAAATGGCCTCCCCAGGCTCTGGGGGCTCTGTGGAAGCAGGAAATGAGCTCATTTCCAGCCTTCCTGAACTTCCAGGAGGCCCATTTTCACCCTCCCTGAGCCTCTGTGTGCGCCCTGCACTTACCTGCATCCAAAATGGGCCACGTGGGTACTCCTAGGAGAGGTGGGGTGGGCGGGGCTGGGACAGCCAGGAGTGGGATTTGGGGCTTCTCCAAACTGCACTGAATCTTAGCAAGGGGCTCTCCTGAACCCTTGCGAACCCCCAGCAGCCCACACCTGAATTAGATCCAGAGAAAGATTAGAATGCAAATTGCCCTCGATTTACAATGCATCACTTAATAGCTGAAATTACAACAGTCCTCCTCAGGGCTACTTATGACCTGGATTTGAATTTCCAATGGCCCCCTCAACCCCCCCTCCCCCATCACATGATTGTATTTTGCATCCTCAGTAACTCGCCTGCATTTATAGGTGTTTGCAGCATTCTACAGTCAACAATATATTTTTTTTTGCCAGAAACCAGTGTTTGCTTCCAGTTTCCAGCAAAATAAATGTCCTTTGCAGGCAATGGAGTTGCTAAACAACCATCACAAAAAAAACTGAGAAAATCAGGTTTATGATGGCCAGCAATTACAACTGCAAGTTGAGGACTATGAAAGGTAGAAGCTGCTGCAGCAGCTTCCTAAAGGTGGTTTTTCAAGGGGCAACTGGACTTTCTGGTTTTTCTTTGAAGACGTTTCACTTCTTATCCAAGAAGCTTCTTCACCTTTGTTCAGCAGATTGTTATCATACTGAAGAGAGATTTGTTGTTAACTTTTGATTAGTTTACTCCTGGCATTCAACTGAATGGATGAGAAGGAGGAGGAGGGGAAGTGGAGAAGAGGAGAAAGAGGAGAGTAAGAGAAGAAAGAAGAGGGGAAGTGAGGAGGTGGAGAAAGAGGGGAGGAAGAGGGGAGAAAGAGGAGGGGAAGGGGGAAGGAAGAGGAAGGGGGCAAAAGAGGAGGAAGAGGAGGGGAAGTGGGAGGAGGAGGAGAAAGGAAGGAGGCATTTAGACTGCAATGACACAGTCACCTATTTTAATACATACACCCTGCAGACACTTCCCCTATAAATAATGGTATTTATGTAAACTATTTTCAATTGCCTTTTTTGTTAGCACATGCTTTTTAAAATTTCTTCTTTGGTTTTGGGGGTCTGCTGGTATGTTTACTCCCATGTGAATAGCATGATGTGTATGCATGCATGTATCCATGTGATGATCAGGAGATCGTAATCAGCAAAAGTAAAAGGAGTCCCTAACGATTTTACTCCTCTGGTCATTACTGACTATAGGGGACAATGCTCATTTCCATTTCAAAGCCATTGAACCAGCACAAACTATAGAAGTGAAACCTATTTATCTACTTGCATTTGCTTGCTGGCAGGTGTTGGGGTGAGGATAGGAGCTCTCCCTGTCATGTGACTCTAGGGTCTCAAACCTGGGCTGCCGGCTCTTCAGCAGACAAGCCCAACTTCTTCACTACTGAGCCACCATGTTGCCCCATCACCATCTATCAGCAAATGAATAAATAAGTAATTTCAAATCCCTTTCATCTTCATTTGGGTGTAAAGCAGAAAGCATAATTAGCTGTAGCTAATTGTTAATTATAGTTAATTGTAGCTACCATTATGGTAGCTAATTGTAGTTAATTGTTTTCCTTTAACCCAGAGGTGACCACAACATTCTCTTCAAGCCAGATTCCAACGTAAAAGCCTCTGATTCTTAGCCAGCATCTTTACACACACACACACACACACACACACACACACACACAAACTTTTACCATTGCTTGAAAAAAATACCCTGAATAGGCTAAACCCAAATCTTTTATTTGTTTTTTTTATAATCTATTATTTCTTATGTTCCTTTGCTTCATTTTACAGACTACTATGTATGTATGTGTGTGTGGATGTGTGTGTGTGTGAGAGAGAGAGAGAGTGTGTACACACACACATACACGTTTGTCTATTTTTTCCCCTTCTCTTATTTATGATGTAGCAACAATAGCTTATATTTCATTCTCTTTCATTCTTCCCAACTCTCTTCGGCCAAGTTAACTAAATAAATAAAAGCCATCTGCTCGAGCCGGTTTCTTGTCAATGATCTGCCTAGAGACCTCTAAAACTGCCAGGGATTCAGAAGGGTGGCTGTGAATTGTGGGGAGCAACCAGAGATTCCAGCACAGGTGCTCACTGTACAGGTGTGCAACAACATCTTGTGACTTGCTTCCAAAATCACACGTTGTAGAGATATTCTTTGCCTATTTTGTAGGGAATGTGAGCGAGAAACTAACTGAGATCCAATTTCTGGATTTGCATGCCGTTCTTTTTTTCTTTTTTTTCCCCTCTGGAAAGTGAGAAATACATAGAAATTCAACCATCTGGAAGGGGCCGTGATGGCTCAGCGATGAAAGACACTGAGTTTGTCAGCTGCAGAACTGACAGCCTGGGTTTGAGACAATGCAGGGAGAGTTAGAAGTACTGATCTCAGCAAGCGAATGTAAACTTTGCCAAGAAAAAGTCCTTCAAGATACCTTCAATAAGGTGCAATAAACCTACAATCAGTTTCCACAAACAACACACACACACACACACACACACACACATAAATACACACATATATATTATATATACACACACAGATACACACATATATGTTTGTGTAATACATACAGTACACACACACACACACAAAATCTGTACTTTGCTATGAAACTATGTGGTCGGGCTTAGTTTTTGGGGAGGAAAATAAGGGGAAAAATCCTGCCTCTGCCAACCAGCAACCATTGGTATTCATCTGGCTAGCATGCTGTAAGTGTGTGAGAGAGCTGAGGGCTGTTTGGAAACTGAAGTAGTATTTTCTATGTGAGCAAGAAGGGAACAGCAAAGATCCTGGACGTGGCTTAGCTCAACTGTTCTTTACTAAAGCTGTTTGGTGCTGTGAAACTAAAACTGAAACTCCTCTCCTCTGCTTGGGTTTTGCATTTGGAACAGATTTCTTTTCAGATGGGGAGGGGGAGTGGAACTCCTTAGCATCAGAGCATGTTAATAATATATGAAATACTAATGCTTCGATGGTCATTTCGAAAAACCCTTTCTTAGTGAGCATCTAGAAACCAAGAAGAACATATGTGCCAAATTTCAAGTTTGTAGGCTTTATAGTCCTGGATATTTCCAGATGATGTGTGAGTGATATTTTCTTTCTTTCTATCTATCTATCTATCTATCTATCTATCTATCTATCTATCTATCTATCTATCTATCTATCTATCATCCATCTGTTATCTATCTATCTCTATCTACCTATCTATCTACCTATCTATCCATTTATCAAGGGGTGGGATTCAATTTTTTTAACAACCAGTTCTATGGGTGTGACTTAGTTGGTAGGCGTGGCTTGGTGGTAATGTGACTGGCTCGGTATGGCCAACTCAATATCACTCACATTGAGGCATGCATCTCCTCGCCTGGCCTCTCGTGACTGTGGGGATGCTGCATTAGTCATAAGTATGAAAAACAGTCATAAGTCACTTTTTTCAGTTCCATTGTAACTTTTAATAGTCACTCTAAACAAGCAAAGTACCAGCAAAGGAGGGAAAAAAACTCCAGAGAAGTTCCTGAGACAGGAAGTCTAGTCCTGCCAAGAATGTAATAGGGGTTAACGGACAGGCAGTTTCTATAAGCAACACCAGAATATTTCCTTCCTGCCTTCCTTACAGGATTAGGCCAGCAATTTCTTCTAACAACCGGCTCTCCAAACTGCTTAGAATGTTAAGCCCATGTCACACTGAACCAATGGATGCAAAGAGGATGTAGAATGGACAAAAAACCTTGCCATCCGTTGGAAAACGCAATGTACTCACTGCCTCCGTTTGGCTTCCTCTCTATCCATCCAGCATCCGTTTATTGACGTTTCATCCGCTCCGAAAGTTTTGGGCTGCCTAAAACTTTTGCGTGGAAAATGTATCCAGTTCCTCCATTCTGCATCCGTTACGCATCCGCTATATCCGCTAGGCATCCGCTGCGCATCCGCACAACTCGCATCCGCCCAGACGCAGGGAGGAAGCGGAACGGATGCGGAACGGATGCAGAACGGATGCCTAGCAGATGCAGAATGGAAACAAAGCATTTAAAGCGGAAAAAACGTTCGCAGAGGGGACCTATCTCAGATATTAAGGATGTCTACAGGATGCCTAGAGGATGCCAAGAGGATGCCTAGTGGAAAACCTATACTGCCTATAAAAAGGGGGAGCAACTCGCCTGCATCTCACTTTCAGAACAGCAGCCCAGCGGTGCAGACCTCTGCAGCCTTCATCTGTGAGGGCCAGGGGGCGGGATGGTAGCCCTGTCCCTCTTGCCAGGGCTGGCAGCAGATGGCTGAGGCTTGCTGTGCTTCCACATGGTTGTGGGGTTGCTGGCTGGCAGGGAGGCTGGCAGGAACCAAGGCTGGCAAGGCAGGCACCAAGGCTGGCAGTCAGACATGAACCAAGGCTGGCAGCAAGGCTGGCAGCAAGGCTTGCAGGCAGACATGCAGGCAGGGCAGGCAAGGCAGCCAATCCATCTGGCAGCAGGTCTTTCCTCTGAATGGCGACCTGCTTCCGAGCTGCTTCCGTTATATCCGCGGGGCTGACGCAATGCATCCTCCCCGCATGCGCAATTAATGCTCGGCATCCGCTAGGCTTCTGCTGTGCATCCGCTAGGCTTCCGCTGTGCATCCGCTTCATCCGTTCGGCATCCGCTCTGCATCCGCTGTATCCGTTCCGCATCCGCTTTGCTGAGGCCCCCCGGAAGCCCTGCGGATGCGCCATCCACTCCCATCCACTTCCATTCGCTGGGCTTCCGTTCCGCATCCGCTTTGCATCCACCCTGCATCCTCCCCACGTCCGTGTTATCCGCTCCGGTTATGCAAATTTCTGCCCCTTTTGAGAGCGGATAACAACGGATGGAACATTTTGCTCATCCACTGTGTCCTTTTTGCATCCATTGGCCAGTGTGACATGGGCTTTAACAACTGGTTCTAGCGAATAGGTGCGAACTGGAAGAATCCCACCCCTGCTTACATTATACTATTATACTATATTAAACTAAAGAGATATACTTGTAAGTAACAGAATATTGGTTCTGGTTCAGAGGTGGGATTCAACCAGTGTTACTACTGGTTCGATTATTATATTTTGCTGCACGTGTATAAAAAAAACATCAGCTGACTGCCTGGACAGCTGAAAAGCACAGGGCGCGGGTGCGCAACATTTGAAAAGCCTCTTTTTTTCCTGCTTTTTCAACCTGAAATTTTCCATGCAAAGCAGCTGAGGTTGAAAAATCAGGAAATAAAGGACTGGTAAGAGCCCAGGAGGGCAGGTGAGCCAAACAGCATCAAACAGAGAACTGGTTCGGTGTCTGCTGCTCTTCAGAGCTACTGGTTCTATAGTGCCAGGCAGAACCAGCAGCATTCCAGCAACCAGTATTCTGTTCTGGTTGTGTTTCCACTTCCCTCCCTCTTGTACCCAAATGAGTCGGGGAAGAACCAGTTTGAATTTCTCCCAAATATTTTCTACCTTCTCTCAGGTTCAAGTCATGCATTTGCAGTTTTTGTTTTAACAATTTCTACCAGGTCATCTCCATGGCTCCCTGCACCACCTCAGTGTGCCATCAGCTGGCAGTAAAAAAAATAACAATCACAGCATTGTAGTAAGAACAGAGCAGGTCTGACTTTAGGACAGAGGTCTCCAAACTTGGCAACTTTAAGACTTATGGACTTCAACTCCCAGAAATTTCCAATTCTGGGAGTTGAAGTCCACGAGTCTTAAAGTTGCCAAGTTTGGGGACCCCTGCTTTAGGACTATGCCTTTCATTTCCAAACTTCTCCCTGGGCCTCTCCTTCCACCCATTTTGTCATAATGTAAGATGAATCAAAGCAACAAGGGTCACCCACAAAGGGAACTGAGTCACAAGCTTTCCCCTTTTCTAGGACTCTTCTGCCCTTCATTTCTTGCCTTTATATTGGCAACAAATCAGCCATGTCTTGCTGAAGAAATGGGGTGTGGGGGAGATTGGTCCCTTACCAATTACATAATTTTTGCTTTGTATAAAAACAGTAAACACCAGAGAGTTAAGAGGCAAATTAAGAAGTCTTGTCAGTTGAACTGTTTAATAATTGCATCATTCCAAGAGATTGGCTACCAATAGTTTGCATCATTGCCTGGGCATGTAAAAAGATGACAACTGTGTAGTTCCCTGCCCCAAAGACCCAGGAAGATGTCTCTTTGTAGGAAGGAACTTTCTTGTGATGCTAAGGAATACAAAATGAACCCCACATTAAAAACAGTATAGCCGCATTGTTTTTGTGGAAATCCCAAAAGCCATCAGCATGCTACTGCTGTGTCTTGAGCTAGATGGAGATAGAATAGATCGACAGCAGATAAGTCCTGGTTGTGGACTGGAGAGGAGGATGTGTGCCCACATTAATCTGAAATGGCCCATGAAATTCCGCGATCTCACCTACCACTTATCCTTTGACTTTGATACAATGGTTGACAAACAAAAAGGGGCATGGTGTAAATAGATTTTACTAAAAATTACACTAGTTAAAGATGACTTGAACACTGACTTAACCTGCATAGGAAAACAATGCAAGGGAGCTGTGGGTGTGAAGTTCCATTGTGTCTCTTGAACACTCCTTCATGCCAGTCTATGTGGGATTCCTCCTAAGGATTTAGAATATTTTCTTGAAACATCAAGATATGTTTGGTTGAAAATATCTATAAGGAAGTTAGGCTATTTATCATGAGATGGCTGGGCACTCCAGGTCATCTGTGAAACTCGTAAGTAACCTATTATGTTTACATTTTAAAGATATTAATCTATATAGCATGTGTTGAATAGGAAAGAGTCTGATAGGCAGCCAGTCTCCATCTTTGATTCTGGCTGTGGCACTTTTGCTTTTAACCATTAAGTGAGAGGAAACAATCAGCAGATAAAATTTTCAGTCCATACATCTCTATAGCAGGGGTGGGATTCAAATTTTTAAAAACCGGTTATGTGGGCCTGGTTTAGGTGGTCATGTTATTGGCTGGATGTGGCCAACTCAATATCACTCACATCGAGGCACACATCTCCTCACCTGGCCTCTCATTACTGTGAGGATGCTGCAATAGTTGTAAGTGTGAAAAATGTTCATAAGTCACTTTTTCAGTGCCATTGCCAGTGCAACTTTGAATGATCACGCCACACAAGCAAAGTACCAGCAAAGGAGAAAAAAAACCCTCCAGAGACAGGAAGTCTAGTCCTGCCAAGAATGTAAAGGACCTGTCACACTGGCCGACGGATGCAAAACGTTTGTAAAAAGGACACAGTGGATGAGAAAAATGTTCCATCCATTGTTATCCGCTCTCAAAAGGGGCAAAAAATTGCATAACCAGAGCAGACAACACAGAAAGGAACAGATGGGGGGAGGACATAGGGCAGATGGAAAGCAGATGCTCCATGGAAGCCTAGTGGATGGAAGCAGATGAGAACGGATGGCACATCCGCAAGGCTTCTGGGGGAGCGCAGCAAAGCAGACGCGGAACGGAAAGAGCGGATGCAGAGCAGACGCTGAGCGGATGAAGTGGATGCACAGCGGATGCCGAGCGGATGAAGCGGATGCAGAGCGGAAGCCTAGCGGATGCCTAGCGGAAGCCTAGTGGAAGCCTAGCGGATGCCTAGCAGATGCCCAGCATTCACTGCGCACGCAGGGAGGATGTATTGTGTCAGCCCCATGGATATAAAAGGAAGCAGCTCCCAAGCAGGTCACCATTCAGATGAAAGACCTACTTCCAGACACAGCTCTCCAGCCAGCTAGCCAGCCAGCCAGCCAGCAACCCAACAACCATGGGGAAGAAACAGAAGCCTCTGCCATCTGCTGCCAGCCCTGCCAAGAGGGACAGGGCCACCCTCGCACCCCTGGCCCTGACTCTGCTTCTGCTGGGGCTTCTGCTGCCTGGGCTTGCTCTTCTGGTGCTGGGGCTTCTGCTGATGCTGATTCTGGAGGTGGTGCTTCTGCTGGTGCTTACTCTGCTGATGCTGCTTCTGGTGGTGGTGCTTCTGCTGATGCTGCTTCTGGTGGTGGGGCTTCTGCTGGTGCTTACTCTGCTGGCACTGCTCCTGGTGCTGGTGCTTCTGCTGGTGCTTACTTTGCTGGCACTGCTCCTGGTGCTGGTGCTTCTGCTGGTGCTTACTCTGCTGGTGCTGTTCCTGGTGCTGAGGCTTCTGCTGGTGCTTACTCTGCTGGCACTGCTCCTCATCCTGCTGGCCCTGCTGGTGCTTACTCTGCTGGTGTTGCTCCTGGTCCTGCTGGTCCTGCTGATGCTCCTGGTCCTGCTCCTGGTCTTGCTGGTGCTGCTGGTGCTGCTGGTACTGCTTTTGCTGCTACTGTTGTTGCTGCTGCTGATGATGATGGTGGTGTGGAGGAGCAGCCCCTACAACCTCAAAGCCCCTCTGATGAGAGTCCAGATGGCCCTGCCAAAGGGAGGAAGAGGCAGACGCGAGAATGGGAGAGGAGGCAATACAACATAGAAGAGGAACATGAGGATGAGGTGCTGGAGTGGCTGAGGGAGAATGAGTATCTATGGCGGAAGGGACACAGGCTCTATTGCAACACCAAAAGGAAGCAGGCTTCTTGGAGAGAGAAGGCGGAGAGCCTAGGCTACACTTCGGAGGTGCTCCTCGGCTGGTGGAAGCACATGCACACCTGGTATGGGAAGCTGCACCTCAAGAAATCTGGCCAGGCCGCGATCAAGCTGACGGACAGAGAGACTTACATGATGACCAAGTGCAGCTTCTTGGAGGGTGAGATCCGCCACCGAGCCCCTCTCACAACCGTCTCTCTCAGGCAGCCTGCTGAGAGCCAGTCCTCTTCTGTCCAAGAGTCAGCTCCTGTGTCCAGGCAGGTATCTGTGCAGCGTGCCATGATGGAGACCCCCCAGACAGCTGTACTACCAGTGGCGGAGCGCGTGGAGGACCCCCTGATGCAGTGGGAGAAAGGAGATGGCACTTCCACCACAGCCCAACCCGCATCCACCCCCAGCTCCACCTCCACAGAAAGGCAGAGAGGCAAACCGGAGGGGCAGAGCCACACTGTCCTGCTTGAGATAAGAGACACCATCAGGGGCAGCACAGATCTCCTCTCTCAGCTGGTACACACCAACGCCCCATCCTCCAACTGCAAGCCCTTCCTCACCAATGTCAACCAGACCCTCATGAACATGTTGGAACCCCAGTACCAGGTGGTGAAGGACAAGATCACCGATCTTCTTCACAACCCTCCAGACCAAGATGAACCTGCTCCCACCCAGTCCAGGCCTGCTCCTCCACCCCAGGTGATGTCACTGCCCTTCCAAGGCTTTCCACAAGCCTCCCCTACCAAGGCTATGGCTACCAGGAGGTCCAGCAGCACAGGCAGCCCTTCCCAGTCTAGGCACAGGTACATCGGATGCCACCGGTGCCACTGATGCCACTGATGCCACCCACGCCACCGATGCCACCCACGCCACCGATGCCACCCACGCCACAGATGCCACCCATGCCACAGATGCTACCAACGGCAGTCCTCACCCAGCTGCAGACCAGACAGCCCCACTACACTGCTCCTTCCTCCACCCCACAGCTAAGCCCGGCCTCAGTACATCTGTCATCGGTATTGGGGCTGACATACCATGTCATGGAGGAAGGGGCTCTCAACATCACGGGGCTGAGCCAGCTGTCTGAGAGCTTCCTCAACACACCGTCCCCTGTTGTCCTCTCGGGGCCAGGCACCCCAATGACGCCTCAGACCAGCACTCCAGAAGCAGCCACCTCCACAGCACCTGGACCCTTCACCCCTGAGACTGGTCATGCCTCCAAGTGACCAAGAAGAGTGCCAGAGACTGGGTGGCTACCTGTTGACTTTATTTTTGCTTTGGACAATTGACTTGGGTCATTTTTATTTTACAGCTTGTTATTAATAAATATTATATTTGCTTCACACACTTGCTTCATTTATTTTATTAAATAAAGTCTTGGTGGAAACTTTTAGAAATGGTTTAAGCCTTTGCATGCTTGTGGGATGGGTAAGGATAGCAGTGGGATGGGCAGGGATACCTTTGGGATGGGTAATAGCTGTGGGATGGGCAGGGATACCTTTGGGATGGGCAGGGATACCTTTGGAATGGGTAATAGCTGTGGGATAGATAAACCTCCATTGCAAGCATAGTGGTACTCTATGGTCCACCCTCCCAGGTGCCACACTTATGGCCCTTTATTATCAATAATAATGTAATCAATCATCCACACATGTCAACATAAACACAACTCTTTATTAAATACCCTGTTCATTGTAGGCCCACCTAACATACATGGCCCAATCTCATCAGTGTGATGAGACAGGCTGAAGGAAGCATCCATTAATCATCAATCATGCTGTCTTGCCACTCCACTGCTCCAGCTGGGGAGTTGCACCAGTGTCTCAGGAGGTTGCGCTGCTTCTTCCCTTCATGTGAAGCTCTGTTGGGGCCTTGCACATCCTTAGTGTCCATCAGGTTTCGCCCTTGCCTCCATTCACCAGACTCCATGTCCCCATTGCCTTGTTGGAGGTCCACAAGCCTGTTCTGCAACACTGGGTAGCGGGTGCGCATTAGATTGTGCAGGATGCAGCAAGCTTCCATGATCCTCCTCACGGTCTCTGGCAAATGCTGCATGGTGGTGAGAAGTACCTGGAACCTGTTGGCCAGGATGCCAAATGTGTTCTCCACCACCCGCCTTGCCCTGGACAGCCTGTAGTTGAAGATCCTCTCTTCATGGGTGAGGAGTCTGGAAGTGTAGGGCTTCATGAGGTAGGTTCTGAGGGAGAGGGCGTCATCCCCCACGATGAAGTAGGGCACATCTTGCATCTCGTTGGGCAGGGGGTCTGGATCTGGGAAGCCCATGATGAGGTTGTGTTCCAGCCCCTCCTTGAGGTGACTGGCATTGTATACCTGGGCATCTGAAGATGAGCCGTTGCCTGAAGCATCGATGTACATGAACTTGTAGTCAGCATCGACCATGGTGAAGAGGATGATGCTGAAGAAGCCCTTGTAGTTGAAGTAAGTGGACCCCGACTTGGCTGGAGCTTTGCAGGCCACGTGCTTGCCATCTATGGCTCCAATGGTGTGGGGGAAGTTTCACCTCTGATACCACTGCTCTGCAACTTTCTTCCAGCCTTCTTCAGTGGAGGGGCACTGGAACAGCTCCTCCATGTATTCTTCGATGATGGCCTTCACCACTTCTCTGACCACAATGCTGATGGTGTTTTGTGGCACCTTCCAGCCATACTGCATGCTCCTGTCGGTGGTCCCTGAGGCCAGGTGGTGCAGAATCAGTGCCGCCTTTAGCCCAGGGTCCAGGCTGGGCCGGAAGTTGGTGCTCTGCTTGGTCAACCTGGGTCTCAGCCACTGCACACCTTCGTCAAACATGGCTGGAGGCATCCTCATGAAGTTCTGGAATACACGAGGGTCTTCGTTCCTCAGCTCCACCATCAGCTTGTTGTACAGTCCGTACTCTGCTCTTCTCCCGATCCATTTTCGGACCCAGCCACTTCTTGGATGCCTCCTTTTCTTCCCGTAGAACAGTTGAAAGAGCCTGTAGATGGCTTCGCACTGTTGCAGAACGATGGTGGCTACCAAAAGGAGTGTGTTACGATCCATGGTGAACATCAATGGTTGCTGTCGAAGAGCAAGAGCCAGATGAAGGCTGCAGATGTCTGCACAGCAGGGCTGCTGGACTGAAAGTGAGATCCAGGTGAGTTCCTCCCCCTTTTTATAGGCAATATAGGTTTTCCACTATGTGTCCTTTTGCATCCTCTAGGCATTCTCTAGACATCCTTAATGTCCGAGATAGGTCCCCTCTGCGAACGTTTTTTCCATTTTAAATGCTTTCTTTGCGAGCTGCATCCGCTTTCATCCTTTCTCCATCCGTGCTACTAACGCTTTGTGTCTGTTCCACGTCCGTTTCGCTTCCTCCCTGTGTCCGTTTTCCGCTGGAGCGGATTTGAGTTGCGCGGATGCACAGCGGATGCCTAGCGGATATAGCGGACGTGTAACGGATGACAACAGATGTAGAACAGATGTTCCCCGTATGCGTTGCGGATGCAGAACGGATGCGTTGGATACATTTTCTGCTCAAAAAGTTTTGAGCAGCTCCAAACTTTTTGAGCGGATGGAACCTCAGTCGACGGATGCTGGACGGATAGAGAGGATGAAAAATGGACGCAGTGAGTACAGAACGGATGAATCGCATTAACCAACGGATGGCAAGTGTTTCTCTCCACTTTACATCCTCTTTCCATCCATTGCTGCAGTGTGACATGGGCTTTACAAGGGTTAACAGATAGGCAGTTTCTGTAAGCAATACCAGAATGTTTCCTTCCTGCCTTCCTTATAGGATTAAGCCAGTAATTTCTTCTAACAACCAGTTCTCCAAAGTGCTTAGAATGTTAACAACTGTTTCTAGCGAATAGGTGCGAACTGGTAGAATCCCACCCTTGTATGTATACATGTATGTGTGTTTGTATGTATGTATGTATGTACGTACGTATGTATGTATGTTTATATGTTTCTATTTATCTATGTGTACATATATAATATATAACATATAATACATGAATAAAATTTGAAGACAAAAAAACCAGCCTGGAAAACAATTGCATCATTCTGCCACTGAAATCTAGGGATAAAAAATATGACTTCTTACCCCCTCCTTTTAAAAGAAACCTACATAGGAGTTAAGGATAATATATCTGAGTTGGAATAAACTGACATCTATCTGACAAATAGAAGTGAATTTCTGTTTGGTATCTTCTCTGTAAAGCTGGTTAAGCCTCTATAAAGGTTAGACATGTTTCTTGGGTGATATTCTAATAACAAGTGTCAAAAGGGGGAAAAGGTTCTGATAAAAATGGAAGGATGAGAAGGAACATGAAGAAATCATTAAAGTATTCAGGCTTGGTCAATTTGGTACATGGATGAAAGGTTGAGGCCATTTCTCAGCAGTGTCCAATTCAATTCTTAAAGAAAAGATCTGGCCATGAATGGCTTTTTAAAATGTTTGACCTAATTTGTGAGCTGAAGATGGGAGTTGATTATTTATTTTAATTTCTCCATGTAAAATATCCTTTCTTTTCCTTTCCCTTGTCCCTTCCCTTTCCCATTTCCTTTTTCCCTTCTCTTTTCCCTTTTTCTCTTTCCCCCTTCCATTCCTTTCTTTTCCCTATTCCCTTTCCCCCATTCCCCCTTTTCCTTCCCTTTCCTGTTCCTGTTCAATTTCTCTTTTCCTGTTTCCCCTTTCCTTTTTCTCCTTGCTTTTCCTGTTTCCTATTTCCTGATTCTTTTCCTTTCTCCTTTCCCTTTCCTTTCCTCCCTTCATTATTCTCCCCTTCTGCCTCCCTCCCTCCTTCCTTCCTTCTACACTACTAAAATTCTCATACACATGCACACACACACACACATCTCTATTCTTGTAATATTGTTCCTGAAAGGCTAATTATTATCTTCAGCTTAAAAAACAGTTTGCTCCTGAATTATTAAATAACAATGAATCCAGTCTGTTTGTAGGTCTGTGTTTGTAGATTTGGTGAACTCATTGCAGAATATAATGAAACAATTTGTAATTATTATTCTTTTAACCAGAAAGGGATGGAGAACAATTGCATTTGTGATAACAACTCTAAACTCCAGAATCTCAGAAAGCAGGAAATAAATGAAAAACAAAACATAACAAACAATCCAGCTTTATCTTGTGGTTTTGAAAGAAAGCTTGATTGGAGATTCTTAAATGTTCTGAGGCTGGCAACTCTGGGTGGCTTGTAACTTATAAGAGAGCCAGTTTGGTCTACTGCTTAAAGCACTAGGTTAGAAACTGGGAAAGTGTGAGTTCTAGTCCCACTTTAATCGTGAAAGAAAGCTGGATGATTTTGAGCCAATCACAAGGAGATTATGAGTTATAGTCCTGCCTTGTGCATAAAAGCTGGCAGGATGAATTTGAGCCAGTCATTGTTTCTCAATTCTAAGAAGGAAGCAATGGCAAAATCTTTCCAAGAAAACTGCAGGGATTTGGGCATTCAGGGCAGGTTCAATTCTAATAAAGATGTGAGAAGAATTTTAATAATCATTCTAGATTCTTTCCCTCACTGTCTCAGATAATTAACCAAGACCACATTCTATGTTGCAATCTGATAGGTAGCTTTTAACAAGGACTGCTCAGTCAACTGATAAATAGTAAAAATCAATTAATTGGGCAAGAATAATTAACCAGATAAGGAATCCGCTCATCCATGCTTCCCCAAACCCACAAATTGTCTGCCCAGATTCCATCTATACAACAAAGCCAAGCTGATGGACACAAGGAAGGACAATTAAGATTGACCTTTGGACACAGTCATACTCTAGAACCAGCACACACACACTCCCAGATGCCTCAAACCTAAACCAAGAACGAGTTCTCCCATTAAAACTATACCTCATTTTCTCTGTAGCTATCCCCAGAAGTAAATCTCTTTGCTTTTGGAAATAAGTAAATCATCTCCTTTCCAGTGGTGGGATTCAAATTTTTTTACTACTGGTTCTGTGGGCACAGCTTGTTGAGCATGACATGGCTCGGTGAGCATAGCTTAGTGGGCATGGCAGGGGAAAGATACTGTAAAATCTCCATTCCTACCCCACTCCTAGGGAAAGGATACTGCAAAATCCCATTTCCTTCCCACCCCACTAACCTGCTTTCCAGCTCCATTCTCCTATGCAGGGCAACAACAGAAAACCCAGTCAATCAGCTGGGACTCAGAAGGCAGAGAATAGATGGGGGAGGGGACAGTCAGAGGTGGGATTTGCCAGTTCTCTGAACTACTCAAAATTTCCACTACCATTTCTCCAAAACTGGCCAGAACCTGCTAAAATCTTTTCCATACAGCATGTTGGAATTTCATTCTGATTTATTCTTACATGTCATGCCCCTGGCAGAGCCTGAATTGGCAGAGGAAGACAAGACAGAACTGAGGCAAACGGAGGTCGAGGGACAGCTTCACTGACTTTGGAGGAAAATGGGGAAGAGCAGGCCCAATCAGCCAGAGCCTTTCAGGATTGGGATGGCTTGTAGGGAGGGAGGGAGTGGGGCAGGATGACCAGGAGAGCATAAGCAGTGAGCATGAGAGACAGAGTGATGAGCAAGGACCACCCTCTCCTGATCCTTCTTCAAGCCTGAGGAATGAGCCTTAAGGAGACGCTGTGGGGAGGGGCATTTGTTGGGAGCAAATGCTGAATTCCTGGAGTGTCGAGTGCCGAAATATGAACCTTACTGGAGTTTTTGCATTCTTTCTGGATTTCTTGCTTTGCAGCCATGGAGCTTACAGCATTGGGCTCGACTATTTGCAGCCAAAGCCTTCTTGAAGTTGTCTGTGTATGTGTGCCTGTCTGTAAGTGTGCATGTGTGATAAATTTGCTCTGGGATTTGCCAGAAACATGGGAGTGTTTGAGAAAATTTGGAACAATAAAGGGGCAGTTTGAAGGGCCACCTGCCTGTGTTATCTCTGTGTGTGCCCCAGGTCATCACATTGAACAACTTCAGCTCATATTCTTCTGACACTAATAACTAAATGTTGATGACTATGTTCTAAATCATAGGCAGCATGTTTTAAATGTTGGTTCTTAGGAAATCACAGTGGAAGAGATCTCACCTCCAGTCCAGGCTTTTTTTTCACAACCCCGTGCCAGAAAATGCTGGAGCAGAAAATGGTATGGAAATAACCTCATTAGTTTATTGGCCAAAGGAAAACAGTAAGCAAGGTTTAGTTTCTGGGGAGGTCTCCTCCAGATTATCAGGAAAATTAATTTCTGTGCCTTTCTATGCTGAAATATATTGAAAATGTCATCCAAATTTCTTGAAGAATCCTGAGATGAGTAAAGATGGAAATACACAAGCACATACAAACACACACACACTCACATGAATATGGAACTCATGTTGCTTATTTCTGTCAGCCTTTCCAAGTAGGCCAGAACAAAACACAAAATATGACCAGGTGAACTAAATCTACTTTATTGCAAGTCTACATCAGGGGTGTCAAACTCAAGGCCTGTGGGCTGCATATAGCCTGCAATATGGTCAGATCTGGCCAAGGGACCATCCTAGTCAGCCTAATGCAAAGATGAAACATGTCAGCAATTTGGGGAGTCATGTCAAGCTAGCCACACCCACCCAGTTGGCCAGACCTGGCCAGCCGCACCCCACCCTCCCGAGATCAACCATAGCCCTGATGTGGCCCTCAATGAAATTGAGTTTGACACCCCTGGTCTACACGAACACAAAGTAGCAGGTGTAAAAGTGCAGATTGTCATGGTCCTATCAGAATCTGATTTGGAGGGAGAGGCTGAGCAGTTGACAGAGTGTGGGAGTGTGGCTCCATTGGCTTTGGAAGAAACTGGCAAGGGCCAGCTGGGCAGAGCAGGAGAGAGATAGAGCAAGGGAGAGGGAATTCAGAGGAAGACCCAGCCCCACCCCCTCTTCATCCTAGGGCAGGCAGGGAGGAATGGAGAAGGGAACAATGTGAGTTGTGTGGCTTACAGGGGAGGAAAGGGCCCTGATTCCCTTGATTAGCTGCAGCTGGGAACACAGTTTTTAAAAAGGGAAGCGGCACACAGCAAAGTTGTTGGGAACAAATTGTGAATTATATGGTATTGTCAAGGCTTATCTGGGTTCCTGGTGTCTTCCCAACTGTGTGTTTCTCCTGCCCTGTCAAGTTAATTGCTGCAGTGTGGTTTGTGTGGATTTTTATTTACCGTTTGCATGTACTTTGTTTTCGGATTGAATTTCCTCTACTTAAAGACTGTTCTTGGAAGATTTTTTTTATCCAGCCAAAGGTAACCTGGACATTGAGGGCAAAGTTGGAGGTATTAAAGGGACGTTTGTTGCTTATTTGACAGTGTTACCTTTGTGCCACTCCTTGGGTCATCACACAGATCTCACACCATCTCATTTTACAGTCAGATGAGTTCAGAAGAATCCCTTTTGAGCTTATTTCTTTTTTTTTTAATAAAAGTTTTATTTAAGTTTTCACAAAACATACAAATACAAATAAAATATATTTTTTGAGAATAGCGTGTACCCAGGTTATCAATTCTCCATACAGACATAAACTCAATACATATTTATCTTATACATTCTTATCCATATCTTACAACTATTTTCACAATTTTTTCAATAGCTTTTCCCTTTCTTTACTTCCTATAGTCTTATTTTAAATTAACTCATTCCTTTCTAAATTCAATTATATATCTTTTTCTCATTTTTAAAATCTTTCTAATCAATATTTTTATACTTTCATCTGTCCTGTTTACAATTTCATATTAACTTTTCTCATAAAACAAATTTTCCCCTGCAATTACTAGAATAGAGTGTAACACCTTTATATCTTTTTTTCAAATCTTATTTAAACATTTAATTTACATCTTTACAGTTATAACATTCATTTTCTAACCTCTATTTTATAACACATACCTATTTTCAGTCCAATTCTGCTTGGTACATTTCCTTAAAATGCACACTAAATTCTTAAAAGAAAAAAGTATATATGTATATATATCTGTGTATATATGTATAACAGTAGTAAATGGAATAATTATTCTATCCAAGTACAGCTCTGCCATTAATATTAATAACAATCTTTTACATTTTTATTTCTTTTTTTTAATTGGTTTTAAAACAAACATAAACAAACAAAACATAAAAACATTAAGCCGTCTTCCATATATATACATATAGTGTGCCGGTTGGTTTACAAATTGTTTTGTGCTACCATTTCATAGTCTTCAATTACAATTACATTATATATCCTCTCTTACTTTCAATCAAATATCGAGTACATTAATATCTTTATTAATTAATCATTGACTATACTTTTATTCATTCATGTTTTATAAAATAATCATATTTTACTTACTTTATTTGATAACAATTCATATTATCCTTCCAGATCTATCCTAGAATCATTTTGTAGATATAATTAAAAAAAGGGAAAAAAAAGAAAATACATCTTTATATATTTATTATTTTCTAAGATTCTACATATTTCATTACTATATTTTGTTATCTAACCACTGATAGAATAGATCCCAAACTTTGTAAAATTGTTTATCATCTTGTTCTCGAATTTCAAATGTCAATCTACTCATTTCAGCACATTCCTATATTTTCTTAATGATCTCCTCCTGTGATGGTGTCTTCTCATTTTTCCAGTTTCCAGCAAATACAATCCGAGCCGCTGTTAATCCATTTACAATCAAATATTTCAAATCTTTGCTATATATTTCAGGCAAAATTGCCAATAAAAAAATCTCTAGTTTCAAGTCTATATGCTTATTTGTCATTTTTTCCAGCCACATGTCCAATATTTTTTAGCCTCTGAACATGTCTACCACATATGGTAATATGAGCCAGGTGTCTAATGACATTTCCAACACTTTTCGGACTTATTAAACATTCTTGCTATTCTTTTCAGGGGAAAGTGCCACCTGTAAAACATCTCATACAAATTTTCTTTATATGCTGTTGACATTGTCATTTTATAATTTTGAGACCACAATTTTTGCCATTTCTCTAAATCAATCCCATATCCAAAATTCTTCCCCCAAGCAATCATAGTTTCTTTAACTTGTTTTTCTTCTAATTTAATTTCTAATAAATATACATATAATTTTTAATCACCTTTTCATGAGCACCTGTCAAAATCTTATCTAAATCGGTCAATTTATCATAAAAACCTTCTGTTTTAAAATCTTTATCATACCTTTATTGTATTTGCGCATATGAAAACCAATTCATCTTTATAACTTGTTCCTCTAATTTTTGCATAGGTTTAAGTTCACCCTTTTCATTCAGTATTTCACCATATCTAACTGTTTGTTCCTTTTTGTATATTATAGGATAAGAAAATGCTTCAATAGTCGATAACCAGACTGGAATTTTCAAATAACATTGTCTTTTAGTCTTCTCCCAATTTAACCACAGAGACTCCCATATATATTGTCTTCTAAAGTATCCCTGTGTTTTCATTCCTTTATATCATAAAAAAGCATGCCACTCCAACAACAGATCATGTCCTTCTAATGTCAACAATCTAGTATTTCTTAATGTTATCCGTTCCTTTATCCACATCAATTTCGTAGCTTGATAGGACAACTCCCAATTCGGCAAGCCAAAATCTCCTCTTATTCTAGCGTCTTGCAAAAGTTTTAACTTTATTCTCACCTTCTTACATTTCCATATATATTTCAACATGATTTTATTTAAATCTTCAAAATAATCTTTTCCAAGCCTAATTGGAATTGTTTGAAACAAATATAAAATTCTGGGTAATATATTCATTTTGATTGTTGATATTCTCCCTATTAGTGACAGTTGTAAATTTTCCCATTTCGTCAGATCTAGTGCTATCTGCTGGTTAAGTTTAACATAATTATTCTCTTTTGGTGTAATGCATCTTGCTGTCAAATATATCCCCAAGTATTTGATCTTATTCGTAACCTGGTACATAAAAAGAAACCATAAAGAAACCAAAATGAAAGGTAAACAAGTCCCAGAAAGCCAAAAATCCAAATAGCTATTACTAAAAGAAAAAAAAGAAATAAACTGATGGGGGGGGGGGGGGGGGGGGGGTAAAAAAAAAAAAAAAAAAAAAAAAAAAAAAAGCACACTGCACTTTGTTTAATTATCCAAGGCTCTTATTATAACTCTCTTCTCCAAGGGCTTATCACCTTTTCGTTTCCTCAGTTTCAACACCAGACTCCAGCTGCTAATAGAAACTCAGAAGAACACCTGCAATAATACTCTCCAATACTCTTCCTTCTATCTTATCAACCAGGCAATGTCCTTGAAACAAAGTCTCAATTCTTTCTCAGCTTTGTCTGGTCCGATCCCACTGGCTGACAGACGCAAAACGTATGTATAAAGGACACAGCAGACGAGCAAAATTTCGGGGGTGGCTCCATCCATTGTCATCTGCTCCCAAAAGTGGCGAAAATTTGCATAAACAGAATGGAAAAGAACGGACGTGGGTAGTATGTAGTGGGGATGTTAAACGGATGTTCATAGGAAGCCTAGCAGATGAAAGTGGATGGAAGAGGATGACACTTCCTAAGGGGTTCCAGGGGAGAATTTTGAAGCGGACGCATAGCGGACGAAGCGGATGTATCACGTACACCTAAAGGAAAGAAAGGGGATGCCGTGTGGATGTATATTGGATACAAACCATTCACTGCGCATCCTTTCTATTTCCGTGCTACTAACGCTGTGTAGACGTTCCATGTACCTTTTGTTTCCTCCCTCTTTCTGTTTTCAGCTGCAGCAGATGTGAGTTGAGGGGATGGCCAGATGATGCAGAGAGGATACAGCATATGTTTAATGGATGATAACGGACACAGAATGTTTGTTGCCCGTATATGTCGCGAATGTACATCGTACGTGGCGGAAAGTTCATCCGCTCACAAAGTTTTGTGCAGCTGAAAACTTCTTGCACGGATGAAATCATAGTGGATGGATGCTCGATGGATAGAGCATATGAAACACATGTGCAATGAGTACACAACGGATGCATAGCGTTTTCCAACGGATGGCAAGCTTTTTTAAATGTTTTACATCATCTTTGCATCCGTAATCTCCCCCGGAACCCCTTCAGAGGTGTTATTGCTTCCATCCGCTTTCATCCGCTAGGCTTCCTATGAACATCAGTTTAACATTCCTGCTACATACTACCCACGTCCGTTATTTTCTGTTCTATTTATGCAAATTTTCACCACTTTTGGGAGTGAATGACAATGGATGGAGCCACCCCCAAAATTTTGCTCTTCTGCTGTGTCCTTTATGCATATGTTTTGTGTCCGTCGGCCAGTGGGACCGCGCCCTTAGATCCGATTGGACCGTCCAGGAGCAAAGATATTGGCAGCGATCTCAGATCTCCAAGATTGCATGCCATATAGTCATGACGGCAGCTCCACCCCCCCACATTTCTATTTCTTTTAACAAACATTACCTAGTAATATCACTTTAATAATCACTTTCACTTTAATCATCTATATTTCATATTTTACTTATTACTGTCTTTAAATAAAAAAACCAGACAATAGTTATTAACAGTAGTCAATAAAGTTATTATTCTTATTCAAGTTCATCTTATCAACTGATAAAAATCTTCCATGTTTATTTTCAGTTTTTTTAACATTCTTTTTAAATAGAGAGCCTTATTCTCTTTACAAACAAATATTCCATTCCACATTAATATAATTTTTTTCTTTCACTTTAATCATCTAACATATTATATGACAATACTATCCCATGCAGGATCCCTTGCAGAATCCTCTCGTTAAGTTAAACTTTCACCACTGTCTCTGTGTCTTTTAAATAGGTTTATACCTTTAATTCTTGTACGTTTTTCCTGTACCTCTGTATCTTGTTTCTGTCTTTTGTAGCTTTTTTCCCTCTTCCCTCTCTTCTTCTCCCTCCCCTTTTTATTCCCTTTTCTATCTGATTCTCCCTTCTGTGATCCTCCCTTCTGCCTCTTCATGATATTATGATTACTTTTCAAATTACTCTTTTTTTTTGGTTGCTTAAGATTTTAACTCCCTTTCCCTTTCCCTTTCCTTTTTTTACCCAGATTAAAATTGTTTCATCATAAAGATGGCTTCTTCACTGTCCCACCCTTCTTGTTCTGCCAACATGTCTTGATATTTTTCAAGATCTCCATTTTTAAAAATTGAAATACGAAGCCAAAAGATCCTCTTCTGTCTTGTGCTTCTTCTTTTTGTTCTTTAAGTCTCATTTTTAATTCTTCAAGGAGTGATGCCATTTTAAAAAAATTTAAACAGCCCCCAGTTGATTTTATTTTATTTCATTAGGATCCTCCATCCAAAGTTCCAGAAATCATCCAATAATCCCAAACTGTTTCTTGCTTCTTTTCTCACTTTCTCTTTCCAGGGGTTTCGCTCTCTTGTAACAAAGTTTCAGCTACATTGTATCTTTTGCAAGCCTTGTTAAAATTCCACTATCATTTTTTTTTTAAAGTTCCAGGTGGTCTCCTCCATTTTCCAGATTCCACCCTCTATTTTCCTTTTTCCCTCTGCTGCTTTCTTTCTTGTTTTAAAGAAAGTTTTAAAATTATCCAAGAATCTTTTATCCCTTTGACACTTTATTTTCAGCTAGAAATAGCCTATTAATGTCAAAGTGGATTAGTATCAATTTCTTATTTGAATCTCTTCTTCTTAATGTTGCAAGTCAGATAAAACTGTCAATGTTAGAGGAAAAAAAGCCAATTCTGTTTCCTTTCCCTTTCTCTTTCGCAGCTTAAAATCTTTTTTAGGAACAGTATCAGTCTTTAAAGTTTAAGTTCCAGGTACCTTAAATAGATGTTCTCCATTCAACCCAGTCAGTCAAACTTTCTCCTTTAAACTTCCTCCTGCACAATCTTGTCCGGTCGGGTTCTTCTTTGAGGTGGTCATTTCTGACCACCGCTGCAACCGCTTTTGGAAAGGGAGTAATGGCCAGCCGAGGAGGAGAGATGCAGCTCTACTCAACCCCACTAATGACTCCTCCTTCACCACCTCTATGGGGTGGCTTCAGCATCAAACCCAGGCAGCTCAGGGAGCTCTAGCGGCTAGCGCAGATCAAAACCACGGATTATCGCAATTTCGGTCCATTGCCAAAAAAGCCCAAACCGGAAGTCCTTTTTTGAACTTATTTCTCTTCCCATTATACATCTGTGGGTTCCCCCATTTTATCTGATTATTCCCTGAAACAAGGACTGTTCCAGAAAGAAGTGTACATCCTCAGGCTGGTGCTTTCGGCTTTGTGCCAGTGCATCACTCTACTAAACAAATAATTCCTTCAACTTTTCCCACAATTCCCACTGTTCAACTATTACAAAGTCTGTCCTACTATTACTGTTCATCTTCTCCTCACTGCTTATCATTCATCCCCTCCCACTTGTGACTGTATTGACTGTACCTTTGTCACTTGTATCCTCACGATTTGTATTGACTGTTTCCTAGTATGATTTGATTGCTTATTGTACCCTATGACTATCATTAAGTGTTGTACCTTATGATTCTTGACTCTTGGTGAAAGTATCTTTTCTTTTATGTACACTGAGAGCATTTGCACCAAGATAAATTCCTTGTGTGTCCAGTCACATTTGGCCAATAAAATACTCTACTCTACTCTACTCTACTCTACTCTACTCTACTCTACTGTCTACTCTGCTCTATTCCCATTCCCATTCCCATTCCCATTCCCATTCCCATTCCCTATTCTATTCTATTCTATTCTATTCTATTCTATTCTATTCTATTCTATTCTATTCTAT
>BLBF01000002.1:7078444-7100583 GCA_015471245.1 Laticauda colubrina | reverse complement strand
GATAGATAGATAGATAGATAGATAGATAGATAGATAGATAGATAGATAGATAGAAAATGAACAAGATTAATACTGAAATAAAAATAAGAGAGCAGAGGATAGGAGCCAACATGGAAAGCTGGAGGCCTGGAGAGTAAAACATATGAAGAATGGTTGCAGACTCCCATCGGGCCAAGTACAAATCCTAGGAGTTTGTCTGAACTAAGTTTGGTTGAAGTTTGCTGCTGAGTTGATGCAATGAAGAAATTTGTGTTCTGAAATGGTGTTGGGCAATTCCTATTATGGCTTAATGGCTTTGTCCTGGTTTGGATCTTGAGTGAGGGCTCTTTGAGGGGTCTATGAATAGAGCTATCTATTTCTTTATCTCTTAAGTGCTGACATCTGCTGAGGGCTATTGAGAAAGGTGGGGGATGCTTCCCAAGAGCATGTTTCTCCATTTCTTATCAAGGGAAATATAATATTCTGCCTTTTTAATATTTTTCAAAATATTTCAGAGCTGAGTGCTAGCTTTTTACAATCCTTTAAGGATATTTCTAATGTCTGCCAAGGACTCTCTTATTTCCCAACAGGTAGTCCAGATTTCTGACAGCTCACTACAAAAGACATGGCTGAATTCAAGACTGCTTGGAAGGTAGTTTGTCTAATCTGCTGGTTTATTGTTATTAATCATCTAGCTTGATGTTTTTGGGATGCGGTGGCTCAGTAGCTAAGACACTGAGCTAGTTGATTAGAAAGGTTGGCAGTTTGGCGGTTTGAATCCCTAGCGCCACATAGCAGAGTGTGCTCCCATTACTTGTCCCAGCTTCTGCCAACCTAGCAGTTTGAAAGCACATAAAAATGCAAGTAAAAAAAATAGGGACCACTTCAGTGGGAAGGGAACAGCATTCCATGTGCCTTCAGTGTATAGTCATGCCCGGCCACATGACCATGGAGATGTCTTTGGACAACACTGGCTCTTTAGCTTTGTAACGGAGATGTGCACTACCCCCTAGAGCTGGAAATAACAAGCACATATGTGCGAGGGGAACCTTTATCTTTAGCTTGATGTTTACTTATACCCAGGATTTAGAATAGGACAAAATTACATAACATGAGATATTAATATTAACAGCTGCATAACATTTCATACAACCTGAAATATTCAATTCCTGGGATGGCAGCATTACATGAACATCATCTTTTCAAAAGGGGTTGATTAAAACACAAGGCCCACCTGCATCTGAGTGATCCCTGAAGGTGGCTACCTTTAACATTGTGAAGATACCCTGTCACAAAGTATAGAATTTTAAAAAGTTAGGAAGACAGAATATTGGATTTCTCTGAAATGAAGGATAATCTGAAGGGCAGGCAGGAAGGGAAAAGGAAGGAAGGATGGAAGGAGAGAGGTGGAGGAAGGAAGGAAGGGAGAGAGAGAGATGGAAGGAGGGAGGGAGGGAGGGAAGAAGGGAGAGAGAGGTGGAGGGAGGGAGAGATGGAGGGAGGGAGAGAGAAAGAAAGGGAGAGAGATGGAAGGAGGGAGGGAGGAAAAGGGAGGGAGCGAAGAGAAAGGGAGGAAGGGAGGAAGATTTAATTAAATTAAACTGCACCTTATATAAAAAAAGCAAAAACAAAATTAGTCTTAAGAACTAATCAATAGTCCTGTCCACCATTCCTCTGTCATGCCTCCTTCAGATTGTCTGTTTGCTGTCTATCTCTCTGCTTGTTATTCATTCTTATAACTCTGTCGCTACATTAACTCATCCCACAAGAACTGCTATTTCCCTCCCTTAGGGCGTATCAAGGTACTTTGTTTGCAGTGCGCTGATCTGCTATGCAATGTGTTTGCATTTTGGATTCTATGGATGGATTCTTTATTCTCCCGAAGTGGTAAGAAAAGCGTCATGAAAAGCAGATACTGTCTTAAAGAAGATGTTGTTGTTTAAGCAACACACCTCTCCCTCGATTAAAGATCAAACTCTTCTTCTCTCAAATGAGCCCATTACTCTGTTTTTCCAAGAAATTCCTTTGTCAGAGATATGGGGTTGGTGTCATGCTGTTCCTGTGAAATATCTACAGGAAACTGCTGTAGATGTTCCTTCTTCACCATGGGGTCAGGGATGGGCTGCTGGGGGATCGCAGGGGTTCGGGAGAGCCCCTAGCTAAGATTCTGTGCAGTTCGGAGAATATCCAAATCCCACTCCTGGCTGGCCCTGTCCACCATGCCTTGCTCCTCTCTGGAGTCCCTACACAGCGTGTTTTGAATTCAGGTAAGTGCAGGACATGTGAGGAGGCTCGGGGAGAGCGAAAAACAGGCCTCCCAGAAGTTTGGGAAGGCCAGAAATGGGCCCATTTCCGGCTTCCAGAGAGCCCAGGGAGGGCAACCCTCCACCCCCACCGTGGTGCAGGAGGCCAAGTCGGCAACATCCACCATGGCCACACTCACCCAGCAACCAGGCAGAGAACCCTTTGCTACAATTTTTGAAGCCCACCACTGGATGGGGTGAAATATCGTTGTATTCTGATGATATACAGTTGTACATCTCTGCTCTTGATGAATTAAGCAATGCTGTGACTGATCTTTTTGGTGCCTGGAAGCTGTTGAGATCAAGTGTTTCAGTGGTGGGATTCAATTTATTTTTTTTTACTACTGGTTCTGTAGGCATGGCTTGGTGGACATGGCAAGGGAAGGATAATATAAAATCTCCAGTCAAAGGCGGTATTTGCCAGTTCTCCGAATTACTCAAAATTTCCACTACCGGTTCTCCAGAACTGGTCAGAACCTGCTGAATACTGCCTTTGAAGTGTTGTTTTTTTTTTTTTTCCTGTCTGGTGAGACCATTCTATCAGGGCAACCTGATCTACCCCAATATGTGACGGAGCATACTGCTTCCACTTTTGCCTTTCAGCCCCAGTCCAGGAGCCTTTGCAGACAGTCACTTTTGTGACAAGCTATTTTTGTGTTAAATTTATATTTACCAACAAAGAAAAAAAGGGAGACTAGTATAGATCTATTTCAAGCTATTTAGCTCTCATCAGCTAGCCATACCCTTTGGGATTCAAACCTGGGCTACTAAAGGCCCTGTCCCACTGCACTTATGGATGCAAAGAGGATGTAAAACATTTTAAAAAGCTTGCCATCCATTGTAAAACGCTATGCATCCATTGTGTACTCACTGCATACGTGTTTCATATGCTCTATCCATTGAGCATCCGTCCACTGTGATTTCATCTGCGCAAGAAGTTTTGAGCTGCACAAAACTTTGTGAAAGGATGAACTTTCCACCATGTACGATGTAAATCCGCGACATATGAGCAACAAACGTTCTATGTCCGTTTATCATCCATTAAACATCCACTGTATCCTCTATGTATCCTCTGGGCATCCTCGCAACTCACATCCGCTGCAGCTGAAAACGGAAAGAGGGAGGAAATGAAAGGTACATGGAACGTCTACACAACGGAAATAGAAAGGATGCATTTGCATCCGATATACATCCATGTGGCATCCCCTTTCTTTCCTTTCGGTGTACGTGATGCATCCGCTTCATCTGCTATGCGTCTGCTTTGAAATTCTCCCCCAGAATCCCTTCGGAGGTGTCATCTGCTTCCATCCGCTTTCATCCGCTAGGCTTCCTATGAACATCCATTTAACATCCCTGCTACATACTACCCACATCCGTTCTTTTCCGTTCTGTTTATGCAAATTTTTGCCACTTCTTGGAGCGGATGACAATGGATGGAGCCACCCCCGAAATTTTACTCATCCGCTGTGTCCTTTATGCATATGTTTTGCGTCCGTCAGCCAGTGAGACCTAGCCTTTACATATTTGGTAGATGTATTAATCTCTAAGCCATGGGCTCTCCTCACTTTGTTGGCTATACTGGATTGGGGCTGAAAGGTGAAAGTGGAAGCAGTATGCTCCATCCCAGGGTAGACGGAGGTTGCCCTGATAGACCAGTCTCACTGGAAAAAAGGCTTAATCTGTCTCCTGGATGAGCTGTTTACTGTTTACTTGTTTGTCTGAGTTGGTAGTTCCTTGCTCTTGAGAACTCAGCCATCAACAGGCACAAAGAAATAAACAAAATCTACACACATTGAAAAGAGACAATCAAAAAGCCAAACAGAAAACCAAAAGACCAAAACAACTCCTCATCAGCAATTAACATCCGGATGAGCAGAGAACAACACTACATCAACAGTGAAGAAGTACACAATACCCTAATCAAGGAACTACCAACTCACACCAATAGTAAAACAAACAGTAAACAACAGCCTAATCAAGAAATTACAAATTACCTAGAAACATCTGCAAGAAAACAACCAAACTCAGAGAGCATCAAAGACCCCATAATTTGAGTTGGTTTTGAAAATCATTTTAGTCATATGGATATGTACATCTTCTATTTCCATTTGGGCATTAATTCTAGGGTCAACAGTTATCCAGATGTTTCATTGCTCTTAAGACTTCAATTGAGGAACTTCTTGTTTATATTAAGATCAGGTTCTGGTGAGTTCATTGATGCTTCCTATGTAGGATTAAGAATTATACTAAACATTTTGCTTTTGCATTCTTCTGGGACATTTTTCAACTTTCTCATCTAGTTTATAGTCCTAGTTTGTCCAGGAAGAATTTGACTCAGTGTTAACCTTACTGAGACAAGTAATGTTGGGAAAAATTCTAAGAACTAACCTTTGCCCTTCTTTCCTTAGCTCATGTATTTCTTTTTTAATGTGACGGAACCAAACCAGTTGCCTGACCCATCTACTCAGTTGTTCTTTTTGGAACTTGCCATTGACTTATTCCCACTTGGAGCCTTAATAGGATCACTTATGTCTGGTTATATGGCAGACAGATTTGGCAGGTAGGTTGACATCACTCCCAATCCTGCGATACCCATTCTAGAATTGGTGGTATAATCCAATAAGAGAAACAATGTCCTTGCTTTCAAACTTTTATCTTCTTCGCAACCAGCAACAGATTAATTTGAAGGGGAAAAATGCTGGAATAAAGAAACATATCATTATGGGGAAGAAGGTCTATTTGAAAGACCCATTAACTGTGACTATTGTAACTAATAGACTATCACTATTGTAATGCACTGTACATGGGGCCGTCCTTGGAAAGCATCCAATAGTTCCAGTTGGTTCAAAATGCAGCTGCCCACACAGTTTTGTGCAGACTTAGGTGTGTACATGTGTCATCTCTTTTCTGTGAGCTGCATTGGTTGCCAATTTACTTCTGGATGCAGTTCAAGGTGTACTGCTTGTCACCTTTAAAGCCCTTCATGGCTTGGGACTCAGTTATCTGAGAGACCTTCTCTTGCTAGTCACATCCTTCTAATCCACTAGATTGGGGAGACAAAGGATGTTGTGAGTCTTGTCTCCTAAGAAAGTACATCTGGCAGTACCCAGAAGAAGGACCTTGTCAGTGGTGTTGTTGTGGCCTGTCGGCTGCTGGCCCCTCCAGCAGCCGAATTAGATGAGGAGGAGGCATGAGAGTCAGGGTCAAGGCAACCTGAGAGCTGTGAGGGGGAAGAGGAAATACAGCTGTCAGAGATAGAGATAGAAACGGAGCCTGGGCCCTCCGTCAGCTCTCAGATGGAGAGTCAACAGCCCCCAGGTCTGGAGGTGGCTGATAAGGAAGAGGAGAAACAGCTGGGTCCAGTGCTTGACATGTGGATGTGCAGAAGGCAGAGGAGAGGAGAGCAGTGGAAATCTGTGTGCCGATCCTTGGGACACAAGAGCCAATGATGCTAGCAAAGCCCCACCCTAGCTCTGGGGAAAAAAGGTAGGCAGGGATAAATAGGTGTGGCAGACAACTATTTATCTCCCTGCAGGACAGACTAATTAGCCTGCTGTGTGTGTAAGAGAAAGACTTTTTGCCAGGGCTGCTAACACTCCTAATAAAGGAATCATTGATTTAACTACAGAGGGTTTGGAGCCGAGTCAGAACAGGCGGCTTGCTCAATTTGTAATATCATCCCTTCAAAAATTAGAGTGGCCCCCACTTTTTTTTATAAGGCACTGAAGACTTGGTTTAGCCAGTGGGACTGGGGAACTCAGAGTGGAATGTAGCCCATCAAATGGCTCATTTAATTGTGTGTTGTTGCTAGTGTATATGTGCATTATTTTTTTAAAATTTTCTACACTGTGTTTTGATTGCCTGTAACCTGCCTAGAGTTACTGTGAGCAAGTAGGCTGACATATAAATTTTCTAAATAAATACATAAATAAATCATATTATCCCTTGTGAGGGATAATGGTTAGAGCTGGTGAGAACTGGTTAGAGCTAACAATCTTACATTAGAGAATCATGTCCTTTGGTCAATCTTGTGTTCCGTTGTAGGAATATAGCCTCTCAGATAAAAGAAATCAACTATGGCTGATCTATTCTTTAGAAATAATGCCCATAAAAGAATGTCAGAATGGTTGATGTCCAAATGTTGATCATTAGCAAACAAAAGGGTTGGAAATATTTTCAAAACATGCAGATTCTGGGTAAGCTTGCTGTAGTTCTTTTGATTTACATTAATTTTATTTTTCACCTTGCTCCACGCTTTTTTCATTTTTTTTTAGGAAAGGGTCTATGGCAGTAACTAACTTTTTATCTATAATCTCTGTCATCTTTCTGGGTTGTAACACATTGGTATATGTCTATGAATTCACCATTTGTGCACATTTGCTTACTGGAATATGTATAGGTGAGTAGAGTCATGATTATTTGGCTTTCTATATTCTTTAAAGAAAAGCAGTCAGGTCTGAAATGCTTTAGGAATGGATGCCTTTCAGGTAATTCAATCAGAGGTTCTGAGTAACAATGCATACATATGGTAGAGAGCAATCAAGTCCAGCCTACAGTTGGACTTAAGCGTATTACACAAAATTATCTGCTACAATGTCCTACCTGTCAATGACTACTTCAGCTTCACCTGCAACAATAAAAGAACACACAACAGTTACAAACTCAATGTAAACTGCTCCAAACTTGACTGCAGAAAGTACCACTTCAGCAACAGAGTGGTCAATGCCTGGAATGCACTACCTGACTCTGTTGTTACATCCTCTAACCCCCACTCCTTTAACTTCAAACTATCCACTATCCACCTCACCCCATTCCTAAGAGGTCTGCAAGGGGCGTTCATAAGCGCACAATTGTGCCTACCATCCCTGTCCTATTGTCCCCATTTATTTGTACCTATTTCCTCTATTCTTACTCATGTTTATACTTATACCTATTATCCTGTAAGCGATTGGCAAATCAGATAAATAAATAAAAATAAATAAGATGATTAAAGGTCTGGAGACTAAAACATACGAAGAATGGTTGCAGGATTTGGGTATGGCTCATCTGGAGAAAAGAAGGACTAGGGAAGGGCTGTCAAACTCATGGTTCATGGGCCAGATGCATCACGTGTTGGCCCTGCCATCACCTGGTTTAGCGAAGGGGGGAAAAGTCCCAATATGTCACATGACACCATAGTGATGATGCAAGTTTGACACCCCTGGACTAGAAGGTAATATGGGAGCAGTTGTTTAATTAGTGTTTTTTCCAGTGAAACCGGTCTATCAGGGCAACCTGGTCTACCCAAATATGGGATGGAGCATACTGCTTTCACTTTTGCCTTTCTGCCCCAATCCTTTGCAGGCCATCACTTTCATGACAAACTATTTGTTATCGACAAAAAAATAAAGGGAGACTAGTATAGATCTAGTTCAAATTGGCTCGTCCGTACCGGTAGTTTTGACCACTGGCTGGGTCTGCCCACCCACCCCGGTGTTATCTCATCCAATATATCTGGCTCACTTGCCCTGCCCATGCAGCCCAGCTGATTTTTGCATCTCTCCACTCACCGTGGTTGCCACGTGCAGGAAATCCCCATGTTTTTGCAACCTCGCAAAGCAGGCATGTGCGTGCTCACATTTTTTTGGTTCTGCACTAGGCAAACCGCTTATTACCGTATGTACAGCCCACCTCTGTATTGATCTATTTCAAGCTATTTAGCTCTCATCAGCTAGCCATACTCTTCTGGGACTCGAACTCAGGCTACTTGCATATTAAGTAGAAGTAATATCAAAGCCATGGGCTCTCCTTGCTTTGTTGACTATACCAGGGGAAAGAGATTAAGTGTTTTTTTCCAGTGAGATCAGTCTGGAGTTGAAAGGCAAAAGCGGAAGCACTATGCTCCATCCCATAATTGGGTAGACAAGGTTGCCTTGATAGACTGGTCTCACCAGAAAAAAACACTTAATCTCTCTCCTGGTATAGCCGACAAAACGAGGAGAGCCCATGCTTAGAGTGTCAATTCAAAAATATTTTTCTGGTCTTTTAGAGTTGTCAGAAGAAAGGGAGTAGGGGGAGTAATGCATACCTTAGATAATTGCTAGGTGGCCAAAGCTGCTGGCGCACAAGATTATTGCTGGAGAGCATGATTGATGACTCTTGGCTATCGATGTGTCCTATTGGATAATATACATCCAGGGGGTGGAGTAAGACCAGGGTCAAGGGTGAGATGAATGATGTGTCTCAGTGTCGGCTGCACCTAGGTAATGCCAACATGTCTACTCCTAATAAATGATTTTTTAAAAAAATATCTACCTAACTGAAAGTAGCCTGGGTTCAAAACTCAGAAGGGTCTGGCTGGCTGATGAGAGCTAAACAGTTTGAAATGGATCTATACTAGTCTCTCTTTATTACTTTGTCCGTAAATCATAAAAATTCAACACAGTGGTTCAATACTTTAGGGGCTATTGCCACAGAAGAGAGGGGGTCGACCTATTTTCCAAAGCATCAGAAAGCAGGAAAAATGGATGCAAACTAATCAAGGAGAGAAGCAACTTAGAAATAAACAAGTCTGCCTCCCCCCATTGAGTGTGCTTATGAGAAGCCAGAAGCCAGTTGGGAAGGTTGTAATGACACTTCAACCATTGTAAATAGACACTGGTTTCCAAGGGCCCAAATTTTGATCCCATGACTATAAAATGTTGTGACTTTTTTCAGTGCCCTTGTAATCTTGAGGATTCAGAGAAACCTTTACCTTTACCTGTAGCATTCCACAGTCACCTGATCATATATTTTTTTACTACAGTTTTGCTGAAAACTGGTATTAGCTTCTGGTTTTCGGCAAAACTAGCCCATGGGGTTGCTTTGCAACTGAAGTAATTGTAGTAATTTAATAACTACTGCAAATAAGGTTGTTAAATGTGGTTGGCCACATGGATGAACCAATTTACAGGTAGTCTTCAACTTACAACAGTTTATTTGGTGACCGCTCAAAGTTACCATGGCACTGAAAAATGTGACTTATGATCATTTTTTTCCAGTTATGACTTTTGCAGCATCCCCATGGTCCTGGGATCAAAATTCAGATGATGGGCTACCCAGTTTATACTTATGACCTTTGCTGTGTCCCAGGGACATGGGATCATCTTTTGCAACCTTCTCACAAGCAAAGTCAATGGTGAGGGCAGATTCACTTAACAACTGGATCACTAACTTATCAATTGTAGTCATTATCTTAACAACTATGGCAAGAAAGGTTGTAAAACAGGACAAAACTGGTTTAACAAATGTCTCACTTAACAACAGACATTTTGGGCTCAGTTGTGTGCCAACCTGTAAAGCATTCCTACACTTGTTTCCAAGTTGCCACAAGAAAGAAGCGGGAGGTGGTGACGGGGGGAAAACTGGAGAAGCATATGGCAAATGAACTTAGAAGCACATTCCAACCTTATCTTAAAAAAGGTTGTAGCTAAGTTATTGGAGCTTTTGCCTGCGAAAAACTTTAATTGGAGAATGTGATGGATGACACCTAGCCCATGTATGTGCTTAATTGGAGATTTATGGCAAACCCAGGGAGAAGGGGAGAAGCAGGGTCACAGGTGATTGTAATTACACATTCCAGAATCGGCTTCATACAGGTCATGCCAGTATGTTGCTCCGAATGAATTATTTGAAGTTTTTTGAAGTTTGGCTCAAGGCTCATGATTTAATTAGGGAGATTGCTGGAATCCTGACATTGTGGTCTTACATTGAGGATGCCCTTGTACACCTATCACAACTTATGACTATGAGACTGCACCAACCTTTAACACTGCATGCCACATCTGTATAGACTAGGAATGTCAAACTCAAGTTGTCATGGTGGCATCACGTGACATCGCAGACTTTTCCCATTTTGCTAAACCAGGCATGGGCCTGGCCAGCACATGATGCATATGGCCTGTGGGCCAGGAGTTTGACAACCCTGCTATAGACTGTAATTTCAGATAATGATCACCTCTATACACTGTTTAAGGCAGAATGAAATTTTGGAAGGTTCCATGTGGAATGGTTTGGAATGAAGAGCAATTACTGTATCTGCATGGTTTCTAATGCTCTTTTAATTTACTTCTATACATTGTCTCCCCTGTACATTTGAATTAATTTTTAACTTATATTCTAACCAGGTGTAAACTTCTGCCTTATATACCTATACCTCTTTGAGATCGCTCCCAGAACCATAAGGGGAAGTGTTATCATTCTAACAAATTTCTTTGTAAAAGTGGGCAACATGGTTGCTCAGATTCTGAGCTTTCCTTCAATCATAGGATACCAGAAAGGTATGTATTTTTAAGAATGCCCATTTTATGTCCCTATAAATCATAAGCTTTGAAACTAACATGCACAAAACTGATGAACCAACCGACACACCGGAAGTATATATGAGAGCAGATGTTTTTAATGTTTTGTATGTCATGTGTGTCTGTAGAAAATTAATAAAATTCTTTTAAAAAAAAAAAAAAAGAAACTAACAAAAAAAGAAACATAGAAATAATACAAATCGAACAGAATCTTTGTAATTCAGAGCTTGGTGGTTTTCTTGCAGATGTTTCATTACCCAACCAGATAACAACATCACCCATTAATATGGATGATGCTAGCTAGTTGGGTAGTGAAACATCATGAAGAAAACCACCAAGCTCAGAGAGCACAAAGGACCCCCATAGATATAATAATTCAGAAGAATCAATGCCATTGTTTTCTGACTGTAATGAGATTCAAAGAATTTAGTGAATATTAGCTGTGAACAATCATGGGAAAAGTTCTGCAAATGAAGAGTCATTAGCCATTTCATTGCTCAAGCCAGACTGGTGGTTTGCACTTGAGTCACACTATTTAAGATTCAATGGTATTCAAAGGAGGTTGGATTTGGTCCTTTTGTGCCTACATAAGGATTTCACACTAATTCCCCACTTGACTCCTCCTCCAGTCTCAGCCAGTCTCTCTCCAACAGTGATTGTCATAAAATGTGGAGGGAATCATATCTTAAGCAGAAAGATACCAAGGATTGGTGGATTTTTCCTGTACAGGTAGTCCTTGATTTACAACTTTGTTTAGTGATCAAACAAAGTTACAATGGCCCCGAAAATAATGACTTATGACCATTTTTCACACTTACCACCATTGTAGCATCTCCTTGGTCACACCATCAAAATTCAGATGCTTGGCAGCTGACTCATATTTATGATGGTTGCAGCAACCTGGGGTCACATTATCACCTTTTCTGAACTATTATTCTGACCCAAACCTCATTCAAAGGAAACAAACACCAAACAGAGATAAAAGCAAAACCTTTTTAATGCTTCTCTGTTAATTCCGTTCATTTACAGTAAAACTGCTGTTCAAAACTAATTGTCCCAGATAAGAACAAGTCTTGCCAAGGTTGTGCAAGGCTGCCAAGAACACTAGATTAAATTGCAAGGAAATATTCAAAACCCAAAAGTCTCCAAACACAAAGCAGGATAGTCCGAACTTCCACAAGACTTGAAGTGCAAGAACTTATTTGCTTCCTGCAAAGAATCCCTTTTATCCCTTAAGGGAGGGGCCATCACCTTGCAGCCTGACTCCTAAGTTGCCCATGCTGCTGCAGCTGCTCTTTCCATCAAGCAGTCCTGCTCATACATGCACTGGGCACAGGCTCCTCAGGGGCCTCTTCATCACTGTTGCCAACCTCCACAATCTCCAAAGGCAGCATTTCACTCCCTGATGGTCCTGGCTCCATCCTTGCATTACAAGAAAACCCTCATCAGAGTCCTCGCTCTTCGAGACCTCAGCTCTCCACACCTGCTGCTGGTGAACCACAGTATCTACTGACAAGCCAATGGGGAAGCCAGATGCACTTAACAGCCCTGTTACTAACTTAACAACTGCAGCAATTGGGGCAAATTGGGGCAAAACTCAACAATTATTTTGCTTAGCAACAGAAATTTGGGGTGCAATTGTGGCCATTGGTCAAAGAGTACCTGTAATGATCAATGCACCTTGGTTCCCTCTGTAGAAAATAAAGGATGGTTGAAGATAGACATTAAATGTGCTTCTGCAGTTCAAAAATTCCCAACTCTGTTGTTGTGTGTAATTTATTTTCTTTACATTCTGCAACACCCCCACACTTCCTTTTAGATGTCTCCAATTCCAACAGGTTTCCCTATTTCCCAACTACAATGCAATTTTCTGAAGGACAGAGATATTGACTGAAAGACTTGCAGACAAGGGTTACAATTTTTGACCTCAGATGTTCTGAAACACTGCTTTGCTTGGATACCTAGAGTGGGTCTATGACAATCCATTGTGGTCAATTTGCCACAGACAACTCACCATAGACAACTTGCCATGGCAAACTTGCTATAGCCAATTTCCAATGGCCAACTTGTTATGGAACAACTCCCCACAGCCAACTTGCCATGGAGCAATTCGCTGAGGGACGAGAGTTACACTAATATCAAATAAATGGTGGAATAGAATCATTAAAGAAAGAATGAAAAAAAGAGACAGTGTAATGTGAATGACAACAATTGAAATATTTTTTATTTATTTTCAATAATCAGATGGAATTGTTAAATTGTCCTGTGTGGCAAGCTGTCCCATGGTGAATTGGCGGTGTGGGTTGTCCCACCCCAAGTTGGTCATCATGAACTGGCCACAGTGAGTTGGCTGAGGCAAGTTGTCCCATTCCATTAAGAGCAGGGGTGTTAAACTCAATATCATTGAGGGCCACATCAGGGTTGTGGTTGACCTTGGGGGGCAGCTAGGGATATGGCTGACTGGATGCGTATGGCCAACTGGGTGGGCATGGCTAGCTTGATGCCATTCACTGGGTATGGCTGACTTTGTGGGCATGACTGACTGGTTGAGTGTGGCCTGCTTGACACCATTCCCCAAACTGTTGGCATGTTTCCTGTTTGCTAGGAAAAATGTAAGGCCAGCCCCTTACATTTTCTAGGGCAGCCCCGTGGGCTGGATCTGACCAAATAATGGGCCACATCTGGCCCTCAGGCCTTGCATTTGACACCCCTGGTTTAGAGTGTCCCACTATTTTAACCATGAGCATAGTGCCGGGCAGCATATTAAAAAATATGTGCTTTCCTGTGTTTGAAAAATATGAATGTATGTAGACATATGCTTGAAAAATCCATCTTGATTTAAAGCAGATCCCAGGTATTATGGATGTTATCCCAATGTTAAGGATGTTATTGTTGTGTCTTCTTGTGCAGGCTGGTATCTGTTGGTATTTCTGGCTGCAATAATTCCTTTAACTCTGATCTTTCTACTACCCAAAATTCCTGAAAGTCCTAGATACCTACTGATCCAAAGGGAAGATGAAGAGACAGCAAGGAATGGTAAATTTATTCTGAAGTATAGTGAACAGAAGTAAGAGCACAAGCAGTGGTGTGTTTCAAAACTTTTTACCACTGGTTCGGTGGGAGTGGCTTGGTGGACACACTTTTTTGCATGTACACACACTGCGCAGGTGTGCATGTCAAACGTGTAATTTGCGCAGGTGCAGAGATTATTTGACTCACCTCCTACAATCCTGAACTCTCCTTGTCACTTCAACAGCTGCCATGAGGCAATCTGTTGTGCCACACAAAGCAGCTGTGCTTCAAAAGCAGGTAATAAAGGTGAGTATGGAAGCCAGGGCAGGCAAGTGGACCCAACACCAGAGCGTCGGGGAGAACTGATTTGGTCTCCGCTGCTCATTGGCACTACCAGTTCAGTAGAACTGGGCCAAAATGGTAGAATACCACCACTGACCTCAAGTGTAATTTCACATACAGTGGGTCTACTTGGAAGAGCCCTTTCTCAACAACTATTAACAAATTGTTGTTATTTCAATATTGTTGATCACATACATCAGTATTGTCAGTACTGATGTTTCAGATACACAACAAACAATCATATATTTTTACATAGAAATTGGATGTCTCACATTGAGATGGAGAGCAAATGGCAACTTCAAATCTTGAAAAATAAATATTCTGTCTTACATATTGGCAAAAAAATTCAGAAAATAAAATACTAGCCGAATAGTCAAGACCTTGTTGATGATCCAAACTCTGTCAAGGATGAGTACTCATCTCTAATGATCTAACTGCTGGAGCCCACTGTAACTACTTAGCCAAAAAGGCATTAAGAGTTGTTAGCCTAATCCTATGTAGCTTCTCTTCTGGTAATATCACACTGCTAATTAGATCATATAAAACATTTGCTAGACCAATACTTGAATACAGCTCATCAGTCTGGAACCTGCATTATGTATCTGATATTAATACAGTTGAGAAAGTCCAAAAATATTTCACAAGAAGAGTTCTCCGCTCCTCTACTCGTTGTAGAATACCTTATGCCATCAGACTTGAAATTCTAGACCTAGAAAACCTTGAATTACGCCATCTTCGGTCTGATCTCAGTATAGTATATAAAATTATATATTGCAATATATATATTGTCAATGAATACTTCAGTTTCAACCATAACAAACCAAGAGCACACAATAGATACAAACTCAAGGAAAAACTGCACCAAACTTGACTGCAGGGAATACGATTTCAGCAACAGAGTGGTCAATGCCTGGAATATTCTGTCTGACTCTGAGGTTTCTTTCCCAAACCCCAAAAACTTTAACCTTAGCCTGTCTCCTATTGACCTCACCCCTTTTCTAAGAGGTCTTCAGGGGGCATGCATAAGCTCACCAATGTGCCTATTGTCCCTGTCCTATTGTTTCTTTTTATTTTTCTTATATGTATCCATTTCATGTATTCATAACTAAGTTTACACTTATAGCTGTTATCTTATAATCACTTTACAAAATGCATAAGTAAGTAAGTAAGTAAGTAAGTAAGTAAGTAAGTAAGTAAGTAAAGGCTCTGTCACACTGCCCAACGGATGCAAAACATTTGTAAAAAGGACACAGCAGACGAGAAAAATGTTCCATCCGTTGTTATCCACTCTCAAAAGGGGCAAAAATTTGCATAACCAGAGCGGATAACACGGAAAGGAACGGACGAGGGGAGGATGCAGAGCGGATGGAAAGCGGATGCAGAATGGAAGCCCAACGGATGGAAGTGGATGAGAGCGGATGGCACATCCGCAAGGCTTCTGGGGGACCTCAGCAAAGTGGATGCAAAACAGATGAAGCGGATGCACAGCGGATGCACAGCGGATGCATAGCGGATGCATAGCGGATGCACAGCGGAAGCCTAACGGATGCCTAGCGTTAATTGCGCATGCAGGGAGGATGCATTGCATAATCCCCGTGGATATAAGGGAAGCAGCTCGGAGCAGGTCACCATTCAGAGGAAAGACCTGCTGCTGGACGGATTGACAGCCTTCCCTGCCCTGCCTGAATGCCTGCCTGCAAGCCTTGCTGCCAGCCTCCCTGCCAGTCTTGCTGTCTGCCTGCCTGCCAGCCTTGCTGTCTGCCTGCCTGCCAGCCTTGCTGCCAGCCAGTCTGCCAGCCAGCCTTGGTGCCTGCCTGCCTGCCAGCCTTGGTTCATGCCTGCCTGCCAGCCTTCCTGCAAGCCTTGGTGCCTGCCTTCCTGCAAGCCTTGGTGCCAGCCTTCCTGCCAGCCTTGGTGCCTGCCAGCCTCCTTGCCAGCTGGCAACCCCACAACCATGGGGAAGAACAGAAAGCCTCAGCCATCTGCTGCCAGTCCTGGCAAGAGGTACAGGGCCACCATCCCACCCCCTGGCCCTCACTCTGGTTCTGCTGAGGCTTCTGTAGCATGGGCTCACTCTTCTGGGGCTGGAGCTTTTGCTGCTTATGCTTCTGGAGGAGCTGATGATACGGGGGATCAGACAAGCACTCCAGCACCAGCCACCTCCACAGCATCTGGACCCTTCACCCCTGAGACTGAACGACCAAGAGGAGTGCCAGAGACTCATTTTTGTTTTATAGCTTGTTGTTAATAAAGTCTATTTATGATTCACACACTGGTTTCATTTCTTTTTTTTTAATAAAGTCTTGGTGGAAACTTTTAGAAATGGTTTAAGCCTTTGCTTGCTTGTGGGATGGGTAAGGATAGCTGTGGGATGGGTTAGGATAGCGGTGAGATAGATAAACCTCCAGTGCAAGCATAGTGGGACTTTATGGTCCACCCTCCCAGGTGCCACACCTATGGCCCTTAATTATCAAAAATAATGTAATCAATCATCCACACATGTCAACATAAACACAACTCTTTATTAATGCCCTCTTCATTGTAGAGCCACTCAACATACATGGCACAACCTCATCAGTGTTATGCCACAGGCTCAAGGAAGCATCCATTAACCATCTATCATCCTGTCTTGCCACTCCACTGCTCCAGCTGGGGAGTTGCAACAGTGTCTCAGGAGGTTGCGCTGCTTCTTCCCTTCACGTGAGGCTCTGTTGGGGCCTTGCACACCCTCAGTGTCTATCAGGTTTTGCCTTTGCCTCCATTCCCCAGGCTCCATGTCCCCATTCCCTTGTTGAAGGTCCACGAGCCTCTTCTGTAAGACTGGGTAGCGGGTGCGCATGAGATTGTGCAGGATACAGCAAGCTTCCATGATCCTCCTCACGGTCTCTGGGCAATGCTGCATGGTGGTGAGAAGTACCTGGAACCTGTTGGCCAAGATGCCAAAGGCGTTCTCCACCACCCGCCTTGCCCTGGACAGCCTGTAGTTGAACATCCTCTCTTCACGGGTGAGGCATTTGGAGGTGTAGGGCTTCATGAGGTAGGTTGTGAGGGAGAAGGCGTCACCCCCCATGATGAAGTAGGGCACATCTTGCGTGTCGTTGGGCAGGGGGTCTGATTCTGGGAAGCCCACGATGAGGTTGCATTCCAGCCCATCCTTGAGGTGTTACAACTGGCGTTGTATACCTGTGCATCTGAAGATGAGCCATTGCCTGAAGCATCGATGTACATGAACTTGTAGTCAGCATCGACCATGGCAAAGAGGATGATGCTGAAGAAGCCCTTGTAGTTGAAATAAGTGGACCCTGACTTGGCTGGCGCTTTGCAGGCCACGTACTTGCCACCTATGGCTCCAATGGTGTGGGGGAAGTTCCACCTCTGATACCACTGCTGTGCAACTTTCTTCCATCCTTCTTCAGTGGAGGGGCACTGGAGGAGCTGTTCCAGGTATTCTTCGATGATGGCCTGCACCACTTCTCTGACCACAATGCTGATGGTGTTGTGTGGCACCCTCCAGCCGTACTGCATGCTCCTGTACATGGTCCCTGAGGCCAGGTGGCACAGAGTGAGTGCCACCTTGAGCCCAGGTTCCAGGCTGGGCCGGAAGTTGGTGTTTGCCTTGGTCAACCTGGGTGTCAGCCTCTGCACAACTTTGTCAAACATGGCTGGAGGCATCCTCATGAAGTTCTGGAATGCACGAGTGTCTTCGTTCCTGAGCTCCACCATCAGCTTGTTGTACAGTCCATCCTCTGCTCTTCTGGCTCTTCGTACTCAGACACTTCTTGGCCTCCTCCTTTTCTTCCCGTAGTAGAGTTCACAGAGCCTGTAGATGGCTTCGCACTGTTGCAGAAGGATGGTGACTGCCAAAAGGACTTTGTTACGATCCACGGTGGACATGACTGGATGCTGTGGAAGAACAAGAGTCAGATGAAGGCTGCAGAGGTCTGCACCGCAGGTCTGCTGGTCTGAAAGTGAGATGCAGACGAGTTGCTCCCCGTTTTTATAGGCAGTATAGGTTTTCCCCTAGGTGTCCCTTTGCATCCTCTAGGCATCCTCTAGACATCCTTAATATCCGAGATAGGTCTCCTCTGCTAATGTTTTTTCCATTTTAAATGCTTTGTTTCCATGCTGCATCTGCTAGGCATCCGTTCTGCATCCATTCCATGTCTGTGCCGCTTCCTCCCTGCGTCTGTTTACCGCTGGAGTGGATGGAGTTGTGCGGATGCGCAGAGGATGCCTAGCGGATATAGCGGATGTGTAACGGATGCAGAACGTATGCCTAGCGGATGCCTAGAGGATGCAGAACAGACGCATTGGATACATTTTCCGCTCAAAAGTTTTGAACAGTTCAAAACTTTTTGAGTGGATGAAACGTCAATAAACGGATGCTGGATGTATAGAGAGGATGAAAAACGGAGGCAGTGAGTACAGAATGGATGCATCGCGTTAATCAATGGATGATAAGTGTTTTTCTCCGTTTTACATCCTCTTTCTATCCGTTGGTGCAGTGTGACAGGGGCTTAAATAAATAAATAATAAATAAATAAATAAATAAATAAATAAATAAATAAATAAATAAATAAATAAATAAAGATTTCCAAAGAGAAAGAAGAGCACAAGTAAAATTAATTCCAGATTTTTGCCCTGACTAGACTTTCTCATCTTTTTTCTCCACATATACAAAGTGGTCAGCACTATTACTGTTGTAAACCACACCGAATTTTGTTAAATGTGAGTGTCAGTGAATTATGTGGATCTAAACTTGATCTAAGGGCTATTGTTTTTCTCAAAGGAATTTGGGGGACTGTAATGGCAATGGAGGACAGAAAAGGGAATTTTAGTGTACCTGCTTAGAACAGGAAGTTCTGGGAACATCATGGTATGCCTATGAAATCCTACCAGTTTGGGAGCTGCACTCAGTAGGTTTCTGGGTACAATTAATGCTGCTGATTATCACTTATGAAGTTATACATGGCACAGGAGTAGGATACTTGAGGGATCCCCTGCCCCCTTTGATTTATACCCACCCAACCAGAACTCAGCGTGGTATGCTCCAGACCTCTTCTATGAAACAAAGCCAGTTTATCGGCTCTAGAAGTGAGAGTGTGATTCAACTGGTGTAACAACCAGTTTGGTTAGCACACATACACAGAGGGTTTGCTAGTGACCTTTTCCTGCAATCCTGCAATCTTAACAGCTGTGTGTTAAACAGCTGACATGTGGCAATCACAGATGATCCTTGGAGCTACCGGTTCACCTGAACTGGGCCTAACCAGTAGAATCCTACCCCTGTCTAAAAGGGGTTCTCTGCCAGTTTTGATGGTCCCTTCCTTGTTCACCCTGTAGAACAGGGGTCTTCAAACTTGACAGCTTTAAGACTTGTGGAGTTCAACTCCCAGAATTCCTCCTCGGGTCATGTTAACTCAGGAATTCTGGGAGTTGAAGTCCACAAGTCTTAAACTTGCCAAGTTTAGAAGATTTAAAAACTTGGCACTTTCTTTCAGGTCTTAAAGCCCATGTCACACTGAACCAATGGATGCAAAGAGGATGTAAAACGAACAAAAAACCTTGCCATCCGTTCGAAAACGCGATGTACTCACTGCCTCCGTTTTGCTTCCTTTCTATCTATCCAGCATCCGTTTATTGCTGTTTCATCCGCTCCAAAAGTTTTAAGCTGCCCAGAACTTTTGCATGGAAAATGTATCCAGTTCGTCCATTCTGCATCCGCTACGCACCCGCTACACATCCGTTACGCATCCGCTATATCAGTTAGGCATCCACTACGCATCTGCGCAACTCCATCCGCCCGGACGCAGGGAGAAAGTGGAACGGATGCAGAACGGATGCCTAGCGGATGCAGAACGGAAACAAAGTGTTTAAAATGGAAAAAACATTTGCAGAGGGGACCTATCTCGGATATTAAGGATGTCTAGAGGATGCCTAGAGGATGCCTAGTGGAAAACCTATACTGCCTATAAAAAGGGGGAGCAACTCATCTGTATCTCACTTTCAGAACAGCAGCCCAGCGGTGCAGACCTCTGCAGCCTTCATCTGGCTCTTCCTCTTCCACAGCATCCAGTCATGTCCACTGTGGATTGTAACAAAGTCCTTTCGGCAGCCACCATCGTTCTGCAACAGTGCGAAGCCATCTGCAGGCTCTGTGAACTCTACTGCAGGAAGAAAAGGAGCCACCCAAAAAGAGTCTGGGTCCGAAGATGGTTCACCAGAAGAGCAGAGGACAGACTGTACAACAAGCTGATGGTGGAGCTCAGGAACGAAGACACTTGGGCATTCCAGAACTTCATGAGGATGCCTCCAGACATGTTTGACGAAGTTGTGCAGCGGCTGACACCCAGGTTGACCAAGGCAAAAACCAGATTCCGGCCAAGCCTGGAACCTGGGCTCAAGGTGGCACTCACTCTGCGCCACCTGGCCTCTGGGACTTCCTACAGGAGCATGCAGTACGGCTGGAGGGTGTCATCCAACACCATCAGCATTGTGGTCAGAGAAGTTGTGCAGGCCATCATCGAAGAATACCTGGAGGAGGTCCTCCAGTACCCCTCCACTGAAGAAGGATGGAAGAAAGTTGCACAGCAGTGGTATCAGAAGTGGAACTTACCACACACCGTTGGAGCCATAGATGGCAAGCACATGGCCTTCAAATCTCCAGCCAAGTCGGGGTCCACTTATTTCAACTCCAAGGGCTTCTTCAGAATCGTCCGCTTCACCATGGTCGATGCTGACTACAAGTTCATGTACATCGATGCTTCAGGCAACGGCTCATCTTCAGATTCGCAGGTATAGAACGCCAGTCACCTCAAGGAGGAGCTGGAACGCAACCTCACCGTGGGCTTCCCAGATCCAGAACCCCTGCCCAACGACACACAAGATGTGCCCTACTTCATCGTGGGGGATGACGCCTTCTCCCTCAGAACCTACCTCATGAAGCCCTCCACTTCCAGACTCCTCACCCATGAAGAGAGGATCTTCAACTACAGGCTGTCCAGGGCAAGGCGGGTGGTGGAGAACACCTTTGGCATCCTGGCCAACAGGTTCCAGGTACTTCTCATCACCATGCAGCATTTGCCAGAGACCGTGAGGAGGATCATGGAAGCTTGCTGCATCCTGCACAATCTCATGCGCACCCGCTACCCAGTCTTGCAGAATAGGCTCGTGGACCTCCAGCAAGGCAATGGGGACATGGAGCCTGGGGAATGGAGGCAAGGGCGAAACCTGATCGACACTGAGGATGTGCAAGGCCCCAACAGAGCCTCACATGAAGCGAAGAAGCAGCGCAACCTCCTGAGACAATGGTGCAACTCCCCAGCTAGAGCAGTGGAGTGGCAAGACAGGATGGTAGATGCTTAATGGATACTTCCTTCAGCCTGTCTCATCACACAGATGAGATTGGGCCATGTGTGTTTGGTTGGCCTACAATGAACAGGGTGTTTAATAAAGAGTTGTGTTTATGTTGACATGTGTGGATAATTATTACATTATTATTGATAAGAAAGGGCTGTAGGTGTGGCACCTGGGAGAGTGGACCATACAGTCCCACTATGCTTGCACTGGAGGTTTATCTATCCCACTGCTATCCTAACCCATCCCATAGCTATTACCCATCCCACAGGTATCCTAACCCATCCCAAAGCTATCCTTACCCATCCCACAAGCATGCAAAGGCTTAAACCATTTCTAAAAGTTTCCACCAAAACTATATTAAAAGAAAAAATGAAGCAAGTGTGTGAATCATAAATAGACTTTATTAACAACAAGCTATAAAACAAAAACGAGTCTCTGGCACTCCTCTTGGTCGCTCAGTCTCAGGGGTGAAGGGTGCAGGTGCTGTGGAGGTGGCTGGTGCTGGAGTGCTTGTCATCAGCTCCTCCAGAAGTAGAAGCAGCAGAAGCCCCAGCCCCAGAAGAGCGAGCCCGTGCTGCAGAAGCCCCAGCAGAACCAGAGTGAGGGCCAGGGGGTGGGATGGTAGCCCTGTCCCTCTTGCCAGGGCTGGCAGCAGATGGCTGAGGCTTGCTCTGCTTCCACATGGTTGTGGGGTTGCTGGCTGGCAGGGAGGCAGGCAGGAACCAAGGCTGGCAGGAAGGCTGGTAGGCAGGCAGGCACCAAGGCTGGCAGGAAGGCTGGCACCAAGGCAGGCACCAAGGCTGGCAGGGAGGCAGGCACCAAGGCT
>BLBF01000002.1:7045139-7078434 GCA_015471245.1 Laticauda colubrina | reverse complement strand
GCACCAAGGCAGGCACCAAGGCTGGCAGGGAGGCAGGCACCAAGGCTAGCAGGAAGGCTTGCAGACAGGCAGGCACCAAGGCTGGCAGGCAGACATGAACCAAGGCTGGCAGGAAGGCAGGCAGCAAGGCTGGCAGGCAGACCGGCTGGCAGCAAGGCTTGCAGGCAGGCTGGCAGCAAGCCTGGCAGCAAGGCTGGCAGGCAGAGATGCAGGCAGGGCAGGCAGGGCAGGCAAGGCAGTCGATGTGTCTGGCAGCAGGTCTTTCCTCTGAATGGAGACCTGCTTCCGAGCTGCTTCCGTTATATCCGCGGGGCTGACGCAATGCATCCTCCTCGCATGCACAATTAAAGCCAGGCATCCATTAGGCTTCCACTGTGCATCCGCTAGGCTTCCGCTGTGCATCTGCTTCATCCGTTCGGCGTCCGCTCTGCACCCGCTGTATCCGTTCCGCGTCCACTTTGCTGAAGCCTAGCGGTTGCGCCATCCGCTCCCATCCACTTCCATCTGCTGGGCTTCCGTTCTGCATCCGCTTTGCATCCGTCCTGCGTCCTCCCCGTGTCCGTGTTATCCGCTCCAGTTATGCAAATTTTTGCCCCTTTTGAGAGTGGATAACAACGGATGGAACATTTTGCTCATCCGCTGTGGCCTTTTTGCATCCGTTGGCCAGTGTGACATGGGCTTAAGTCGAGGATGTTAAGAAAATCTCATCTGTATTTTCTTGGTTATGGACTTTTCAATCTTTTTCTCATTTTTCAAATGTTTTTTATGTATGGATTTAGATTTGTTGATTATTCAGAGTTGATTGCAAAATGGGCAGTTTTAAAAAGGCACACAATACACAACTAGCTAACTAAATAAATAAAACTGCAGTGTGATTGAAGAAACAAAACTTTTTTAAAAAAAGAAAATCCAAGAACTTTTTTTCATCTAAGGAATGAGGTCTGGGTCACCATGAATTTGTATGTTGTGAAAATACAGATAAAAATAATTATGATGCATATATAGGGAAGGATAGAAACATATATTCATGATAACAATTCTAGAATCAGTTTGTTATAGTCTAGTGGTTAAGTTATCATGCTGGAAAGCATTTCTAATGAGTTTTAGTCCCACTTTAGGCATGAAAGCCAGCTGGATGACTTTGGGCCAATCACTAGGAGACTGTGAGTTCTAATCCTGCAGTAGCTAGCTGGGTGATTTTGGGCTAATCACCAGGAGACCGTGTATTCTAGTCCCACTTTAGGCATGACAATTGACTTGATGACTTTGATCCAGTCACTCTCTCAAAGCTCAGTCCACCTCACAGGGTTGTTGTCATGGGGAAAATAGGAGGAGGAAGTTATGTTGGAAGAAGAGATTGGAGTGCCATTTGTCAGAAATGATGTAGCATCTCCTGTTTGGGTTGGGGGTTGGACTAGATGACCTTTTAGGTCCCTTCTAACTCTGATTATCTGTTATCTGCATATGATTGCTACTTCTAGGAGTAAAGGTGTTAAGATATAAATAAAATAATTAAAATAAAATAAAATATAAAATAAAAATAATGAAATGTAATGAAATGAAATAAAAATAATAATAAAATAAGGTAATAATAAAAAGTTTGCAATGCACTTAATGCTCTTTGGGCCAATTCCATTGCAAGATAATCTATTTTAAGATAGGTAATAAACTTGATCATTTCAGGTTCTCCATTCTGTCCTTAAAAATGATGACTGAACAATAACTCTTATTTAATTTGAATTTTTTAAAAAGAACCCCCAAACCCGGGGTTAAAACACATTGGTTCCTTCTCCTGGAGATGTCTAGGAACCTTTCTTCAAATTTGGTCATGATGAGCAAGAAGTTGGTGGGACCTGAAAATCATTCCTCCACTTCCATTTCAGAGTTTGTTTTCTGCTCTCCCCACCCTGCCCCACCCAGTTTTGCAGAAATTGAAGGTGTCTGGAGATGTGGAACAAGAAATTGAAGAACTTCGGCAAGAGGACAACTCAGAGAAGGAAGAGAAGAAAACAGATATAATTCATTTGGGCAAAATCTCAAGTCTCTCATCGAGTCTCTTCAGCATGATTGTCATAATGATCGGGACACAGTTTGTTGGCTTTCATGAAGTAAGTCAGACACATATAGCTAAACTTGCTCAATACCCATGCTTTGCTTCAAAACTATGTGATCGAGCTTAGTTTTAGGGGAGAAAAATAAAAGGAAAAAATGTGCCTCTGCCTACCAGAATCCATCAGGATTCATCTGGCTAGCATCCTGCCAGTGTGTGAGAGAGTTGAGGGCTGTTTGGAAACTGAAGCAGTATTTGCTGTGTGAGCAAGAAGGAAACAGCAAGGATCCTGGGCGTGGCTTAGTTCAACTGTTCTGTACTGAACCTGCTTGCTGCTGTGAAACTAAAACTGAAACTGAAACTCCTCTGTTTGTGTTTTGCATTTAGAAGAGATTTCTTTTCAGGTGGGGAGGGGGAGCATCAGAGCTTGTTAATAATAATATACCAAATATTAATTCCTTGATGGTCATTTCAAAAAACCCTTTCTTAGTGAGCACCTAGAAGCCAAGAGGAACATACGTACCAAATTTCACCTTTGTAGTGGAGATTTTGTGATGATGCGTGAATGGTATTTCACTTTTATGTATAGATATAGGCTTCTAGATACCTTCCAGATACAGTACAGGGCAGTCCGTAACTATGACAGTGGAGACCAGAATTTCCATCACTAAGTGATGTGGTCATAAAGCAAGGGTGTGAAAGAGACACCAGTTGGGAATGGAGGACCCAAGATTGGTCATAACCACCAATCAATGCCATCAAAACATCAAATTGTTGCTGAATTGTTGCTTGGCTATAAGTGAAGCACCAGTATCTCTACACCCTGACTTTAATTATCATGAGAAAAGGATTTTTCAGAACCAGGATTTTTTTTTTTTATGACCCTTGATCATAAAACTTTGTTAGTTGCAAAATTGTGTCTGACCCATTGCGACTCCATGGACAATGTTCCTCCAGGCCTTCCTGTCCTCTACCATCCTCCAGAGTCCATTTCAGCTCACGCCGACCGCTTCAGTAACTCCATCCAGCCACCTCATTCTCTGTTGTCCCCTTCTTCTTCTTTTGCTCTCAATCTTTCCCAGCATTAGGCTCTTCTCCAGTGAGTCTTTCCTTCTCATTAGGTGGCAAAAGTATTTGAGTTTCGTCTTCAGGATCTGGCCTTCTAAAGAGCAATCAGGGTTGATCTCCTGTAGGACTGACTGGTTGGATCACCTTGCAGTCCAAGGAACTCACGGGAGTCTTCTCCAACACCAGAGTTCAAAGGCCTCCATTCCTTTTCACTCAGCCTTCCAACTTTCACAGCCATACATTGCAACTGGGAAAACCATAGTCTTGACTATACACACTTTTTTGGCAGGGTGATATATCTGCTTTTTAGTGTTCTGCCTAGATTTGCCATAGCTTTCCTCCCCAGGAGCAAGCGTCTATTAATTTCTTGGCTGCAGTCCTCATCTGCGGTGATCTTGGAGCCCAGGAAAATAAAATCTATCACTACCTCCAATTCTTCCCCATCTATTTGCCAGGAATTTGAGAGGGCTATATGCCATGAACTTAGTTTTCTTAATGTTGAGTTTCAAGCCAACTTTTGCACTCTCTTCCTTCACCCACATCAAGAGGGTCTTTAGTTCCTCTTCACTTTCTGCCATTAGAATGGTATCCTCTGCATATCTGAGGTTGTTGTTATTTCTCCTGGCAATCTTAACTCCAACTTCTGATTCATCTAGCCCTCCTTTTCTCATGATGCGCTCTGCATATAAGTTAAAAAGGCAGAGTGACAGTATACAGCCTTGCAGAACTCCTTTCCCAATTTTGAACCAATGAGTAGTTCTGTGTCCAATTCTCACTGTTCTTCTTGACCTGCATATAGATTTCTCAAAAGACAAATAATATGGTCTGGTATAAGAACTTGCCACGGTTTTTTGTGATCTACACAATCAAAGGTTTTAGCATAGAAACAGTAGAAAATGTTTTTCTGGAACTCTCTAGCTTTCTCCATGATCCAGCATATGTTGGTAATTTGATCTCTAGTTCCTTTATGATCTAGAGTCCCTTAATTTGGAGTAGAATTGGGGTGACTGGATAGACCTGAGGTTGGAATACTTGGAATACTGCATCCAGTTTTGGTCACCACAACATAAAAAAAGATATTGAGACTGTAGAAAAAGTGCAGAGAAGAGCAAGAAAGACGATTAGGAGATTGGAGGATAAAACATATGAAGAACAATTGCAAGAATTGGGAATGGCTAGCTTAACAAAGGACTACGGGTGACACAATAGCAGTCTTCCAATATCTAAGGGGATGCCACAAAAAACAGAGGGTCAACCTATTTTTGAAAGGACCTGAAGGCAAAACAAGAAGCAATGGGTGGAAACTAATCAAGCAGCGAATCAACTAGAAATAAAGAGAAATTTCCTAAGAGTGAGAACAATTAATCAGTGGAATGACTCCATTCCATAAGTTGTGGGTATTCCAATCTTGGAGGTTTTTAAGAAGAGATTGGACAACCATTTATCTGAAATGGTACAGCATCTCCTTCTTGAGCAGGGGACACTTCCAACTCTTGTTATTCTGTTACATGATACAATGATGTGATCATTTGATTGTTTTTGTGAATTAAGGGGGAAACCTTCCATGTTAGAGATGTTAATATGATGTTAAAGTATCTAACTAAGCATTGGTGTCTGATTGTAATCAGGAGTTATGATTGCACTGAGCATGGATAGTAGGTAAAAGGATTATAATGAGATATTGGAAATGTGATCTCATTCCAGATGCTAAGAAATGGTGATCAAATTTATCTGTTCTGGGCAAAGCAATCATTTCTACTAACCAAAGAGAGCAGCAATATATGTTACTATGGCAGAGGTGTTACAGTTTTACAATTGTAATTTTATATTGATCATATTATAGCAGGAGATTGATTAGTAAACCATTGATTATTAATAAATATAATATATAAGGTTTATTTTCTTTCTTTTTCCTAGTTTAGGGTTGTCTCTTTTTTAATTTGTTGTTCAGGTTCAAATATGTTTATTAATTTGTAAAAAATACAAAATTCAGTAATACTGAAAAATGAAAATAATGGGAAAATGAGAGAAGAAAAGGGGAAGAGAAAAAAGAAGGGAAAAAGAAAAACATTGACTTCTCATTCCTTTTGGTGCAATAGAATAAGATAGTAAGAACAAATTTCAACCTTTTACTTTTTTTTTTTTAAAGTTTTATTGATTTTTAAGGACAAACAAAAACAAATAAAACATAAAAACATCCAGCTTTCTTCCATAAGTATACAAACAATGTGTCGGTTGGTTTACAATTTTTTTGTGCATTGATTTCATAGTCTCAATAACAGTTACATTACATAATAACTCATATTATCAGAAATTGAATATCCTAGTATTATTATTAATCAATCATTTGACTATAATTTTGTTCGTTCATACTTTGTGAGGTAGCTATACTTAGTTTATTTTATAACAATTCAAATAGTCCTTCCAAATCTATCTTAAAAACATTTTATATATGTAATAATAATAAAAATAAAAGAAATACATCTTTATATATTCATTATTTTCTATAATTCTACATATTCTATTATTATATTTTATTATCTAGCCATTGATAGGAAAGGTCCCAAATTTTGTAAAATTGTTTATTCTCTTGTTCTCTAATTTCAAATGTCAATCTACTCATTTCATCACATTCCAGTATTTTCTTGATATTTTTCTCCTGCAATGGTATCTTCTCATTTTTCCAATTTTTAGCAAATACAATCCTAGCTGCTCTTAATACATTTACAATCAAAAATTTTAAATCTTTGATGTATTTATCAGGTAGAATTCCCAATAAAAATATCTCTAGTTTTAAATCAATATACTTTTTAGTCATTTTTTCCAACAACGTGTGGATTTTAGTCTAATATTTTTTTTGCATCCGCACAAGTCCACCACATATGGAAATATGAGCCAGGTATCTGATGACATTTCCAATATCTTTCGGATTTATTCTTGAACATTCTTGCTTTTCTTGTCAGGAGAAAATGCCACTTGTAAAACATCTTATACAAATTTTCTTTAAATGCTGTTGACATTATCATTTTATAATTTTGAAACCACAATTTTTGCCATTTCTCCAGATCAATCCCATATCCAAAATTCTTCCCCCAAGCAATCATAGTTTCTTTATCTTGTTCTTCTTCTAGTTTAATTTCTAATAAATATCCACACAATTTTTAATCACCTTTTCATCAGTACCTGTCAAAATCTTATCTAAATCAGTCAATTTATTACAGAAACCTTCTGTTTTGAAGTCTTTTTCATACCTTGAATGTATTTGCGCGTAAGAAAACCAATTCATCTTTATACCTTGTTCCTCTAGTTTTTGCATCGATTTAAGTTCACTCTTTTCTTTCAAAATTTCCCCATATATCATTTCTGTTCCTTCTTATAAGGTATAGGATAAGAAAATGCTTCAATAGTCGAAAACCAGACTGGAATTTTCAAATAACATTGTCTTTTAATCTTCTCCCAATCTAACCACAGAGTCCCCCGTACATGATGTTTTCTAAAATAACCCTCTATTTTAAGCCACTGTCAAACAGCGGCAACGGATGGAAAGAGGATGTAAAATGGAGAGAAACACTTGCCATCTGTTGGTTAACGCGATGCTTCCATTCTGGACTCACTACATCCGTTTTTCATCCTCTCTATCCATCCAGCATCCCTCTACTGACATTTCATCCGCTCAAAATGTTTTGAGCTGCACAAAACTTTTTGAGTGGAAAATGTATCCAACGCATCCGTTCTGTATCCAAAACGCATATGGGGAACATCCGTTCTACATCCGTTGTCATCTGTTACGCATCCGCTATATCCGCTAGGCATCCGCTGCGCATCCGTGCAACTCGCATCCGCTCCAGCGGAAAACAGACACAGGGAGGAAGCGAAATGGATGCGGAACAGACACGCAGTGTTAGTAGCATGGACAGAGAAAGGATGAAAGCGGATGCAGCTCGCATACAGACATTAAAACGGAAAAAACGTTCGCATAGGGGACGTATCTCGGATATTTAGGATGTCTGGAGGATGTCTAGAGGATGCAAAAGGACACCGAGCGGAAAACCTATATTTCCTATAAAAAGGGGAGGAACTCACCTGGATCTCACTTTCAGTCCAGCACCCATGCTTTGCAGACCTCTTCAGCCTTCATCCAGCTCTTGATCTTCCACAGCATCCAGTCATCTCCACCATGGATCATCACACACTCCTTTTGGTAGCCACCATCATTCTACAACAGTGCGAAGCCATCTACAGGCTCTTTCACCTGTTCTACGCAAAGAAAAGGAAGCGGCCAAGAAGCGTCTGGGTCCAAAGATGGATTGCCAGAAGAGCAGAGTACCAACTGCATTACAAGCTGATGGTGGAGCTGAGGAATGAAGACACTGATGCATTCCAGAACTTCATGAGGATGCCGCCAGCCATGTTTGACAAAGTTGTGGAGTGGCTGAGACCCAGGTTGACCAAGCAGAGCACCAACTTCCGGCCCAACCGGGACCCTGGAATCAAGGTGGCACTGACTCTGCGCCACCTGGCCTCCGAGACCACGTAAAGGAGCATGCAGTACGGCTGGAGGGTGCCACACAACACAATCAGCATTGTGGTCAGAGAAGTGGTGCAGGCCATCATCGAAGAATACCTGGAGGATATTGTGAAGTGGAAGCCTTCTTCTACTGAAGAAGGCTGGATGAAAGTTGCAGAGCAGTGGTATCAGAAGTGGAATTTCCCCCACACCGTTGGAGCCATAGATGGCAAGCACGTGGCCTGCAAAGCTCCAGCCAAGTCAGGGTCCACTTATCACAACTACAAGGGCTTCTTCAGCATCATCCTCTTTGCCATGGTCGATGCTGACTACAAGTTCATGTACATCAATGCTTCAGGCAACGGCTCATCTTCAGATGCCCAGGTACACAACGCCAGTCATCTCAAGGAGGAGCTGGAATGCAACCTCATCATGGGCTTCCCAGATCCAGACCCACTGCCCAACGACACGCAAGATGTGCCCTACTTCATCGTGGGGGATGATGCCTTCTCCCTCAGAACCTACCGCATGAAGCCCGACACTTCCAGATGCCTCACCCATGAAGAGAGGATCTTCAACTACAGGCTGTCCAGGGCAAGGCGGGTGGTGGAGAACGCCTTTGGCATCCTGGCCAACAGGTTCTAGGTACTTCTCACCACCATGCAGCATTGCCCAGAGACCGTGAGGAGGATCGTGGAAGCTTGCTGCATCCTGCACAATCTCATGCGCACCCGCTACCCAGTGTTGCAGAACAGGCTTGTGGACCGCTAACAAGGCAATGGGGACATGGAGCCTTCGGAATGGAGGCAAGGGCGAAACCTGATAGATACTGTGGATGTGCAAGGCCCCAACAGAGAGCCTCACGTGAAGGGAAAAAGCAGCGCAACCTCCTGAGACACTGGTGCAACTCCCCAGCTGGAGCAGTGGAGTGGCAAGACAGGATGGTAGATGCTTAATGGATGCTTCCTTCAGCCTGTCTCATCACACTGATGGAATTGTTCCATGTATATTGAGTGGCCCTACATCAAACAGGGCATTTAATAAAGAGTTGTGTTTATGTTGAAATGTGTGTATCAATGATTAAATTGTTATTGATAATAAAGGACCATAGGTGTGGCACCTGGAAGGGTGGACCATACAGTCCCACTATGCTGGAGGTTTATCTATCCCACAGCTATTACCCATCCAACATGTATCCTTGCCCATCCCAAAGCTATTACCCATCCCAAAGGTATCCCTGCCCTTCCCACAGCTATTACCCATCCCAAAGGTATCCCTGCCCATCCCACAGCTATTACCCATCCCAAAAGTATACCTGCCCATCCCACAGCTATTACCCATCTCAAAGGTATCACTGCTGTTAAGCCTGGGTTCCCCAACCAGGGTTAGGTAGACAAGCTAAACAGAATGTGCAGCATTAGTCAGATAGGCACACAGATAAATGAGTGAGCTAAGCTTGTATGTTTATTAAATCAGCAAATACTACTTCTAAAGGTTCTTTAGTAGTAAATCCATCAACTCTATTAGCTGGTATGACCCTGCTCTTATTTTGATTACATGCATTACATTGCAAATACTTATCACAAGGTTTCAAACTTATTCCCTTAGACAAGTCAACAGTTTTCTTAAGCATTTTAAAATTTAAATGCCCTAGCCTTCTATGTAACAAGTGAATACATTCATCATGAGGTTTCTGGTTTTCATAAATTGTGTTAGCCACCTTTAAACCATCATCATTTAACACATATAATCCATCTCTTAAAGATGCAGTAATTTTCTTATCATCTTTTGTAATTAAGCAGTTATCTCCCCTAAATGTAACTACATATCCTAGTTTAACCAAAATTCGAACTGAAATTAAATTAAACTTAAGTTGTGGTACATATAACATTTTTACATTCTCTTTTATAAAAGAACAATATGCTATACCTTCATCTTTAGCTTTCAGTTTCCAGCCATTGGCTAACAATATCTCCTGTGTACTCTGGGACATTTTAGTAAAATTTTTGTTATCATTTGTTATACAATGGGATGCCCCACTGTCAACCACCCATAAATTATTTTGTACAGCTCCGTTCGTATACATGGCTAACTCTAAATGTTTATTTATCTTTTGATGATTTTTAGTATTCTGGCCAGCGTTCTGGCGCTTTGCCTTTTTACAAAATCTTGCCAAATGTCCTCTTCCTCCACAATTAAAACACTTTTTAATTGCGTATGCAGTAGGAGATTCATTATCTTCTTTTTGAGGTTGCTTCCTCCTTAATTCATCTCTTTCATGCCTTCTTCTGGCCTCTTCAATCAATCTGCCAGTTATATCAGTTAAAGTTAAATTTTCCTTTGGCAAAATTTCAAGTGAAGTTACGTAGTTATCATAACTTTCATCAAGGGAAGATAGAATGATATAAACTTGATGTTGTTCAGAGAATATAAACTCTTTCTCGTGTAATTCTTGGAAAATGCTTTGCATAGTTTTTAAATGACTCTGCATATCACCATTTGCTTGGAGATGTGTCCTGAAAAGCTTCCGTGTTACATTTATGTGAGCACCAATATTATCTCGAACATAAATTCTCTTCAGCTTCTGCCAACACCCAAAAGCCGTTTTCTCTCCGTGGATATAAAGAAGCTGTTGATCAGTTAAGGTTAACCCAATTATGCAAATGGCTTGTTGATTTTTATGCTTAAATTCTTCTATCTTTAATCTGTCTTCCTCATCCTCTGGATCCCATTCTTCTACGTTTGGTGGATTTTCAATTATGTTCCACAGACCTTCTCTTCGTAGAAGTAGACTACATTTTGTAGACCATGATACATAATTTGTTCCATCCAACTTGGATATAAGGGACAAACTTTGTTGATTGACTTGTGCCATGTTTTCTTATATGGATATAAAATTATAATTAATAAAACACAGCTGTCTGTTTACTGTAATGTATAACAACACAAACTCTCACTTTTTACATAAATCTGTTTAACCTAGTTAAACTGACTTTGCAGCCTCTGGGCCCATAACCAGTGTTAAGCCTGGGTTCCCCAACCAGGGTTAGGTAGACAAGCTAAACAGAATGTGCAGCGTTAGTCAGATAGGCACACAGATAAATGAGTGAGCTAAGCTTGTATGTTTATTAATATACAGTAAAAATAACAGATACGCTTGTGCTATCAAGAATATATTTTATTCCATTATAAGTTAATAGCATAGTCAAATAACAGTCCAATATTCATTTACCATGTAGTCAGTCCATTCAGGGGTATTCAGTTAGCAAAGTCCATGTAGAATATCCTATGTCAGTTCACTTACAAAATCAGTCCTTTGTTGTCTCTCCTGTTCGAGCTATGCAGTCTTGATTCCAAGCAGTAATCAGGGATCATCAAAGCCAGAGAGAGAGAGAGAGCAAGCTGTAGACTTGCTACTTTTAAATGGTTTTCATAACCACTCCCACAATTGCTATTTCACAGTTAAAGCTGCATACACTAACTATGATTCATAGTTATTATTTCACCTAAACCAGTTAGGGTAAACAATGTTATCCCTAACAACTGCCCATCCCACTGCTATCCTTACCAATCCAACAAGCATGCAAAGGCTTAAATATTTTCTAAAAGTTTCCACCAAGACTTTATTTTATAAAATAAATGAAGCAAGTGTGTGAAGCAAAGATAATCTTTATTAATAACAAGTTGTAAAAGCAAAATGACCCAAGTGTCCCAAGCAAAAATAAAGTCAACAGGTAGCCACCCATTCTCTGGTACTCTGCTCAGTCACTCTGAGGCATGCCCATAGTCTCAGGGGTGAAGGGTCCAGTTGCTGTGGAGGTGGCTGCTGCTGGAGTGTTGGTCTGAGGTGCCATTGGGGTTCCTGGCCCCGAGAGGACAACAGGGGACGGTGTGTGGAGGAAGCTCTCAGAGAGCTGGCTCAGTCCTGTGATGTTGAGAGCCCCTTCCTCCAGGACATGGGGTGTCAGCCCCAATACCGATGACAGATGTTCTGAGGCCTGGCTTGGCTGTGGGGTGGAGGAAGGAGGAGTGTAGTGGGGATGTCTGGTCTGCAGCTGAGTGAGGTGAGGCGTCGGTGGCATCGGTGGCATCAGTGGCATCAGTGGCATCAGTGACATTGGTGGCACTGGTGGTGTACAATGAACCTGTGCCTGGACTGGGAAGGGCTGCCTGTGCTGCTGGAGCTCCTGGTAGCCGTAGCCTTGGTAGGTGAGGGCCTGTGGAAAGCCTTGGAAGGGCTGTGACATCACCTGGGGTGGAGGAGCAGACCTGGACTGGATGGGAGCAGGTTCAGCTGGGTCTGGAGGATTGTTAAGAAGACCGGTGATCCTGTCCTTGATCACCTGGTACTGTGATTCGGACATGTCCATGAGGGTCTGATAGACGTAGGTGAGGAAGGGCTTGCAGTTGGAGGATGGTATGTCAGTGTGTATCAGCTGAGATAGGAGATCTACGCTGCTTCTGATGGTGTCCTTGATCTCCAGCAGGACAGTGTGGCTCTGCCCCTCCGGTCTGGCTCTCTGCCTGCTTTCTCTGGAGGTGGAGCTGGGGGTGGATGTGGGTTGGTCTCTGGTGGAAGTGCCCTCTCCTTGCTCACACTGCATCAGGAGGTCCTCCATGTGCTCCGCCATGGGGAGTGCAGCTGTCGGGGGGGTCTCCATCATGGCACGCTCCACAAATACCTGCCTGGACACAGGAGCTGACTCTTGCCCAGAAGAGGACTGGCTCTCTGTGGGCTGCCTGAGAGTGAGGGTAGACAGAGGGGCTGTTCCTTGGTGGTGGAACTCACCCTCCAGGAAGCTGCACTTGGCCATCATGTAGGTCTCCCGGTCGGTGAGCTTGATCGCGGACTGGCCAGACTTCTTCAGGTGCAGCTTCCCGTACCAGGTGTGCATGTGCTTCCACCACCCGAGGAGGACCTCCGAAGTGTAGCCCAGGCTCTCCGCCTTCTCTCTTCAAGCCGCCTGCTTCCGCTTGGTGTCTCAATAGAGCCTGTGTCCCTTCCGCCAGAGGTACTTGTTCTCCCTCATCCTCATGTTCCTCTTCGATGGAGTATTGCCTCCTCTCCCATTCTCGTTCACGCGTATGCCTCTTCCTCCCTCTGGCAGGGCCACCTGGGCCCTCATCAGAGGGGCTTCGAGTTTGTAGGGGCTGCTCCACCACACCACCACCAGCAGCAGTAGCAGCAACAGTAGCAGCAAAAGCAGGACCAGCAGGACCAGCAGGACCAGCAGCACCAGCAGCACCAGCAGCACCAGCAGCACCAGCAGGATCAGCAGGATCAGCAGGACCAGGAGCAACACCAGCAGAGTAAGCACCAGCAGAAGCACCAGCACCAGGAACAGCGCCAGCAGAGTAAGCAGCAGCAGAAGCCCCAGCACCAGGAGCAGCACAAGCAGAGTAAGCACCAGCAGAAGCACCAGCACCAGGAGCAGCGCCAGCAGAGTAAGCACCAGCAGAAGCACCATCACCAGGAGCAGCACCAGCAGAGTAAGCACCAGCAGAAGCCCCAGCACCAGCGCCAGCAGAAGCTCCAGCACCAGAAGAGTCAGCCCGAGCAGCAGAACCCCAGCAGAAGCGGAGTCAGGGCCAGGGGGTAGGTTGGTGGCCCTGTCCTTCTTGCCAGGGCTGGCAGCAGATGGCAGAGGCTTTCTCTTCTTCCCCATGGTTGTTGGCTGACTGGCTGGCTGGAGCTCTGTCTGGCAGCAGGTCTTTCCTCTGAATGGTGACCTGCTTGTGAGCTGCTTCCCTTTATATCCGCATGGCTGACACAATGCATCCTCTCCGCATGTGCAGTGAACGCTTTGCATCCGCTAGGCATCCGCTAGGCTTCCGTGATGCATCCGCTTCATCCGCTAGGCATCCACTCTGCATCTGTTCCTTCTGTTGTGCATCTGCTTCACTGTGCTCCCCCAGAAGCCCTGCGGATGTTCCATCCCCTTTCATCTGCTTCCATCCGCTAGGCTTCTGTGGAGCATCCACTTTCCATCCTGGCTACGTCCTCCCCCCGTTGTTCCTTTCCGTTGTTGTCCGCTCTGCTTATGCAAATTCGGGGCATTTTTGAGAGCGGATAACAATGGATGGAACATTTTCTCATCCACTGTGTCCTTTTCACATATGTTTTGCATCCATTGGCCTATGTGACAGGCCCTTTAGTTCCTTTATACCATAAAAATGCATGCCACCCCAACAACAAATCGTGTCCTTCTAATGTCAACAATTTAGTATTTCTTAATGTTATCCATTCCTGAACCAATGTCAAGTTTGTAGCTTGGTAGTACAACTCCCAATTAGGCAGACCAAATCCTCCTCTAATTCTAGCATCTTGTAAGATTTTTAACTTTATTCTCACTCTCTTACCTTGCCATATATATTTCAACACAATTTTGTTTAAATCTTCAAAGTAGTCCTTTCCAAGCCTAATTGGTATTGTTTGAAACAAGTATAGAATTCTGGGTAAAATATTCATTTTGATTGTTGAAATTCTCCTAATAGTGAGAATTGTAGGTTTTCCCATTTCGTCAAGTCTTATGCTATCTGTTGTTTAAGTTTAATGTAATTGTTCTCTTTTAATGTTCTACATCTTGCTGTCAAATGTATCCCCAAGTACTTAACCTTATTCATAACTTGAATTTTCAATACATCTGCCAATTCTTCTTTTTGTATTAGTAACATGTTCTTTGTCAAAATCTTTGTCTTGTCTTTGTTTATTTTCAGGCCGGCCACCTTACCATATCCCTCTATCTTTTCCAATAGTTTTGGTGCTGTTTCTAGAGGGTCTTCTAAAATAAAAGCCAAGTCATCTGCAAAAGCTTACAATTTAAATTCTTCCTTTTAAATTTTCATTCCTTTTATACTCTTTTCATCTCTAATGTTTCTATTTAACACTTCCAGAGTTAATATGAACAGCAAAGGTGATAGTGGGCAACCTTATCTTGTACCTTTTCTTATATTGATAGAGTCTGTTAATTCTCCCTCTATTGTTACCTTTGCCATTTGCTTATAATATATGATTTGTATTGCTTGAATAAATTTTCTGGCAATGCCCATCTGTTCTAATAATAATAACATGAATCTCCAGTTCACATTATCAAATGCCTTTTGTGCATCTAAAAATATCAAAGCCATTTGTTTTTCAGGGTGAGCCTTATAATATTCCAAAGTGTCCAATATTACTCTCACATTGTCTTTAATTTGTCTCTTTGGCAGGAATCCGTTTTGGTCAGAGTGAATAAAATTATTTTAATATTTTTTGAGTCTCTGCCAATATTGAAGCAAAGATTTTATAATCTGCATTTAATAAAGAAATGGGTCTATAATTCTTAATTTGTAATGGATCAATCTCTTCTTTTGAAATAAGTGTAATATAGGCTTCTGACCATGTTTTAGGTATCTTCTTCTTTAGCATAACTTCATTCATGACTTCTAGCAATGGAAGGTTCAGCGTTTCTTGCAATGTTTTATAGAATTCTGCCGGAAGTCCATCTGGGCCTGGTGCCTTCCCATTATTTTGTTTAAGCGCTTTGGTTAACTCCATCATGATTATATTGCTTTCTAACATTTTTTCAGTCTCTTTAGGTATCTTAGATAGATTAGCATTCTGTAAATACTGTTTAATTCTTTCCTCATCAATATTCTCTTGCTCATATAATTTCCCATAAAAGTCTCAAATGATTTCCTTCTTCTCTTTTATTGCCATGACAAACTTGACCTTGATCATCTACTAACTGCGGTATTTTCCTTGATTCTTTTTCCTTTCTCAATTTGTATGCTAACCATCTATCTGGTTTGTTTGCATCCTCAAAATAATTCTGTTTAGCACTTCTGATTTTCTGTGCTAATTCTTCTTTCTCTATTAAACTCATTTTATGTTTAATTGTATCCAGTTTTAGCTTAATGTCTTTTTTCTGTGGCGTTTTCTGTAGTTCTTTTTCGAGTCTTTTATACTCATCTTCTAAAGCTTCCATGGCTTGCTTTTCCTCATGTTCCTTTTCCTTGTGTAGTCTATTATCAAGCCTCTAGCATATGCCTTCATTGTGTCCCATACGTTCTGAATTGAAGTATCTTCTTTTTTATTTTCTCTAAAGAAAAAAACCAATTCTTTCTCCAACCACTGTATAAAATCCTTCTCCTTGAGAATAGTATTATTTAACGCCCATCTCGGTCTTCTTTTTTGTCCTTTCTATTTAATTGTCATTGGATTATGGTCTGCCCAAGTACTTGTTTCAATATTTGTTTCTTGAATATTAGATATTAATTCTGTTGAAGTCCAAATCATATCTGTTCTGGACCATATTAAATGTCTATTTGAGTAAAAAGTGTATTGTTTGGTTTTAACATTTCTTTCTCTCCATATATCTTTTAAATTTATTTCATCTATCATTTTAAAAAAGGATTTGGGGAGAGTCTTCCTATTTTGCTTTGTTGTTATTGTTGTTATACAGTCCAGTTTATTGTCTACAATTCCATTGAAATCTCCCATCATAACTATATGGACATAGTCCAGTTCAATTATTTTCATGTGTAATTTTTTATAAAATTCTTCTTGTTTATCATTCGGAGCATAAATTGCAATCAAGAGTGTTTACGTATTATTATTCATTATTTCCACCATTAATACTCTTCCATCTTCATCAGTATAAATCAATTTTGCTGAAAAGGTCTCTTTGATATATAAAACCACTCCTCTTTTCTTACATTGAGTCAAAGAAGTAAATATTTTCCCTAATTTTGGCGGTATCAACAATTGTTCATATTGTTTTTTTAATATGTACTTCTTGTAGACAAATTATATAAAATTTTAGTTTCTCTAATCTGTGAAAAAATTTCCTTCTTTTAACAGCTGAATTAAATCCATTTATATTCATTGTAATCAGTTTTTTCTCTTCCATAATTATGCTTTATAATTAGGTTTGGCAGCTCTCGTAGATCTTGGTTCATGTTGTTCTTTAGTCACCGATCCAGCTACTGCACCTTCTTCTTTTTCAGTCTCCATTTGGTCGTCTTGGAATTCAATTAGTGAAATCTCTTTTTCTGCCTCCTCTCTCCTTCCAAATTATTCTGCATAGAATAATTCTGCTTTCTCGATTGAATCAATTCTATATCTCTGTTCTTGCCATGTAAACATTAACCTTTCTGGGATTAGCCATCTATAATTCACCTCTTTTTCAATAGCATTTTAGTCAAAAATCGATATTGTCTTCTCATCTCTCTCACTCTTCTGGGTATTTACTTTAAAACCACAATCTCCTTGCCTTTGTATTTCAGTGTTTTCACTTGTAATATTTGTGTTTTAATGGCTTTTTTTGTAAATCTGATATGAACTTCTCTTGGTCGGTTATTTCTCATCGCATATCTTGTAAAAACTCAGTATACCTCATCTACTCCATCCATCATCTTCTCTTCTGTTATTTCCAAAAGTTAAGCCAATATTTCTATCATTATCACAGCTAAATTTTGTCCTTTTTCTTCCTCTATGTTTTGAAATCTGAGATAAAATTCTGATCTGTCCATCTCCCATTTCAGTATCTCTTTTATCTTGTTCAACCACTGTTAATCTGATATCAATATCTCCAATCTTCTTGTCTCTTTGTTTGTCTTCTTCTTCAATTTTTTGGAATCTCTCATCATATTTCACCATCATTTGTTGAATATTCTCCACCTTTTCATCAGTTTTCTCTGTTATTTGCTCAATATTTTCTATTCTCTTTTCAATGGTATCTGATTTTATTTTAAGGTCTTGGATTCCTTGCATAATCTTCTGTAGAGTCACTCTTTCTTGATCTTTGTCTTGCTTTAACATTGTCTGAATTGAACGTTGTCCTCCAGATGGTGGGGAGGCAGAAGTAGAAGTTGAAGAGCCAGAAGCGATAAATTTCTTACTCATTTTAAACAATTCAGGATTTTCAGGTTCTTCTAAACCCTAATCTAATTATGAAATAGCCGATTATAATCCAAAATGAAAAATAAGAATGGCAGAGAGAAAAACTCAATAATAATAAAAAGAAAAGGAGAGAAAAAAAATTATTCAGGTTCTTCTTAATCTTAATCCAATCAGTAATTAGGTAGAAAGGAAGGGGAAGAATAAAAAAAGTTTAAAAAGAGCAAAAAGTAAAAAAGAATTAAAAAAAATAAAAGTAATTCTTCAGGTTCTTGAACACCTTAATCCAATTGAAGGTTTTCAAATTTAAAAAAAAGCATATCAAAAAACAAAAAGTCCCAAAGAAGAAAGGAAAAGAAAAAAGAAAATTTTTGAGGCTTTCCCTTTAAAATACAAAGCAAAGATGTAAATATTACAAAAATAAAGGTTTTAAAAAGAAAAAATGAACAGTACAGCTGGTGGGGGGGGGTGACCCAACTTAAGAAAATAAAAAGAAACACACTGCACTTTATTTAATTATCCAAGGCTCTTGTCATTTGTCTCTCCAAACTTCAAAGCCAAGTTTCAATTGTTGATAGAAATCCAGAAGAACACATGCAGTAACACTCTTCCGTGCTCTTCCCTCTATCTTATCACATAGCAATGTCCTTGAAAATGAATTTCACAAGCCTCTAGTTGACAGTGTTACAAAGTTTCTTTATTCTCACTCTCCCCCTCCTTTCCCAAACAAAACGTAATAAAAGTTAGAAAAAAGTATAGCTTAAGGGAGCCTCTAATCTAAAATATTACAAAAAGCCTCTAACCTAAAAAATTACAAAATCAAAAAAGAAGAGAAGAGGAAAAAATAAATATAAATAAATAGAGAAAAAACCAGTCCAGTTAGCAAATGCTGAATCACAATAGGAATCCAACCATAGAAAATATAAAACAAAGCCTTTCTTTGACTCTTCTGTTTAAAAACCGCAGCTTATTCAGTTCTGTCAAAACTTTTACAGATTCTTTTTCCCTTTAGGGTGTCCTTTGAAGTCCTTTGAAGTCTTAGAATAATAAAAGAACAGTTCTCACCAAACCGACACACTTTCTTTTTCAATCTCTTCCATTCAGAGCTGTCCCAACTTTAGCAGCTTTGGGGGCTGCCTCTCTGCCGCTGGCAAAAGGGCTTCTCCTGGATCAACCAGGGACTTTGCGATATCCTTGGGATCTACAGGACGCGCCGTTCACTATCACCATCTCTTTGGGATGGTTTAGGCCAGTTTGGACCGTCCAGGGGCAAAGATATCAGCTGCAATCTCAGGCCTCCAAGATTGCATGCAGTATCGTCGCGATGCCAGCTCCTCCCCTCTCTCAACCTTTTACTTTTATATAATAATATATGCTAGCCATTTTTCTAACAACAAACTTATCTAATTAGTAAAACCTGAAATATTTTTTTTTTACCTCAAGTCCAAAGTCTAAAAGTGGTTTCCAAGTAGAAATAAAATTAATTGTGTTTTTGTCTTTAAACAGAGCAGTCATTTTAGCCATCTCTGCCAACTCCATCCATTTTTGCAGCCATTCGTCCATTGTGGGAATCCAATTATCATTTCATTTTTTGGCATTAAGCATTCTTCTTGCCATCTTTTTTAATCTGTTGTTGTTGTTGTTGTTGTTGTTGTTGTTGTTATTATTATTATTATTATTATTATTATTATTATTATTATTATTGGAGGGGAGGAGAAAACTATTTCACTTTTGAACAATTTTTCTGGGAAGATGTCATGATTCAGCCTGCAAATTTGGGGGAATGAATCTAAAATGCCTGTCTTCTGCCTGAAACTTTCCTGATGTGTAGTCAGGACTGGGCTGCTGGGGATTCACAGGGGTACAGGAGAGGCCCTAGCTAAGATTCTGTGCACTGTGAAGAACCCCCAAATCCCACTCCTGTTTGGCCCCTCCTACCCTGCCCCTCCCCACCCAGGAGTCCCTACGTGACCTGTTTTGGATGCAGGTAAGTGTAGGGCATGCACAGAGACTTAGGGTGAAAAATGGGCTTCCCAGAAGTTTGGGAAGGCTGGAAATGGGCCCATTTCTACCTTCCAGAGAGCCTCCGGAGCCTGGGGAGGCCATTTTCCCCCTCCCAGAGGCTCAAGGAAAGGCTTCAGAGCCCGGGGAGGGCAAAAATCTCCCCTGCAGGAGGCCAACTAGGCCACAGCCAACCAGGGCAATGCCCACCCAGCAACCAGGCAGAGAACCCTTTGCTAAAAAATTTTTGAAGCCCACCCCTGCCTAAAACTGTTTAATTGCTCTCTTGTCTGCTTTCAGTTATATTATTATAATTATGAATTTTTGCGGAAGACAGACATGACTTACAATACCATGTGGATCCTGAAAATAGCCATAAGCTTTTTTCTCTGCTTCATATCTTTGGTAACAGTAAGTATTTTGTTTTTTTTTCCATTCCTTTAAACTTCTAATTCAAGAATGGATATTCTGTATCCTCTGGATTGCATATGGGACCAGCGATGGTATTCTACTGGTTCAGTCTGGTTCTGCCGAGCCGGTAGCGCCGATGAGCAGCGGAGACTGAACTGGTTCTCTCCAATGCCCTGCTATTGCCCCCCCCCACCCCCCCAGGCTCCCATACTAATCTTTATGTCCTACTTTTGCAGTGCAACTGCTTTGCACGGCAAGCAGATTGCCCTGCGGCAGTTGCTGAAGCAACAGGGAGAGTGCAGGCTTGCAGGAAGTGAGTCAGAAAGTATCTGCACCTGCGTAAAGTGTGTGTGTGCACAGTTTGTGTATGCACAAAGTTTGGTGCGTGTGCACACGCAAAGTGGGTGTGCATGTGCAAAGTGCATCCACCAAGTTATGCCACTGAACTGATAGTAAAAATATTGAAATGCTCCACTTTAAATAGACTTTAAATAATATTGTCCCACCTTATGAGATTCTACTGCTGGCATTCAGTGATAAACTATCAAAATATTCTGATGGCTTTTTTTCTCTCTCTTTGCAAAATAGAAGTGATCCATCCAACCAAGTAAACCCTGAACATATTTAAAAATAATGTTCCAAAATTTTCAAAACCAAATCTTGTAATTTTTCTCGGTAGCAAAATGAGTCCAGGCAAGAGTCCTGCAAGAAGTTAACTGAAACAATAGTCCTTATCACCTCATTATGATAAATCCAAGGCTGTGAGCTCCCAGCCATGAGGCTGCAAATTAAGTCAGTTCAAACAGATAAATAATCAAACAGTTCTGGCATGGCAGTCTTTGTCACACAAAACACACAAGGAGCAAAATTTCCAGAAATGTGAATAGTTGTCTGCAACAAGCAACCCACTCCCCTTTCCTCTTATTTATTTCTCAGCTAGGGAGGGGCCAGTCAGCATCCATGTTTGTTTTACTTTCCAAGCTGGCTCATTGTCCTCCATTGTTCACCTCTCCTATCTGCTCTGCACATACACACATCTGGAACAGGCCCCAGCTGTTCCTCCTCCTCACTCATCTTCTACTCCACAGGCAGCTGCCTCTCTGGCTGGGAAATGCTGGACAGCCTTGGCTCTATCTCTGCATCTGATGTTGAGCATCCATCAGAGCCTTCCCCAGGTTCCAGTAATGGCCCAAGTTCTTCCCCAACCTCCTCTTCATCCGAGTCTGCTGCCAGCTCCACTGACAACTGGTGGGCCACAATAGGAAATAGTGCATTTAGGCAACATAGTCCAACAAAACAGATACTCGTGCAACTTTATAAAAAAAGTCCATGACTGCTCAGTCCAATACAGCAGAACCAATACAAACCCTAACAAAAAAATTACACTCCCATACATCAAGAATATCTCAGAAACCACCAATAGACTGCTACAACCACATGGAATCAGCATAGCACACTAGCTAACTTAAGCCCTTTAAAATATCCTAAGCAAACTAAAAGACCCAACAACCCCAGAAGAAGAAGAAAAAAACAGGAATCATCTACAACATATGATGTTAGGAATGCAACAACCATGACATGGGACAAATAGGCAGAAGACTGGCAGAACACATCCCCAAACACCATCTAGCAGTCAGAAGACAAGATGAAAGTTCCTTAATTTCACAACATAGAGACAGGTTTAACCATAGTTTCAATAGAGAAGATGTGGCCATTCTAGACCAAGCCAAGTCCAAAAATACCTGGGAATTTCTGGAAGCCTGTTGCTCTGACAAATCAGCCATCAACAGACACACAGACATTAACAACATTTATAGATTTAGGATAACTTTATTGTCACTTCGAATGTACACTGATCAGCATACATTAAAACAAAATTTTGTTGCATAAAGCTCTCAAAGGGTCACCACCTCCAAGATATACTACATAAATGTGCAGAAGAGACAATCAACCAGCGCAAAAGAGAACAAAAAGACTCCAGCATCTCTCCAGCACCAGCAATCAGCACCCAGATCAGCGTAGTTAACATAGGTAACTGAAGGTTAACTTCAGACCGAAAATCAAGTAAGCTATACCCAATCAAGAAACAGCCAAAGAAGCCAACAGCAAACAGCCCAATCAAAGAATCTTTAAGACCACCAATGCTGACAAGCAAACCATCCAACTATAAACTAATAGCCCCAGTGGTGGTATTCTACTGTTTTGGACCGGGTCTGCAAAGCCGGTAGTGACAATCAGCAATGGACACTGAACTGGTTCTCTCCACCACTCTGCTGTTGGGCCAACCTGCTTGCCCAGACTCCCATATTCACTTTTATTCCCTGTTTTTGAAGCACAGTTGCTTTGCACAGCACAGCAGAGTGCCCCGTGGCAGCTGCTAAAGCAGGGTGAGTGCAGGCTTGCAGGAGGTGAGTTGTAATGCCTCTGCGTCTGCGCAAAGTGTGCATTTGGTACACACATGCATGCAAAGTGTGTGTGTGTTCAAAGCACGCCCACCAAGACACATCCACAGAACCGGTGATAGACAATTTTGAAACATACCACTAATGATGTTATCTAGCTTGGGTAATGAAACACTAATGATGAATAGCACTAATTATGTTATCTAGCTTGGGTAATGAAACATCTTCCAGAAAACAAGTAAGCTGTGATGACCCAGGGTGGGATACAAAAGCAATGAAGTCACAAAAACAGGTGAAGTCCCTTTAATTCCTTCAACTTGGCTTTAAAGGTCCAATTATCATTGGCTGGAGAAAAAGCTCCCCCACAAGCAGTTGCAAAAAGGAAGACCTTCAATTCAAATTCAAAATACATATAAATTATAGATAGAAAAAAAACAACAACAACACAAACCACACTGAAGAATTCATGAGAGAAGGCAGAATAAGGGCTTGAAGATGTCCACAGATATTGAAATATACACACAGGGAAGGACACCAGAACTCAGATAAGAACAGACAAATATTTTCACACTTTGCTTCCAGCATTGGCCCATGTGCAGTTTGTCCTTATAAACCATCCTCACAGCTACAGCCCATGAAGGGGATCAGGACCCTTTCCTCCCCTGTAGACCATGTTATTCACATTTCTCCCTTATCCGCTCCTCCCTGTGTCCCCTAGGATGAAGAGAGGATGGGCCTGGATCTTCCTCTGAATGCCCATCTGTCCTGTGCCCTTCCCCAGTTTCCTCCACAACCTCCAGAGCCATACTCCCACTTCCTGTCAGCTCCTTTCCCTTGGAGTCAGATTCTAACAGGGGCATGGCATAAGCTCAGAGAGCACCTCAAGGACCTCTCAGATTTAAGGCTGGCAAAAAAAAAAAATGCCAAAGCTGTATATATCACCCATTTTTATTTGATCTTTGTGCTAGATATATGCAAACAATCCCTGATTTACAACAACAATTGAACCTAGAATTTATATTGTTAAGTGAGACATTTGTTTAGTGAGCTTTGCCCCATTTTACAACCTTTCTTTCCACAGTTGTTAAGTGAATCACTGCAGCTGTTCAGCTAGTAATATGTTGCTTAAGTGAACCTGGCTTTTCCACTGATTTTGCTTGTCAGAAGGTCTTAAAAGATAACCACAGGATCCTGGGGCATTGCAACCATCATAAATAGGAGTCAGTTCACAAATGTCTGAATTTTGATCCTGTGACTATGAGGATACTGCAATGGGCATAAGTGGGTAAAACACTCAAAGGGCATTTTTTTCCCCAGTATTGTCATAACTTTGAATGGTAACCAAATTAACAGTTGTGTGCCCAGGGCTACCTGTATTAAGGAGGCTGAAACTGGAAGAAAATAAAGGTGGTTTTAACACTGGAAGAAGAAATAACAATAAATGGCATCATGCTGACAATGTTACTCTGATAGCTGAAAGTACAAAAGATTTACAGTAAAGAAGCCTGGCGGAAAAGAATAAGATTAAATATAAAGAAGAGAAAACTAATGAGCCTCGGTGGCACTGTGGTTGGAGTGCAATACTGCAGGCTACTTCTGCTGCCTGCAATTTGGCAGATCGAATCTCACCAGGCTCAAGGTTGACTCAGCCTTCCATCTTTCTGAGGTTGGTAAAATGAGGAGCCAGATTGTTGGGGGAAATAGGCTGAATCTGCAAGACACTTAGAGAGGGCTCTAAAGTACTGTAAAGCGGTATATAAATCTAAGTGCTATTGCTATTGCTAATGACAACTGGTATAGTACCAGCCTTACAATGGATAATGAATATAGTGATCATGTAAGTCATGGTATTTCTTGGGATTTTCTACAGAACTGAAAGTTGGACTTTGAGAGAAGCGCTAGTGATGCTTTTGAACTTTGATGTTGGAGAAGACTCCTGAGGTGATCACAAATGTCAAGAAAACAAACAAACAAGTCTTTGAACAAATCAGTCCCTTGCTGCTAATAAACACAAATATTTTCCCAATCTTATTTAAATCATCTGCTCATGATAGGTTAGGTAACCTTCTATAATCTTGTCTATGGAGGTTCTCAATCATCCATGTCTTGCTTGTCCCAAAAGTGTTTTTTTTTTTTCAAAAGGCAGCTGGACTTCATTTTTCCTTGAAGACATTTCACTTCTCATCCAAGAAATTTATTCCATTGGGAAGAAGCTTGTGGGATGAGAAGAGAAATGTCTTCAAGGAAAAACAAAGTCCAGTTGCCTTTTGAAAAAGCACATTTGGGTCTTCACTAATCTTGTGATCACCATTGTGAAATACTTTGGTAACATCAGAGATCTCTAAACTTGGCAACTTTAAGACTTGTGGACTTCAACTCCCGGAATTCTCCAGCCAGCTATTTTGGCTGGAATTCTGGGAGTTGAAATCCACAAATCTTAAAGTTGCCAAGTTTGGGGACCACTGATGTAGGTATTTATGTAATTTATCTGGATGCCCAACATATTATAATCATGGGGTGATAATAAGATGTAGTTACAAGCAAAATATCAGGATTGTGCACCATGCCTGAGGCCATGTCTATCTGGCCCACCTAACGTCTAGGTCTAACGCTTGAGAGAGAACCAGAATTTTGGTGTCTTTTGAAAGACACTTTTCCTATAAAGACAAGAAGGTCAAACTATTGTCCAAAGTGCCAGAAGGCAAGACAAGAAACAATGGACGGAAACTAATCAAGGACAGAAGCAACCTAAAACTAAGGAGAAATTTCCTAACGGTGAGAGCAATCAATCAATCAATCGAAAAGCTTGATTTCAGAAGTTGTGGGTGCTCTATCACTGGAGATTTTCAAGAAGAGACTGGATAACCATTTGTCTGAAATGGCGTAGAATCATCGAATAACAGAGTTGGAAGGGACCTTGGAGGTCATCTAGTCCAACCCCCTGTTTGAGCAGGAGAGTACATTCCAAACATTAGCCTCTACCTAGGATTGAACTCACAGCCTCCTGATTGTGAGATAGGGTCTCCTGCTCGATCAGGGGATTGAACTAGAAGACCTCCAAGGTTCTTTTCAGCTCTATTATTTTATGTTCTGTGAAAGGCTGGCAAGATCAGGACTTTCTCGATCTTGGGTAATATGTAGTTCTGCAAGCTGAGCAACAGAATATCCATACTTTCTGGGTCCTATCAGATTACATTGTTTAATATAAAGGATCTAAACATGCCCATCATGGCACAGCTTGTGAGACAGTTATTGGAGATAGACAGTTCACAAATCATCCAGGATTGTGCCCTGAATGGAACTGTAGAGGATAATCATCACCTTGAATTGCTTCCAAAAGCAATAGAAATCAGTAAGAGCAAGTGTAACTCAAAAAGTAATGATATTATACAGGTATACTGAGATGTACCAGTAATTACTGTGCTGCTGAATTCTGGACTGCTGCAACTTTGGAGTAGTCTTCAAGTGAAGCTCCATGTAGAGGTTACTGAAATATTCCAAGTAGGACATAACCAGGTTTAAGTGGTAATGAATAGGACATTTCAGGAGTGAATGCAATTGAAATACAAATAGATTTGCCTAGAGGTACACCTGGTTAAGCCTTCTGGCTGCTCCTTGCTCCTTGAAATCTTTTGTAATAGTTTGCTGTTGTGTTAACCTATTACCTGTTCATGCTTTCTGACCTTTAATATTTTTCAGGCCTATCTTGTTGACTACTGGGGCCGAAGGATTCTTTTTCTGTCTGGTCTTGCAATTTGTACAGTTTGTATCATTTTGTTGGTTATGGTGCTTGAAATGTTGCGATATCAGGTAAAGTAGCAAAGACGGAGGGGAAAAAAAGCCAAGATTGATGTGTGTGTGGTGTGTGTGCAATTGTATATGTGTGTGTGCATATGTATATGTACATATATGTATGTATATGTATGTATTTATGTGTGTATGTTATGCATATATATATGTGTGTGTATGTGTGTGTGTGTGTGTATTTCCTTGTGAAACATTTTTGAAGGAATTTATTTTACAGTCAACTGAAGTTAAAGAGTGTCTTCTGAAAAGAGGAAGCAGCTCTGGATTTTGAATAAAGATTTCTAAGGTGAAGGCAGAAGTGGTGTTCAGCAGGTTCTGACCAATTCTGGAGAACCGGTAGCAGAAATTTTAAGTAGTTCAGAGAATCGGCAAATCCTATGTCTGACTGGAGATATTACAGTATCCTTCTCCTGCCATGCCCACCAAGTGACACCCACAGAACTGGTGGTAAAAAAAAATTGAATTTCACCACTGGGTAAAGGGAAATAGGAAAATGATTTTTTCCTCAAGAAATTTGTTTGCTTGAATCTTCAGTCCCTGGATGTGATTTATCCAGTGCAAACAACCAGACTCACATTTGAAGAGTTTAATTACCTGTTTTATTGTTCAGGTCTATTACACAGGATTCTTCTCAGGTTGGTGATTTGCTTAAGGGTCAGGCTAGATAAGGTTCAACAGCATTTTGTATCCATGTAGAGATTCTAGACTCGTGATGGCAAACCTATGGCACGCCATAGGTGGCACGCAGAGCCATTTGTGCGGGCATGTGAACCCCAGGCAAACTTACCTCACTGCACATGTGCAAGCCTCACAGCTGATTTTCAGGCTGTTTGAGGCCTTTTTGGGCCTCCAAGAGGCTTGAGGTAAACCTCTGCAGCCTTTGCAGGCCAAAAAATAGGACCGTTTCATCACTTCCTATGTTTCTGGAAATACCGGAAGTGATAAGAAGGCACACATTGCCTTCTGGGTGCTGGCACGCGAGCACACGCACATGAGTGCATCCACAATTTTTGGCACAGGAGCCCAAAAAGGTTAGCCACCACTGTTCTAGACTAAGTCCTTATTGGACTCCTCCTGCTGGCTCAACCAGTCTCCCTTCTCCATGATTTCACATTCAGGTTTTCCCAGTGGAAAAAACAAAAAACAAAAGATCCTTTCTAATGTCTACAGAGATTCTCAATCATCCAGGTCTTGATTGTCTCAAAGGTGCTTTTCCAAAAGGCAACTGGATATTTTATTTTGTGATTTCTTCCCCAAACCCCAAAAACTTTAACTTTAGACTGTTTACTATTGACCTCACCCCTTTCCTAGGAGGTCTGTAGGGGGCGTGCATAAGTGCAGAAACGTGCCTACTGTTCCTGTCTTATTGTTTCTTTTATTTTTCTTATATGTATCCATGTATTCATAACAATGTTTTACTTATACCTATTATATTGTAAGCAATTGACAAACCAAATAAATAAATAAAATATTTTTTCCCCTGAAAATGTTTCACTTTCCATCCAAGAATCTTCTTTTGAATGAGAAAAAGCTTCTTGAATGAGAAGTGAAACGTTTTCAAGGGAGAAAAAAAAAATTCAAGGAAGTCCAGTTGCCTTTTGGAAAAGCACCACTCAGAAGTACCTTTCCAATAAACTTTGTAATTTCATAGATGCTTGGCTCAATTCTGACTTATTTTCTCCCACAGATGACCAATGTGTTGTCTTATTTGTGTGTCACTGTCCTTATCATGTTCCTTGCTGCATTTACCATAGGACCAGGTAAGTGAATGAAATTCAGGTTATGGGACGAGATGGGGATGTGGGTGGCGGGAGAATCCTGGACCATGGAAAAGCACATTCTGTGACTTACATCTTTTCTCTCTTACCAAGATATAATTTCAGTAGTAATTTCAATGGAGTTGTTCCTTCAGTCAACCAGAGCATCAGCTTTTGCAATTTCAGGATCTGTATTCTGCATAGTCACTATTCTCCTAACATTGATGGAAGGTAAAATGAAGGTGAGTGAGTCTGAAACTGAGTGGAAATGATATTGTTTATGAAACAGAGTTTATTAAACAAAGGGAACAAAAACCAGCAGCCCTCTCACTGTCACACTTATTTATTTATTTATTGAATTTATATAGCTGCCTATTCGCACATGGCAACTCAAGGCAGCTTAAAGAATATAAAATCTCATATAAAAACAATAAAACTAATTAAAGAACAGTCATATAATAAATTAATATACTAAAATCACATCCTGTCCTGGCGACAGCACCTCACATGAGCCACTGAATGGGCTCCTTCCTGCTCTGGGTTCCCCAGGCCTGCTGGCAGAACCAGATCTCCAGTGCCTTCTAGAAGAGTGTTCAAATGGGGGCTGTTCTAATCTGGGAGAATGATGTTCCAGAGAGAGGGAGCCACCACGGAGAAGGTCCTTCTTCTGGGTGTATCTCCCTAGGGTAGTGATGGAAAACCTATGGCACATGTGCTAGAAGTGGCATGCAGAGCCATTGCTCTGGGCAAACCAGCCTTTGCTTGTTGGTCTTCTGGGTTCCAGAACACACATGCACAGTGGCCAGTTAGTCTTCACGTGTGCGAAGCTTCCAGTTTCTGATGCATGCATGCATGCTGGCCAGCTGGTCTTTTCATGTGTGTGCATGCATTGCTGGAACTCAGCTTCCCAGTGCGTGCATTTGTACCAGGGAGCTGCTCTTCCAGTTTCCAGCACTCCTGGGTACGCATGCTAGGAAACTGCTCTTCCAGTTTCCAGCGCTCCTGCATGCACGCACCTGCACATCCATTTTGTCACTCAGTGTTGAAAAGGTTTGCCAAAACTGCCCTAGGAGATGGGACCTGCAGCATTCCCTGCCTCCCTGCTCTGATGGACGAGGTAGAGAAGACCGGGAAGAGATGGTCCCTCAGATAACCTGGTCCCAAGCCATGAAGGGCCTTAAAGGTGACCACCAGCACCTTAAATTGCACCCAGAAGCAAATTGTCAGCCCATGTACCTCCTGCAGGAGAGGTGATACATGTGCACACTGGGGTCTTCACAAAACCATGTGGGCAACTGCATTTTTCCCTCACAACTGGAGCTTCTAGATGCTTTTCAAAGGGAGCCCCATTGCAATAGTCAAGACAGGAAGTGACTAGGGCATGAGTGACTGTGAGTAGGTATCTTCCTGACCTCCAAATCATGTATTCAAAACCATATAATTCAAACTGTGATTGCTTTGTCCCTGTTAGGAACAAACAACCAGACTCACTCACATAGAGTATAAGCTAATTATTATATTGCTCAGTGCCTAGATCTATCCCTCTTCCCAAACTAGCAGTTGCCCCTCAAAAAGACTAAATATGGGTTCATCAGCATTCAAGAGAGATTGGACCTTGCCCTTTGATGTTCTGACCAAGACTTCCTGAAACTGTAATTAAGCACACATTTAGTTAAAACAACTCTTGTTTTATTTCAACACTGGGAATTATGTTCATTCCCAGCCTGTAATGAGTCCCAAACAGTCCCTTGATATAAGCACCCACCTCAGGGGGTCAGAGTGAGCATGGGCAGGATGTGCATGGACAGCTCGCCATCACTCATGTCAGGGGTGCCTGTGGTGGCCTGAGCACTCTGCTAGGGAAAAGAGGCTCCCGAGCTCTGTTTTTGGCTACAACGGCTTCTTGCAACCCTCTGCCAGCAAAAATGGAGCTCAGGAGGGACTGACACATTGCCCTCCCAAGCTCCATTTTCACTGGCAGAGATCTAAGCTCCCTTTGGGCTGGATCTGTCTCATGGGCCTTGAGTTTGACACCCCTGATGTGGAGGGTACACATGCTCTGGACCTCCCCCTACTTCCCGGAACAACTATCTCAGTTTTTTTGTTTTTTTTCTTGACAGATTAGCTTCTGTTATGAATGAGGATTGGAGGGCAAGGGAAGGAACCATTTATTTCAAAAGCAATTGGTGTTGGCCTTGGCAAAAACCACTTAATGATAGAAAATACAAAGGGGTTAATCATACTGACTATTTTGATTTATCGTGGTTCTTGTTTTGATCCCAACACACTTTTCACTCTGTTCAATTCTCTTGTTTCATGAGTGGTCCTTGGTGCACTGATGATGTTACCGATTTTGGGTAATGAAAACCACCAAGCTCAGAGAGCACTGTGGACTCCTCATTTCAACCTTAAGTTACAAATATTTTCATGTGTTGGTATGGAGTGGTGAGGTGGCCTAGAGGTGGAATTCTCACCTTACAATCAGGAGGCTGTTAGTTTGATCCTAGATAGAGCCAGATATTTCTCTCTCCCAGCACAATGAGAATACATCTGCTGGGTAAAACTCTTCATTAGTGACAGGAAGGGCATCCAGCCATTAAACACTCTTCTAGCTCCTTTCATTTGCCCAGACTCTACCTCACAAGGGATTATGGAGTCATTAAAAGGTGAGGAGGAGGATTATCATTTATTGGCACCTATTGTTTCACTTCAGCCACCAGCCTTCCACTCAAAGGCCAGTGTTTTCCCTGGTTCAAAAGATAAAAGATCACTTGCTATCAGGAAGCAAGGGATACACTATCAGCTTCTAAGGAAGAAAATGCTGTTAAGATTTGGCATTGGTGAAACTTACTAGGAAAGGAAGAAGCTTGTATGTAGCCTTTGGAGGAGCATAGTGTGGGGAGGAGTCCCCACTATTTGCAATAAACAAATAAACTTCTATATGGGCACCATCAAGAAGAATAACTTGGGGTTCCAACCAGAGCTGGGGTTGTGCAAGAATCATTCAAAATGAAATCCAGACAGCTGTGAGAAAAGGAGATTTTATTTATTCCCAAGAGCAAAGAGATTTGACTGTGGGGATAGCTATAGAGAAAATGAGCTACAAATGGACTGTTTTATAGGGAAACTGGGACGTGGTGGCTCCGTGGCTAAGATGCTATGCTTCTCAATCAGAAAGCTCAGCAGTTCGCTGGTTCGAATCCCTAGCACCACGTAACAGAGTGAGCTTCTGTTACTTGTCCCAGCTTCTGCCAACCTAGCAGTTCAAAAGGATGTAAAAATGCAAGGAGAAAAATACTTTGGTGGGAAGGTAACAGTGTTCCATGCACCTTCTGTGTTTAGTCATGCTGACCACATGACCATGGAGACGTCTTTGGACAGCGCTGGCTTTTCGGCTTTGTAATGGAGATTAGCACCGCCCCCAGAGCCAGAAACAACTAGCACATATATGCAAGGGGAACTTTTACCTTTACCTATAGGGAAACTTGTCATTAATAAGTGTCTCAAGGAGTGTAGTATGTGTATATGCTGGTTCTAGTATCTAACACTTGGGGGAAATGAGCATGTGTAGGTACATGCTGTGAAGTTTATTCTGTGAAGTTTATTCTGGTGAACATATAGTTCTTCTAGGTGTCAATTTTAATTAAGTCTGCTTGTGTTTACAGACCTCTCCTTTGATGTGTGAATTGACTATGGGTAACTTATTTGGGGGTTCAAGGAAGTTTGAGCAAAAGATTCCACCCCCTCCCATTTGCTATTTTTACTTGATTAACTTAGTTCCAGCTTGACTGTCAGTCAATTCAGTTGAGGTGACACTAATTCTCAGCCCGTTGTGGATTTTGTTAATGTTTAAAGGAAAATATTGTAAGGAATAAAATGTGTTTTGATATAAAGTATTCCACAACAGTTTCTCTCTTTCCTTCTCCATAAAAAAAAAATCATTTTCCATCTTCAGAGGGAACTTGGACCGTACTCCTTACTCCTCTACGGTCCATTCTGTGTAGCTCTCTTTATTTACTTCTACATGTATATCCCAGAGACCAAAAATCAGACTTTTGTGGATATCAGAAAAACGATGGCGACACAGAAAAGCAGGAAGATCCATGTCAAGAAAGATAAGGCAAGAAAGGAGCCTGGAGATATCATCTGAACTAATTTGTGTTTATTTGTATTTTCTTTGAAATCAGAATTAAAAACAGAACCTTGTTTTTCCTCAATTGTCCACTATGATTGATCTATGGAGTATTCCTTCTGGTTCGGGACCAGAGGTTTAGCTGACATTTAGACTAATATTTTAGCAAAGTTATACCTTCCAATTTCCCCAGAATTGACTTTCATTGCAAACATGGCTTGCATTTTCTCTGTCTTTCTCTCATTCTCAGGGAACCGTTAGGTTTTCAGATTTTGGAGGAAGAGTCTTCAAATGTTCAAGACTTCTAAACTTTAACACCAGGCCCTATCCAACAAAGTACAATTTAGTGGTGAGAAAAGTTAGGTCTTAGACAAAACAACAACAACAACAACAATGCACTTGTATAGAATAGGTGGTATCTGGCTCAATAGCAGTATTATAGCAGTATCTGTGAGGAAAATGTAGATGTCCCAGTGGGCAGCCCCTGAAATATGAGCCAGCAGTGTGCTGCAGCTGCCCAAAAAGTTAATGCAGTCCTAGGCTGCATCAGCAGAGCTTGTATAAATATCTTGTGAAGCATTAGTACTAATTTATATTTCTTTTGTAAGACCACATTAGGAATACTTTACCCAGTTTTGGTAACCACAATGCAAAAAAAAAAAAAAGATATTGAAGCTTTAGAAAGACTGCAGAGAAAGATGCTTATTGGACTGGAGGATCAAAAAAATATATAACAAGCAGTTGCAGTAACGGGGTACATATAGTCCAACAAAGAGAAGGACTGTGGGGTGACATGACTTCTCAGTGTAAAATATTCATTAAAATAAATTGTGTGAACTGTCATTGATATTCCCCAAGTTTGGAACCTCAGAGAAATTTTGAAACTTCCTAGTGTCTCTAGGAGTGTACTCATTGTACAAATGTCTAGTTGTTTTCTTATGAATGTATTGGTTGAATCTATCTATCTATCTATCTATCTATCTATCTATCTATCTATCTATCTATCTATCTATCTATCTATCATCTCTCTCTCTTCCCTCCCTCTCTCTCATCTATATCTCCTATCTCTCTCTCTCTCTCTCTCTCTCCCTATCTCTATCTCTCATCTATCTATCTATCATCCATCCATCTCTCCATCTAAAATCTCTCTCCTCTTCCCTCCCTCTCTCTATTTATATCATCTCTCTCTCTCTCTCTATCTATCTATCTATCTATCGTCCATCCACCCATCCGTCTATCTATCTATCTATCTATCTATCTATCTATCTATCTATCTATCT
>BLBF01000002.1:6996001-7037053 GCA_015471245.1 Laticauda colubrina | reverse complement strand
TCTATCTATCTATCTATCTATCTATCTATCTATCTATCTATCTATCTGATTCTAAATGTTGCAAGTTAATATGCTGACATGCTTAATATGTCTAAGCAAAGCTTGGTGATCCTAGTATTGTTACTGATCTATTTAGAGGTAAATAAATGCTTTCTGATTCCCACATTCATTTTTGCTATAAAAAAGTTATTAAATAAAAAAGGAATGATGGTCATATAAGATGGATAACATAAGAATACATGGTCCACATTCCCCCCTTCTTCCTATATTCTATACTGCCAATAGGGCTTTCTTTCAATGAATGTCATTCTTGGTTAGCAAATTGTAATGTTCTTTTATCAATGAAATAAACCACAAGGCCATTTGTAAAGTAATTTCTAACATTTATCCAGAGGTATCACTACCCTCCAAAATTTATTTGGTCCCCCAATTAGTGTTTTTGATGCCATGGGTATGCTTTGTGTTTCTCTTCTAGCTCTTGCGGGACTATTATAACCCCATAACTTTCCAAGTGATTACCCATCCAAAGTTTAAATTACTTGAGTTGGCAATCATTGTTTCTATAATCCCACTTGGAGGTATATTTGCCTCAGTGATGGCTGGGTTTTTGGCTGATATCCTTGGCAGGTAAGTTGCTTTTATGTTTTATTTAGTAATATATATGTGCCAGCATTCTATCCATAAATCACTCCCTCCAGTTAACATAGTGAAATGATAATGATAATAATGATGTTGATGATAATAATAACAAGAACAAAAACTTGGTTGATACCTAGGATGCTGGCAACAACTTGTATCAACCATTAGCGCCAGTCAATGATATTTGTGATACATTTTTAAATGTTCAGTTGACTGTATTTCATGCTTAATGAGTAAAAGAGGAAGTAACACTAATAATAATGACAACAATAATACAACAATAATAATAATAACAACACCTTCTTGATACCTAGGATGCTAGCAGTGACCTGTATCAACCATCAGCACCTGTCAATTATATTTGTGATATATTTTTAAATATTCAGTTGACTGAGTTTCATGTTTACGGTTCCATGTTTAATGAATAAAAGTTTAAATAACAATAACAACAACAATAATGACAGATTAAATGGATAGAAAACCAAAGCTTTGCATGAACAGCACTTGAAAAACATTGAAGGAAAATGTGATAACAACTTGATATGAGCATGGCTTAATAAGGAAACCATTAAGAAAGAAATGGAAGGTTTAATACTTGCTGCTCAAGAATAAATCACTACATACTAATGCCATGAAAGCAAAGATGCAAAAATTAACTGACAATCCAAACTGCCAACATGTCCAAGTTGCTAAATCAATCCACTGGTCATTATGTAAAAAACACAATTTACCTGTATCTGAAAAATCATGGGAACATAAAGTGGAAAAAGTGGATATTTGTGATACATTTTTAATTGTTCAGTTGACTGAGTTTCATGTTTAATGAATAAAAGTTTAATAATAATAATATTAACAACAACCACCCAGCAAAAAGTAATTTAAGCATCTGAAATAGTTACTGGATTTCTGTTCAAACTTTAGTAAGTTTAGATAAGTAAGCTTGGCAGATATTAATGTAAAGATTCTGATAAACTAATTCCTTTTGGAAATCAGAATAGCCCCCACCCCATTAGCCTTTCCTAAGACCCTAAAATCTTACCTCCTTCTCTCCATCAGGCTTGCCCCACAGAAGCCCACCACCATCCTATCCTCTTTCCTCCCTCAGGCAGAAGCTATCCACCACTTTGATATCTTCATTATCAGTTCAAAGACTGTCTTTTTTTTTTTTTTGGTAACATCATTATTATTCTTCTTCATATATAATTTTGTCTTTTTTCTAGTTTTCATTACTACAGCTTGCAGATTGAGATTAATTGTTCTCACTGTCAGGAAATTTTAGTTCCAGGTTGGAACTAAGATAAGTTGGATAAGTGTCCATCCATATTTCTTAATTTCATGTTTCATTTTGATTCCATATCGATTAATAGAGCATGTAGGAAACATTTTAACGTTGGACTTATTGAAGGATATTTTTGAAACAATAGTTCTGGAAATTAACCTTGAGAGTATCTATCTCTATGTTTGTGTTTCAAAAACATTATGAAAAAGGAAGAAGTTTTATTGGACAATATTGTGCTACTTTTCTATATTTTCTTTTTTGTAATTTTTTTTAGTTTGTATTCATTTGTATCTTTCTAATTATAACTTTTCATGAAGTGACTATGTTAAGAAAGGGTTCCATCTATAATGATACTTCACATTTTTCCCAAACTCCTGATTTTTCTCTTTCATTACAAGAGTTTGCTTAGTAACTGTTCAAAGTTACAGCAACACTTGCCCTTCAGCTACCAGGGTAGTGACATCAACACAGCACCAGGTGGTTTCTTTATTACTGGATATATTATTGTGTACCTAAAGATACCACTATTTCCCTTTGTTATTTTCGGTTTCATAGAGGTTTATGTATTCACTGCTTATTTGTTTGATTTTTGGAGGTGCTCCTCAATTTATGACTACAGGGGAGATGAGAATTTCTATTGCTAAGAAAAGTGGTGGTTAAATGAGTCACGCCTGATTTTATGACCTTTTTTACACAGTTGTTAAAGGAGTCACTTCACTGATTGAGTGAATCTTGTGGTCAGTGGGCAAATCCAGCTTCTCATTGATTTTGCTTGTCCGAATCCAGCTGGGAAGGTTGAAAATAACGATCATATGATCCCATGGATGTTGCAGTCATTATGTTCTGACCCAGTTCCCCAAACATGACAAACCCTCTGAAGTTAACTCAAAGATTCCTTTATTAGGAGTGCCAACAACCCCAGCAAAAAGTTTCTCTCTCACCACAGGCTAACAAGTCTATCCAGGAGGGAGAGGAATATTTGTCTGCCACACCAATTCAGCTAGGGTGGGCTTCGCTAGCAGCAGTGGCTTTCCGTCCCAAGGACCAATCCATAGAGTTCCACTGCTCTCCTCTCCTTTGCCTTCTGCAACATCCATGCTTCAGGCACTGGATCTAGCTGTTCTTCCTCTTCCTCATGAGCCACCTCCAGATCTGGGGGCTGCTGACTCTTCATCTAGAACTGATGGACAGCCCAGGCTCCACCTTCCTCTCGCTCTCTCTGCCAGCTCCATTCCCTCTTCCTCCACGAAGCTCCCAGATTGCCTTGATACTGATCCTGACTCCCACATTGCCTCCTCCTACTCTGATTTGGCTGCTGGAGAGGCCAGTGGCTGATAGGCCACAACACATTACAAATACTGAATTTCAATCATGTGATCATGGAGATGCTTACAACAGTTCATTTAGTGATCATTCAAAGTAACAACACCTTTGAAAAAAGTGACTTATGACCATTTTTCACTCTGATGACCATTGCAACATCCCCATGGTCTCGTGATTTACATTTGGATGCTTGACAACCAGTTCATATTTTTAACAGTCGCTGTGTCCCAAAGTCACGTGATCCCTTTTTGTGACCTTCCGACAAGCAAAATCAATGGAAAAGCCAAATTCACTTAACAACCATGTCAGCATTCCAGAAAACCTCCACTCCAATAAATAACTCTGAGACAGACATCCTCTCCAAGATTCTTTTTATTAGGGTAGTCAACTGGCACATCTAGGAAATCCTGAATCTGAAAGTTCTGGATTTCCTTGCAATAAGTAAAAACTGCAAATCCATCCTCTGCACCCATCATTACATCACATGCCCTGATCACCATCCGTCCCAACTTGAGACTTCCCTTCACTCAGGTGCACAAATAACATGACCTTGACTTAGAAGAAGAATGCTATTATGTCTAACCACATACATTCCAAGAAATTCCCTCCTCCCACTTTTCCAGGCTCAAGAATGTGGCAGTATGGAAACGTCTGGTCTCAATATGGCTTCCAAAGCTGACAAACCATGTTTCTAATTTAACAACTTGTGGTGATTCAACTTGTGGTGATTCACTTAACAAATGCGGGGAAAAAAATTGTAAAATGGGGGGAAAATTCGCTTAACAATTTTTTTCACTTAGCAACTTGAATTCTGGGCTCAATTGTGGTCAAACGTCAATAACTGCCTGTAACCACTGATCAACACCTCTCACTCATTCAGAAATTATCTGGATATTTTTCCTCAGCCCATTTCCTGCTCTGGCTGGCTGCCACATTTTCTCCCTTTTTTGAAAATTCATTAGATTTTTAATTCATTTCTTTCAAAATCTCAATGCAACATAGCCATGCTGATGCTTGCAACTGTCAACTCATAAAACATTCCTATGCCTGTTTTAGTAGTTGCCATAAAAAAAGGGGGAGAGGAAATCTGGAAGAGCAGTGCAGCACTTGGAAATCGAAAGTATATTCCAACTCTTATCTTTAAAAGATTGTAACTAAAATACCAGAGCTTTTGCCCATGAATATATTTAATTGGAGAATGTGGATGATGACACCCAGCGCGTGAATGTGCTCACTTGGAGAATCTGGTTTATGAGACACCCGGGGGGGGGGAGAAACAGGGTCATAGGTGACTGTAAATTATGTATGCCAGAGTTGGTTTCATACAGGGCAGTGCCAGTATGTCACCTCGAATAAATCCTTTGAAGTTTTTTGAAGTTTGGCTCAAGAATCATGACTTAATTAGAGCAATTGCTGGAATCCTGATAGCAAGCCAACTTCTCACAGGAACAGCCATGTAAATTGAAGTGAAAACAAGGCTCAAACTCCCCTAAAATGTTACATGTAGCTGATGGGGGAATACCAGATATTTACTGATTTCTCTCCAGATTCTTATTCCTTTGATATCTTTCATTTTTCAGGAAAGGCTGTTTGGTGGTAGCTAATATTACAGCAATGACTTCTGCAGTCTTGATGAGTGGTAAATATATTGTACAAGACATTGAATTCACCTTTTTAAGTACCTTGTTCACTGGATTATCTGCAGGTGGGTACTATCCATGGATATAATAATTTAAGTTTTTAAAAGATTTTGGTTATTCTTCTGCTTTGATTAATTCCATTCTGTTCTACTGCACATTGGTCAGTAGCTTGCAATGTTCCATCAAGTATTTGCAAACAATCTAAAATCATATTTAAAAGAAATTTTGAGAAACCCATACACACAAATAGCAAGACCATTGGTGAAGGTGAATCATCAACACCATCATGACAGTGTTAAGTCTTTATTACCACACAGGCAGATTTTATCTGGGCACCCACACTACCCAATGCAATTAAGAAATATTGGAGGAGAACAAAACGGAACAATTTGTGATTTCAATACAGAAATAAGAACTATAAAACCATAGAAATGTATTTAGACAAGATGCACATATTTTTCCTGATACCCAAAAATGATATTAAGATACAGTATAAATTTCAGAGGTGGTCTTCAGCAGGTTCTGACCAGTTCTGGAGAACTGGTAGCTGAAATTTTGAGTAGTTCAGAGAACCAGCAAATACCACCCCTGACTGGCCCCGCCCCCATCTATTCTCCGCCTCCCGAGTCCCAGCTGATTAGCTGGGTCTTCTTTGGCTGCCCTGCACAGGAGAGTGGAGCTGGAAAGCAGGTTAGTGGGGTGGGGAGGGATTTTGCAATAACCGTTGTTCCCCCTGGAGTGAGGTGGGAATGGAGATTTTACAGTATCCTTCCCCTGCCATGCCCACCAAGCCACACCCACCAAGCCACACCCACCAAGCCACGCTTATATATATTCATATGGTATGTTAATATCTGTTAATATGTATGCTTGTATGCATGTATGCATGTATGTATATATGAATGTCTGTGTGTTCTGACCCAAACCTTGTTCCAAGGAAACAAACATGAAACAGAGGTAACGGAAAAACCTTTTAATGATTATTTACGAATTCTGTTCCTTCATGGTTAAAAGTCTGTTTCAAATTAATTATCTCTGATAAGAACAAGCCTTGCCAAGATGGTGCAAAGCTGCCAAGAACACGAGATAAAGTTACTAAGAAATATTTCAAACACAAAGAGTCTCCAAACACCAACCAAGATATTCCAAACATCCACAAGGCTTGAGTGCAAAAACTTCTTTGCTTCCGCAAAGAACTCCAGTTTCTCAGCTGATCTCTTGAGGGAGGGGCCATTACTTTGCAGCCTTACTCCCGAGTTGCCCATCCTGCTGCAGCTGCTCTTTCCTTCGAGTAGCCCTGCACGCATGTGCACTGGGCATAGGCTCCTCGGGGGCTTCTTCATCACTGCTGCCAGCCTCCACAATCTCTGAAGGCAGCATTCCTCTCCCTGATGGTCCTGGCCCCATCCCTGCATCACAGGCCCCTCATCTGAGTCCTCACTCCTTGAGACCTCAGCCATCTGCACCTGCTGCTGGTGAACCACAACACCATGGTGAGGGCCACAACCAAAGAAGTTACTCTCTTTTTGCCTTGTGATTCACTTTGTTGACAATTCCTGGAAAACTTCTGACAGTGACCTTGGACCTAGGAAGGAGAAGCTATTTCTTTCGAAAATATTTTAGCACAGGAGACATTTGGCCAAAATTTACTCTGGAAATGGATGAATGCAATACAACATATCCCAGTTTATCTCAGGGGTGGGATTCTACTGGTTTGGCCCAGTTCGGGTGAACTGGTATCTCCGAAGATCAGCTGGGAGTGAACTGGTTCGTTCTGACAATCAGCTGTTGGGCCCACCGTCCTGCCCCGGCTCTACTCTGTGCTTTATTTGGGGGTTTTGCAGCTCAGCTGCTTCATGCGGCATAGTGTATTCCTGCTGTTTTACACACAGGGCTGGCAGTAGAAGGTGAGTTGCAAATGCTGCTCACACACAAAGTGTGCATTTGGTGCATGCACATGCACGAAGCACACGTTCACCGAACCGGATGTTACACTGGTTGAATTCCATCCCTGGTTTATTTCCACCTTGATATAATGTAGTTTTGTTGGTGCTGAGAGTGGAACTGGTGGACACATTAATGGTTATTAGTGGCAGCCTTACTAGCAAAGTCTAAACAGTGGGAAAAAAACAACTAAAAGTAACACAGGGTGGAGGAGTGAGAGCTGGTAGGTCTGTAAGTTTGAAGGAAGGAGATCTGAAATCAACAAGGAGATTCGCAACCCATGCAGGACAAGATCAATAGCAAATGATTTCTCTGGGTTGAAACTCTAGAAAGAGTGCAGAGAAAAGTAACAAAGATGGTTAGGGGACTGGAGGCTAAAACATATGAATTATGGTTGCAGGTATGTCTAATTTAATGAAAAGAAAGACTAGGGGTGACATGATAGAAATGTTTCAATATTTGAGGGGCTGCCACAAAAAAAAAAGGGGGGGGGGGCTATTTCCAAAGCTCCAGGCAAAGCAAGGCAAGAAACAACAGATGGAAACCAGGGGTGGGATTCAACCGGGGTTACTACCAGTTAGTACGTTTTGCTGCGCACACATGTAAAAAAAATCAGCTGTGCCATCTGGACAGCTGAAAAGTGCTGTGTGTGTTTGCAGTATTTGCAAAGCCTCTTTTTTCCTGCTTTTTCAACCTCAGCTGTGCCGGGGAAAGCAGCTGAGGTTGAAAAAGCAGGAAATAAAGGACAGGTAAGAGCCCGGGCCAAACAGTAGGAGACACAAAACCAGTTCAGTGTCTGCTGCTCTTCAGAGCTACTGGTTCTATAGAACCAGGCAGAACCAGTAGCATCCCACCCCTGATGGAAACTAATCAAGGAGAGAACCAACCTAGAACTTAGGAGAAATTTCCTGACAATTAGAACAATTAATCAGTGGAATGACTTACCTCCAGAAGTTATGGGCGCTCCAACACTGGAGGTTTTTAAGAAGAGATTGAACAACCATTTGTCTGAAATGGTAGAGTTTCCTGCTTGAGCAGGGGGTTGGACTAGAAGATCTCCAAGGTCTATTTCAACTCTGTTGCCAAGAAAAGAATATAGATACGATTATCTGATTTATATGATTTTGTGTACCTAGTGATGCTACATCAGAAGGCAGTCCTCTAACTATTAACCTTCCATGAATAGGTTATAATGATGGTATAACAAGATGAAAGGCCACCGGGACATCGAAGTTACCTCACTTAACAAAGGCACACACAATCAAAATTTAAAATGAAATATCCGTGAACAAAGACTTGAAATTATCAAAGCAGGAACTAAATGTACTGAACTGGAAGTAATAAGGGAGCATTGATGGATCACATCATGCTGTTTTAAACCAGATTATTATATGCTCCATTATTCGGGACATGAGACCATGTAAAAAAAATGGCTAATGGACATTACTATGCAGCCAATCACAACAGAAGTATATATTTCAGAGAACTATTATTCACTTGACTTTAATATCAGGAAAGTATATGCAAAGGAGGGAGGTGAGGAAATAAATGAGGTGCTTATGTGTGTATGGGAATGAAGCTGTAATTCTTTTATTTGCTAACTTGGCACAAAACGCCTGCCATCAGAATATAACAGGGAAAAACATTTGCTAAAAGATAGGGATATACCGAAACCATATTTTTTTTCTGACAATTTTTTTTTATGCTTTTGAGTCATCATTGACTCCTGGCGAGTGCCTGGGAAGTCCTTGCAGTTTTCATGACAAGATTTGCCATTGCCTCCTTCCCAGGGCTGAGAGACAATGACTGGCCCCAGGTCTCCCAACTGCTTTCATGTCTAAGCAATAGCACTTAGACTTATGTACTGCTTCACAGTACTTTACTGCCCCCTATAAGTGGTTTATTGCCCCCAATAATCGTGGTCCTCATGTTACCAGCCTCAGAAGAATGGAAAGCCCAGTCAATCTTGAACTGGCCAGGATCAAACTGCTGGCAGTGGACAGAATTAGCCTTCAATACTGCATTCTATCCACTGTACCACCATGGCTGTAAGGCGGGACTAGGACTTAAAGTGACGAAATTTTTAGGTTGGTGCTTTAACCATTACACTAACCTTGTTTTCTAATTTGAATTTAGAAGTCAGTCTTCCTTTGAACTGTCAACACTGAACCTTTCTACCTCTTTTTGACTAGCATAGAAAATTAATAACTGATTCCAGAATGTGACTTTTGGATTTTTAAAGGAAGATGTTGCCTAAAGTATCACAGCAGAATTGAATGACATTTGCAAGCAAAGATATGCCTTCTGAACATCTGCCTCTTACCAAATGAATGTCTTTGACTCTGCTCCAGATTAGGATTTGGGGAAAAAAACATCAACCAATTTGTTGTGTTTGTGTGCACTTTTGTGTGTGTGTGTGTGTGTGTGTGTGTGTGTGTGTGTATGAGTGTGGTTGCATTTTTCTTAATTAGCAGCATTTCAGAGAAAATTATGCAGGAGGACAGTTGTTTGCAGCTCATGGATTTCAATAAATCTCTTTTAAACTTCCTTCCCGTGGGAGAAAAATGACTGCAACAATTTGGGGATACATTACATCTTTCCAAAATATTTGAATAGTTTTTTTTTAGAATTTCTCCAGAATTCAAGTTCTGGCCAAATCCAAACTTCTGAAATTTTACTTCCTTTTCAGATCAGAGCTGGATCCCTTAGGTCAGGGGTGTCAAACTCGCATCATCACGGTGTTGTCACGTGATCTTTCGTGACTTTTTTTCCTCTTCATTAAACTGGGCGTGGGTGTGGCCAGCACGTGATACATCTGGCCGTGGGCCGCAAGTTTGACAGCCCTGCCTTAGGTAAAGAGATGCAGCCAGCATCACTTTGTGTCAAATGCCAATCAGAGGTGGTATTCAGCAGGTTCTGACCAATTCTGGAGAACTGATAGTGGAAATTTTGAGTAGTTCGGAGAACCAACAAATCCCACCTCTGGCTGGCCCCGCCCCCATCTATTCTCTGCCTCCCAAGTCCCAGCTGATTGGCTGGGTCTTCTTTTGTTACCCTGCACAGGAGAACGGAGCTGGAAAGCAGGTTAGTGGGGTGGGGAGGGAATGGGATTTTGCAGTATATCCTTCCCCTGCCACACCCACCAATCCACGCCCACAGAACCAGTAGTAATTTTTTTTGAATCCTACCACCGGTGCCAATAGGTGGGACAAGACAATATGTCACAGTCAACTTGCTGTGGCCAACTCTCACCACAGCCAACTCACCATGGAAAACTCACTGCAGGACAAGTCACTGTAGGATAATTTAACCATTCAATTTAAGTATTTAAAATAAATATTATTTTTATTTTTTTTTCCTTCCTATTTTATTCTGTTCTTTTTGCACCTTTTTTAATGATTCTTTTCTACAATTTCTTTGGTATTAGTGTTGCTCTTGCCGCACAGCAAGTTGGCCATAGCAAGTTTACTGCTGTGAATTGTCATAGACCCACCAATACATTTTAAACAAGTTGCTTTTGATGTACATCGAACCAGATTCAAAGGAATTTTATAGCACCTTTACAAGAATGTCTTAGGATAAGAGAAATTGCAATGTCTAGCTGGTGGACATTTTATGCACCATGAATAGAATAGAACAGAACAGAACAGAATAGAATCTGTAAGGGACTTTGGAAGTCTTCTAGACTAGCCTCCTGCTCAAGCAGGATAACCTGTACCATTTCAGACAAGTGACTGTTTAGTCTCTTCTTAAAAACCTGAAGTGATGGAGTGTCCACGATTTCTGAAGGCAAGTTGTTCCACTGGTTAATTGTCCTTACTGTCAGGAAGTTTCTCCTTAATTCTAGGTTGCTTCTCTCTGTGATTAGTTTCCAACCATTGTTCCTTGTCCTGCCCTCCAGTGCTTTGGAGAATAATTTGATCCTCTCTTCTTTGTGGCAGCTCCACAAATACTGGAATACTGCTATCATGTCACCCCTAATTTTGTTTTCTTTAGACTAGTCTAACCCAAATCCTGTAGCTGTTCTTCATATGTTTTAGTCTCCTGGACCTTGATCATCTTAGTTGCTCTTCTCTGAATTTGTTTCCAAAGCCTCAACATCCTTTTTGTAGTTTGGTGACCAAAATTGGTTGCAATATTCCAGGTGTGGTCTTACTGGGGCTTTATAAATAGTAATAGCAATAGTTCTTACACTTATATACCACAGTGCTCTTACTGATCTCTCTAAGCACTTTACAGAGTCAGCCTATTGCCCCCAACAGTCTGGGTCCTCATTTCACCCATCTTGGAAGGATGGAAGGCTAAGTCAACCTTGAGCCAGTGGGACTTGAACCACTGAACTGCTGGCAATCAGCAGTCAGCAGAAGTAGCCTGCAGTACTGCACTCTAACCACTGTGCCATTAATACTTCAAATAATCTTGACTTTATGCCTCTGTTTGTACAACCCAGGATTGTATTAACGTTTTTGGGTTGTATTAACTGCTCCTGCACACTGCTGGCTCATATTCAAGTGATCATCCACTAAGACTCCAAGGTCCTTCTCACAGTTACTGCTTATCAGCCAGGTCTACCTAATTTGAACTAACATCTTTGATTTTTCCTGCCTAAATGTAAAACTTTGCTTTTCTCCACATCAAAATTCATTTTGTTGGATAGGGTCTATTGTTCAAGTTTGTCAAGATCCTTTTGGATCCTAAGCTTGTCTTCTGGAGTATTGGTTATTCCTGCCAGCTTAGTGTCATCTGCAAATTTGATGAGTTCCCCTTCTATTCCTTCATCTAAGTCATTTATGAAGATATTGAAGAGTATTGGGCCTAAGACGAAGCCTTGTGGTGCCCCACTGCTTTCTTCTCTCCATGTGTATTAGTACTATTAAGGACTACTCATTGAGTACAGTTTGTCAGCCAGCTAAATGTGTTCATACATTTCTGTACACAATGTAGTTTGCATGTTGTGTATTATTCTTTGCTTTCTCCTCTAACCAGGTTTCATTTTAGGTATTGTTCCCTTATATGTGGGTGAAATAGCCCCGAGGAAGTACAGAGGAGTCATTATTTTCATACACCAGTTCTGTTTAAATATCGGCATCCTGATAGCTCAGATCCTTGCAATAAGGGAATTTCTAGGGAACAGCACAGGTGATTTGAAGAAATGAACTGATTACCATTTTTTTGTGAACCTAGATCAATAATGTTTGTAATTAAAACCATAAAATCTCACTCTATAAATACATACGGGTAGTCCTCAACTTATGACCACAATCAGCCCAAACTTTATCTTCCTAAGTGAGAGAATTATTGAGTGAATCACTGCAGGTGTTAAGTTAATAACACAATAGGTAAGTGAATTTGTTTTCCCCATTGACTTGGTTTGTTAGAAGGTCGCAAAAGGGGATCACATGACCCTGGAACAGTGCAACCATCATAAATATGAATCAGTCCATCATAAGTGTGAAAAAGGGTCATAAGTCACTTTTTTCAGAGCCATTTTAAGTTCAAACGGTCACTAAACAATTGTAAGTTGAGGACTACCTGTACATAAGAACAACATGAAATCACAAGCACCAAATAAATGCTTCTCTCCCAGTATTTTATTGGCCTTAATTTAGCAGGGACCCCAAGAGAAACTTGGAATTCTTTCTTTCTGCTGCCACTCAGGCAGTTCCTCTGAATCCCATTCATGGTCTTAGGCAGTGGTGGGATTCGGACAGTTCACACCACTTCAGGAGAACTGGTTGTTAACTTTCTGAGCAGTTGGGTGAACTCATTGTTGGAAGAAATCATTAGGGCAAAGAACCGGTTGTTACATTATTTGAATCCCCCCACTGGTTTTTGGTTTCCTACAATTCAAGTTTTGCTCATCAGGCTGACCTACATTTACCAAACATTGTTTGGTAAGGAAGATGCCCTGGTCAGAAAGCATGGAGCCCTATTAATTTAGAAACAATGGTATTGTACTGGGATGATGAGCTGGAAGATACAAAATAACCCCAGTTAATGGAGTGCTGCTGTTGGAAGCAGTAGCTGGTTGTCGAACTGCATTCAATTTATATCTGCTTTTCATTCAAGAGTTCAATGAACTTATATAATATTCCCTCCATCCCCCACAAATAATTTTGTAAAAGAACTTGGACTGAGAAAGAAACTTTCGATGATAGCTTAAGATGACTATGGGTAGATTAGAACCTGGCTTTCCCTACTACTTACTAGGGTAATTTAGCCATTACACTACAGTGTAATGTACATACAGTGGCTCTTATGTTTGTTCTGAATATGGCCCATCTGCTCAGTAAGAATAGTATGATCCAAGTAAAAGGGAGAATTGCTTTGTCTTTGTGCTCTCTATTATCAAGGACAAATCAACTAGCCAACTCAAGAGTCAAATATAGACAGCTGCAATCCCTCCTCCAGTTTCAACTGGGCTTATTTAGCCTCTAAGAAGAGGGAAGCCAACTGAATTGGGGGAGCACAGATATGTCTGAGGATGAGCCAGCAGTGAATTCACATAAGACCTGAGCTCTCGATTTGGAGAAATCCTGTTTTTGCTTGTAGTTGTCAGGTAGTCCCCATGATTTCTTTGCTGCCTCTGTGTCACTGTTCAATGTTCTGGTGCAGGTTGGCCTGCACTGATGGCTATGGGAGGATTTCTACCCTTGATTCAACTATTTCTACTGCCCTTCATACCTGAAACTCCAAGATACTTAATGATTCACAAGAAAAATGAACAGCAAGCAAGAAAAGGTAATATAGACCTCTTAAGATGAACATCGTACATAATGGCCACAAATATTAGTGAGAAGGGTAGTGAAAAATTCATTCCTTTTCTTTTCTCATGAGGTCTCAGGTAGATGTTTGCAATTCCTATGATATCATTAAGGTAAATCAAGGCATGCAAAATTAATATCAAAGTTTTATATAGCAGTCATTTCAATATACACTGAGCTGGTCAAACCCCAATGTAAAGTTTTGTGTCTACCTTTGAGTTCCATAATGTAGGCCCTGGAATAAGGTAATAGTTTTATGTTCTAGGAAAACAGATTCCATTTCAAACTTTCTAATGGGGTCATGGCCCCATCAGAGCTTGAGTCTGCAGCGGAAGATGAACTGGAGCTGGGGCTTATGGAAGTCAAGGGGGCAGCCTCATTGGTGCTGGAAAAAAATGGGGAGGAGCAAGACAAGGCAGCCACGGGTCCTTCGGGCCTGGGACGGAATGACAGCAGTGAAGAACAGGGGCAGGATGACCGAGAGAGGGGGAAAGAGAGGGCAGGCAGTGGAGATGAAGTGATGGAGCTCAGGTGATGAGCAAGGACCTCCTCTCCTGATCCCCAAGCACAGAGAGTGAAGAGGAGGTGGGAGCAGCACAGGCCAACCCAACAATTCAAGATTCACACCACCCCTCTTCACAAGACATACCTGGGGATTGAGACTTAAGGAGACACTGTGGGGAGGGGCACTTGTTGGGAACAAGTGCTGAATTCATGGAGTTTTGTGTGCCGTTGCTGACATCTGGATTTCACTGGATTTCTTGCCCTATTGCTGCTTTGTTTCTTTGCCTTGCTGGACTTCTTGCCTTGAAATCATTGTGCTAACAGCATTTTGCTGGACGACTTGCAGACAGAGGCTGCTGGAGGTGTGTGTAAGTGCTTTGTGTGTAAGTGCTTTGCTTCAGGACTTGTCATAAATGTGGGAGCATGTTGGGGGAAAGCAATAAAGGGGAGTTTGAACTATCAGCTAGCTATTTTGCCTCCATACATTGCATTGCGCCAACACAAATGGTGTGAGATTTGACCTTGGGACCAATCCTTGCAGTTCAGTTAATGTTCATGGTGACTGTGAAAAGAAGTTTAGAAGTTCTCTGAAAGGAAAAAAAAAATGTAATTCTAACCAGAAATGAAATCAGATATCAGGCATGAAACATGTATAGCACTCTAGCACAGGGGTCCCAACCCCCAGGCCATTGCTAACCTCTGGGCCTTGTGCCATTTCGAACTAGGCCATGGAAGTGGAGAGTGAGCTCATGCATGCATAATCTACTTGTGTGAACAGTGGGCAAATGTGTGCCAAAAAGGTTGGGGAACTCTACTTTAGCATATTAAAATATTATAATGACATTTTAGATGTGTCATACTTTCAGAATATCGACAGTCCATCTTCACCGATCCACCTAAATCCATGTAGGGGTCAACTTAGTTGACTTCCAAACTTTTCTCTCCATACACGGGGGCATGACATGATGGGCAACACTTGTATCTCTCTTTTCTGAGATCTTAAAGGAAGGTGGACTATAGCTACCATTCTGACAGGCCATCTAGAGATTTCTTGTGGTGCTGCTAAGTACCAGGACAGGAGCTGCTCTTAATAGCTAAAGGCCATGTCACACTGCCCAATGGATGCAAAAAGGACACAACGGACAAGCAAAATGTTCCATCCGTTGTTATCCACTATCAAAAGGGGCAAAAATTTGCATAAGCAGAGCAGATAACACGGAAAGGAACGGACGTGGGGAGGACGCAGAGCGGATGTATAGAGGATGCAGAGCGGATGTATAGAGGATGCATAGAGGATGCGTAGAGGATGCGTAGAGGATGCGTAGAGGATGCGTAGAGGATGCATAGAGGATGCGTAGAGGATGCAGAGCGGATGCAGAGCGGATGCAGAGCGGATGCAGAGCGGATGAGCTGCATCCACTTTCATCCTTTCTCCATCCGTGCTACTAACGCTGCGCGTCCGTTCCGCTTCCTCCCTGCATCCGTTTACCGCTGGAATGGATTTGAGTTGCGCGGATGCGCAGCGGATGCCTAGCAGATATAGCAGATGTGTAATGGATGCAGAACGGATGTCCCCCGTATGCCTAGAGGATGCAGAACGGATGCATTGGATACATTTTCCGCTCAAAAGTTTTGGGCAGCTCAAAACTTTCTGAGTGGATGAAACGTCAATAAACAGATGCTGGACGGATAGAGAGGAAGCAAAATGGAGGCAGTGAGTACATTGCGTTAACCAATGGATGGCAAGCTTTTTTGTCCATTTTACATCCTCTTTGCATCCGTTGGTGCAGTGTGACATGGGCTTAATATATTGCATACTGTACCTAAAGTGAAAATGTTGTCAATTCAAGTCTGGGGAAAAGATTTGAACTCCAAAGAATGACACCTGCTATTCCTTGCCTGGGGAGTCCTAAACCAACTATGTGGTGTCCTTTAAGGTCAATATAACATTGAGATTTTTTGGCTATTCATAACTTGTTATTCACCTGTATTTTCTCTCTCCCACCTTCTTTTTCTCCCTCTCTCTCTCCCTCCCTCCATTCCTTTCTTCCTTTTCCATATACTGCAAAAAACTCTTGTAGTTTGTTTCTTTGAACAATTAACCCAAACGGTACATCAGAACCCAACAATTTTTGAATGAAGATACCTCAAATCCACTAACCTAAAGAATGGTTGAAATTTCAAGGAGTTGCAGACCACATTTGTTTACAAACTTGTGGCCATAGCAGTGTCCCCCAGGGGTGAAATTCAATTACCTCAGCCTGGCTCAGGAGAGGTGGTAGGGATGATTTGAATTGGTAAAAAATCACTCCTGGTTGCTATTACTATTATCCCAAGCCACACCCATACCCACACCAAGAGAGCTGCTAGGGAAAAAGTTTGAATTTCACCCCTGGTGTCCCCATGGTCATGTGAACATGATTTCCATCAATCTCTGAGTTTCCCACAAAGACAATGGGGAAGCCAGCAGGAAGTCAGAAGTCACTTCTGCTCCCATTGCTTTATTTTGCCTATTTGCACTACTTTGTCTCAAAGAATGAACTGATATGTCACATGTTATCTGGGACCATCTAAATTTCTATGAGTATTAATCCTTTTCTTTGAAATTATAATAGTAATAAATTTAAAAATAAATAAAAGAGAGAATGTTTGGAGCAATTCACACAGAGCGAGTGAAATCATGGACTTACTATGTAATGACTAGTGATACATAGGGAAACTTCCATTTGGAGATCAAGAGAAAGGATGCTACTCTTCTGAGTTAATTATCTTGGACATTTACTTAATATTAATGTTCACTTGACTGTCTAAGTCTGAATAAAGTAATTGTGGCACAATTTGACTTAAATTATGAAGAAGACATGGGGATTGTCTCAGTCCTGGTCCTAGGAGCACCATTGCTTCAGTGATCTGAATAACTTTATCTTTCATTTTTCCAATGCAAAATTTTTCTCCTATCTCCCCCCCACCTCACTCCAGTCCTGAAGATGCTAAGAGAGACAGATGATGTGGAAGATGAAATTATAGAACTGTATCAGGAGGATCTCGCTGAGGGTAATAACAAAGACATGACTCCACTGAAATTAATCAGGACTCCAAATATGCAGTTGCAAATCATCACTATAGTTGTTGTGGTGGCTGGTGCACAACTCAGTGGCATCAGTTTGGTAAGCAAGGCATAAGTAGTTTGAAGAAATATTATTAATTTATTGAGATGGAATGCATATATAGGAAGCACTATTTTTCTTTTGTCTTTCTTTGAAATGAGATGGAATGCAACTCCATATCTGTCAGGCTAAACCAGAGAACAAGGATAAGCAATTTATCCATAGTTCAGTTCTTTATTTGCTTACACACAGGAGACAGAATCTTGCTGGACTAAAGCCTTACTACTATGGATACACCTGGGAAATTCTAGAACATATCTAGTTTCCTCTCTTCCTCAGTCTCCTATCCAGCTATGGACTGTGCTGCCTCTTCTCTCCCTCCACTTTCTGGAATTGTGCTCCCTTCTTCCTGGGAAACTGTCATTTTCCTGTAGTGTGTCAGCCAATTTCCCCCTCCATGGGCACCAACTTGCACAACATCCCTAATAGCACATCTCTGACAGTGATGTCATTGGCCTTTTCAACTTTCCTACTCCAAAACAGGTCTGTCTGGAGCACAGATTCCATTTTATGTTCGGTGCCAAAGTTCACGGGCAGGCAAAATGCACATAGTTAGACCTATGCTGTCCATCTGGCCCAGCTTACTAGAAAACAACTGTGAAAAAAGCTCTTTCTGGGTTTCATACAAATAAATTCAGAAAATTGTCATCTAGAAGAGGCCCTCTCCTGATTTTCTCAGCATTTAGAAAGGTTTGTGTCAGAAATCCACTTCAATCTTGTGTTATAATTGAAGGGGAGGAAAAACCCCAATGTAACAACATCTCACATTCTTCATCCACTTTCCAGTAATATGACAGAACTTGGTTAAAAGACACCTGGGGGGCCACAGGGATGGGCTTCAAAAATTTCAGCAACCAGTTCTCTGCCTGGTTGCTGGGTGGGTGTGCCCAGGGTGGGTGTGGTCTAGTTGGCCTCCTGCGCTATGGTGTGGGGGGGAGAGTTTTCATCATTTTTGGAAGCTTTCCTTGAGCCTCTAGGAGGGCAGAAACAGCCTCCCCGGGCTCTGGAGGCATTCTGGAGGCTGGAAAGAGGCCTGTTTCCACCTTTGTGGGGCCTCCGGGAGGCCTGTTTTTTTGCCCTCCCCGAGACTCTGCGTAGTCCCAACCTCACATCCAAGACGGCCATGTGGAGATTCCTGGGAGGGGCAAGGTAGGGGGGGAAGGGAGGGGCAGGGGGGGAGGGCCCAGCCAGGGTTAGGATTTGGTGGTTGTCCAAACTGGCCATAATGTTAACTACAGATTTTCATGAACCAGGCAAACCCGTAGCAGCCCACCCCAATGGGAATTTAGTAACGTATGATTGATCTCAAAGCAGATCTCAGCAGGAAAGCAAATAATGGTCCAGTGAGATCTGTCTCCTATCAGAAGCAATTGGGAATCTATGTGGAATGAATGATGCAATTTATGATTTTTTCCTTATTATAAGTAGTCCTTGACTTATGACCACAATAGTCTGAGATTTTTGTTGCTTAGTGAAACAGTTGTTCAGTGAGCTTTCCCTCATTTTATGACCTTTCTTGCCACTGGTTTTAAGTGAATCACTGCAGTTGTTAAGTTAGTAACATGGTTGTTAAGTGAATCTGGTTTCCCCATTGACTTTGCTTGTTCATAGTTGACCCCGGGACATTGTAACTGTCATAAAATGTGGACCAGTTGCCAAACATCTGAATTTGGATCATGTGACCATGGAGATGCTGCAACAGTCATAGATGTGAAAAATGTTCATAAGTCATTTTTTTCAGTGCTGTTATAACTTCAAACAGTCACTATGTTGTAGGTCAAGGACTACCTATAGAATGCTTGGCCAATCCAACGCTGAAAAGTCTGGTTTTTTGAGAGAATCTAAATCTGGAGCATTCAGGAGAAGGAAATTGAACATAGGCTCTTCCCCAGTCTTGTGCTTTTCACATGCATGTGTTCCTAAATCCCACTTAAGGCCCTGTCACATCGGCCGACGGATGCAAAACGTATGTAAAAAGGACACAGTGGACGAGAAAATGTTCCTTCGTTGTTATCCACTCTCAAAAGTGTCCCAAATTTGCATAAAGAGAATGGACAACAATGGAAAGGAACAGACAGGGAGAGGACGTAGCGAGGATGTTAAGCAGATGCTCCACAGAAGCCTAGCAGATGGAAGTGGATGGAAGCAGATGACACATCCGCAAGGCTTCTGGGGGAACACAGTGAAGCAGACGCGCAGCGGAAGGAGCGGATGCAGAGCGGATGCAGAGCGGATGCAGAGAGGATGCCTAGCGGATGCAAAGCATTCACTGCGCATGCGGGGAGGATGCATTGCATCAGCCCCGCGGATATACAAGGATGCAGCTCGCAAGCAGGTCACAATTCAGAGGAAAAACCTGCTGCCAGACACATCTCCAGCCAACAACCATGGGGAAGAAGAGGAAGCCTGTGACTACTCCTGCCAGCCCTGGCAAGAAGGACAGGGCCACCATCCCACCCCCTGGTGCTGACTCTGCTTCTGCTGGGGCTTCTGCTGCTGGGGCTGACTCTACTGGTGCTGCTCTTGGTGCTGGTGCTTCTGCTGGTGCTTACTCTGCTGGTGCTGCTCCTGGTGCTGGTGCTTCTGCTGATGCTTACTCTGCTGGTGCTGCTGCTCGTGCTGCTCCTGGTGCTGCTGGTCCTGCTGGTTCTGCTGCTGTTGTTGCTGCGGATGCTGGTGGTGGTGTGGTGGACCAGCCCCTAGAACCTCAAAGCCCTTCTGAGGAGAGCCCAGAAGGCCCTGCCAGAGAGAGGAAGAGGCAATCGCGCGATAGGGAGAGGAGACAGTACTCCATTTAAGAGGAACATGATGATGAGGTGCTCGATTGGCTGAGAGAGAACGAATACCTTTGGCAGAAGGGACAGAGGCTCTATCGAGACACCAAGCAGAAGCAGGCGGCTTGGAGAGAGAAGGCAGAGAACCTGGGCTACACTTCGGAGGTCCTCCTCAGGTGGTGGAAGCACATGCACACCTGGTACGGGAAGCTGCACTTCAAGAAGTCTGGCCAGGCCGCGGTCAAGCTCACCGACCGGGAGACCTACATGATGGCCAAGTGCAGCTTCTTGGAGGGTGAGGTCCACCACCGAGGAGTAGCCCCTCTATCAACCCTCTCTCTCAGGCAGCCCACAGAGAGCCAGTCCTCTTCTGGCCAAGAGTCAGCTCCTGTGTCCAGGCAGGTATCTGTGGAGTGCCCCACGACGGAGACCCTCCCGACAGCTGCACTCCCCGTGGCAGAGCACGTGGAGGACCCTCTGACACAGTTGGAGCAAGAGGAGGCCACTGCCACCAGAGGCCAACCCACACCCATCCCCAGCTCCACCTCCACAGAAAGCAGGCAGAAAGCCAGACCAGAGGGACAGAGCCACATTGTCCTGCTGGAGATCAGGGACACCATCAAAAGCAGCGTAGATCTCCTCTCTCAGCTGGTACACTCTGACATACCATCTTCTAACAGAAAGCCCTTCCTCACCTATGTCAACCAGACCCTCATGGACATGTACCTGGCATGTACAGTACCAGGTGATCAAGGAGAGGACCACAGGTCTGCACCACCCTCCAGGCCCAGCTGAACCTGTTCCGACCCAGTCCAAGTCTGTTCCTCCACCCCAGGTGATGTCACAGCCCTTCCAAGGCTTTCAACAGCCCCTCACCTACCAAGGCTACGGCTACCAGGAGTTCCAGCAGCACAGGCAGCCCTTCCCAGTCCAGGCACAGGTTCATTGCACGCCACAGGTGCCACCAATGCCAGCGATGCCACAAACGCCACAGATGCCATCGAGGCCACAGATCCCACAGATGCCTCACCTCGCTCCCCTGCAGACCAGACAGGCCCACTACACTCCTCCTTCCTCCACCCCAAAGCCAAGCCCAGCCTCAGAACATCTGTGATCGGTCTTGGGACTGACACCCCATGTCATGGAGGAAAGGGCTCTCAACATCACAGGACTGAGCCAGCTCTCTGAGAGCTTCCTCCACACACCATCCCCTGTTATCCTCTGGGGGCCAAGCATCCCAATGGCACCTCAGACCAGCACTCCAGCTACTGCCACCTCCACAGCACCTGGACCCTTCACCCCTGAGACCATGGGCACACCTCAGAGTGACTGAGAAGAGTGCCAGAGACTGGGTTGCTTCCTGTTGACTTTATCTTTGCTTGGGACACTTTACTTGGGTCATTTTGCTTTTACAATTTGTTATTAATAAAGTTTATCTTTGCTTCACACACTTGGTTCAGTTCTTTTAGTAAATAAATAGGGATAGATAAGCCTCCACTGCAAACATAATGGGACTGTATGGTCCACCCTCCCGGGTGCCACACCTATGACTCTTTATTATCAATAACAATTTATTCATTCATCAACACATTTCAACATAAACACAACTCTTTATTAAATGCCCTGTTCATTGTAGGGCCACTCAACATACATGGCACAATCTCATCAGTGTGATGAGACAGCCTGAAGGAAGCATCCATTAAGCATCTACCATCCTGTCTTGCCACTCCACTGCTCCAGCTGGGGAGTTGCACCAGTGTCTCAGGAGGTTGCGCTGCTTCTTCCCTCCACGTGAAGCTCTGTTGGGGCCTTGCACATCCACAGTATCTATCAGGTTTTGCCCTTGCCTCCATTCACCAGGCTCCATGTCCCCATTGCCTTGTTGGTGGTCCACAAGCCTGTTCTGCAACACTGGGTAGCGGGTGCGCATGAGATTGTGCAGGATGCAGCAAGCTTCCACGATGTTCTTCACGGTCTCTGGGCGATGCTGCATGGTGGTGAGAAGTACCTGGAACCTGTTGGCTAGGATGCCAAAGGCATTCTCCACCACCCGCCTTGCCCTGGACAGCCTGTAGTTGAAGATCCTCTCTTCACGGGTGAGGCATCTGGAAGTGTAGGGCTTCATGAGGTAGGTTGTGAGGGAGAAGGCATCATCCCCCACGATTAAGTAGGGCAAATCTTGTGTGTCGTTGGGCAGGGAGTCTGGATCTGGGAAACCCATGATGAGGTTGCGTTCCAGCCCCTCCTTGAGGTGACTGGCATTGTATACCTGGGCATCTGAAGCTGATCCGTTGCCTGAAGCATCGATGTACATGAACTTGTAGTCAGCATCGACCATGGCAAAGAGGATGATGCTGAAGAAGCCCTTGTAGTTGAAATAATTGCACCCCGACTTGGCTGGAGCTTTTCAGGCCACGTGCTTCCCATCTATGGCTCCAACGGTGTGGGGGAAGTTCCACTTCTGATACCACTGCTCTGCAACTTTCTTCCATCCTTCTTCAGTGGAGGGGCACTGGAGGAGCTCCTCCAGGTATTCTTCGATGATGGCCTGCACCACTTCTTTGACCACAATGCTGATGGTGTCGTGTGGCACCCTCCAGGCATACTGCATGTTCCTGTATGTGGTCCTGGAGGCCAGGTGGTCAACCTGGGTCTCAGCAGCTCCACAACTTCGTCAAACATGGCTGGTGGCATCCTCATGAAGTTCTGGAATGCACTAGTGTCTTCATTCCTCAGCTCCACCATCAGCTTGTCATACCGTCCGTACTCGGCTCTTCTCACGATACATCTTGGGACCCAGACACTTCTTGGATGCCTCCTTTTCCTTGCGTAGAACAGTTGAAAGAGCCTGTGGAGGGCTTCACACTGTTGTAGAACGATGGCGGCTACCAAAAGGAGTGTGCGACGATCCATGGTGGAGATGACTGGATGCTGTGGAAGAGCAAGATCAAGGCTGAAGAGGTCTGCACAGCAGGGCTGCTGGACTGAAAGTGAGATCCAGGTGATTTCTCCCCCTTTTTATAGGAAATATTGTTTTTCCGCTGTGTCCTTCCACATACTCCAGGCATCCTCCAGACATCCTAAATATCCGAGATATGTCCGCTATATGAACGTTTTATCCATTTTAATGCTTTATATGCAAGCTGCATCCGCTTTCATCCTTTCTACATCCGTGCTACGAATGCTGAGTGTCCCTTCCGTGTCCATTTCGCTTCCTCCCTGTGTCCATTTTTCGCTGGAGCGGATGTGAGTTGCGCGGATGCACAGCGGATGCCTAGCAGACATTGCGGACGCATAAAGGATGACGACGGACATATAACAGATGTTCCCCATATGCGTAGCGGATGTAGAATGGACGTGTTGGATACTTTATCCGCTCAAAAGTTTTGTGCAGCTCAAAACTTTTTGAGCGGATGAAATCTCAGTAGACAGATGCTGGACGAATAGAGAGTATGAAAAATGGACGCAGTGAGTACAGAACGGACGCATCGCATTAACCAACAGATGGCAAGTGTTTCTCTCCATTTTACATCCTCTTTTCATCCATTGGTGCTGTGTGACATGGGCTTTACCTTGTGAATCCTGGGAAATATAATGCATGCATAAATACCAGGACATGAATTGCTCTTAATAGCTAATATATTGCATACTGTACCTGAAGTAAAAATGTTGTCAATTCAAGTCTGGGGAAAAGATTTGAACTCCAAAGAATGACACCTGATTTTCCTTGCCTGGGGAGTCTTCTCTTGAAGGATAATGTAATATTGAGATTTTCTGGTTATTCATGACTTTTTGTTCACCTGTATTTTCTCCCTGCCTCCCCATTTTGCCCTGGCCTACTTTCAGGCATATTTTTCTACAGAACGAATTTTCTTGATGATGATTGATCGCAACAACCTGAAGTACTTAAATTCTGGAGCAATCATTATTATGACCTGCTCTGTTCTATTCGGGGTAAGAAACTACCTCCTCTGTAACCAGGTTGTTCTAGTGATTAAAGCACCTAGCCAGAAACCTGAAGACTGTGGGTTCTAGTCCTTCCTTAGACATGAAAGCCAGATGGGTGTTTTTGGCCAATCACCAGGCGATGGTGACCTCTAGTCCCTCCTTAGACAAGAAAGCCAGCTGGGCAACTTTGGATCAATTACTCTCTCTCAACCCAGCCCACTTCACAGGATTGTTCTTGTGGGGAATATAGACAGAGCAAGAAGTATTAGACATGTTCACTACCTTGAATTATTTATAAAAAAATAATAAAGTTGTGATACCTATGTATGTCTTTTGAGAGAACTTATGATAGCTATAGAAGGATTCATTATATATTTTGCATAATAGGATGGATCTCACCAGCCTAGATCTTCCCAGTTGTTATGAATCACAACTCTCTTTAGTCCTGACAACTGGCATTTATTGTTGGGACATTATTGAAATTATTCACTTCACCTAGTTTCATTGTGTTCCTCATGGCTTGTGGGTGAACTCATCCTGAGATTCATACGAACCTTTGTCCAACTCCTGAGGGTTGAAAGAGATATTGAGAAGCAATAGATATAGCACTTAAACATATACATCTTCATAGTACTTTACAGCACCCGCTAGCAATAGCGCTTAGACTTATATATTGCTTCCCAGTGCTTTTATAGCCCTCTCTAAGTGGTTCATAGAGTCAGCATATTGCCCCTAACAATCTGTGTCCTCATTTTACCCACCTTGGTAGGGTGGAAGGATGAGTCAATCTTGAGCCAGTGAGAATGAAACTGTTCATGGTCAGCAAAATTAGTCTACAAGACTGTGTTCTAACCACTGCACCACCATGGCTCTTACCATAGCTGTCCAGGCCAGAGGCAGCATATTGCCCCCATATATAGAGGCAGCATATTGCACCCAGCAATCTGGATCCTCATTTTATACACCTCAGAAGCATGGAAGGCTGAGTCAACCTTAAGCCAGTCAGGACAGAACTCCTGGGAATCAGCATAATTAGCTTGCAATACTGCTTTCTAACTACTGTGCCACCACGGCTCTTAGGACATCTAGATACTTGAGTACAATATCTGGACAGCACAAAATTAGGATATTTTGTTTTTCACTTCACTGTGATTAAGGTGGTTTTTTTCCCTCACACATTTTCTTCTCTTTATATTCTCTAGATGTACCTGGTTGATTCTGTGGGACGGCGTCCCCTTCTTCTTGGGAGTTTCGCAGGTTGCATCATCACCTCCATTTTTTTAATAATGTCACTTCTACTTCAGGTTTGTAATTTGGAACATCAAGCATGGGGGTCCAACATGTGACGAATTCCTATTTATTTAGCAGCAAAGCTATTTTCAGATAGCTGCACTGTAAATGCCTCATTCTTCCTGTTCTTAGGATGGGAAGAAACCATGAGAATCTGAAAATGGCTAGTCCTACCACAATCCCAGCAGAAGTCCACTGAGATGTGTTCTCCAACTCAGGAGTAAAGAAAAAGGGTGGAAGAGCAGGAAAAGAGAGGATATGCTCTCAGTTTGGATGGTTGGCTGTTTGGGAGAAAGGCAGGCAGATCAGGGGAAAATGAGGCTGAGAAGACAAGCTAGGTGAGAGCGGCATGGTGGAAGATGGCATCCCCTGTGCCTTAATAGTCCCTGTTTAGATTGCATGGAGCTTAAGGATGGGAAGAGTTGACCTTATGAAAGTTTGACCTTTAGTCTTCTACAAAATCAATACTCACCAGTGCTGTGGGGGGGAACACCCAAAAGAATCAAAGGACAAATTGTGCAAGAAAGATGCCCAGTCTCTGTGGCAGTCATAGTTGAAATAGAAGCATGGAGTCCTACAGGTGGGAGAGGTTTCTTCTGCTGTAAGCCAGTTAGATGTGCAAGTCACTAACCTTTTGAAGACTTCTCCACATAATGTTGGCAGCTCAGATAGGAGGTTTTCTTCTTGGTTTTCTTTTTTTTAAAAAATATTTTAATTGTATATTTTCCTTCATTTTACATTGCAATTTCAATTTTGCAACAACAATATGCTGGTTGTATCAGCACCTTTTAAAATATACATGTTATACATCCTAGTTATGATCATTTTTCCCTTTTTCATACAGTATAGTCCATAGAAAAAAGAATAGAAATTTGATATTATACAACATACTTATTATATCTATTGTATAAATGGTTATAACATACTTCTATACATTTATCACTCTGTATACATATTTTGATTTGCAATTATGTACAATCTAGTACCAATATTGCTTACAATACGTATCTTTCTGTATACCTTTATAACTGTATTTGTTTCTCACTTGTTGATCCTCTTTCATCATCTGTTTTCTAACCTTTGCATCTATTGTCTAGCCAATTGTACCATAGATCTCATATTAGGTAATACTCTGTTTCTCCTTTGTCTTTAATTACCATCGTTAACCTGTCCATTTTTGAGCATTGTAATATTTTATTTATTACCATTTCCTCTGTGGTATATTTCCATTTTCCAAGAAAAGACACAAACTTCCTGATGGATCACCTTGCTCCATCTCCAGCCATCTGCTCCCTGAGATGAAGGCTCTAATGCAAGGGTCTTCAAACATGGCAAGTTTAAGGCTAGGTCACACTGGCCGATTGATGCAAAACGTATGCAAAAAGGACACAGTGGATGAGCAAATTTTGGGGGGTGGCTCCTTCCATTGTCATCCGCTCCAAAAAGTGGCAAAAATTTGCATAAACAGAATGGAAAAGAAAGGAAAAGAACGGACGTGGGTAGTATGTAGCAGGGATGTTAAAGGGTTGTCCATAGGAAGCCTAGAGGATGTATATAGGATGCAAACCGTTCACTGCTCATCCTTTCTATTTCCGTGCTACTAACGCTGTGTAGACGTTCTGTGTACCTTTTGTTTCCTCCCTCTCTCCGTTTTCAGCTGCAGCGGATGTGAGTTGAGGGGATGCCCAGAGGATGCAGAAAGGATACAGCAGATGTTTAACGGATGATAAACGGACATAGAATGTTTGTTGCTCGGATGTCACGGATTTACATCGTACACAGCGGAAAGTTCATCCGCTCAAAAAGTTTTGTGCAGCTCAAAACTTCTTGAGCGGATGAAATCTCAGTGGACGGATGCTCAAAGGATAGAGCGTATGAAACACATATGCAGTGAGTACACAACGGATGCATAGCGTTTTCCAATGGATGGCAAGCTTTTTTTAACGTTTTACATCCTCTTTGCATCCGTTGGTGCAGTGTGACATGGGCTTTAAGACTTGTGGACTTCAACTCCCAGAATTCCTGAGCTAACAAGACTGGAGGAGAAATTCTGGGAGTTGAAGTCCGCAAATCTTAAAGCTATCAAATTTGAAAACCCTTGCTCTAATATGAGGTCATGGTAAACAGGCAATCATGCAACCAGGACAAGAGGGTTGTGTGAATGTGCCCTAACAAGTCTTGACAAGGGAAATTAGTTTACTGTTATGTTTTTTTGTGTGTGTGTGTCAGAATGTTATAGACATAGAGCATTCAACACGGAGCATATAAAATGGGTATCAAATAGACCATAGAAATATAGCACGTGTAAGTATGCAGAATAAAGGGCATTAAAACTAAAACTGCTTAAAATGTAAAACTGCTACATAGAAGGGACACTTTTAAAGGCCACAAATAAACAGGTTTTTAATTCCAATGGAAGAGAAGATCTGCAGCTCAGGGCTGAACTGTGGAGTCCTTGTGGAATTATCTGAGCTTCAGTGTTTTTTTGCGTACATTTCAATACCCAGCTAGGTAACATCATCCGTGCTGCACTGATGATGTCATCTAGTCAAGGAATGAAACATCTGCAAGCAAACAACCAAACTTAGAGAGCACCAAGGCAGAGGTGGTATTCAGCAGGTTCTGACCAGTTCTGGAAAATCAGTAGGAGAAATTTTGAGTAGTTCAGAGAACCGGCAAATTCCACCTCTGACTGGCCCAGCCCCCATCTATTCTTTGCCTACTGAATCCCAGCTGATTGGCTGGGTCTTCTTTGGTTGCCCTGCAGAGGAGAACAGAGCTGGAAAGCAGGTTAGTGGAGTGGGGAGGGAATGGGGAATTTCACAGTATCCTTCCCCTGCCATGCCCACCAAGCCACACCCATGAAGCCACACCACCCAGCCACGTCCACAGAACCTCTAGTAACAAATTATGAATCCCACTACTGCACCAAGGATGCTGCTGTTCATCCATGAATAACAGATATTGTTCTCCTCTGGTGATTTTTTTTTTGGGGGGGGGAGTGGAAGATTTTACTGGTCTTCTTTTTTCAGATGCAAGCATAACACTTCTCCTTTGTCAATGGAGATAATCCAGGCCAAAAAGCAATTAGAATTTCTTCGGGTTTTCCCCTTTAAAAATGTCTTGCTTCTCACCTAAAATGCTTTTGAAGAACTGAAGAAGCTTTTTGAATGAGAAGTGAAGCGTATTTAAAGGCCAAAAAAAAAAAAAAAAAAGGAAAGAAAGAAAGAAAATCCAGTTGCCTTTTGGCAAAAGCACCTTTGGGACAGATATTTATGGAGACTTTCAGTCATCCAGGACATGGCTATCCCAAAAGTGGCTTTGGAAAAAAGCAAATGGACTTTGTTTTTCCTTGAAGACATTTTGTTTCTCCTCCAAAAAGCTTCTTCAGCTTCTAAAGAACTGAAAAAAATGTCTTGGATAAGAACCAGAACATCTTAAAGGAAAAACAAAGTCCAGTTGCCTTTTGAAAAAGCAACTTTGGGACAGTTCCTCTGTGCATATTTCACCATCTACACATCTCTCCAACCCTCTGTGGTACCTTGCAGTCCAATCAGGAAAAATCCCATTGAAAGTCTCCGCCTGATGTTCTTCTTGTGCTCAAATGAAAGCTTGGGAACTCAAGGGGACTGTAGATCAGAAGTCTCCAAACCTGGGCAACTTTAAGACTTGTGGACTTCAACTCCCAGAATTCCTGGGCTGGCTGAGGAATTCTGGGTGTTGAGATCCACCACTCTTAAAGTTGCCAAATTTGGAGACCCTGGCTGCAGACCAAGGAAGGCAAGTATTCCTAGTTAAAAATGGGACATGTACTGATAAATACATTCTTTGGTCACTTTCTAGCTTCAGTCAATAAAAGAACCTTGTAAAAATTTTGCTTTACATGTTATTCTCTCAAATGGTGATGAAGCTCATTCTGCTGGTACAAAAAGAATGGAATGTAGGGGCGAAAATCACACAAATATATGCAGCAGTTCTGAGTATCCAGACATATTTTTGTTGAAAATTATCTACAGCAGTGTTTCTCAACCCTTGCAACTTGAAGATGTATGGACTTCAACTCCCAGAATTCCCCAGGCAGCAAAGAAATTGAAGGTTCTTGGCATCTTCAAGTTGCCAAGGTTGTAAAATACTGATCTAGTGGTTGAGCTCATTCTTACTTGCAACTATGCACAAGAATGTGAATTTTGTAATTGTAAAGGTTTGATATTGCCTGCTGATTGTTTGAACAAGCTGGCTTATGCAAAATGGGACAACAATGGTTTTAAAGTTATCACCTGAACCAGTTTATCTCAATCTTGGCAGCTTTAAGATGAATTCCCACCCTGAACAATTCCACATACCTTCAAGCAGCCAAGAGTGAGAAATATTACTTGGAATATGGCATCCATAATACATCCCACAATATTTTTTTTTAAAAAAAGAGGTGTTGAGACTCTGGAAAGGGTGTAGAGAAGAGTAACAAAAATGATTAAAGAGCTAGAGCTGTGATGATGAACCTATGGCACATATACCACAGGTGGCACGCAGAGCCATTTATGCAAGCACACAAGCTGCAGGCAAATTTACCTCACTGAGTATGTGCGTGCCTCACAGTTGATTTTCGGCTGGTTTGAGACCTCTTTTGGCCTCCCAGAGGCTTGAGAAAAGCCTCTGCAGGCTTTTCAAGATGAATAATAGGCTCGTTTTGTCACTTCCTGTAATTCCAGAAGTGATGAAACGAGCCTATTATTCGGTCTGCAAAGTCTGCAGAGGCTTTTTTCAAGCCCATGGGGGCTGAAAAAGGCCTCAAACCAGCCGAAAATTAGCTGTGAGGCGCAGTGCAGGTGAGGTATGTGTGTGGGGGATTGCACGTGCATGCACAGGGCCATGGGGGTGCACGCATTTCCTTCTGGGTGCTGGCACATGAGCTCAAAAAGGTTAGCCACCACAGGGCTAAAGGCTAAAACGTATGAAGAATAGTTGCTGGAATTGAGTTTGTCTAGTCTTGAGAAAAGAAGGACTAGGGTTGACACGATAGCAATGTTCCGATATTTCAAGGGCTGCCACAAAGAAGAGTGGAGTCGATCAACCTATTTTCCAAAGCACCAGAAGGCAAGGCAAGAAACAATGGATGGAAACTAATCAAGGAGAGAACCAGCCTAAAACTAAGGAGAAATTTCCTAACAGTTAGAACAATTAACCAGTTGAACAGCCTGGCTCCAGAAGCTGAGGATGTTCCATCTTTTAAAAAAGAGACTGGACAGCCACTAGTCAGAAATAGTATAGAGTTTCCTGGTGGAACTGTGGGCTGGATTAGAAGACCTGCAAGCCCCTTCCACCTCCATTAATTCTGTTATTTTTCTGCCAGTTTTCTATTAAACCTTGTCGTAGATAAACAAAGCCATCTGCAAATTCCACCAGTCCATCACTGAAATACATCTACTTTCCTCCAACAGAAAATGATTAAAGAGTTGACATATTTCAGCTCCGTTATGTTAATCCTATTCATTTGCACACACGATATTGGAGCTGGTAAGTAATGCCGTGGTTGAAGCACTTCTGGAGGAAGATCAACCCCCAACCAGGATAAATTATTTTGCCTCAGAAAAGTGATGCTTCATTTCTTGCCTTCCTTTTGTCTACCAAGCACCCCTTCCACACATACTTATATTGGAGATGTTCTCTCAGTCATCAAGAGCTTCGGCCTTTGTGATTTCGGGCTCTGTGTTCTGGAGTATAAGCTTTGTCACAGGACTATCATTCTACTACATAGAGGTAAGAGAGGGGAGTCCTTGGTGTTCTCTGAGCTTGGTTGTTTTCTTACAGGCATTTCATGACCTTACTAAGTAACATCATGAGCCTCAGTGGTGCAGTGGTTAGAGTGCAGTACTGCAGGCTACTTCTGCTGACTGTCGGCTGCCTGAAATTTGGCAGTTCAAATCCCACCAGGCTCTAGATTAACTCAGCTTTCCATCCTTCCGAGGTGGGTAAAATGAGGACCCAGATTGTTGGGGGCAATTGTCTGACTCTATAAACTGCTTAGAAAGGGCTGTAAAGCACTGTGAAGTGGTATATAAGTTTATGTGCAATTGCTATTGCTATTATCAGTGCTAGAAGGGAGAGTGAGTAAGTTTGAAGAGCAACTTGCTGGGAAAAGGTGAATTGGCTTTAAAGTCTGTGGAGATTCTCAGTCATCCAGGTCATGGTTGCCCCAAAGGTATTTCTTTTTCAGGAGGCAACTGGATTTTCTTGTTTTTTTTCTTTTGAAGTTATTTCACTTCTCATCCAGGGAGCTTCTTCAGTTCTAACAGGATAGTGCGGGATGGAAGGAATTATATTCCTTGCAGGCAGCTGGCCATTTGCATCCTTTTAGATGGTCGTTGAGGACACTTGGAGGTTTATCATTCAGGTCACATGAGTGGTGCTCCTGGTTCCTGTACTCTGTAATTTTTCTCCTCTGGAAATCCATTCCTCCTTTTACACCATTCAAAGGGTGTTCATCCCAAATTGTAAAGCTAAAAGTCAAAAGTTATTTCAAGCCTATCATTGAAGCTGCTTGTTTGTTTGTTTGTTTATTCATTTATTTATTCAGCCTGCAGGAAGCTCATTTCACTACAGGTGAATCTAGGTGGATTACAGGCATTCAATTGAAATGACCAGAAAATACAAAAGCAATAAATAAGGATCATATTTTACATTGTGCAGAGGAAGAGAAATTGTTCTGCACAGAGAACACAGTTGAATTCACTGTATTTTCTTTGTTAAGCAATGGGCTTGTTAAGTGAATCACACCCAAATTTTACAACCCTTTTGGCCACGGTTGTTAAACTAATTGCTGAAGTTGTGAAGTAAATCATGTGGTCTTTAAGCAAATCCGGATTTCCCCATTGACTTTGCTTGCCAGAAGTTGGATGAAAAAATGGTAAATGGCAATCACGTAACCCCAGGATGCTGCCACCATTACAACAAATATGTGCCGCAACTAAATTTTGATCCTATAATCATAGGTATTTTTTTTCTAGTTCGATTCTGCTATTATTGGCAGAACTTCACAGAAAAGAAAGGTGGGTGCTTATCTTGAGGGACTGTTTGTGATTCATTACCAGCTAGGAATGAAAACAATTCCCAGCACTGCAATAAAATAAGTCTTGTTTTTAAAATAAGTGTGTGCGTAATTAGGGTTTCAGAAGCCTTGGTCAGAACTATCCTTTTCAGTGCTGTTATAACTTTGAATAGTCACTAAATGAAATGGTTGTAATTGGAAGTCTACTTGTAGCTTTCTTTCTGTCTAGAATTGTGAATGGCAAACAGAGATATTACAGTTCAGAATTGTTGATCTCATTAGGAGTAGCTTCCTCTTGTATCTCTTGGACATCTGGCCAAGATAAGAACCTCACAAACCAGAGGCTAATATGGAAGGATGAGAAAGATGCCAGAATGATATTTATGGGATGAAATGTGTATTTCTCCCTCTTTCATTCCCTGATTTTCCCACATTGTTTTCCATTTTCAGATACAATTTGGCAACTACAGCTCTATCCTCTTCTGGCCCTTCTGTATAGCAACCCTTATATACATCTACAAAATGATTCCAGAGACCATGATGCAAACTTTCTCTGACATCAAGAGAATCATGTCAATCAAGACAGCCAGGAGGTTCCATTCTAGAGAGTCCAGGAGAAAACTGAACCTCAAAAGATCTGTCTGAATTCTTCCCTCCCTCCTTTTTCCTCCCTTTCTGTTAAAAAGAGAATCCTACTAATCCTTAATCTTCTTAAAATGTTGATATATGTATATAGTGTTCCTCCTGATCCAGAGACACCATCTCTTATTTTGATTTATATTTGCTAAAATGTATTTCCCCATTTTAACGAAATTATAGTCCTTTCAAAATATGTTTCAGTTTATGTATTATTATTATCATTACTATTGTTGTTATTTTACTTTCGAGGGGCTTGCAGATATCTTCTGGGATCCTGTTTTGATGGTGGTTGGACCTTCATTTGGTCTTGGAACCTTGGCTGAGGTATAGATTCTACCTCCATAATTAGATACTTTCATCTCCCTTTTCATGTAAAATCTATAATAAAAAGACTAAAAAAAAAAAAAACAGCCCCGATCTTTAGATCATAAATGAAGTAGAAAATTAATCATACAGAAGATTAATGCAACGGTGTTCTAATAAATGGACACTATGGAAAAGTAGAATGATTGGAAATGTAATGCAAATCTGTTTGAAAGTGGAATCCTTAATTTTTATATGATTCACTTAATAGAGTTGCAATTTATTCCAGAATACATCAATTTAATAAGTAAGTGGATGCTCTGATTCCAGATAAATTGATCATATTCATTACACACATTACTTTACTTGAAGAAGGATTATGTCCGTGAATGAGCATATCTGTCATGTTATGCAACTGTTTCTTTTTCTTTCCTTTTTTTCAAATATTGGACCCTATCTAACAAACTGAAATTCAATGTAAAAAAAAGTAAAGAAGGTTTTACATTTAGGCAAGAAAAACCAAAATTACAGGTATAGATTAAGTGAAACCTGATGCATTAGCAGTAACTGTGAGAGGGATATTGGAGCCCTACTGGACAATCACTTAAATATGAGCAAACAGTATGTGGCAGCAACCAAAAAAGCCAATGCAATCCTAGGCTTCATTAATAGAGGGACTGAATCAAAATCACATGGAATCAGAGGTGGTATTCAGCAGGTTCTGACCAGTTCTGGAGAACCAGTAGTGGAAATTTTGAGTGGTTCAGAGAACTGGCAAATACCACCTCTGACTGGCCCCAACCCCATTTATTTTTTACCTCCCAAGTCCCAGCTGATCTGCTGGGTCTTCTTTTGTTGTCCTGCACAGGAGAAGGGAGCTGGAAAGCAGGTTAGTGGGATGGGGAAGGAATGGGGATTTTGAAGTATCCTTCCCCTGCCATGTCCACCAAATCATGCCCACAAAACCATGCCATGCCCACCAAGCCATGCCCACAGAACTGGTAGTAAAAATATTTGAATCTCAGCACTGCATGAAGTATTAGCACCACTTTAGCGGTACTAAGTATTAGCCTTAGTACAGCCACACTTGGAATACTGCACCCAGTTCTGAGCACCAGAATTTAAAAAAGAAAGATGTTGAAATTCTGGAAAGAGTGCAGAAAAGAGCAACGAAGATGATTAGACAACTGAAGGCTAAAACATATAAAGAATGGTTGCAGAAATTGGGTATGTATGTCTAGTCTAGTGAAAAGAAGGACTAGGGGTAACATAATAGCATTCTTCCAATATTTGAGGGGCTACCACAAGGAATATGGGGTCAACATATTTTCCAAAGCACCAGAAGACATGACAAGAAGCAATGGATGGAAATTAATCAAGGAGAGAAGCAACTTAAAACTAGGGAGAATTTTTTTAATAGTGAGAACAATTAACCAGTGCAATGGTTTGCCTTCAAAACTAGTAGATACTTCATCACTGGAGGTTCCCTCCCTCTTCCTTCCTTCCTTCCTCCCTCCCTCCCTCCCTCCCTCTCCCTTTCTCCCCACAATCAAGATTGCAAAAGCCTTATTGATTTAGTGAAGACAAATATCAATTGGGGGAGGATCTTTTCTTTTTCCTCCCAGCCTTTGTGTCATGTTCAACAGTTTATAATTCCCTTGCTTTCCCTTTTCATCTCTCTGGTTTAACCACATTTCTCTTTCTGAAACCTATGCTTCCAATGGGCCATTCCATTCTGTGCTGTCATGGAATGTTATTCAACATATGAGGGAGATGGATAGGTGAAGAAGGGGAAAAGCAATAAGTCAGGGCCCACAATTTTTCTCTGCTTGCTACATGCTGGGAAAAGGAAGTGAAGATAAAGGAAATGTTTTTTCCCCATTCCTTCATTTGTCTTTTCTATTGGTACTCTTTCAATAAGATTGTTTTGCTTTTTATCTTTTCTTTTATGTACACTGAGAGCATGTGCACCAAGACAAATCCCTTGTGTGTCTAATCACACTTGGCCAATAAAGAATTCATTCATTCATTCATTTTGTTTCTTTTAGGGCTAGTGGGTGAAATACTGATCCTAAAAGAAAACTCTCATCTGAGAGTTTGGAAAAATGAGGAAGAATGGATCCAGGTTTTCTAAAGTTTTAGTACAAATCAATTCCCAGCCTTCTTATAGGGTGGCCTATATGTATGCTGGTTACTGGACAACACAGAATATAAAACATCAGAGTTGGAAGAGATCTTGGAGGTCTTCTAGTCAGTGGTAGGATTCAAATTCTTTGACTACTGATTCTGTGGACATGGCTAAGTGGATGTGGTTAGGTGGTCATGTGATTGGGTAGGCATGGCTAGGTGGACATGTGTCTAGGTAGGTGTGGCCAACTCAATGTCACTCACGTCAAGAAGTGCCTCAACTGAACCCTAACCCAAACTGGTCAGAACAGGCTGAATCCCACCACTGCTTCTAGTCCAAACCTCTGCTCAAGCATAAGAATATATAACATTTCAAACAAATGGCTGTCCAGTCACTTCTTGAAAGCCTCCAGTGATGGAGCATCCACAGGTTATGGAGGCAAACTGTTCCATTGGTCGATTGTTCTCACCATCAGGGAATTTCTCTTCATGTTCTAGGTTGGTTCTTGTCTTGATTGGTTTCCATTGATTACTTCTTGCCTTGCCTTCAGAATTTAGCATTTGGGATGATAGTTCCAGTCCATTTGCCCACCTTCCTAGATGGTTTCCTACAAATGAAGTCAGTGGGAAAAATCAGATTGGCTTCATGTCTGGGTAATTAACATTTAAGAGCTGCAGTGATTTGCTTAAGAATTGTGGCAAAAAAAAAAAAAAAGTTGTAAAATTGGGCATCTCACCAAATGACTCCATTGCTTAACAATGGAAGTTCTGATCTCAGTTGCAGTCATAAGCCTGTGATGGGCTTCAAAAATTTCAGCAACCAGTTCTCTGCCCAGTTGCTGGGTGGGCATGGCTATGGTAGGCATAGCCTGGTCAGCGGGAGGCCCATTTTTTGTCCTCCCTAGGCTCTGGAGGCTTTCCTCGAGCTTCCAGGAGGGCAAAAATGGCCTCACTTGGGCTACAGAGGTCCTCCGGAGGCCTTCCAGAGACCAGAAATGGGAGGCCCATTTTTTTGCCCTCCCTGAGCCTCTATGCGGGCCCTGTACTTACCTGGCATCCAAAACAGACCATGTAAAGACTTCTGGGAGGGAAGGGGGTGGGTGGAGCAATGCAGGTGTGGGATTTACCAGTACACTGAACTGGTAATTAAAAATGTTAAAATTAGATACTGGTTCACCCAAACCGAGGAGAACCAGTAGCAGCCCACCTTTGCTTGTATGTGTTTATTTAGACTCCCTTTATGTATCAGTCAGACCTAGAACAGCAGGCTAGAAACTGGAAGAGATCCTAATTCCACTTTTGGCATGAAGTCAGATCGGTGGCTTTAAAGCAGTCTCTCAGACCTTAAAAGAAAACAATGACATTTTTGAAAATGTTACCAAGGACTTGTTTGGAAATTCATGAAAAGTCTAAAATGACCCAAAGGCAGGAAAGAAAGAAAGAAAGAAAGAAAGAAAGAAAGAAAGAAAGAAAGAAAAAGGAAGGAAGAAGGAAAAAAGAAAAAGAGGAAGGAAAATGGAGAAATAAAGAAGGTGGAAGATGGAAGTAGGAGAAAGAAAGAGAAAGAAGGAAGAAGGAAAAATAGAGGGAGGAAAACCTCCATGGAGCTCTGATAATATTCAGTGATATACAAAAATCCACAAAATAATATTGAGTATAATGTAATGTCTGGTGAGTTCATAGGTCCATATTTCTAGGTGATATTTTTAAGCAACTGGCTTGCCATTGCTTTTTTTTCCCTATTGCTTTTTTTTTTTAAAGTCTTTCAATCTGGCCTCTAATTTTTCTATTGATCCCCAGGAACCCATCATTCAAATTGCAACCCATTCTAACTCTCCTTAGCTTCATAGCCTAGACAAGTCCATCTGCTGAAACTTTGCATGCAAACCTGTTGTATCATAAAATGAAAAAAACAGAGATGGGCTTCTAGACAAGGACATTCCCCTAAAAAGTAATAAGTACACAACTGAAAGAGGAGCAAGCACTTGATGCTTGTGCAGTCATAGTTGAAGAATTGAAGAATTATATTTCTTTGAAAAAACAAAATGAAAACGCAGAAGACTAGTGACATTTCATATGAATGTCCTAAGTTTTTCAATACTTGGTCTGGTCAAATCTAATATATATATATTGGGTTGTATTCTCCTCCTGTTTCTTAGAGAGAAACAAATATATAACAATAGCTGAATACATCTTTGTAGTTCAGTGTCTTAGGGAACCTAGCCATGATCTTAGCTGGTTGGATGAAACAGGCCATTTTTAAGCCATAATATTATTTGCAGAAAAACTGCATAAATATCCAGTGAAGATAAATAAACCATGGTGGTGCAGTGGTTAGTGGTCAGCTGACTGCTGGCTGCCTGCAATTTGGCAGTTCAACTCTCACCAGGCTGACTCAGCCTTCCATTCTTCCAAGGTAGGTAAAATTGTTGTCCAGATTGTTGGGGGCAATAGGCTGATTCTGTAAACTGCTTAAGGAGGGCTGCAAAGCTCTGTAAAGTGGTATATAAGTCTAAGTGCTATTGCTATATTTTTTTTTTTACTCAAGATAGTATGTATGTAAAAATGGGAACAATTGTTTTGATATAATGGATTTTGAATTTATATTTTGTGAATTCAGGGAGCAGTCCGCCATCTCTAGCAAAGGAAAGAAGTACGGAGAAACCATTGTTATGAACCTCCAAAAGATAAAGGAGAGATATGTGACACTATTGAATTTTGAAACTTCTAGGTCCCACCTTATTCTTATCCAGAACATTCTCAGTCAAGATGTCCAACCTGGCCAGGTCAGATTTTATCTCTGTTTGAAACCAGACATGGATCTCTGCTCTGTATCTTGGAGACCGTTGTAGGGACGATTCTTGAGAATCCCTTGGACTGCAAGGAGATCCAGTCAGTTGATCCTAAAAGAAATCAACCCTGACTGTTCTTTGGAAGGACAAATCCCGAAGCTGAAACTCAGAAACTTTGGCCACCAAATGGAAAGAGGGGATTAATTGGCGAAGACCCCGATGTTGGGAAAGAAGGAAAGCAAAAGGAGAAGGGGACGGCAGAGGATGAAATGGTTAGATAATGTCATTAACATAATGAACATGAATTTCGGCAAACTCCAGGAAACAGTGAAGAACAAGAGGGCCTGGCATACTATGGTCCATGAGATTCTGAAGAGTCAGACATGATTTAGCAACTAACCAACCACAAACCTTGGATTCATCTATCTGAGAGGTCAAAAAGAGTCCAGAGTTTCTTCTGCTAGAGCATGGGTGTCAAGCTCAATTTCATTGAGGGCCACATCAGGGCTGTGGTTGACCTTGGGGAGCTGGGTGGACATGGCTGACTGGGTGGGCACAGCTAGTTTGATGCCACTCCCCAAACTTCTGACATGATTCCTCTTTACATTGAGTAGACCTGGCCAAAGCTAGGCTGGCCCGATCTTTCCTCCTCCCTTTGAATAGACCAGGATGGCCTCGTAGGCCAGATCTGACCACATTGCAAGCCAAATCTGGCCTGCAGGCCTTAAGTTTGACACCCTTGTGCTAGAGCGATATTATAAATATCTGGATGAAGTCTTTATTCTTATGTGCAATTAGATGTTGAACATTTGATGTGATCATTAAATATGCAGTGAAAATAAATGCAGAAGCTTCTGCCTTTGGAGTGATGCCACAGTGAAATAATATTTCAGTTTGACTGGCAATGTTCTTGACTGAAAGGGGGCGAAGAAATACAAAATGTCCCAAAGTAAGCCTCCCACAAGGACAGACACGATGAGGACCAACCCCAGAGACATTTAAAAAGATAAAACTGAGTTACGTAAAAATTCTGAACCCAAGAAGGCTGCAGTAAATATTGTTCAGTACATCCTAAGGGTCTTATTTCCTGCAATTGCCTTATGAGTATTCCAGTGTTTCCAATCCTTTCATCTTCTAGGAGGATACTCCTTTTTGAACTTCATATCAAAGTTATCTGAGTAAAACATGATGACCAACAGAATCTCTTTCTATGCTTTGGGGGACTCAGGATAACATTGGCCTCAGTATCCTGAAACGAGAGTCATTTCCAGAAGATAAACATTTCCCTGTAAAGTATCCTACTTTGAGAAAACAGTTGCTTTATGCAAAATTAAGATGAGTAAAAGATTCTATTTCCCCTTCCCTTTTCCCCTCTCCTTTTCCTCCTTCCTCTTCTTCACCTTCTCCTCCTCTTGTCCCTGTCCTTTTCCTTCTCTTTCTCCTTCTCATTCCCTTCTCCTTTCCTCCTTCCCCTCTCCTCCTCCTCCTCTTTCCTCTTCCCCTTCCTTCCTTTGTTCCCTCCTCCTCTTTCTCTCTTTTTTGTCCTCTTTTCTTTTCCTTTCCTCTATTTATCATCAAGTTTTCTGATTTCTTCTTAATACATTTGTCAACGTATAGGTTACTTAGAGCATCATTCTTGATTTTTCACTCATGAAAGCTGCTGCAGATTCATTTCTTAGTTAAACCCCAACTTTTGTTCATTAAACGAAGGCAGTGCACATACAGGTATGTGCATTGCAACCATTCTGTCTCAAGCCATTCATACATGGCACTGACAAAATGACTTATGACTGGCCCTCACACTTATAACCAACACAAATATCAGCTTTGGAAGTCAAATTTTACATAGCAACTTCCACACTGCCACATTTTAGTCCCTGGGAATTGGGGAGGGGGGATTTTAGAGAGAGGTGGAAATTTAGACATAACAACATTCTTCTTCTGAGTCAAGGACAAGCCATCCTGCACCTGGGAAAGGAGTGGTTGGAGGGATGTCTCCAGTTGCAACAGATGGTGATTGGGTCATGTGATGGACTGATGGGTGCAGGGGATGTATTTTTGAATTTCTATTGGGAAGGGAAAATCCAGAAATCTCAGGTTCCGGTTTTCCCAGATATGCCAATATGACAATTCTGATAAAATGGAACTTAGAAAATGCCAGTCTCGGAGTTCATTGGTTTGGAGTTTCTTAGTTGGAATGCTGACAACAAAATTCCCACAGTCAGGTGATTAAACTTTGGATGATGATCATTATTTGCAAACTTCACTGATGGCTTTTGACAACAAATTATAACTGTGTGTAATGATGTTACTCTTAGTTAAATAATATTAGCTTCCCAAACATCCATTTCCAAGCTTAATCTTGTGGTGATTTGTTGTGTTTCTCAAAAAAAAAAAAAAACAAAACCCAATTTTTCACATTTCTAAGAATGGTCTGCCAACTGCCATTGTTCAAAAGCCATTACTAAAAAAATAACAATAGTGTGTCACTAGGATTTGCTGAGCAGGATATGTGCCTGACTGTAAATTTTATCAACCTAACCTTTACTAACATAATATTTAGTATAGAGTAGTATTAATAAATGTAAAATATGTTTAAAATGGATGAGCAGTTGGGACTGGGAGGGATTTCTTTTTAATGTGTGGAAGGGAGGGAGGGAGAGAGGAAGGAAGGAAGGGCGGGCATAAAAAGAGGAAGGATGGAAATAAAAAGGAAAAGGAAGGAAGGACACAAAAAGAGGAAGGGAGGGAAGGAGGGAAGGGGTGGGGAGGGAGGACATAAAAGAGGTAGAAAGGACATAAAAACAGGAAGAATGAAATAAAAAGGAGGAAGGAAGGAAGGAAGGAAGGAAGGAAGGAAGGAAGGAAGGAAGG
>BLBF01000002.1:6958347-6981525 GCA_015471245.1 Laticauda colubrina | reverse complement strand
TCCATCCATCCATCCATCCATCCATCCATCCATCCATCCATCCATCCTTCCTTCCTTCAGTTCAGCCACTTAGACACTCAGTTCACACATTCTTTGCAATTATACCATCCTAGCAGTCCAGTCTCTTCTTAAAAGCCTCTAGTGATGGAGAATCCACAGCTACTGCATAACACTAACATTACTTTTAAGCACAAGGGCTTATGAAGGCAGACTGACCCCTTTATCTAATGCATTTCTTAGATTGAACATTTGTTAAATATATTTTCTAAAGCGTCTCTTATAAAGTCTTCCCCCTCCTCCTCCTCCTCCTCCTCCTCCTCCTCCTCCTCCTCCTCCTCCTTTCCTTTTGACAAGTGACAAAGAAGAAAAAAGAAAAACTTCTTAATCCTTTTGTCTTTGTCTTACACTTTTTATATGAAAAGGATTGAAGAGATTACACAATCATTAAATTAATGCCAGGAAGACTGAAATCATAGAAGCATTCCTATGCCCAGGGCCAGGGAAGATCTGAGCAGTGTGGAAAAAACAAAGGTGAATATTTTGCAAAGATGAATATAAAGGCCCTGTCACACTGCCCAACGGATGCAAAACATGAGTAAAAAGGACACAACGGACGAGCAAAATGTTCCATCCGTTGTTATCCGCTCTCAAAAGGGGCAGAAATTTGCATAACCGGAGCGGATAACACGGAAAGGAATGGATGCGGGGAGGACGCAGAGTGGATGGAAAGCGGATGCGGAACAGAAGCCCAACGGATGGAAGCAGATGGGAGCAGATGGCACATCAGCTAGACTTCCGGGGTACCACAGCAAAGCGGATGCGGAACGGATACAGCGAATGCACAGCGGATGAAGCGGATGCAGAGCGGAAGCCCAGCGGATGCACAGCGGATGAAGCGGATGCAGAGCGGAAGCCTAGCGGATGCACTGCGGAAGCCGAACGGATGCCGAGCGTTAATTGCGCATGCGGGGGGGATGCATTGCGCAAGCGCTGCGGATATAAAGGGAAGCAGCTCGCACGTGGCCAGCATTCAGAGGAAAGACCTGCTGCCGGATACATCAAGTCCTTGCCTGCCCTGCCTGCATGCCTGCCTGCAAGCCTTGCTGCAAGCCTTGCTGCCAGCCTTCCTACCAGCCTGCCTCCCAGCCTCCTGGCCAGCCTCCCTGCCAGCCTTGCTCTCTGCCTGCCTGCCAGCCTTGCTGTCAGCCTGCCTTCCAGCCTCCCTGCCAGCCAGTCTGCCTGCCAACCTTGGTGACTGCTTGCCTGCATTCCTTCCTGCCAGGCTTCCTGCCAGGCTTCCTGCCAGCCTGCCTGCCAGCCTTGGTGCCTGCCTGCCTGCATGCAAGACTTGGTGCCTGGTTGCCTACCAGCCTTCCTGCCAGCCTTGGTGCCTGCCAGCCTCCCTGCCAGCCTCCCTGCCAGCCAGCAAACCCACAACCATGGGGAAAAAGCGAAAGCCTCAGCAACCTGCCACCATCCCTGGCAAGAGGGACAGGGCCACCCTCCCGCCCTCTGTCCCTGACTCTGCTTCTGCTGGGGCTTCTGCTGCTCGGGCTCGCTCTTCTGGTGCTGGAGCTTCTGCTGAAGCTGCTCCTGGCGGTGGTGCTTCTGCTGCGTACTCTGCTGAAGCTGCTCCTGGTGGTGGTGCTTCTGCTGGTGCTTACTCTGCTGAAGCTGCTCCTGGCGGTGGTGCTTCTGCTGGTGCTTATTCTGCTGAAATTGCTTCTGGTCCTGCTGGTCCTGCTCATCCTGCTCGTGCTCCTGGACTTGCTCGTACTGCTCGTGCTCCTGGTCTTGCTCGTCCTGCTCGTCCTGCTCATGCTCCTGGTCCTGCTCGTGCTCCTGGTCTTGCTGGCGCTGCTGGTGCTTACTCTGCTGCTGCTGATCCTGGTCCTGCTGGTGCTGCTGGTGGTGGGGGTGCTGCTGGTGCTGCTGGTGCTGCTGCTGCTGCTGCTGCTGCTGCTGCTGCTGATCCTGCTGCTGCTGCTGCTGCTGATGATGATGATGATTATGATCCTGCTGGTGATGATGATGATGATGATGATCCTGCTGGTTCTGCTGCTGCTGGTGGTGTGGAGGAGCAGCCCCTACTACCTGGGAGCCCCTCTGATGAGGGCCCATCTGGCCCTGCCAAAGGGAGGAAGAGGCATATGTGACAACGGGAGAGGAGACAATATTCCATTGAGGAGGAACACGAGGATGAGGTGCTGGAGTGGCTGAGAGAGAATGACTATCTGTGGCAGAAGGGATACCGGCTGTACAGGGACACCAAAAGGAAGCAGGCTGCTTGGAGAGAGAAGGCGGAGAGTATGGGCTACAATTCGGAGGTGCTCCTCGGCTGGTGGAAGCACACGCACACCTGGTACGGGAAGCTGCACCTGAAGAAATCTGGCCAGGTCGCAGTTAAGCTGACGGACAGAGAGACTTACGTCATGGCCAGGTGCAGCTTCCTGAAGGGTGAGATCCGCCACCCAGGAGCACCAGGAGCCACTCTCATGACCCTCTCTCTCTGGCAGCCTGCTGAGAGCCAGTCCTCTTCCAGCCGAGAGTCAGTCCCTGTTTCCAGGCAGGTTTCTGTGGAGCGTGCCACGGCGGAGAGCCCGCGGACAGGTGTTGTAACCATGGTGGAGCACGTGGAGGACACCCTGGTGCGGTGGGAGAAAGGAAATGGCGCATCCACCATAGCCGTACCCGCATCCACCACCCCCAGCTCCACCTCCACAGAAAGGCAGAGAACCAGACAGCAGGAGGGGCAGAGCCACACTGTCCTGCTGGACATCAGGGACACCATCTGGACCAGCATAGATCTCCTCTCTCAGCTGGTCCACACCGACTCCTCATCCTCCAACCTCCATCCTCATCCTCCTTCCTCACCTATGTCAACCAGAACCTCAGGGACATGGCGGAACCCCAGTACCAGGTGGGGAAGGACAGGATCACCAAGCTGCTTCACAACCCTCCAGACCCAGAAGAACCTGCTCCCACCCAGTCCAGGTCTGCTCCTCAACCCCAGGTGATGTCCCTCCCATTCCAAGGCTTCCCACAGCCCCTCACCTACCAGGGCTACGGCTACCAGGAGGTCCAGCAGCACAGGCAGCAGCCCTTCCCAGTCCAGGCACAGAGTCATCAGGCAAAACCGTTGCCACCGGTTCCACTGATGCCACCGATGCCTCCCATGCCAATGATGCCACCAACGACAGCGATGCCACCCATGCCACCGATGCCACCAATGCCAGTCCTCACCCAGCTGCAGACCCGACAGCCCCACTACACTGCTCTTTCCTCCACCCCACAGCCAAGCCCGGCCTCAGTACATCTGTCCTCGGTACTGGGGCTGACAACCCATGGCATGGAGGAAGAAGCTCTCAACATCATGGGGCTGAGCCAGCTGTCCGAGAGCTTCCTCAACACACCGTCACCTGTTGTCCTCTCAGGGCCAGGCACCCCAGTGGTGCTTCAGACCAGCACTCCAGCACCAGCCACCTCCACAGCACCTGGACCCTTCACCCCTGAGACTGGGCACACCTCCGAGTGACCAAGAGGAGTGCCAGATACTGGCTGGCTGGCTACCTGTGGACTTTATTTGGACACTTGACATGGGTCATTTTTCTTTTACAGCTTGTTGTTCAATAAAGTCTATCTTTGATTCACACACTTGCTTCATTTTTTTTTTTTATAAAGTCTGGGTGGAAACTTTTAGAAATGGTTTAAGCCTTTGTATGCTTGAGGGATGGGTTAAGATAGCAGTGGGATGGGCAGGGATATCTGAGGGATGTGTAATAGCTGTGGGATGGGTAAGGATGGCAGTGGGATGGGCAGGGATACCTTTGGGATGGGTTAAGATAGCTGTGGGATAGATAAACCTCCAGTGCAAGCATAGTGGGACTGGATGGTCCAGCCTCCCAGGTGGCACACCTATGGCCCTTCATTATCAGTACTAATGTAATCATTGATCCACACATGTCAACATAAACACAACTCTTTATTAAATGCCCTGATCATTGTAGGCCCACCCAACATACATGGCCCAATCTCATCAGTGTGATGAGACAGGCTGAAGGAAGCATCCATTAATCATCTATCATCCTGTCTTGCCACTCCACCATTCCAGCTTGGGAGTTGCACCAGTGTTTAAGGAGGTTGCGCTGCTTCTTACTTTCACGTAAGGCTCTGTTGGGGCCTTACACATCCTCAGTGTCTATCAGGTTTTGCCAGGATCCATGTCCCCATTGCCTTGTTGGAGGTCCACGAGCCTGTTCTGCAAGACTGGGTAGCGGGTGCGCATGAGATTGTGCAGGATGCAGCAAGCTTCCACGATCCTCCTCACGGTCTCTGGGTGATGCTGCATGGTGGTGAGAAGTACCTGGAACCTGTTGGCCAGGATGCCAAAGGCATTCTCCACCACCCACCTTGCCCTGGACAGCCTGTAGTTGAAGATCCTCTCTTCACAGGTGAGGCATCTGGAGGTGTAGGGCTTCATGAGGTAGGTTCTGAGGGAGAAGGCATCATCCCCCATGATGAAGTAGGGCACATCTTGCATGTCGTTGGGCAGGGGGTCTGAATCTGGGAAGCCCACCATGAGGTTACATTCCATCCCCTCCTTGAGGTTACTGGCATTGTATACCTGGGCATCTGAACATGACCTGTTGCCTGAAGCATCGATGTACATGAACTTGTCGTCAGCATCGACCATGGCGAAGAGGACAATGCTGAAGAAGCCCTTGTAGTTGAAATAAGTGGACCCCGACTTGGGTGGTGCTTTACAGGCCACGTGCTTGCCATCTATGGCTCCAACAGTGTGGGGGAAGTTCCACCTCTGATACCACTGCTCTGCAACTTTCTTCCATCCTTCTTCAGTGGAGGGGCACTGGAGGAGCTCCTCCATGTATTCTTTGATGATGGCCTGTGTTAAGCCTGGTTTCCCCAACCAGGGTTAGGTAGACAAGCTAAATAGAATGTGCAGCATTAGTCAGATTGGCACACAGATAAATGAGTGAGCTAAGCTTGTATGTTTATTAACATACAGTAAAAATAACAGATACGCTTGTGCTATGAAGAATATAGTTTATTCCAGTATAAGTTTATGGCATAGTCAAATAACAGTCCAATAGTCATGTATCAAGTAGTCAGTCCATTCAGGGATATTCAGTTAGCAAAGTCCATGTAGAATATCCTATGTCAGTTCACTTACAAATCAGTCCTTTGTTGTCTCTCCCGTTCGAGCTATGCAGTCTTGATTCCAAGCAGTAATCAGGGATCATCAAAGCCAGAGTGAGCAAGCTGTAGACTTGCTACTTTTATATTGTTTTCATAACCACTCCCTTAATTACTTTTCCACAGTTAAAGCTACAGACACTTTAACATACATAACTATGATTCATAGTTATTATTTCACCTAAACCAGTTAAGGTAAACAATGTTATCCCTAACAGCCTGCACCACTTCTCTGACCACAATGCTGATGGTGTTGTGTGGCACCCTTCAGCCGTACTGCATGGTCCTGTAGGTGGTCCCTGAGGCCAGGTGGTGCAGAGTGAGTGCCACCTTGAGCCCAGGTTCCAGGCTGGGCCGGAAGTTGGTGCTCTGCTTGGTCAACCTGGGTGTCAGCCGCTGTACAACTTCGTCAAACATGGCTGGAGGCATCCTCATGAAGTTCTGGAATGCATGAGTGTCTTCGTTCCTGAGCTCCACCATCAGCTTGTTGTACAGTCCATACTCTTCTCTTCTCTTGATCCATCTTCAGACCCAGACGCTTCTTGGCCGCCTCCTTTTCTTCCCCTAATAGAGTTCATAGAGCCTTTAGATGGCTTCGCACTGTTGCAGAAGGATGGTGGCTGCCAAAAGGACTGTGTTATGATCCACGGTGGACATGACTAGATCCTGTGGAAGAGGAAGAGTCAGATGAAGGCTACAGAGGTCTGCACAGCTGGGCTGCTGGTCTGAAAGTGAGATGCAGATGAGTTGCTCCCCATTTTTATAGGCAGTATAGGTTTTCCCCTATGTGTCCTTTTGCATCCTCTAGGCATCCTCTAGACATCCTTAATATCTGAGATAGGTCCCCTCTGCGGACGTTTATTCCATCTTAAATGCTTTCTTTGTGAGCTACATCTGCTTTCATCCATTCTGCATCCATTATGCATCCGTTCTGCATCTGTTCTGCATCCGTTCTGCATCCGTTCTGCATCCGTTCCGTGTCCGTTCCGCTTCCTCCCTGCGTCCGTTTACCGCTGGAGCGGATCGAGTTGCACGGATGCCTAGCGGATGCCTAGCGGATATAGCGGATGCATAACGGATGTATAACGGATGCATAACGGATGCCTAGCGGATGCTTAGCGGGTGCAGAATGGATGTATTGGATACATTTTCCGCTGAAAAGTTTTGAGCAGTTCAAAACTTTCTGAGCGGATGAAACGTCAATAAACGGATGTTGGATGGATAGAGAGGAAGCAAAACGGACGCAGTGAGTACAGAATGGATGCATCGCGTTAACCAACGGATGGCAAGCCTTTTTGTCCATTTTACATCCTCTTTCCATCTGTTGGTGCAGTGTGACAGGGGCTTAAATTGCTTTGTTGCACTATTGAAACACATTCTCTACTTTGGCTTTTTATAGCTGTATCATCAAGTTGTGGCAGTGAACTGTACATCTTAGTTTATCCTATTTATATTTGGCAAAATGATTAGATTATTTGTGTTCTAATTTATGTATTATGTACTGGCTTACAAGCTTTGAACTTCTGAAACATTAGGTCAGAGAATTCTTGTGAATTCTCTCCCCTTCTCTTTTTCTTCCCCTCTCCTCTCCTCTCTTTTTTCTTTTCCTCTCCCCTCTTCTTTCCTTTCTCCTCTCCCCTCCCCCTCCCCTCCCCTTTCTTCTCTCCTCTCTTCTCTCCTTTCTTCTCTTCACTTCTCTCCTCTCTTCTCCTCTCCCCATCCCCATCTCTCTTCTTCCCCTCTCCTTAGCTTTGTCCTTTTCTCTCTTCTCCTGTTCCCTCCCTACTCCCTTCCCCTCTTTTCTCCTCTTCTCCTCTCCCTTGTCCTTCTCTTTCTCCTCTCCTCCCTCCCCTACTGTATCTTCCCTTCCTTTCCTCCCCTACCCTCTCCTTCCCATCCCATCCCTTCCCTCTCCTTTCCTCCCTTCTCTCCCCTTCTCTTCACAAAATTGTATGTATTGATATAAAATTGATCACCCAAGCAAAACAGAAGCCAGGGTGGCTTCTGCAGTGACTCTTTGGCCTCAGAAAAACATACAATTTGTCATTTTTAGCACCTTTAATTCCAAAGAAAAAAGAGTAGAATACAGCTTTTCACATTTTCCTGGACTTTCACACTGAGAGGAAACCTTGGAACCTTTATAGTAATTTGATCTCAGTTGTTATTGATAACATGGAGCTCAGGAGACCAGTAGGTGGCCAGAGCTTGCTGGCCCAAAGCTTGCCATTTGGTTTCCAACATCATGAAGGATTATTAGCAATGCTTGTATGAAGTGATGAAAAAATTACTTGTCCATGAAAGCTCTTGCTGATAACAAACGGTAAGGCTGGAAAAGTAATTCACACCCTACTAACAGTTGGTAACACAAACTCTAGGTAAACCAATATCAGGAGAGTGATAACATTGCAAGGATTCAATTTAAACAGTGTCACGACAGCTGTGAATGTTATGAAAAGTGAATTTGTTTACTCTAGATTGGCTGGCTGGGTTTAAATCCCATCTTTTCTCATACCCTTGGTGGAAACACACCTTGAATCAAAATAAGACAATGGAAAGATTGCTATTTCCATTAAGAAAAGGAATCCACATTTATTCTGTAAAGTTCTAAAAAACAACAACACTTGATCAAAATTCATGTATGTTCTAAATTATTTTGATTCAGACCCTTGCAAATTCAGTTGGAGCTTTTCTGATGAATGTTGACATGTTGGTTTTTCTGCACCTCCAGCCTCTCTTAAATACTTATTGAAAATTGTAAAATAATAATAATAAAGTCAGACATCTCATCTCTTACAACAATGCTGAAAAATATTTTTTTATGCTTTGGGGGTGCTATTTTTTGTCATTGTTCATTTTGTTATTCATTTTGTCATTCATTTGATATAAAACTAAATAGCAAAAGCACAACTTTGAAAGCTGTAATCGAATATGGGTTGGTTTGTTTGTTTTATAATGGGATATTTGGGGACAAACATCAATGTGGTTTTGCAAAAGGGAGGCGTTGGAGGGACCTGGAAAATTGTTACTTAGCTCTACCATGATTATGGGATGTTTACAAGGGAATTACTTCAAAGCTTGGCTTCTTTTAAAAAAAAAAACACTCATCAGACCTTATATGGGTCAGCCTCATTTGAGGGAATTATTCTGCTAGTCAACTGGGGGGAAAATGTTTTCATAAAACACATCTTTTTTTAAGAGAAGCTGGCTGTTTTTCACTTTGCAGATCAAAGAAATATATTTAGTGAGCCATTTAGGATGGTGTTGCGGAGAAGATGGTTTGGGGGCTGGAGGCTAAAACATATGGAGAATGATTGCAGGAATATTAGATATCTCTAGTCTGATGAAAAAAAGGAGTAGGGGTGACATGATATTTGAAGGGTTCCAACAAATTTGAGGGAGGTCACACTATTTTCCAAAGCACCAAAAGGCAAGACAAGAAACAATTGATGGAAGTTAAACAAGGGGAGAAGCAGCCGAGAACTAAGGAGAAATTTCCTGACAGTTAGAACAATTAATCAGTGGAAAAACTTGGAAAAGTGGAAAAGTGGAAAAGTTGGAGGGCATCTTGTAGATCATCTAGTCCAACCCCGCCCAAGCGGGAGACCCTACACCATTTCTGACAAATGGCAGTCCAATCTCTTCTTGAAAATCTCAAGTGATGGTGCTCCCACAACTTCCGAGGGCAATTTCTGTTCCATGGATTGATTGTTCTCACTGTCAGAAAGTTTCTCATTTCCCAGTTGAATCTCTCCTTGTTCAGTTTCCATCCATTATTCCTTGTCTGGCCTTCAGGTGCTTGACCCCTTCCTCCTCTCTGGGGCAACCCCTCAAATATTGCAAGACTGCTATCATGTCTCCCCTGGTCCTTCTCTTTACTAGACTAGTCAAGCCCAGTTCCTGCAACCGTTCATTGTATGTTTTAGCCTCCAGTCCCCTAATCATCCTGGTTGCTCTTCTCTATATTTTTTCTAGAGTTTCAACATCTTTTTTATAGTGTGGTGACCAAAACTGGATGCAGTACTCTAGGTGTGGTCTTACTAAGGCTTTATAGAGTGGTATCAGAACTTCCCTTGATCTTGATTGTATCCCTCTGTTAATACAATTTAGGATTGCATTTGCTTTTTTGGCTGCTGCTGGAGCTGCTTGCCTGCAGAAGTTGTAGGTGCTCCATCACTGGAGGCTTTTAAGAAGAGATTGGACAACCATTTGTCTGAAATGGTACATGGTCTCCTGCCTGAGCAGAGGGCTGGGCTAGAAAACCTCCAAGACCCCTTCCAACTTTGTTATTCTGTTAGATGTGAAGAGTTTGAGGTAGCTTAGCCAAGAGGAATAATAGATGAAAGGGAGAACGTTACTTTTTCATGGGTGGAGTGAAAGGAAAAAAAATACAAACTTGAGAGGGAAGTGGAACGTGGTTGAAAAATAGCAGCTTGGACAATATATGCATACACACAAGCACACACACACACTTATACTAACTTTTGGGTCATAATTTTGCTACTGCAGGTAATGACAGGTCTGTTATCAGTAGCTCAGATACTTTCTATCTCACCCCAAAAGTAATTTAGGAGAGGAACAATACAGTAAGGCTCACTGACTACCTAAGAGTGATTTTGAAGTGATATGCCCAAGACCCAACTTCCCATTTCTTCCCTCGTTTGTTAAAATTATGGAATTCAAAAAGATGTCCGTTGTAAATTCATTCAGCCGCTTGCCTGGAATGGTATAGGGTCTCCTGCTTGTGCAAGGGGTTGGACTAGAGGACCTCTGTTGGAAGAAAAATACTTCTGGGTTCAGTTCCAAGTGGAGAAAATAACACTGGAAACATGGAGGCTGTTTGGAAGGTTTAATGGTGGACAGGAGCACATGGCTTGAAGCTCCAAAATGAAAGGGATTGTTAGGGATAACATTGTTCACCCTAACTGTTTTAGGTGAAATACTAACTATGAATCATAGTTAATGTATGCAGCTTTAACTGTAAAAGAGCAATTGTGGGTGTGGTTATGAAAACCATATAAAAGTAGCAAGGCTACAGCTTGCTCTCTCTCTCTCTGGCTTTGATGATCCCTGATTACTGCTTGGAAGCAGGACTGCATTGCTCGAACGGGAGAGACAACAACGGACTGATTTATGTGAACTGACAATAGGATATTCTACATGGACTTTGCTAACTGAATATCCCTGAATGGACTGACTACATGGTAATTGAATATTGGACTGTTTTTGACTATGCTATAAACTTATACTGGAATAAAATATATTCTTGATAGCACAAGCGTATCTGTTATTTTTACTGTATGTTAATAAACATACAAGCTTAGCTCACTCATTTATCTGTGTGCCTATCTGACTAACGCTGCACATTCTGTTTAGCTTGCCTACCTAACCCTGGTTGGGGAACCCAGGCTTAACAGGGATGATCACATGTTTCAAGGTTAAGGAAAAGATCAAGAAGAGTGGATATGCTGAGAGTGCCTGGGTTTTATAACCTTTGTTGGGATTTGAATTGAAGCTTGTTTCTAATTGGTTGTCAGACTCCCATGGGGCCATGCAGGGGCAACTCTGTAGGCTGTCCTAAATTCCAGGTTGAGCCTTGCTGGATGATGATGCACTGAAAAGGGTTTTTGGCAATTGCTATAGCTTTACCTGGAGATCTTTGTTATGTAAAGTATTCTGGCCCAGGCCTTAATGACCCACCCATTAACAAAGGAGGGGGGGGGTTGAGCTTCTATTTCTGAGGTGAGTTTCTGCTTCTGAGTTTATCCTCTTTTTAGAGGAAATATTCTGCCTTTTTAATTTTTCTCAGGATATTTCATTTTTCTAGAAGGATGGGTGCTAATTTCCTACACCTCTAAGGTCTCTTCCAACTCCGTTATTCTTACTTTCCAACTTGGATTCTATTTAGGCAAAGTGTACTGGGTAACACTTTGTAACACTGTACTGGGTACTTGCCAACACTTATGGTTAACAGTTTAGCTTAAGGGGAAAGAGGCTGAAGAAATACAGTAAGATGTTCCACTTTGTGGTGTTTTAATTAAAAATGAGGATAGACACATTTCTCCCTTCTCTGCAGTTGACTATCAGAGAAAGCAAAAAAAATCTTGATCATCAACTGCTGTTCAAAATGTAACTCACAGTCTGACTAAGCCTCTTAAACAGTGAGAACAAAGAACAACAAGTCTTCATGCCATCTCTTCTAAAGAAGAAAAGAACAAGCCATCTTGTCTGACTCCATCTGCTAAGAGATGTTTCATGGCCTACACCCCAGAAAGAAACATTTTTTTTTCAAAAAAAAAGTAAACTTGGGAAAGTTTTTCCATGGTGATTAAAATTGTGCTTTGTTTGTATGGTTTTTTTAATTTTTTTTTTCAAGCTAAGCTCCTGGAAGTGGTAGATTTCCATTTTTTTTCCCTACCGGATCTATGAGCAATTCTATGTGTGCACACCTAAAGCGCACACAGGGCTCAAAGACCAATCTCTGTCCAAACACTGGTGAATGAACTCAGCTGTTTTTTAGCTCAGCTGAGGCACAGCCACCTGTTCTGCCGCACAAGTCAGCTGAGCTGAAAAAAACAAGGGAATATAGGAGAGCTAACAGTGAGGACGTGGGAGAGCAGAGTCAGTCAGAGGTGATATTTGCTGGTTCTCTGAACTAGTCAAAATTTCCGCTACCTGTTCTCTAGAACCAGTCTGAACCAGCTGAATACCACCTCTGGCTCCTGGAAATTATTTGGATGACTTGGTAGTTACAAAAGGTTGGGTCTAATTAGGATCTAAAAAATGTAGAAAGTGAGGGAGATGACTTTGATAGAATTGGGTAGAATTATCTGGCAAAGAGGAGTGAAATAACTGAATAAGAGAATTGGAACCTTGGAGGTCTTTAAGTGTTGGGAAACAATGTTTTATTTGGAAGTGGCTCAGACAAATGCTCCTGGATTAACTGGGTGTGTGAATAAGAAGGTGTGAATATATAGCACAATTAGATTTGCAAAATATCTGTTTGTCAGCCTTGAAAGCCATGTTTTATTTAGAAGCTTTGAAGCTGCCACAATTAGTGCCTGGGAATTTGGAGAGGGGGAGATTTCATAGAAAGGTGGAAGATTAGACTCAACAACATTTTTCTCACAAAGTCAAGGACTGTTGCCCTGCACCTGGAGAGGAGTGTTTGGAGGAATGTCTCCAGTTGGGACAATGGTTGATTGGATCATGTGGGTACAGGGGATAGGTTTTGATTTTCAATTGGGAAGGGAAAACTCTCAGATTTGGGCTTTCCCAGATGTGCCAATATGACTTCTTTAATAAATTCTTACTTGGATGAACTTTGTTTCTGTGTGCTGAATGAAACGGGAAGTTTCACTGGAACACTGACACTGTTATTGTAGTCAAACTTCTTTTTGCTCCAGCCTCAATATCTGTCCTTCCAAAGAATGGTCAGTGTGGGTTTCCTTTAGGATTGACTGATTCAATCTCTTTACAGTCCAAGGGATTCTCAAGAGCCTTTTCCAACACTACACCTGCTTATTTCCCTTATCTATTTTAATAATGCACCAGAGTTTCCAGCATTAAAAAAAAAGTATTCTTCTTCCCAGTCCAATTGTTTACATTTTCACCCCAGAAAGTTAACATTATCCATTACTAATTCATGAAATCAAGCATGAGTTGATAGTCTATCCAATTAAACCATTAAAGCTTGGAGCCGTATGCGGAATCATGCATTCCCTCCTCCCTTTCAGTTGAATGCTTCCTCTTCATACCAATTCATATTTTCCTACTGCATTTCCTTGCACAACTGAATATTCCAATTCGCTTTTGCAAAGGGTTCTGGAATAAAATCTAATTAAGAAAAATGTAATCAAAACGTGAGAAAACTGGCAAGGGAGAAAGAGAAAGATAGAGGAAAGGGAGCGAACAGGATTAGTTTCATTTTATCAATTTGAAGGCAGACAGAGTGGTTTCAATGAAGATAAATGAAGAATTCTATCATCTCTCTTTGTAGACTTATTTAACGAACAGACTTTCTGCTGAATGATTTGTGATGGGTTTACACAGTGGAAACTAAGTGAGATATATCTAGTCTGCCAAATCCTGGTATTCCTGTGGGTTTCGGATTTAGCACAACAGAACCACGTTCATTATCTCTGTGTTACAGATAATGGATAATAAAATATCCTACCATACCCAGAGGAGATCCTCATAGAGTCCAAAAACACAACAATTGTACAGGATGTGACTAAGACAGAAAATTTTGCTTATTTTCTCCCTTTTTTTTTTTCAAAAAAAACATTTTAAATTAAAATAAAATAAATTTCAGATGTTTTAATGCAATAACCATTTGCTGTATAGCCCTGAAACCTCTCAGCGCATAAATGCATTTTTTATAGCATTGGCCCTTTATACACTAGTCTCTAGATCCCCCAAATATGTTTTAATTCTTCCTTAACTGTAAATTTTAATTCAGTCCCATAAAAAAACATTGATCTATTCTAAAAAGACCCTTGTGGCCTCTCAAAAGACTGAAAATTTGCTTTTCCCGAAGACTAGCGGATAGGGATGTGGTGACTCACTGGCTAAGACACTGAGCTTGTTGACCAGAAAGGTCGGCAGTTCGGCAGTTTGAATCCCTAGTGCCGCATAATGGAGTGAGCTCCCGTTACTTGTCCCAGCTTCTGCCAACCTAGTAGTTTGATAGCATGTAAAAATGCAAGGAGAAAAAAATGGACCACTTTGGTAGGAAGGTAACAGTGTTCCCTGTGTGCTTTTGGCATTTCGTCATTCCAGCCACATCTTTGGACAGGCTTTTCGGCTTTGAAACGAAGATGAGAACTGCCCCCTAGAGCAAGAAATGACTAGCACATATGTGTGAGGGGAACCTTTACCTTTAAGACTGTAGTGGAGTCTACATCTGTGTTCTTGTGTTGTGAGTTAATTAAGCATGAGTAAGTTAAGTGAGACCAGATGAGTGAATTATGCAATAACCAAGTTATGCAATATCCATTCTTTTCATAGTATTTATTTTCTTTTGATTGTAGGGTTTTTGTTACTTTTATATTGTGTTATTGTGTGGTGTGGTGGCCTAGAGGTGAAAATGCTTATCTCCCGCTCAGAAGGTTGAGAGTTCAATCTTAGGCAGTGACCAATGTTTCTTTATCAGGGCATAAGAAGAAAATATCTGCTGTGAACTCCGCATAGGCATCAAAAAGGGCATCTGGCCAGTAAACTCAGCATTTACTGGTCAGATGCCTTTCCTGATGCCTATGTGGAGTTCACAGTATATCAGCATTTACTGTCTAGAAATGACCAGTTTTCAGGGCTTGACTGAAATACATTTGCAAACATCTGTATGAGAGGCAACTAGTGTTTCTCAATTTTGGCAGCTTGAAGATGTATGGACTTCAATTCCCAGAATTCCCCTGCCAGTATGTGGGCTGGAGAATTCTGGGAATTGAAGTCCACACATCTTTAAGTTGCCATGGTTGAGAAACACTGGATGAAACAATTAAGATGTACCTGAAGCCTAAACTGCATGCAAGGATAACTCAGAAATTATAAAATGGCCTAGAGGGAGAATGAGGAAGGAATTGAAAAAATGGCACTAATTAGGCATGCCTATAAAATATTGTGCCTCTCTATATGCAGGGAAAAAAAAATATGGATTCTGACAGCCACTCACCACAAAAGAAAAACTTCAGGCTTTGCTAATTTGCAAACATCAACTCTTAGAAAAATGAAGTATTCTGCCACCCATGGGCCAAAAATCTCTAAAATGGACCAACAGGAAGAACATCTTTTGATCTGAAAACAATATTCCAAGGATTCAACAGATAATCTTTTTAAAAAATGAAAAAAATATTTAGAAATAAGAGATTATTAATTCCGTATTAGCAATAGCTGTCAGGTGCAAATAACCAGGAACAGGAATTGAGTTCAAAGCACTAAATTTATTCTTGCCACCTATAAAAAAAGAATCTGAGCAACTAATGGTCCATGCTAAATTGGGTCAACAGATAAGGGTCAACAGAATTAATGGGGAGGGGTTTGGACTTGGTCTCCTGTAGCTGTACAATGATTCCAAACTAATGTCACATCTAACCCCACCCTCCTATCCATCTCCTACTTTTACTGTTCAATGTTTTCCGATCTCAGAAGTTGAGCAGGTTGGAACCTCATTAGTGTTAGAATGTGGGACTTCCAAGAAGTATCAGAGGTGTGGTCTAGATTAGAAAATTTTCCAGAAAGTAACACCTCAATATTGTTGCTGGGCAAACCACATAGATGTGTCCTCAAAGGCCATCAGGACCCTAACCTTAACCCCACTCCCATATCAGACAGACTAGCATCAGAAGAAATCAAGTAGAAGGCTGCAAGGGGTTAATATCAAGACAGAGTGTCATGTCACCAGATTTTAAGGATAAGCAACATTTTGAATATTGCAAATCTTTTTTTTTTCCATAGGAAGTGTCGATCTGTAATATCTAAAATGTTGTTTTCCCTGGACAACTAGTGACATGACATACTCTCTTTCTTGATATTTACAGTGAAAATAAATCCCTGCATTCTCCTTTCATTTTTTATTGTTGAGATTGGCAAAGACAGCCACACACATAAAATCAAGCTACCCCTGTATCCTTAAAGTACCTAATCAACAGAATAGATGATCATGGTGTTAGAGCCTTCCAACCTCACAATGGCCTTCTAGAAGTTAATGGAGATCATCCTTTTGAAAGAGCCTTTGGAGATGGACTATGCACCATCTAGAACTAGATGATATTAGCCTGTTGTCTATTTAATTGGTATTGTATAAAATTCCGTTCTTCTTGTTCTTTTGACATATGAATGGGCATGCAGTTATTCTATCACATAGATTTTTTTAGCCTAACAAATTTTGGCTGCATAGAAATGTCCTTGTTGAGAAGATAATTAGGAGATAATCAGGAGGAGGACGATGTCAAGGTGTTTGAGAAGAAAGAAGCCAGAGTCTGCAAAAGAGAAGGAACTGTTTTCACACATGGCCAACAAAGAGCAGATGGATGGTTCCTTCTCATCTGGTAAAGGAACAGTTAGCCCTCCAGATAAGCAGGGACAAATAAATCCAAATGATTCATGGGGATCTTGCCTTAATGAAATCAAATACATGCAAAAGTGTAAGAAAGAGAGTTTTACTTTTTTGGTTTCCAAATTCTGAATCTTAACCCTTCCTCTGGCATTAAATATGAATAATGAAAGGCAGTGTAAATCTTTGACTCCTTGGATATGCATTAGTGTTGAGGGACTTGACAGATGTTCTCAGGACTTTATCTGCTGGGGAGCTATTAGAGTGCCCAATGATGATCTTCTGGTATTGCCAGTGAGCACAACTCAAAGTGACTTGATTTTTGACAAGCTTCCCTTTTTAGCTGCTGATTTGTATTTAAGAGCTCCATGATGGAAGCGGAGGAAACGGAGACAATCGCTCTGTTTTGCAAATGATCATACATTATTGATTTTTATTTCCCCGTGATTCTCTTTTAGCCTTGTGCTTTCATGACAGACAAATCAAATCTCTTTTTTCACCCTTGACTGCAAAACGTTTAGTAATAGTTCCAGGTGAATAATGGGAAGCAAAGAAATAGTTAGGAATAACATAAGCCAAGGTAAGGAGCTTATCAATGCTGCAATCTATATTTGTCCTCCTTGTTGAAAACATATGAGGCCTTCTGAGTATAATGGAGCACTTACTCCATGGCTGTGTATTCAGGATTATAATTCCCTAAATCCAGGCCTGGGATTAAACATTGGACAACCAACAGGATTTAATTAGTGCTAAACAAACTTTCAAATAAAGAAAGCAAGGATTTTGTGGGAATCTAAGAGATCCTACTTTTGAAGTTCAAACTTGATAGTTCGCATTCTCTAGCTAGTGCCTATGTAGCCTAGTTGAGCTACATAGTCAAGGTGGTGCAGTAGTAGAGTGCAGGAGTGCCGGCCACTTCTTCTCACTGCCAGCTGATTGCAATTTGGCAGTTCGATTCTCACCAGGCTCAGGGTTGACTCAACCTTCCATCCTCCCAAGGTGTTTAAATGAGGACCAAAATTGTTGGGGGCAATATATAGATTCTGTAAACTGCTTAGAGAGCTCTGTAAAGCACTGTAAACAGGTACATAAGTCTAAGTGCTATTGCTAGTTGAAAAGGACACGGTAAGTGGGGATGAATATGTAAGTGTGAGAGAGAGCAAATGTGGGTTCCTTGGTGCTCTCTGAACTTGGTTGTTTTCTTGCAGATGTTTCATTACCTGGCTAGACAATATCATCAGTGGTACCTAGCAAAATAGCCAAGCTCAGAGAGCACCAAGGGCTCCTCAGTTCAATCCTGACCTACAACTATCCTCTTCTATTAGAGTACATCATGTGTGTCAAACTCAAAGCCTGAGGCCGGATCCAGCCCATGGGGTGCTTAAATATGGACCATGGGGCCAGCCAGGAAATAGCAAAAGACTGACCTGCTGTGCCTCTGGAAGCCAAAATGGGGCCTGAGGGGCCCCATTTTCAACCTGGACAGCCTCATGCAGCACCTTGCCAGCCAAAATGGGGCATGGGGGCCTTGTGCAGCTCCCTGAACCCCATTTTGCCTGGCAGGATACTACATGAGGCTGTCCAGGCCAAAAACAGAGTGCTGGGGGCTGCATGAGGCCCCCTGCACCCCGTTTTGGCTGGCAGGATACTGCAGGAGGCTGTTTGGGCCAAAAAGAGGGTGTGGGGGCCACACAAGGCTCCCCATACCCTGTTTTGGCCAGCAGGGTGCTGCAGGAGGCATTTGATGTGATAAACTGAATCTGGGTACATGTATAACCCTTGTCACCAATAGGATATGGCAACATTTCACAAATGCCAACAAGGAAAGATGTATCTTGCTTGTCTTTTCTTTCCTGACAGTAAACAATGTCCTCCTCAGATAAACTACACAATATTCTTTGCTTTACCAATTTTATTGGCCAAAATAAATGTTCCACCTTTTTTATTTTTGCTTGCGAACCATTGTATGCAACAAAATATTTATTCTGAGTTTTATGAGTTCTATGAGTCCTATGGGTTCTATGAGTCCATGGAAGTGCTGAGGAGTAGGATAACTATTTTCTTCCTATAAAAAGGAGTTGCAACTTTTTCCCATTTATTATCCTGTTAAGATTCAGAAGACCACGTCTGCATTCAGTCTAGCCAACAGTTTACTCAATGGACCTGTGTTGTTCTTTGTTTTCCTTGATCATCTGTCGATCTCATCGGTTTAATAAGGTGGTAAATTTTATAGTTGGCATTTTGGCAAGCAAAGGTCACCAAAGGTGGGAAAATCATTATGGTGAATGATAACCTGGACTGTTGAGACACCTAATTTATCTAAGTTCTCCCAGGGTTAATAGGTTTTCCCAGCTGTTCTTTATCAGCAGTTGTTATAATTCATTTCCTCTCTTTCTCTTTGCAAGTGGCTAGTTCTGGAGGAGAGAAAAGTAAATCTCGCCATAGCCACCACTCACATTGTTCCTAGAGGCAGGGATTTCATGTGCCAAACATCTACTAAATAAACAGGCCAATGGGTTGGCATTGGATGATCCTTTATAATGACCACTCCTTACATATGACTATAGAGCTGCAAAATCCATCACCTTAATTGCTGAGTCCTGCTGTAAGTTCAGCTTTCTGTTATTTAGGAGATGCCACTGCAAACAAATGCCAAGGTTACCATTGTTGATGGTAAGAAATGTGCCACTGGAAATGCTTAGAAAGATAATAGAATAACTGAGTTGGAATAGATCTTGGAGGTCTTTTAATCCAGTGGTTGCCATCCAGTGGGTTGGGGACCACTGGTGGTCCATGAAAAAAAATTGGTGGTCCACAGATAAATGTCCTCCCCAAAAAGGATTCCTCCCAAAGCAATTAATCCAGGCTGCATGGGAACACCAGGCTGCATTCCCCACATGGCCTGCCCACCTGCTGGCCCCCACCCTTCAGTCAAGCACAAACCTTACCTTGAGTAGAGCCAAGTGAGCTGGAACTGGAAGGTAAGACCAATGGTGGGGGAGGGAAATCTGTCCAAAGGTGGCTTGCTGATATTGGTGGGAAAGTCGGTCCCTATTCCAGAGCTGCAGCAGTCACAAGACTGGCCCTTTAGTCATCCTGGAGCAGCTCCTCCAATCCATGGCAGGCCAGTGCACCCGGGTGGAGGAGCAGCTGCTCTGGGCTGACCAAATGGCCAGTTCTGTGACTACTGTAGCTCTGGAATATCGGACCGACTTTCCTACCAACGTCAGCAAGCCACCATTAGTCAAAATTCATATTAGTGGTCTGCGGGATTTAAAATTATGAGTTTAGTGGTCCCTGAGGTCCAAAAGGTTGGTGACCCTTGTTCTAGTCAAGCAGAGACCCTGCACCATTTCAGACAAAAGGCTGACCAGTCATTCTAAAAATTTTCCAGTGATGGAGCATTCATAACTTCTGAAGGCAAGCTGTTCCACTAGTTGATTGTTCTTGCTTGTCTCCTTGGTTAGTTTTCATCCTTTGCTCCTTGTCTTTTGGAGGTGTTTTGGAAAATAGGTTGACTCCCCTCTTCCTTGTGGCAGCTTTTTAAATATGGGAACACTCCATCATATTAGAGAGAAGGAAATGAAGGAATGGCTCTGCTAAAGGAAACATTAAAGAGGATAATCTGTCTAAGATTCAGGGATTTTGAATGTCTCTGCAGAGATAGGAAGGAATGGTGCAGAAATAGAAGGAGATGGTGCTCCATCATTGGAATTTTTCAAAAGATTGGATTGGGAACCATTTGACCAGGAAAGCATAAGCTTTCCTCTCTTGAGCAGGGTCTTGGACTAGAACAGGGGTGCCAAACTTGTGTCATCACAGTGGTGTTATGTAATGTATTGGGACATTTTTCCCCTTTGCTAATCTGGGCATGGGCATGGCCAGTGTGTGATGCATCCAGCCCATGGGCTGTGAGTTTGACAGCCCTGGACTAAAAGGTTTCTTCCAGCTCTATGATTCTATATTCTGGAAGTGGTGCTTTTCCAGATTATCTATGAAAGTGGTAACATTATAGGACATCTGTTGCTTCTAGAATTCATCCAAGGTATCTCTTGGATATATCTTCAGTGTTTAACTTACTCTGGCTGGAGCAAATGATGTAGTACCTGGAAAAATAGCATTTTCCCCCTGAGAAACATGATATGTTTTTACCACATTATAATGCCTTGGTAAAATGGCATATTACATCCAGTTGCAGCCATAATACAAAAGATGTTGAGACTCTAGAAAGAGTGCAGAGAAGACCAACGAAGATGATTTCAAACTGGAAGCTAAAACTCATGAAGAACAGTTGGAGAAAATGGGTATATCTAGTTTAATGAAAAGAAGGACTAGGGGGTGACAGGATAGCAGCAATGTTGCAAGATATAAGGGGCTGCTACCAAGAAGAGGGGTTCAAGCTTTTCTCCAGAGCTCCTAAAAGTAGAACAAGAAGCAATTGGTGGAAATTAATCAAGGAGAGAACCAGCATAGGAGTAATTTCCTAGAAATTAGAACAATTAATCCATTAATTAATGGAATGGGTAGCCTCCAGAATTTGTGGATGCTCCATCACTGTAGATTTTAAAGAAGAGCTTGAACAACCATTTGAAATAGTATTGAATATTCTGCTTGAGCAGGGGGTTGGACTAGAAGACCTTTAATCTCCTTTCCAACTCTGTTATTCTGTTAAACATGGCACTCTTTTCTTGTTTATTCCTGGCTCATTTTCAAGTTTTGTTGCTCTGCAGGAAGTTCTAGAATTCTCTGTTTTGGATCTGCAGATCAAAAAAGAGGACACTGTTTGTTATTTATTTAGCAATATCCTCTGCTCCAAGTCAGTGATCATTTCTTAAAAATGTATTAGCAGAAAAGTTTGGGAGCTGCACTTTTCAGATTTCTGGAATTGTTTCCATTTCTTGTGTGTCTCTACCTAAAATACAGTCACCTCTTATCTTCTCTTTCCTACATCAAGGAAATAAATTGGATCAGCTGTCCAATTCTCACACTGTGTTGACTTTTAACACATGACCATTTCTTTTTTCCCTTGACATATTGAAATGAATCAAACGATGCATCCCAGCTGAAAGAAAGGAATGTTGTTTGTAAAAAAGCAAAGAATAAAGTTCATGTTAGGAAATGCTTTTTATTTTTATTTTATTTGGTTTGTCAATTGCTTACAAGATAATAGGTACAAGTAAAAACATAGTTACGAATACATGGATACATATAAGAAAAATAAAAGAAACAATAGAACAGGGACAGTAGGCGCATTGGTGCACTTATGCACTATCCCTACAGACTTCTCAGGAAAGGGGTGAGGTCAATAGTAGAAAGTCTGAGATTAAAGTTTTTGGGGTTTGGGGAAGAAACCACAGAATCAGGTAGAGTATTCCAGACATTGATCACTCTGTTGTTGAAGTCATATTTCCTGCAATCAAGTTTGGTGCGATTGTATCTATTGCTTGCTCTTTTTATTGTTATGGTTGAAGCTAAAGTATTCATTGACAGGTAGGACATTGTAATGTATGATTTTATATACTATACTTAGATCAGACCAAAGGCGGTGGAGTTCTAGGTTTTCTAGGTCTAGAATTTCAAATCTGGTGGCAATAAGGTATTCTGCAATGAGTAGAAGAGTGGAGAACTCTTCTTGTGAAATATTTCTGGACTTTCTCAACTGTATTAATATCAGGTGCATAATGTGGGTTCCAGACTGATGAACTGTATTCGAGTATTGGTCTAGCAAATGTTTTGTATACTCTAGTTATTAGTGTAATATTACCAGAGAAAAAGCTTCGTAAGATTAGGTTAACAACTCTTCATGCTATTCTGGCAATGTAGTTACAGTGGGCTGTTGCACTTAGAAAATTAGAGATCAGTATTCCAAGGTCCTGTATTCCAATAGTCAATAGGTCTTGATTATTCAGCCTGTATTTTATTTTATGATTTTTTTTTTTACCAATATGTAAGACAGAACATTTATTTGTTGAGATTTGAAGTTGCCATTTGTTTGACCATTCTGATACATAGTCAAGATCTTTTTGCAGGGTAGCAGTATTGTCTGTGGTATTGAACAGCTTTACATCATCAGTGAAGAGAATGCAGTTGCTCTTAATATGATCAGAGAAGTCATTGATGTAGAGTATGAAGAGAGTTGGTTCTAAATCACTGCCTTGGGTGAAACCACTATTGATAGGTACAGAATTTGATAGGACGCTCCCAATTTTGAGCATTTGTTGTCTATTTGATAGGAATGTTTCTATCTAGTTATGCAGTTGTCCAGAGATACCGTAAGATTTTAAGCCCATGTCAAACTGGCCAACGGATGCAAAAAGGACACAGCGGACGAGCAAAATGTTTCATCCGTTGTTATCCGCTCTCAAAAGGGGCAAAAATTTGCAAAACCGGAGCGGATAACATGGACGGGGGGAGGACGTAGGGTGGATTCAAAGCGGATGCAGAACGGAAGCCCAGCGGATGGAAGCGGATGGGAGCGGATGGCACATCCGCTAGGCTTCTGGGGGGCCTCAGCAAAGTGGACGTGGAACGGAAAGAGCAGATGCAGAGTGGACGCCGAGCGGATGAAGCAGATGCACAGCGGATGCACAGCGGATGAAGCGGATGCAGAGCGGAAGCCTAACGGATGCACAGCGGAAGTGGAACGGATGCCGAGCGTTAATTGCACATGCGGGGGGGATGCATTGCGTAAGCCCCCCAGATATAAAGGGAAGCAGCTCGCACGTGGCCAGCATTCCGAGGAAAGACCTGCTGCTGGACACTTTGAGTTCCTTGCCTGCCCTGCCTGCATGCCTGCCTGCCAGCCTTGCTGCCAGCCTGCCTTCCAGCCAGCCTTGGTGCCTGCTTGCCTGCCTTCCTGCCAGCCTTCCTGCCAGCCTACCTGCCAGCCTACCTGCCAGCCTACCTGCCAGCCT
>BLBF01000002.1:6936043-6958337 GCA_015471245.1 Laticauda colubrina | reverse complement strand
CCTGCCAGCCTACCTGCCAGCCTACCTGCCAGCCTACCTGCCAGCCTACCTGCCAGGCTTCCTGCCAGCCTACCTGCCAGGCTTCCTGCCAGCCTTCGTGCCTGGCTTCCTGCAAGCCTTGGTGTCTGCCAGCCTCCCTGCCAGCCGGCAACCCCACAACCATGGAGAGGAAGCGAAAGCCTCAGCAGCCTGCAGCCATCCCTGGCAAGAGGGACAGGGCCAACCTCCCGCCCCCTGCCCCTGACTCTGCTTCTGCTGGGGCTTCTGCTGAAGCTGCTCCTGGAGGTGGTGCTTCTGCTGGGGCTTACTCTGTTGAAGCTGCCCCTGGTCCTGCTCGTCCTGCTCATGCTCCTGGACTTGCTCGTCCTGCTCGTCCTGCTCATGTTCCTGCTCGTGCTCCTGGACTTGCTGGCCCTGCTGGTGCTTACTCTACTGCTGCTGATCTTGGTCCTGCTGGTCCTGCTGCTGCTGATCCTGCTGGTGCTGCCATTGCTGCTGCTGCTGCTGCTGCTGATGATGATGATGATGATGATGATTATGATCCTGCGGGTGAGGATGATGATGATGATGATGATGATGATGATGATGATGATGATGATCCTGCTGGTGCTGCTGCTGCTGCTGGTGTGGAGGAGCAGCCCCTACTACCTGGGAGCCCCTCTGATGAGGGCCCATCTGGTCCTGCCAAAGGGAGGAAGAGGCGTATGCGGCAACGGGAGAGGAGGCAATACTATATTGAGGAGGCGCACAAGGATGAGGTGCTGGAGTGGCTGAGAGAGAATGACTATCTGTGGCAGAAGGGACACCGGCTGTACAGAAACACCAAGCGGAAGCAGGCTGGTTGGAGAGAGAGGGCGGAGAGTATGGGTTACACTTCGGAGGTGCTCCTCGGCTGGTGGAAGCACATGCACACCTGGTACGGGAAGCTGCACCTGAAGAAATCTGGCCAGGCCACTGTGAAGCTGACAGACAGAGAGACCTACGTCATGGCCAGGTGCAGCTTCCTGGAGGGTGAGGTCCACCACCGAGGTGCACCAGCAGCCCCTCTCATGACCCTCTCTCTCCGGTAGCCTGCTGAGAGCCAGTCTTCTTCCGGCCGAGAGTCAGTCCCTGTCTCCAGGCAGGTTTCTGTGGAGCGTGCCACAGCGGAGAACCCGCGGACAGGTGTGGTAAGCATGGTGGAGTGCGTGGAGGACTCCCTGGTGCGGTGGGAGAGAGGAGAGATCGAGTCCACCACAGTCCTAGCCGCATCCACCACCACCCAGATCTGCCTCCGCAGAAAGGCAGAGAGCCGGACAGCAGGAGGGGCAGAACCACACTGTCCTGCTGGAGATCAGGGACACCATCCGCACCAGCATAGATCTCCTCTCTCAGCTGGTCAACACCGACTCCTCATCCTCCAGCCGTAAGCCCTTCCTCACCTATGTCAACCAGACCCTCAAGGAAATGGCGGATCCACAGTACCAGCGGTTGAAGGACCAGATCACCAAGCTGCTTCACAACCCTCCAGACCCAGAGGAACCTGCTCCCACCCAGTCCAGGTCTGCTCCTCCACCCCAGGTGATGTCCCTCCCATTCCAAGGCTTCCCACAGGCCCTCACCTACCAGGGCTACAGCTACCAGGAGGTTCAGCAGCACAGGCAGCAGCCCTTCCCAGTCCAGGCACAGAGTCATCAGGCGACACCGTTGCCACCGGTTCCACTGATGCCACCAATGCCACCCATGACAATGATGACACCAAAGACAGCGATGCCACCCACGCCAATGATGCCACCCACGCCAGTCCTCACCCAGCTGCAGAGCAGACAGCCCCACTACACTGCTCCTTCCTCCACCCCACAGCCAAGCCCGGCCTCAGTACATCTGTCATCAGGACTGGGGCTGACACCCCATGGCATGGAGGAAGGACCTCTCAGCCTCACGGGGCTGAGCCAGCTGTCTGACACCTTCCTCAACACACTGTCCCCTGCTGTCCTCTCAGGGCCAGGCACTCCAGCAGCACCCACCACCACAGCACCTGGACCCTTCACCCCTGAGACTGGGCACACCTCCAAGTGACCGATAAGAGTGCCAGAGACCGGGTAGCTGGGTACCTGTAGACTTTATTTGGGCACTTTATTTGGACTTTATTTGGATCATTTTTTTGTTACAGCTTATTGTTCAATAAAGTTTATCTTTGATTCACACACTTGCTTCATTTCTTTTTTTCAATAAAGTCTTGGTGGAAACTTTTAGAAATGGTTTAAGCCTTTGCATGCTTGTGGGATGGGTTAAGATAGCTGTGGGATGAGCAGGGATACCTTTGGGATGGCTAATAGCTGTGGGATAGATAAACCTCCAGTGTAAGCATAGTGGGACTATATGGTCTACCCTCCCAGGTGCCACACCTATGGCCCTTTTTTATCAATAACAATGTAAGCATTGATCACACATGTCAACACAAACACAACTCTTTATTAAACGCCCTGTTCATTGTAGGCCCACCCAACATACATGGCCCAATCTCATCCGTGTGATGAGACAGGCTGAAGGAAGCATCCATTAAGCATCTACAATCCTGTCTTGCCACAACACTGCTCCAGCTAGGGAGTTGCACCAGTGTTTCAGGAGGTCGCGCTGCTTCTTCCCTTCCCATGAGGCTCTGTTAGGGCCTTGCACATCCTCAGTGTTGATCAGGTTTCGCCCTTGCCTCCATTCCCCAGGCTCCCTGTCCCCATTGCCTTGTTGACGGTCCACAAGCCTGTTCTGCAAGACTGAGTAGCGGGTGCGCATGAGATTGTGCAGGATGCAGCAAGCTTCCACGATCCTCCTCACGATCTCTGGGCGATGCTGCATGGTGGTGAGAAGTACCTGGAACCTGTTGACCAGGATGCCAAAGGCGTTCTCTACCACCCGCCTTGCCCTGGACAGCCTGTAGTTGAAGATCCTCTCTTCACTGGTGAGGCATCTGGAAGTGTACGGCTTCATGAGGTAGGTTCTGAGGGAGAAGACGTCATCCCCCACGATGAAGAAGGGCACATCTTGCGTGTCGTTGGGCAGGGGGTCTGGATCTGGGAAGCCCACGATGAGGTTGCCTTCCAGCCCCTCCTTGAGGTGACTGGCGTTGTATACCTGGGCATCTGAACATGAGCTGTTGCCTGAAGCATCGATGTACATGAACTTGTTGTCAGCACTGACCATGGCGAAGAGGACGATGCTGAAGAAGCCCTTGTAGTTGAAATAAGTGGACCCCAACCTGGCTGGAGCTTTGCAGGCCACTTGCTTCCCATCTATGGCTCCAATGGTGTGGGGGAAGTTCCACCTCTGATACCACTGCTCTGCAACTTTCTTTCATCCTTCTTCAGTGGAGGGGCACTGGAGGAGCTCCTCCTTGTATTCTTCGATGATGTCCTGCACCATTTCTCTGACCACAATGCTGATGGTGTTGTGTGGCACCCTCCAGCCGTACTGCATGCTCCTGTAGGTGGTCCCTGAGGCCAGGTGGTGCAAAGTGAGTGCCACCTTGAGCCCAGGTTCCAGGCTGGGCCGGAAGTTGGTGTTTGCCTTGGTCAACCTGGGTGTCAGCCGCTGCACAACTTCATCAAACATGTCTGGAGGCATCCTCATGAAGTTCTGGAACACACGAGTGTCTTCGTTCCTGAGCTCCACCATCAGCTTGTTGTACAGTCTGTACTCTGCTCTTCTTCCGATCCATTTTCGGACCCAGACGCTTCTTGGCCGCCTCTTTTTCTTCCCGTAGTAGAGTTCATAGAGCCTGTAGATGGCTTCGCACTGTTGCAGAAGGATGGCGTCTTCCAAAAGGACTGTGTTAAGATCAACGGTGGACATGAGTGGATGCTGTGGAAGAGGAAGAGTCAGATGAAGGCTGCAGAGTTCTGTACAGGTGGGCTGCTGGTCTGAAAGTGAGATGCAGGTGAATTGCTCCCCCTTTTTATAGGCAGTATAGGTGTCCCTTTGCATCCTCTAGGCATCCTCTAGGCATCCTGTAGACATCCTTAATATCTGAGATAGGTCCCCTCTGTGAACATTTTTTCTGTTTTAAACGCTTTGTTTCAGTGCTGCATCCATTCTGCATCCGTTCTGCATCCGTTCCGCATCCGTTCCGCTTCCTCCCTGTGTCCGAGCGGATGCGAGTTGCACGGATGCACAGCGGATGCCTAGCGGATATTGCAGATGCGTAACGGATGCGTAGCGTATGCGTATCGGATGCGTAGCGGATGCAGAACAGACGAACTGAATACATTTTCCGCGCAAAAGTTTTGGGCAACCCAAAACTTTTGGAGCAGATGAAACGTCAATAAACGGATGCTGGATGGATAGAGAGGAAGCCAAACGGAGGCAGTGAGTACATCGCGTTTTCGAACGGATGGCAAGGTTTTTTGTCCGTTTTACATCCTCTTTGCATCCGTTGGTTCAGTGTGACATGGGCTTTAGTTTTATGAGTAGTTTGTCATGTACCACTGAATCAAAGGCATTACAGAAGTCTATGTAGATTGCATCTATTGCTTTGCCCTGATCAAATTATGTCGTCCAAATATTTTAGCAGTGTAAGAGTGGCATAACCTAAAATTGGCCAAACTTTGCTCCAAAAATGAACTAAACCACATTTCATATGTTCAGAGTAGATTATATTTGGCAGCTTGGAAGGGCGGGAGAAAATACAGGTACTCCTTGATTTGCAACAGTTTGTTGAGTGGCTGTTGAAAGCTACAGTGGCATAAGTGCAAAAAATAAGTCACTTTTTTCAATGTGGTCGTAACTTTGGACAGACCCTAAATGAACAGTTATAAGTTGAGGTTTACCTATATTGGATCTGGTATGCTTTCCAGAAGGCTGACTGAGATTACATACTTTCTGGGTGCAGTTGAAAGTGTTTTCTATTGTCTATAGAAAGCCTATAAAAGTCACCACTTCAAAAGTTTTATTATGTATTTATTTAGCATATGATGTGTGTGATGAGAACATGGCAAAAAAGAAAGTAAGTTCAAAAGCCTAACTGCATAACTACTGTACTTTTGATTGATGGGGCTGGCTTGCTGTGATTGTCACCCTCTCAAATAAACTTCACCTCTGCTTCCAGTGCTTGTCCTGTGGCCTTTGCAAAACCCGCCCTGGCATGAACCAGAATTTTCTTCCAACAGATATTCACCTGCAATTTTGTCTCATAACACCCCCCTCCTTTTCCTCACTATGGCCTTTCAATTTCCATGTCCACTTTGAAATACAGCTCCCAGCTGTCAAAAGCTTGCTCACCCCTGTTGTAAGTGGGGAAAAAAAACCACCTTTGATAGTTATCCTACACAGTTTTGTGATGCAGGCTTTTTTTTAAAAGCAAAGCTTACCTGTGGAAAAGCATTTACAGTGAAACGTTCAAACAAATCATTTCCGTCAGGCAAAAAGAATCCAGACCATCTGTTAGATTGCAGCATAGAAGATTTATTCATGCTTATACACAAGAATCTGATCCACTAATGTTCAACACTAAATTGACTCCAGATAAGATAATTCAGGAGGAGTTGGAGCACTTGTGAGAATGCACTGATTCTAAGCTGATAACATGCTTGACTCTTCCCCTCCCTTCACATCTCTGCCTGCTCTTCTACAATTTCAGAGAAGGGGAGATGACTTACTCCTCAATGTCCACTGAATATGCAAATATATCACTGCAGCAATTTATATTATCTGTTCAATGAAATCATTCTGCAAATGGCAGGAACATCAGGGTCACTGGCAGAATGCCGTTCTACAAATGAGGCAAATGTGATGACATCATTACTCCTAAAACATAAACAGCCATAGAAAATTAACATGAATAACTATTGACTTGATAAGACAACTTTGAAGGCAAGAGACTGGTCAGTTATTTTAACCAACACCCAGATGAAAATGTACTCCATTGCATTGCATTGCATTTAGTCTGATAAAAGGGTTGAGTGAGGTTTATTAAATCAAGGTTTCATTTGTATCAGGAGCAAGGTATATGTTAGTGTGGGGAACAGAAAACAGTATTATGTGTTTAAATGAACATTTGAAAATTAAGTTTTTATTACAAAATGGTATAAATACATTAAAATCATGCACAGTGATATTCACTTTTCTGCAAATACATTTATTAGTTTGTTTTAATTACAATTTGTACAGTATGAGGATGGAGTGAATTTCACAGGATTGTGAAATTACATGAACAATTTTTAAGGCAATCATCCTGCTTTAACAGCTGCTTTATATATGTCTGCCTTGTTCAAAACAACAGAAAAGGTCATGCTTTTTTAAAAAAAAAATATGAATATACAATGACATTTCAGTGAAGCATATTAACTTTTTATTTATATTCTTACCTTTACCCCTTTTTCATCTGTGTTCATCAGCCTTCAACAGTCTAGCACTGCAACAGTTTAAATACTGGGAACCTGTTTTTTTCTAATCAAAAAGAATACATAGATCTGCCTCAATTCAAATCAAATTGTTGATTCAGTTCAGGTGAAATTGTCCCAAAGAAACCAATATAACATTAATCACTTCTATATATATAAAATAATGCCCATATTTTCTAAATCTTCTAAATCAAACTGACCAGAAAGAAATATTTCTATCTGACAATTCAAATTAAATTTGCATTTTATAAAAAAAATTCTATTTGGAGATTTGATTACATCATTTTAGAATTGAATTTCTGATTCAAACGTTTGCATAAAGCTATGAATCAACAAAAAAAAATGTGTGTGTACATGTATGTTAACAAAACTTTGAATTTTTTTATTGCTTCTATCATGTATTTATATTTATGATAATCATTTAATATACAGTCTGACATTTCTAACTGCAGATTGAAGAACATATTTCAAACTGATGTGTTGATTTTCCAAAGAGAAAATTCAGTATATTTAATGAAAATATTGATCCTTAACTCAATATAGCATTTTGGTCTTTTGTTCTGCATCAGCATTCTACATTTCCTCACATTTCTCACATAAAGTTGCATTTGTACAGCTATAATTTTAATTTGAAATCTAACATTTTATCCAGCATGCAGATGCAAATTGTATTACAATATTCTAGTTGTCTCACATCACTAACAAACAAACATAACATATTTTTTAAGGATTAGCCGAAGTGATGAAATATTGATTTGCTTACTTAGCTGTTTCAAGTGCAGAAAATATGTAGACTATGTAAGTATCCATGTGTTTAAAAAATGCACATAAATATTAGCTCAGTGTGAATTTTCTCTGTCTGGAAACAAGAGAAAGAGAAAAGAGAACAGTTTTGTGATGGTGTTCAGGCAACCACCATACAAAAGTGATTCATAATTTGATTTGAATTGTTCAATCAAATGGATTTATGGTCCTTTATGGCATGAACAGAACAGAACAACAGAATTGGAAGGGACCTTGGAAGTCCTCTAGTCCAACCCCCTACTCAAGTAAGAGATTCTATACCTGTCAAAATTCTGGCAGTTACTCCAATTAATATTGAGCCACACTCCAAAACTAACTATTAACTATTTGAAGTTAACATTCTACATCTGGTATTAATGGTCATAGCCAACTCTGAGATACATAATTCACTGTCACCCTTGATCCTGCTTTTCCCACCATCCCTCTGGGTGTATCATCCAATGAAAAATGTCCATAGCCAAGAGTCATCAATCATGCTCTCCAATTCGATTTTTGGGGGGCAGAAGCTTCAGTCATCTAATCAGGCTTTGAAGAAAATACGAATAGAATGTACTTTCGATTCCACACTGCTGCCTGCCCTTTGAAATTCCCCCCTTCTTTCTGTTGTCAACATAAAACATTTTGTTGACAATACCATACCAGACAAATAGCTGCTCCGTCTCTTCTTGAAAGCTACAGTGTTGGAGCACCCACAACTTCTGAAGGCAAGCATTGGTCCAGGATATCTGAGGAACCATCTTGCCCCAATGGCCACCCTACTCATTCTGACAGAAGAGACTTACTGCAGGCTATCAGCCAAATAATTTTGCCTGTGTATGTATGTGTGTGTGTTTGTCTAGGAGGAGAGCCTTTTCTGCTGTGATCCTTGCCCTTAGGAACATCTTGTTACCAGAGTGAGGTTGGCCCACACCTTTCTGGTTTACCAAAGGGCCTTAAAATATGACTCTGTTGGTTGACTTGGGCCCCAGTGGAGAAGCTGTAGGCTGGAATTGGTTGATTCAGTCATAGAGAAGATACCACTTCCATTCTGCTCAAGACTGTAGTGTTTAGTCTATATTTAATTCCTGTAATTTTAATTGTTCTTGTAATTGTTTTTATACTTTTAGTTTTACTATTTTGTAAGCCATCCAGAATCACTTTGAATAGTGAGTTGGGGTAAAGATAAAGATAACTAGTGGAATGGCTTACTTCCAGAAGTTGTGGCTACTCCACCACTGGAGGTTTTTAAGAAGAGACTGGACAGCCACCTATCTGAAATGGTATAGGATCTCCTGTTTGAGCATGGGGTTGGGCTAGAAGACCTCCAAGGTCCCTTCCAGCTCTATTTTGATAGATATTGCTATTTTATTCTGCTAGCCATTGCCAACTATAGAAGGTGGTGCTTGTCTCCATTTCAAGGCCATTGAGCCCAGGGTTGTCTCTGGTGAGTGAGTTTGTCAGGGAGCTGTGCAGCAATTATCCAAATAAAGTCAGAGACACTGACACAAATTTGTAGTTTTATACAAATAAGTATATTTTACATCAAACTAGATAGTCAGGCGAACAAGAGCATCATGAGGTGAATCTCAGAGCACTCAGGACATACAAAAGAAAAAAAAGGTGGGAAAAAAGAGGAAACCCACAGTAAACAATCATAGCGCAGATTGCCTCACGCAAGACCCACCCACTCTTCAACCATCAAAGGAGAACTGTGTGTTCTAGCTCACTGAGCAACCCCATTCCTCCAGCTACTAAATTTAAACATCTTAACAGAGTTCCTTCGTAACATTGACAATTTTCCTTTGGTGGAAATGAATGTATGCACAGCTGAACTGAACACAGCTACAGAATGTCTGAAGCTGTCATACATATGCCTTATGTATGGATCTAACAAGATTGTGAAGTGCCACTATTAAATCCCCAAAAGGAAGTGCAAAGATTGTGCAGAAATATTTGTGCAATTTCTGGAAAGTTTTCTCTATTGCAGAAAATAGATTTCTGTCTTTCCCACATTCCCAATTCTTTTACCTTATTCTCAGGATGTTGGTGGATTATTTTCAAATTTGTCTTGGCGGTGTGTTTTGAGTTTTCTTTATTGTAGTAAGAGGCATCAGGGATTATTGGCAATCTTTCCTGTTATTATCTTTCTGTCCCTTTGAAGTCCTTGGTTAGCTGTATTTTTACAGTCTGAAAATGCCACATGGGAAGTATTTATTCATGATCCTTCCAGAATTTCATAGAAATATGACGAACCCAAGAGCATGTTGGAACACAGAACATACATTGAAAGAAAGGACACAATGTTCATTTCATCCTGTTTCAGTTATGAGAACTGCACCAGAATACTTTATGTCTTGCAAAAAAAATTTCAAAAGCAGAATCTTCTCCATCAGGTGGAATCAGAGATGAATAAGGAAAATAACAAAGAAAAATTCTGCACAGCACTATTAAATTATAATGTAACATGATTTTTCATGATGTCTTCATTCTCCTTAAAGCAACATTTTGAACTTCAAAGAACAAATTAGATTCAAGGTTGCAAAAATATGAAATAAAACCAAAGACTTACCATTAAAGTTTGAGATATTACTTAGCCATTAAAGTTCTAGATGGATAATCACTTAAATATGAGCCAGCAGTGTGTTGCAGCTGCCAAAAAAGCCAACACAGTCCTAGGTTGCATTAACAGAGAGATAGAAACAAGATCACATGAAGTGTTAATACCACTTTATAATGCCTTGCTAAGACCACCCTTGAAATACTGCATCCAATTTTGGTTGCCACAAGGTGAAAAAAGATGTTGAGACTCTAGAATGAGTGTAAAGAGCAATAAAAATGATTATGGGACTGAAAGCCAAAACATAAAGCAGGTTGCTAAGGACTAAGGGCGACATGATAGCAGTCTCACAATATCTAAGGGGCTGCCACAAAGAAGAGGGGATAAACTTATTCTCCAAAGTACCTGAAGGCAGGTCAAGAAGCAATGGATGGAAACTTCTTAAGAGTGAGAACAATTAATCTTTGGAAGGACTTTCCTCCAAAATTTGTGGGTGCTTCATCACTGGCTTTTAAAAAGAGATTGGACAACCATTTGTCTGAAATGGTATATGGTCTCCTGCCTGAGCAGTGGGTTGGACTAGAAGACCTTCAAGGTCCCTTCCAACTCTGTTATTCTGTTAGATGTGAAGAGTCTGTAGTAACTTAAGGGCCTGTCACATAGGCCGACGGATGCAAAACATATGTAAAAGGGACACAGCGGACGAGAAAATGTTCCATCCATTGTTATCCGCTCTCAAAAGTGCCCCGAATTTGCATAAGCAAAGTGGACAACAATGGAAAGGAATGGACAGGGGGAGGATGTAGCCAGGATGTAAAGCGGATGCTCCACAGAAGCCTAGCAGATGGAAGCAGATGGAAGCAGATGGAACATCCGCAGGGCTTCCGGGGGAGCACAGCGAAGTGGACATGCAACGGAAGGAACGGATGCAGAGCGGATGCCTAGCGGATGAAACGGATGCAGAGCGGACGCCTAGCGGATGCAAAGCATTCACTGTGCATGCGGGGAGGATGCAGTGCGTCAGCACCGCAGATATAAAAGGATGCAGCTCGCAAGCAGGTCACCATTCAGAGGAAAGACCTGCTGACAGACACATCTCCAGCCAACAACCATGGGGAAGAAGAGGAAGCCTGTGCCATCTGCTGCCAGCCCTGGCAAGAAGGACAGGGCCACCATCCCACCCCCTGGCCCTGACTCTGCTTCTGCTGGGGCTTCTGCTGCTCGGGCTTACTCTTCTGGTGCTGGAGCTTCTGCTGGGGCTTACTCTGCTGGAGCTGCTCCTGCTGCTGGTGCTTCTGCTGGTGCTTACTCTGCTGGCGCTGCTCCTGGTGCTGGGGCTTCTGCTGGGGCTTACTTTGCTGGCACTGCTCCTGGTCCTGCTGGTCCTGCTGGTCCTGCTGGTCCTGCTGATGCTCCTGGTCCTGCTGGTGTTGCTGGTGCTCCTGGTCCTGCTGGTGCTGCTTTTGCTGCTGATCCTGGTGCTGCTGGTGCTGCTGGTGCTGGTCCTGCTGGTCCTGCTTTTTCTGCTACTGTTGTTGTTGTTGCTGCTGCTGCTGGTGGTGGTGTGGTAGAACAGCCCCTAGAGCCTTGAAGCCCCTCTGATGAGGGCCCAGATGGCCCTGCTAGAGGGAGGAAGAGGCATACGCATAAACGGGAGAGGAGGCAATACTCAATCGAAGAGGAACATGAGGATGAGGTGCTGGAATGGCAGAGGGAGAACAAGTATCTATGGTGGAAGGGACATAGGCTCTATCGAGACACCAAAAGGAAGCAGGCTGCTTGGAGAGAGAAGGTGGAGAGCCTGGGCTACACTTCGGAGGTGCTCCTCGGCTGGTGGAAGCACATGCACACCTGGTACGGGAAGCTGCACCTCAAGAAATCTGGCCAGGCCACGGTCAAGCTGACGGACCGAGAGACCTATGTGATGGCCAAGTACAGCTTCTTGGAGGGTGAGATCCACCACCGAGGAGCAGCCCCTCTGACAACCCTCTCTCTCAGGCAGCCCGCAGAGAGCCAGTCCTCTTCTGGCCAAGAGTCAGCTCCTGTGTCCAGGCAGGTATCTGTGGAGCATGCCATGACAGAGACCCCCCACGACAGTTGCACTCCCTGTGGCGGAGCGTGTGGATGCAGTGCGAGCAAGGAGAGGGCACTTCCAACAGAGACCAACCCACATACACCCCCAGCTCCACCTCCACACAAAGCAGGCAGAGAGCCAGTACCAGGTGATAAAGGACAGGATCACCGATCTTCTTCACAACCCTCCAGACCCAGATGAACCTGCTCCCACCCAGTCCAGGTCTGCTCCTCCACCCCAGGTGATGTCACTGCCCTTCCAAGGCTTTCCACATGCCCTCACCTACCAAGGCTACAGCTACCAGGAGGTCCAGCAGCACAGGCAGCCCTTCCCAGTCCAGGCATAGGTACATCGAACGCCACTGATGCCACCGATGCCACTGATGCCACCGATGTCACCGATGCCACAAATGCCACCCACGCCACAGATGCCACCCACGCCTCACCTCGCTCACCTGCAGACCAGCCATCCCCACTACACTCCTCCTTCCTCCACCCCACAGCCAAGCCCGGCCTCAGAACATCTGTCATCAGTCTTGGGACTGACACCCCATGTTCTGGAGGAAGGGGCTCTCAACATCACAGGAATGAGCCAGCTCTCTGAAAGCTTCCTCCACACACTGTCCACTGTTGTCCTCTCAGGGCCAGGCACCCCAATGGTGACTCAGACCAGCACTCCAGCAGCAGCCACCTCCATAGCACCTGGACCCTTCATCTCTGAGACTATGAGCATTCCTCAGATTGACTGAGAAGAGTGCCAGAGACTGGGTTGCTACCTGATGACTTTATCTTTGCTTGGGACACTTGGGTCATTTTCTTTTACAGTTTGTTATTAATAAAGATTATCTTTGCTTCACACACTTGCTTCAGTTCTTTTAGTCAATATAGTCTTGGTGGAAACTTTTAGAAATGTTTTAAGCCTTTGCATGCTTGTGGCATGGGTTAAGATAGCTGTGGGATGAGCAGGGATACCTTTGGGATGGGTAATAGCTGTGGGTTCGGTAGGGATACCTTTGGGATGGAAAATAGCTGTGGAATGGGCAGGGATAGCTTTGGGATGGGTAATAGCTCTGGGATGGGCAGGGATACCTGTGGGATAGGTAAGGATAGCTGTGGGATAGATAAACCTCCAGTACAAGCATAGTGGGACTGTATGGTCCACCCTCCCATGTGCCACACCTATGGCCCTTTATTATCAATAACAATGTAATCATTGACCCACAGATTTCAACATAAACACAACTCTTTATTAAATGCCCTGTTCATTGTGGGGCCACTCAACATACATGGCCCAATCTCATCAGTGTGATGAGACATGCTGAAGGAAGCATTCATTAAGCATCTATCATCCTGTCTTGCCACTCCACTGCTCCAGCTGGGGAGTTGCACCAGTGTTTCAGGAGGTTGCACTGCTTCTTCCCTTCACATGAAGCTCTGTTGGGGCCTTGCACATCCACAGTGTCTATCAGGTTTCGCCCTTGCCTCCATTCACCAGGCTCCATGTCCCCATTGCCTTGTTAGAGGTCCACAAGCCTGTTCTACAACACTGGGTAGCGGGTGGGCATGAGATTGTGCATGATGCAGCAAGCTTCCACGATCCTCCTCACGGTCTCTGGGCAATGCTGCATGGTGGTGAGAAATACCTGGAACCTGTTGGCCAGGATGCCAAAGGCATTCTCCACCACCCGCTTTGCCCTGGACATCCTATAGTTGAAGATCCTCTCTTCACGGGTGAGGCATCTTGAAGTGTAGGGCTTCATGAGGTAGGTTCTGAGGGAGAAGGCGTCATCCCCCACAATGAAGTTGGGCACAACTTGTGTGTCATTGGGCAGGGGGTCTGGATCTGGGAAGCCCATGATGAGGTTGCATTCCAGCCCCTCCTTGAGTTGACTGGCATTGTATACCTGGGCATCTGAAGATGAGCCATTGCCTGAAGCATCAATGTACATGAACTTGTAGTCAACATCGACCATGACGAAGAGGATGATGCTGAAGAAGCCCTTGGAGTTATGATAAGTGGACCCTGACTTGGCTGGAACTTTGCAGGCCACGTGCTTCCCATCTATGGCTCCAACAGTGTGGGGGAAGTTCCACTTCTGATACCACTGCTCTGCAATTTTCTTCCAGCCTTCTTCAGTGGAGGGGCACTGGAGGACCTCCTCCAGGTATTCTTCGATGATGGCCTGCACCACTTCTCTGACCACAATGCTGATGGTGTTGTGTGGCACCCTCCAGGCGTACTGCATGTTCCTGTATGTGGTCCCGGAGGCCAGGTGGCGCAGAGTCAGTGCCACCTTCAGCCCAGGGTCCAGGCTGTGCCGGAAGTTGGTGCTCTGCTTGGTCAACCTGGGTCTCAGCCGCTCCACAACTTCGTCAAACATGGCTGGCGGCATCCTCATGAAGTTCTGGAATGCACGAGTGTCTTCATTCCTCAGCTCCAGCATCAGCTTGTTGTACAGTCCGTACTCTGTTCTTCTGGTGATCCACCTTTGGACCCAGACACTTCTTGGCCGCCTCCTTTTTTTCGCATAGAACAGGTGAAAGAGCCTGTAGATGGCTTCGCACTGTTGTAGAACGATGGTGGCTACCAAAAGGAGTGTGTGATGATCCATGGTGGAGATGACTAGATGCTGTGGAAGAGCTAGAGCCAGATGAAGGATGAAGAGGACTGCACAGCAGGGCTGCTGGACTGAAAGTGAGATCCAGGTGAGTTCCTCCCCCTTTTTATAGGAAATATAGGTTTTCCATTCGGTGTCCTTTTGCATCCTCTAGGCATCCTTCAGACATCCTAAATATCCGAGATATCCCCTATGAGAAAGTTTTTTCTCTTTTAATGCTTTGTATGCGAGCTGCATCCGCTTTCATCCTTCCTCTGTCCGTGCTACTAACGCTGCGTGTCCGTTCCGCGTCCGTTTCGCTTCCTCCCTGTGTCCATTTTTTGCTTGAGCGGATGCGAGTTGCTTGGATGTGCAGCGGATGCCTAGCGGATATAGCGGATGTGTAACGGATGACAACGGATGTAGAACGGATGTTCCCCGTATGCGTAGCGGATATCTAACAGACGCGTTGGATACATTTTCCGCTCAAAAAATTTTGTGCAGCTCAAAACTTTTTGAGCATGAAATGTCAGTAGACGGATGCTGGACGGATAGAGAGGATGAAAAACTGACGCAATGAGTACAGAACGGAAGCATCGCGTTAACCAACGGATGGAAAGTGTTTCTGTCCATTTTACATCCTCTTTGCATCCGTTGGTGCTGTGTGACAGGGGCTTTAGAATAGAATAGGAAAGAATGGAACCGAACGGAATGGAATGGAATGGAATAGAATTCTTTATTGACCAAGTGTGATTGGACACACAAGGAATCTGTCAGTGCAAATGCTCTCAGCCAAGAGGGATAATGGATGAAAAGGGGAATGTTTTTTTTTCATTGTTGGAATGAAAGAAAAAAAAATACAAAGGGAAGTGGTTGAAAAGTAGCAGCTTGGACAATACTCTCTCTCCCTCTCCCTCTCCCTCTCTCTCTCTCTCACACACACATGCATGCACGCACGCACGCACACACGCACACACACAAAACACAAGCATGTACACTTATACTTACTTTTAGACTCTAGTTTTGCTACTGCAGGTAATGACAGGTCTGTTATCAGTAGCTTAGATACTTTCTATCTCACCCCAAAAGTAATTTAGGAGAGGAATGATACGGTAAGGCTCACTGACAACCTAAGAGTGATTTTGGAGTGACTATGCACAAGACCTGACTTCCCATTTCTTACCTCACTTGTTAAAATTATGGAATTCAAAAAGTTGTCCTTTGTAAGAAAGGATACGTGATTGAGAATATGCCGTTCTTAATGTCAACAATTTACTATGTTGCTAATTTACTATGTTGAAGCAAAGCTGTAAAAACTCCTGATTTACTAATCCAAGCTAATCAGTGTGATATAAGATGTTCAGTTTTAATTAGAATTCCTTGCCAGCTCAATCCAGTACACCGGTGCACTGAATGTTTTTAATTTTAAAGCTACTCAAGGTATACTAGACCAAAAGCTGTGTATTACTCTACTGTAAACAAAGACTTTGTTCTGTGGTCTTCATTGAAAGGACTCAAGGAAAGAAAAAAAGGAAATAAACTATAAAATAGGAGCTTCTTTTGTCACCAGCACCCTTTTAAAAATGTCCTATCTTTAATTGGCTGGTCTCTAAGGAGAGATAAAAGAAGATTAAAGGAATAAGTAGAGAAAATAGTGGGTCTGTTTAGTTCTTGATAAAAGGGGATACTATTGATTCTGTTCAATAAATTCCTAGGAACGAATTGAAGGAGAAGAGTGTTATAATAGCAGGGAGACATCACAGTAAGTTTCAGAGATGGAGTTATGTGGCCAAATAATGCTCCTTTGATTTTCACCAAAACTCTTTTTTAGAATGGTTTCTCAAGAATTTCCAAAAGGTTACAATTTCCTTCTCCAAACCTATTCACAGTTATCTGAATGGGAACAGCACTGGTTGATTCTGTTGTTTTGATTCAGGGCAAATATTTTGTTTATTGTGGAGTTTTTGGTGCTCTTTGAGCTTGGCTGCTTTCTTGCAGACATTTCATTACCCAACTAAGTAACTCTTTCAGTGCTAGTAGGCAGTGGAGTTTGCAATCTCCCAAGGAAGCAATCTAATCTCACAGCAATATGTATATAAATCTTAGGCAGATGTTTTTAGAAGGAGCAACATTTCGGTATGTGACTTTCCTTCTGTATACCTCAAAGAGAATGTGTGTGTATCTGCAAAAGTATTCCATTTATCTTTTTCTGAGTTTTGATTGGCACTTGTCCTTAGCAAGAAGTCCATACAAAGGTTTTGGCAGCGAGAAGGAACTCTATATTGTTAACAGACATGCACAGAGACATTGTTTTTTTTTTTTTTCTAAAATAATGATTGCTTTTGCTGGTGCAACCAAAATGGCTTTATGAGTTATTCATTTGGTCTGCCTTGTGTCCAGTCCAACCAGATTGTGTTTTTCAAATATGTATCTTGACAATGTCTCCTGTATGCATTTCTTAGAGTTTGAGGTTGACAGTCTCAGTATTATGCACACATAATAACCCCATTCCCAAATTTCAATTTTATAAAATTCAGTATCTTCCTTTCCAGATGTTCCACTCCTTTTATTTTCATCAAAACAATGAAACAAGTTTGAAATGGTTTTAAGATTGTGCTGCAAAACATGAACTTATGTTTGTGTTTGGAAGTAACTTGATGTACAGTAGGACAAATTGGAAGACAGCTTTGATTTTCACATCTGCATCCAGTGTCCAGATGAGATATTCTCAGTGACAGCAGCTTGTGGAAGAAAATTGATCAAAGATTGCTAACAAATCCTGAAGACATTAATTGTGGTGTAAGCATACTGCAATCCATGACAGTTACAGATTTCTAGATCTTTTCTAGATCTCTTCCAGACATTTTTATTTTTTTGTTTGTTATTTGCATGTTGCCTTTATTATTTTTACAAATAAGGTGGCAAACATATCCAACACACCTTCCTTCTATTTTCCTCACAATAACAATCCTGTGTAGTAGGTTAAGCTGAAGGAGATGGAGTGGCCCAAAATCACCCAGTTGATTTTCATGGCTAAGACAGGATTAGAACTCACAGTCTGCTGGTGATTGGCCCAAAGTCACCCAGCTGGCTTTAATGACCAAAATGGAACTTCAACTCACAGCCTCTTGTTTTCTAGCCTAGTGCCTTAACCACTAGACTAAACCAGTTTCAACCAACCAGTTTCATAAATTTTAGGGGTGAAATAAAATACCTGATGCAATTGATAGTTCCATTTTGGACTGTGCTGGATATAAAACGTTTGCAGTTGAATTGCTCAGGTTTTGAGTGAGAATTAAAAATTCTACAAAAACAGATACTGAACTGAATACGTTTAATTCTATGTAATGTCTTCTTTCCTTGGTTCCTTGGAATACCAAATACAATGCTGAGCAGAAGGCTTCAATATCTGTAGAAAATGGTTGTATGTGTTGTCTCTAGATTGTTGTCTGACTATTAAATAACTCCACCTATCTCATGTCATATTTAAAATATGATCTACCACCATCTCTGGAGCATCTCAGTGAAGATGGTCCTAGCTCAATCGATGCAATTGAAGTGACTGTCAAAATGGGGAAAATAGATGTTTTCTATATAACAGAGGGACCTCAACATCTGCTCTGCTTCTACCCAATGCAATGAATTCCAAACAAGTCCTCCAGATGAGCTTTGGAAATGGTCCTATCTGAATTGCTAAGGAGGCTGCATGACAGTCGGCAAATATATTCTTTGAAAGTGAGCTTTGGCATGGTTATTGTTGCTATGGAGACTTTCTTCCTCACAGGCACATGAAATACTATGACATCTGTCTTGCTTTGTTCAGGACTCTGAAGGAGAAACCCTCCACTGTGACACCAGAGATAACAAAATAAAGTTCTAATGGCCACACACAGAGTCATACACAGTTGTAATAAGGGTATTAAATTTATTTTAGGTTGGCTTCAAAAAGGGCAGGGATTTTGGAAGACTCTGTAGAACAGCAGCCATTAATTGTGTCTAGACACAGGAAACTAACTGCAAGAAGGCAAGCCAATAGCAATTAAGGATTTCTTTAAGAATGGTTCATTGAGAATATACAAAACAATGAATTTCTCCCATTATGTCACAGGAAAGGGAGTTTGTTTTTCACAGTTAGCCTTAATTTCATTGGCCAACCTCAAGATTATTGAGGAGCCATACAATGGTGAAATGAACTAGTGAGCAATTCCTAGAGCTCTTTAGCATGGTTTTGCATTCAACTTTAGAGGGATGTGACATCTGAAATTAAGGCATATTAGCATTGATTGGCAGAAATAAATGCAAGGAAGCAAAGAAGGACACCTATATTCTATTAAATGGCTTGGTTATTAAAAATCTAGAGAGAAATAGGAAGCCAATTTATAATCTGAAGTTCATTGCCTTTATCTAGGGAACCTGGAAATGAGAAATATTCTGGCTTCTAACTTTGGCTTATTTAGCATATAGTGAAAGATAGATGAGGGGAAAACGTCAGACAATTCCTTGTGGGAAGATCAAGTCATTCAATATTCATACCTTTCTGTCCAGAACATACCAGATTGACATCCTCTTCCAGCTCAGAGGATGAAGTCAAACAAAACCTTCATCTTCAAAACTTCATGGTTGCTTAGCATTTCAAAATCTTGTGAAAGTCCCTTAATGGTTCTGAAATCACCTCCAAAGAGTTTGCTACATTTCAAATCATGGTTTTCCACCTAAGACTTCAGCTCACTTAGAGTGTTTCTAACATTCTCTTACCCAAATGCACCACTTAAGAAAATTTTAAAGATTCAGTTTCTCATAGTTCTCATTATCCAAAGAACTTGGCTAATCCATCTTGCCTGCTATTTTCTATTTTCCAGGAGAGAACTGACACTATGAACTTCTGCAAGCAGGGAATGTCCATTCCATTGTGGATAGGTCCAATCCATTGTGGACAGGGGTGGGATTCAAATATCCCATCAACAGGTTCGCTGCCCAGTTGCTGAGTGGGCATGGCCATGGTGAGTATGACCTATTGGAACTTCTGGGAGCTCTGTTTTTTGCCTTCCCCAGGGTCTGGAGGCTTCCCTCAGGCCCCTGAGAGGTGAAAATGACCTCCCCAGGTTCAGGAAGATCTGCAGAAGTTCCAGAACTTCTGGGGGGGGGCATTTTTCACCTTCTCCAGGGTCCGAAGACTTCCCTTGGGCCTCTGGGAGGGCAAAAATGGCCTCCCCCAGAGCCTCCAGGCCCTCCGGAAGCCAGAAACAGGCTTATTTCTGGATTTCCAGAACTTCTGGAAGGGTTGTTTTTCACCCTCCCAGAGCCTCCACGCAGACCCTGCAGTAACCTACATCCAAAATGGGCCACATGGAGGCTCCTGGGAGGGAAGAGGCAGGTGGGCAGGGCCAGTCAGTCAGTTCAGCTATTGGTTTGGTGAACCAAATGTAAATTTAACATCTGGTTTCACCTGAACCGGTCTGAACTGGCTGAATCCCATTTCTGATTGTGGATAGGAAACATAGCACCTAAAAACCAATAATCCAAGTTCACTGACACAATTATTTATTAAGTGTACACTGGAGGAATTCTCTTTAGAAAATAATGTGAGGGTCTCCCATAAACAAAAGGATGCACATATTTAAACATTTCAGAAAAGGAGGAGAAAAGGATTGTCATACGTTTGTAGATAAATATTCATAATTATCAAAACTCAGGCTACTTCCTTGCCCTTCTACTGTTGCTATCCTCAAGAAGGAATTATTGTCTTAAAAAGAAACATATCTGTTACATTGAGGGTGAAGGTTCATTCTCCAAGCTTGTGGGATCCAAATATTTTTAATAGATTGTTAATCTATGGGAAGGGACCTTGTGAGTCATCTAATCCACCACCACCCGCCAAATTCAAGCAGGATACTTTCTGACAAATGGCAGTCCAATCTCTTCTTGAAAGTTTCAAGTCAAGTGATGAAGCTCCCACAAGGAAATTAATCAAAGAGAGATCTAACTAGAGAAAGGAGAAATTTCTTGACAGTTAGAACAATCAACCAATGGAATAGCTTGCCTTCAGATAATTTGGTGCTCCATCACCGGAGGCTTTTAAAAACAGAATGGACAGGCATTTGTCTGAAATATAGGGTCTCCTGCTTGAAGGGGGGGGGGGTGTGGACTAGAAGTTCCCAGGTCCCTTCCCACTCTGATATTCTAAATAGTCTAGAAAACCCACAACATGTACAATTATTACAAATGTCAATATTTAGAATTGTGAAACTTAGTTTAGAATTTACATTAGAAGAAAAACTGTTTCAGAGCTAATGGAAAAGTTATGTGTAAAAAATATGTGAAAAATATTTTTATGGACTTCTGTAGAATTCATAAACAGCAAGGTTGAAAATTAACAGCTGGTAAAGAGGCAATTGGTCAAAATAAATGTGTCAAACTATCACAGGAATGTGGAAATGTTTTAGTACCACTCTGGTTATTTCTCTCCCTCTTAGTTATACCTCTCAGAAGTTAATATTAAAAAGTTAGTAAAAAATAAATGAATTGAATATATTTAATTTTACTTAAAGTCATTGTTCCTTATAATACTAAAAAGAATGCTGATTAGAAGACTTCAGTATCACCACAGAAAATAGTTGTGTGTTTGGTGCAAAATGTTATATTTAGTGCAGAATTGTGAGCTGCACCACCAACTAAAGTCATTCATCTTTAACCAACCAATAGCTCAAAAGAGAACCTGGGGCTCACAAACAGTGACTGAAGCACTCATAGGCTGAAACTTTACGGAATTAAGCAATCATATTGATGCTGATGTTGTAGCAACTTTTTCTGCACTAAGGCAACCTGTCCTACTGATAACTCAGAATAAGGAATGGAAACATTTTTATTAATTAAATCAAGTTAATAATTGAAGTCATTGAACAGAATGACTGATTGATGCATTGGACAGCTGCTTTATAATGGGAACTTTTTTGAATATTTTTTTCCCTGCCTACTTCTGTCTTACCTCAAGCAAGCTTAGATTACACTTCAAACATCCGTTTCAGCCTGTTTATTGTATTTCAGCATTACTGACACTGCTGTTCTTAGGACATTGCTTGATTGTTTGTATAAGAGGGAAGGCATGTAAGGAATAAATAAATGGCCTTCCATTCACACTCTGAAATGCAGTTCTTCATATCTTTCAGAAATGAACTCCGAGAAATAGGTTTGAGTCACCTTTTTTTTGCTCCAAGCTACACTAGTGAAGTAACATTAGTGAGGTCTGTCATCTGCACCTCTATAATTGGTTTGGTTCTGCAACCCAACAAGACAGACACAGACTTCAGAGGGTAATTAGGACTGCAGAAGAAACAATTACTACCAACCTGCCTTCCATCAAGGGCCTGTGTATTGCACGAGTCAAAAAGAGGACTGTGAAAATATTTACAGACCCCTCACATCCCAGACATAAACTGTTTTAACTCCTCCCCTCAAAATGACATTATAGAGCACTGCACCCCTGAACAACTAGACACAAGGACAGTTTTCCCCAAACGCCATCACTCTGCAAAATAAGTAATTCCCTCAACACTGTTCAACTATTACAAAATCTGCACTACTGTTGCTATTAATCTTCTCATTACTCCTTGTCACCCATCCCCTCCCACTTGTGACTGTACGACTGTAACTTTGTTGCTTGTATCCTTATGATTTATATTGACTGTTTCTTAGTATGTTTTGATTGCTTATTGTACCCTGTGACTATTATGAAGAGTTGTACCTTATAATTCTTGACAAATGTATCTTTTCTTTTATGTACACTGAAAGCATTTGCACCAAGACAAATTCCTTGTGTGTTCAATCACACTTGGCCAATAAGGAATTCAATTCTGTTCTATTCTGTTCTATTCTATTCTATTCTATTCTATTCTATTCTATTCTATTCTATT
>BLBF01000002.1:6913487-6936033 GCA_015471245.1 Laticauda colubrina | reverse complement strand
TTCTATTCTATTCTATTCTATTCTATTCTATTCTATTCTATTCTATTCTATTCTATCTCATAAACTACATGTATAGATAGGGAGCAATGTTTCAGCAGATAAAAATGCTGAACTTGTCAGCTGGAAAGTTGACAGCTGGAGTTCAAGACCCAAGCACTGTGCAATGGAATGAACTCCCGTAACTTGCTCAGCTCCTGCCTACCTAACAGTTCAAAAGCATTTAATACAAGTAGATAAATATGCACCACTTCAGTGGGAAGGTAACAGTGTTCCATTCATCTTATTATATAATCATGTTGGCCACATGGCCATGGAAATGTTTTCAGACAATGCTGTCTCCCTTGGTTAACAAATCATCCCATAGACACAGCTGGATGGGGAAACCTTTATCTTTACATGTATGTATTTCATTCCCAATAAATTATATGCTTCTTCTATTCCCTTAGTAATGAAACCTAAAACATTTGAAAGTTGCATCATCCCCCCAATAAGTTAGCAACATGTTAAATTTGGGGTTATAGCATTGTTGGTTTAATTTGAAATTCGGAATCACCTCAATGCAAATACAGAAAGTATGCCTGGTCTCTGAAGGGGGATGAAGGAATAAGATCCACCTAAGAAACAATCAGACAGAGGAAAATAAATCGATCAGAAGTTTAAAAGTAATGATGAGAAGTTATACCTTCAGACTTGGAAAATTCTGTTAATGTAGACTGTCAATAAAGTAGAATTAGCTCATTTGGTTATGTTTCCTGTCCCATTTACATGGAAGTGCTGACAACTTCATTTACCAAAGCAGTGAGAGGTAGATCATATTTTAAGGCCCTGTCACACTGCCCAACGGATGCAAAACGTTTGTAAAAAGGACACAGCGGACGAGAAAAATGTTCCATCCATTGTTATCCACTCTCAAAAGGGGCAAAAATTTGCATAAGCAGAGCGGATAACACCGAAAGGAACGGATGTGGGGAGGACGCAGAGCAGATGGAAAGCGGATGCGGAACGGAAGCCCAGCGGATAGGAGCAGATGAGAGCGGATGCAGAGTGGATGCAGAGCAGATGATGCAGATGCGATTTGCATCCGCTTTCATCCTTTCTCCGTCCATGCTACTAATGCTGTGCGTCCGTTCTGCTTCCTCCCTGCATCCGTTTACCGCTGGAACGGATTTGAGTTGCGCGGATGTGCAGTGGATGCCTTGCAGATATAGCAGATGTGTAATGGATGTAGAACGGATGTCCCCCGTATGCCTAGAGTATGCAGAATGGATGCATTGGATACATTTTCCGCTCAAAAGTTTTGAGCAGCTCAAAACCTTCTGAGTGGATGAAATGTCAATAGATGGATGCTGGATGGATAGAGAGGAAGCAAAACGGAGGCAGTGAGTACAGAACGGAAGCATCGCGTTAACCAACGGATGGCAAGTGTTTTTCTCCATTTTACATCCTCTCTCCATCCATTGGTGCAAGTGACAGGGGCTTTAGGTCCACAAAAGACAGAAAATATTTGGAAGTGTCTCAGATATATACCTCTCTAATTCACAAGAGTATAAGGGGGAGAGGTATATCATAGACTTATAAGATTCTGTTATTACCAATATTTGTGGGGCTACACAAAGATAAGAGTGTCAACCTATTTTCCAAAAGCCCCGGAAAGTAGGACAAAAAATAATGGATGGAAACTAATCAAAGAGAGAAGCAACCTAGAAATATGGAGAAATTTCCTAACATTGAGGACAATTTACCAGTGAAATAGCTTGACTTCAGAAGTTGTAGGTGCTCCATCACTGCAGCTTTTTAAGAAGATACTGGACAGATATTTGCTTGGAATAATATAGGGTATCCTGGATGAGGGGGTTGAATTAGAAGATCTCCAAGGCAGTGGTGGTATGCTACTGGTTTGGCCCAGTGCAGCCTAACCAGTAGCAAAAATTTCCTCCAATGATCCACTGAGAGGAGGAAAAAAAGCCCGAGGATCAGCTGACAGGAGAAAAAAGAGGAAAGAGCAGGATCGGTCCTCCCACCTGCCCCTGCACTTTTCTCTTCTTTATCCTCTCAGCTGATTGGCGCTGCAGGCCTCAGCTGGTGTGTGGAAAGCTGCACACGTACATTAAGTCCAAGATTGCGAACACTGAACTGGTAGTGGAACAGTTAGGATCCCACTGCTGCTCCAGAGCCCTTTCCAACTCTGTTATTCTATGTTATATGTTCTAAAGCCTGTCTCAATAAAAGTACTTTTAGTCTTGTACAGTAGATTTCCTTGCCTGGTTTGCCTGGTGGGACTTCCCCAATGTTGTCCAGAAAACTCCATATTCATGTCCATAAATTCATCGGAAGTCAGATTTAGTTGGAATCAGAGTATCTTTTTATGTTTTTATTTTCTGATTCCCCTTAGAACAGCAGTTTCTAATCTTGGCGGCTTGGCAGGCTGGTGGGGGGGGGGAAGAGGGGAACTGGACTACATGAGTGGCGGGTTGGTGCTGACTTGTGTGAGTGGTGGCCCAGGCTACACATGCATCTGTGCACAACTGGACTTGCACAAGTTGAGCTCCACATGGATGTGAAAGCACACCAGCCTGCTGCTTATGTAAGTTAGTTAGTTTACTTTATTGCCACTGCACCTTGTACAATGAAATTAAACGCCATCTTCAGTGTACATCATACATAAGAAAATTATAAAAATAAAACAAAAACACACAATTGAACTGCATCCATGCCAGTCTGTTACTTGTGCAACTCGGTTACAAATAGGCCATGGACTAATAGTGGGCCATGGCTCAAAAGGTGTGGATCCCTGCTTTAGCAATAGCACCAGCACTTACACTTATATACCGCTTCCCAGTGCTTTTACAGCCCTCTTAAGGCCATGTCACACTGCCCAATGGATGAAAAAAGGACACAACGGACGAGCAAAATGTTCCATCCGTTGTTATCCGCTCTCAAAAGGGGCAAAAATTTGCATAAGCAGAGCGGATAACACGGAAAGGAACGGACGTGGGGAGGACGCAGAGCGGATGTATAGAGGATGCAGAGCGGATGTATAGAGGATGCATAAAGGATGCGTAGAGGATGCATAGAGGATGCGTAGAGGATGCGTAGAGGATGCGTAGAGGATGCGTAGAGGATGCAGAGCAGATGCAGAGCAGATGCAGAGTGGATGAGCTGCATCCGCTTTCATCCTTTCTCCATCCGTGCTACTTATGCTGCGCGTCCGTTCTGCTTCCTCCCTGCATCCGTTTACCGCTGGAACGGATTCTAGTTGTGCGGATGCACAGCGGATGCCTAGCGGATATAGCAGATGCATAATGGATGCAGAATGGATGTCCCCCGTATGCCTTGAGGATGCAGAACAGATGCATTGGATACATTTTCCGCGCAAAAGTTTTAGGCAGCCCAAAACTTTCTGAGCGAATGAAACATCAATAGACGGATGCTGGATGGATAGAGAGGAAGCAAAATGGAGGCAGTGAGTACATCGCATTAACCAACGGATGGCAAGCTTTTTTGTCCGTTTTACATCCTCTTTGCATCCGTTGGTGCAGTGGGCTTAAGCAGAGTCAGCATAGAGAGTCAGTCACCACCTCCAACAATCTGGGTTCTCATTTTACTGACTTCATAAGTATGGAAGGCATAGCCTGGTGAGATTTGAACTGCTGGCAGTCAGCAGAAGTAGCCTGCAGTACTGCATTTTAACTACTGCACCACTGCCGCTCTTACAGAATGCATTACTGTTCTTTCCAAAATGGGCTACTTGGCCAGTGCTAACCAGTTATATAGAAGGTTGACTGATATAATTCCCCTCCCCTTTAAAAAAAAAACAACCCTCAAATTAAGTTTTAGTATTATGCCATTTTAAGAGCATAGGATTTTATAAACAAAAGATTTCTAATCTAATCTTCCTGCTTTATGTGGGCACATTGTTTTGTGTGCATTGTGAGCACACAGGGAGGGAAAAATCATTTGGCAAAGTTGAATGTTGTAGCAACATTTAAAACAATATTAAATTTCCTGGTGCCTTAAAATGCCCCACTGCAACACAAAGTCATAATCAGGAACAGATTTATAACTTGCCCATCCTGCTGAGTAAATAATCACTGAAAACTCTTTATTCCCAGCAGAATACAATGCAAGCACTTTGCGGCTCCCACCTCTGTTGTCAAAAAGCTTTTTCAATCCTGCAAAACAGTGGGGAAAGAAATAATAACAGTCATAGCCAGGAAATGAAGCCAGTGGTCTGTGGCTGAGATGTTCTTCTACACTTTCAATGGCAGAGGAGGGGTGGAGAGAAATATGCTGGAGCAATTTTGTTGATTGTATGCACCACAAGGAAACAGTGACAGAAGCCGCAATTCATATTATCCTCACTTTGAGGTTATTATTTGAATTGCAGGGAATTAGCTCTTTAAAATCATGAGATGTACTTCATAAATTGAGGGCCAAGCTTCATTTTTCATTACACATGCTCATCTTTAACATAGCAATAGCACTTAGATTTAAATATTGCTTCACTGTGTTTTACAGCCCTCTCTAAGTGGTTCACATGCTTATGTCCCAGACACATTGTGTCAAATGATGGATTGTTCAGCCAGTTCATTGCAGTAATGCACAACCTGAGACCACAGGTTTGGTGCTCAATCTCATGCAATGTCACAGTCTTCATGCAAGTTTGGTGGCTTGGTGATTTTGGTGACATCTCAAAGAGTTTGGTGAGTTGGTGATTTTGGCCAGTTTTTCTATTAACATCAGTATTATCTTGATTTGGGAGGTTCACAGGTGTCATCGTGAATTGGTATGAGACCCACAGACAAGATGCTGCTAGTAGAAGTGTGGGAATCATAACCTCATTTGCCTCAGAAAAGCTTTAAGATTGCCCTGCCAAAATTCAGTGGTGAAGAAACTGAATATCACTACTTCAGCTATTTCCCCCCCTCAAATGTATATCTTTTATTTTAAAAGCTATCCAAAGAAGGCAGCTGTTGGCCACCAAATATCTGTACAGCTGGGCATCATCCAATGTGTGAGACAATTTTTCATCTAGAAGGGAAATTCTCTTTGTTTTTCCTCTGACATCTACAGCCCATGTCACACTGCACCAACGGATGCAAAGAGGATGTAAAACGGACAAAAAAGCTTGCCATCCGTTGGTTAACGCAATGTACTCACTGCCTCCATTTTGCTTCCTCTCTATCCGTCCAGCATCCATTTATTGACGTTTCATCCGCTCAGAAAGTTTTGAGCTGCCCAAAACTTTTGAGCGGAAAATGTATCCAATGCATCCGTTCTGCATCCTCTAGGCATACGGGGAACATCCGTTCTGCATCCATTACGCATCTGCTATATGTGCTAGGCATCCGCTGTGCATCCGCACAACTCAAATCCGTTCCAGCGGTAAACGGACGCAGGGAGGAAGCAGAACGGACGCGCAGCGTTAGTAGCACGGATGGAGAAAGGATAAAAGCGGATGCAGCTCATCCGCTCTGCATCCGCTCTGCATCCTCTACACATCCGCTCTGCATCCTCTACGCATCCTCTACGCATCCGCTCTGCATCCGCTCTGCATCCTCTACACATCCGCTCTGCATCCTCTACGCATCCTCTACACATCCTCTACGCATCCTCTATGCATCCTCTACGCATCCTCTATACATCCGCTCTGCATCCTCTATATATCCGCTCTGCGTCCTCCCCACGTCCATTCCTTTCCGTGTTATCCGCTCTGGTTATGCAAATTTTTGCCCCTTTTGAGAGCAGATAGCAACGGATGGAACATTTTGCTCATCCGTTGTGTCCTTTTTGCATCCGTTGGGCAGTGTGACATGGCCTACCCTAGAGTTAGGGTAGGGAGATGAAAGGAAACTGCTGATCCACCAAGATAATAGCTCTATTTTATACCAGGATTAAGTTTCCATTCTCAGTCACCTTAATCTTAATATAGAATGATTTCCAGTAAATTAAAGGATTTTTTTTTCAAAGTAAATAGTCTGAATCCTTCCTTCTATCCTTCCGTCCTCCCTCCCTCCCTTCTTTCTTTCCCTCTCTCTTCTTTCTTTCTTTCTTTCTTTCTTTCTTTCTTTCTTTCTTTCTTTCTTTCTTTCTTTCTTTCTTTCTTTCTTTAATATTTATGTAGCTTTGAACCTCACCTGCCTTTAAATTATTGCTTTAATTTTTCCATGCAACCAAATTCAGTTCTGAATAGGACTAAGAGAGTTTTGTTTACAAATATATTTGCTTCATTTTTTGGGCCACCATGGTGGTGATAATTGAGTACTAATTGTCCAGATCATGTAACTTGAAATGAAAATCTGTCCATTTGAGACATTTTACTTTAGATTTTATAAACTTCGACTTATTTTCATTATAACTACAGACTCCCAGGTCATTAGTACATGACTTATCCTATTTCAGAAAAGTTCCCTCATAATTCCTGCTCTTGTTTCATAGATGAATGCATCTCTCCTGAGAATTGTGCCGCACATCCAGCTAATCTGATGAAACATTTCTTAGTAATGGGTGACTATACTTTAAATCTTTTATGACAAGGTGAATTTATACTCCATCTTTGTTCTCTGTTGATTCTTTTTTCTTCAACTAAATGAATTCAGAACAGTTCACATGCTTATGTCCAGACACATTGTGTCAAATGATGGATTGTTCAGCCAGTTCATTGCAGTGATGCACAACCTGAAATGCAAAAATTGGGAATGCAGCTTCCTACATAATGTTACTACCAGTTTGTAACTTACTGATAAAGGAAAATATTTGTAGTTCATGGTTGAAATGAAAGGTCCATGGTGCTCTTTGAGCTTGATGTTTTCTTGTAGATGTTTTATTACCCAAACAAGGTAATATCATCAGTACTAGAAACCCCACTCCCTACTAGCACTAATTGATTTATTATAATTGCAGTTCAAGGGCATTAAAATGGATTTCTGAAACCTTATTTTGCATATTTTTGTATGAATGTTCAGAGCAGCTTTTCACAAATGAAGGGTCATCACTTGTTTTCTCTGAAAATGAAACTTAATACACATTAATAAAGTTAATACAAGTTAGTATAGCACAGCTCACTTTTTTCTTTTAATGGAATAATAACCCTTTTATTAATTAGCATAATAAAGGGTGCAGTGGTGATTTGTTGCTATTGTTATCGAGGACTTAGCGGTTACCTGAAAGTTCCAGCTATTATTCAAAATATTGAACAATGGGAATTCCTTCTGTTTCAATGTAATGCAAAAAAAAAAAAAAAATATTCGGTAAGTGAGGTCCATTTGAAGAAAGAATACGCTTTGCTATTCTTGTTAACTTCAATGTATACATTTTATGTAACCTGTTTTAGAATCCTCACTGCTGAATGAGGGAGGTTTATTTCTCATTGAATATGTTTCCAGTGAGTCCAAACTTGTACATTGTGCACATTATATCATCATGTCCTTCCTTCCTTCCTTCCTTCCTTCCTTCCTTCCTTCCTTCCTTCCTTCCTTCCTTCCTTTTCCTTCATCCTTTCCTTCCCTTCCCTTCATCCTTTCCTTTCTTTCCCTTTCATTCTCTTCCCTAAAAATAATTGCCATTATTATTTTTAGAATAACTTGATTTTTTAATGCCTAATAGGACATAGGAAAATTTGGCCTTTGTTGAGTTATGCTGGCTGATCCTATTAGTGAAATCTCTTCATATTCTGTTAAAATTGGATCTATCTAGAAGTGTAGAGAACAAATCTTTAAGCATATTAGGCCCAAGAAAGACTGAAAAATGTAGAATTAATTTGACTGTCAGTATTTCTCAATAGAGGCACTAAACCAAGGATGATAAAATCCATGGTAGTGTCTCAAACCTGTATTTTGTTTGGGGAAATGTTATTTGTAGCATATCAATCTGCAGGTCCAGGACAATTCACCATGGCCAACTCGCTGTGGGACAAAAGTTACACTAACATAAAAGAAATGGTAGAATAGAATAATTAAGGAAAAGATGCAAAAGGAGGGAAAGAATGAAAGATGAATGACAAAATGGAAATATTTGTTAAATTATTTTAAATAATTAAATTGAATTGTTGAATAGTCCCTTGGCGAGTGGGCCATGGGGAGTTGTTCTGAGGGGGCTTGGCCATGGCAAGTTGACCAGAACAAGTTGTCTCATTTCATCAATCTGTACCCAACCCATTATAATATATGTGATGTCAACCTTGGAAGCCATGTTTTACTGGGAAGCTTTGAGACTGCCACATTTAGTTCCTGGGAATTTGGGAGAGGGGATTTCATAGTGGGGTAGAAGACTAGACACAACAACAATCTTTTCCCAGAGAGTCAAGGACATGTAGCCCTGTACCTGGAGGGGAGTGACTGAGGGGATGTCTCCAGTTGGGATGAAGATTTGAATGGGCCATATGATGGACTGGTGGATGCAGGGGGTGGATTCTGAATTTATGTTGGGGAGGTAAAACCCGGAACACTCAGATTCGGGTTTTCCCAGATGTGACAATGTGACAACTCTAATAAAGTGGAACTTTGAGGAAATGTTTTTCTCAGAGTTTGTTGGTTTGAAGTTGGTTAGTTAGAATGCTGAAATGTGATGTATGTGAAAAATCAAGGTTTGTGGAAAATGTTCTGAATATACAGTTTGAAAAAATATAAACATTTTCAATTATAGAATACTTCTCATTTTTAATATGTCCAGATCATTGCAGTATAGAATACAGTTTTTTATATTTCTGGTGGCTTTTTTTTTTTTAGTGTTAATGTCTCATAGATTAAGGGAAATCATCCATACCATCCTCAAAAAAATAAAAAAAGAGAAAAAGAAAATTCTGTCATAAGAGATTTTCATGTGAAGTTCACCTCTTATGAGTATAGCGAATTGCAATCAGCTTCTGTTGGCTCTAAACTATTTCACTGATCTTCTATTTCTGTATCAGCATATTAATCTGGCTTTCTGAATCTGATGTTTTCAGAATGCTTTCTGTATTAAACAAACAAACAAACTCCATTTTTTTATCTCATCCATGCTTGAAATACAACAAAAGCATTCCAGGAATAAGGAAATCACTCATATCCTTTGCTAAATCCCCCAATCATTCAGTTAAACCCCTCACAATCCTCCATGGTGTCCAACACTTTATAGGAACATTTGCAGTTCACTTTTTTGGCTAAAGTGAAGCTTAAAAAGTAGGGATTAATTTGGAGCTTGGAGAAGCTGTGTCCAAAGACATATGTTCCTGATGATCGACATGTCCTTTGATCTGAGAATCTGGAACTTTGCAGAGAAATCAAGAGTGGTCTTTTGCAACCTCTTTGGTTTCTGAGAAAACAGTTGCTTTATGCAAAATCGAGATGGGTGAAATATTTTTCTCCTTCTCTTCCTCTTCCTTCCCCTTCCCTCCACCTCTTTTTCCTTCTTCCCCTCCCCCTCCTCCTCCTTCTCCTCCTTCTCCTCTTCCTCCTCCTCCTTCCCCTTCCCTCCTGCTCTTTCTCTTCCTCCTCCTCTCCTCTCTCTCCCCCTCTCCTCTTCCTCCCCCCCTCCTCCCCCTCCTCTGCCACCTTTTCTTTCCTGTTGTTGACAAAATACAGGTTTCATTTCCACTGGCTCTTTGACTGCAGCTTATTTGTTTGTCTTTTTTAAATGGAAAATAACAATGACAGCTCTTTTTGATAATACTTCAATATGCCCACAAAAAGGAAGAATTGCATATTGTAAATTAAAAGAAGTCGATGATGTAGTCTGTTTTCCTTTTCTTTAAAAATCATAAATCCAGATCCAACAAAATTGAGCTGATCTTGTCAAAGCCCCAAACTTCTATATGACACAGAAATCCCTTCAACCTCCTGGATGCCCAGAATAATGCCATCATTTTTCTAAGGTCAATCTGCTTCCCCTGAACCTTGATCCTCAGAAGCAAAGCAACATTGTGGTTAGGTAGAAGAACAAGACAGTGACAAATAGCAGAGATATCTTTGTCCAAAGGAAAGACATGACTCAGACCAGAAGTTGCCATGTAGACAAGTTGCCAACATCCTTTGAGAAATGGCTGGAGTCCGATAGTGCACTTACAACATGAACTCTCATCCATCACAGCTGAAGACAGTAGAAACATGGGGAGTCGGAAAAGAAAGAGGAGGACAGAGCTGGAGATGACTTCCATAAATCAGCAATTATATTTCTGACTCCACCGGTTCTTTAATTGATGGATGAGGGGGCCGGCTTTTCTCAGCCTGATGTCATCCATCCATTGAAATCTCAGGACCAGCCAAAAAATAAATTATCATTGAAGAATGAAGAGCTGCCTTTTTCTGAAATGGTCCACTTACCCTCTTCTGCTTCTTCTGGCAAGTGGGCAAATTATTATTTAGAGTCACAGGTGTTTTCTTCTAGGGGAAACAAAACTGGTTTGTTTGGATTATAATGCTGGAATACATCCAAAGCAGGTGTGTCAGGGTTCCAAGTAACAGATCCAACACAATCAAAATGCTGAGGCTTGGAGTTTCCTCAAAGGGTAAATTTATTAGGAATGTCATATTGGCACAGCTGGTATAAACCCGACTCTGAAGGACCCAAAGTTTTCCCCACCCAAATCAAAACCCAACATTCTTGCCTCCAGATCAAATGTTCATTACATGGTCTAATCAGGTCATAGTCCCAACTTGGGCTGGCTTTTGTCCACACCTCTGCAATACCTGGTAGACCATCCTTGGCCCCCACAGGAAATCATGTTATTTTGGCTACACATCCCCTAGCTATCTCTGTCTTCCCCCTCATGTTCCCACAGCTCCAAGCAGCCTTGCTGTGGCATCCCCAAAGATGCTCCAAAATGGCTTCACGGCTGACAAGATCCATACTTCACTTTACCATGAGACTAAGTTCCAGAAGGAGAGGAACAGAAGTGGTATTCAGCAGGTTCTGACCAGTTCTGAAGAACCAGTAGCGGAAATTTTGAGTAGTTCGAAAAACTGACAAATACCACCTTTGACTGGCCCCGCACCCATCTATTCTCTGCCTCCTGAGTCCCAGCTGATTGGCTGAGTCTTCTTTTGTTGCCCTGCACAGGAGAATAGAGCTGGAAAGCAGGTTAGTGGGGTGGGGAGGGAATGGGGATTTTGCAGTAACCTTCCCCCAGAAGCGGGGAGGGAATGGAGATTTTGCAGAATTCTTACTCTGGACTGGGGAGGGAATTGGGATTTTGCAGTATTCTTCCCCTGCCATGCCCACCAAGCCATGTTACACCCACCAACCCACAGAACCGGTAATAAAATTTTTTGGATCCCACCACTGGAGAGGAATGCATTACATCATCTTCAGACAGTATTCAGCCAGCAGCTAAAGCAAGCTAGAGAAAATTGTCTTTTCTGTTTTGCACTAGTTTGGTGTAGTGGTTGAGGCACAAGGCTAGAAACCAGGAGAAAGTAAGTCCTAATCACACCTTAGGCTGGCTGGATATATTTGGGCCAATCAACAAGAGATAGTTGGTTCCAGCCCCATTTTACACATGAAAACCAGTTAGGTGACCTTGGATCAATCACCAAGACATTATGAGTTCCCATACCACCTTAGGCATGAAAGAAGGCTGAAGGACTTGCTCAACCACAAGGAGACAATGAGTTCCAGTCCCACCTTAGGCAAGAAAGCTGGTTGGATAACTTTGGGTTAGCCACCAGGAGATAATAAGTTCTAGTCCCACTTTAGGCATGAAAGGAGGCTGGATGATTTTGGGTCGACCATTAGGAGATTGGAAGTTCAGTCCCACCTTCGCTATAAAGGTCGGCTGGGTGATCTTGGGCCAGTCACTCTGTCACAACCCAACTCACCTCACAGGGTTGTTATTGTGGGGAAAATAGGAAGAAGAACGACTATTAAGTATGTTTGCCAGCTTGACTTGTTTATAAAAATAATGAAGGTGGTATGAATAAAAACAAAAATAAACAAAAAGTCACGCTATCCCAGTTTGCATGGTTTGATTTGATTCCTTTTAAGCAAACCCCTCTATCCCAGTGAAGTTACTTTCCACTTTTGATGGAATGGCTCTGTTGGAAGAAATATCCAGGTCCAGTTCCAAGCTGGGAGAAAGACACTGGAGACAAAATGGAGGCTGGAGGCTGATTGGAAAGTGGGTTCATTTATTGATGAACAGAACCACATGTTTGTACTTCTGTTGCAGCTGACCACATGGAGTTGAGAGTGAAGGTTATTTATACCTTCTCTTGGGCTTTGCACTTGAGCTTCCTGTTCCTCTGCAAGAACATGTATTTCTGTTGGCTGTTGTTAGACTTCCATGGGGCCATGTACAAATCATAGGAGTTTGTCTGAGCTAAGGTTGGTTGAATTTTGAGCTGCTGGGAGTGGTGCAACTGAGGTGATGCAATGAAGGGGCTTTGGGCAATTCCTATTGTGGCTCAGGGCGAATCCTACCTTTGTTGGAACTTTGATAAGGGTATTTGTTTATGAATAGAGCTGTCTCTCTCTTTATGTCTTAAGTGCTGACATCTACTAAGGGCTCTTAAGAAAGATGGGAGCTGCTTTCCAAGAGCATGTTTCTTTATTCCTCATCTAGGGAAATATAATGTTCTGTCTTTATAATATTTCTCAAAATATCTCATTATTTTAGGAGATGGGTAGGTGCTAATTTTCTACAGCCCCTTTGTCACGGGTCATTGCCTTCCACTATCATTTATTTTCATTTTTTAATTGTTTAGTAACTTCAGGAGAATGATAAAGATCCAGGTTTGAGGAGGAGGAGGAGGACACAAAAATTGATGGAATGCTATTCCACAAAGAATCAAAAGAATCAAAGCTACTCTATCATCTCTGTTGAAAGTTGGACTTAGCTTCCTCTTATCATCATGTTTTTTGAACTTCTTTCATCTTTGCTGGTCACAGAAAGACCTTTGATTCTAAGAATTGGTGCCTGAGTGAAAGATAGAGAGAAAATCTGTCAGAGAACTCTCTGAGAGCAGATTTTTAATGTCCGACTTAAAGGTCTGTATCTGCAGCACAAATGGCATTGCTGAATGGAGTCCAGCTGCTGTCATTTTTCTTGGATGAAAAAAACTGTACAACCCTCCTGATGTGCTTATAAGAAGTGAGTCTGACAAGGCACTTCAGAAAGTTGTATGAAAACATTTTGCTTTTGTTAGCAGGGAAGATTTTTATTTACACACCCAGCACTTTTGGAAAATCTCAATAAATTTGATCTGAGTAACAATCAAGTGATTACACTCCCTATAACATGGTAAGGTTGATCAGTATTAATTCTGCTTAGCTGTTTTTATTTAAAGCCATATTGAGTAAACCCTGGTCATCACAATTATTCTGTGGCTTAATGCATTGCGCATATCCAGAAGTGGAATTAAGTCCAGTCCTTGGTAATGGTATGTGAGAATGACTTGGGAGACTAGGGAAAAAGATGTTGCCTAGGGAACAATCAGACAAAGGAAAACATCGCCCACATCTACATAATGGGTAGAGAAAGAAACTCAGAAGGGACTCCTCCCATAAGTTCTCTGGGTGGAAAGATGGAGGATTTGGACTTTCAGACTTAACAGAACAAGTGTTGGAAGGGATCTTGGAGGTCCACTAGTCCAATCCCCTGCATGAATAAGAGATCCTATACTGTTTCAGACCAATTTCTTCTTAAAAGCCTCTAGTGGTGGATGTTTATGGAGATTCTCAGCCATCCAGGTCATGGTTGTCCCAAAGGTGCTTTTTCAAGAGGCAACTGGACTTTGAAGACATTATACTTCTCATCCTAGAAGCTTCTTCAGCTGAGCTGAAGCAGAGCTGAAAAAGCTTCTTGGATGAGAAGCAAAATGTCTTCAAAGAAAAACAGGAAGTCCAATTGCCTCTTGAAAAAGTACCTTTGGGACTCCAATGGTGGAGCATCCAGATTTTGATTAGTTTCCATCCATTACTTCTTGTCTTGCCTTCAGGTCTTTTGGAAAATAGGTTGACCCCTTCTTCTTTGTGACAATCTCTCATACATTGGAACAAAGAAGAAGGGGTAAACCTTTGCAAGTTTCTGTTACTGTAGCCTTACAACAAGGTAGAATTAACTCATCTGGTCATTTCCTGTCAGGTTTATCTGGGAAGACTGACAATCCCTGATAACTTGACAAACATGTCCAAGTCATTTGCAGTAGTATGAATCAGAGGTGGTATTCAGCACTTTCTAACCAGTTCTGGAGAACTGGTACCAGATATTTTGAGTGGTTTGAAGAACTGGCAAATACCACCTCTGACTGGCCCTGCCCCCATCTATTCTCTGCCTCCTGAGTCCCAGCTGATCGGCTGGGTCTTCTTTTGTTGCCCTGCACAGGAGAACAGAGCTGGAAAGCAGGTTAATGGGATGGAGTGAGGTGGGAATGGAGATTTTGCTATATCTCTGTATCCCTACTGTACCCTTCCCCACCAAGGCACACCACACCCACCAAGCCATTTTTTTTTTTTAATCCCGCCATTGGTATGAATGCAGTTTGCCATCATATTCATAGGTTAACCTTGCAATCATAGGATGTTTTGTTGGTCTCCCATCCAAGTGCTAACCAAATTTAGAATCAACCTTGGTCAGCTACTTGCTGATTATTTCAGTAAGCACATGTCTTCACTACACATTAGTCTGTGTGCAGCTCGACATGCAGCTAAGACCACCTATCCTCCAATAAATCAGACTGTGTGCATAGATCTGGATGCATTAATGAAGGAACAGGACATGACGAAACTGGGAGAAATAGGGATATATACAATGAGAACCAAATACAAGATAGGCAGTATTGGGTTACCACTGAACATAACAATTAATAAATGCAAGCAATCTAAATCAATGTATTAAAACAACATAATTTGTCTCTCTGGCCACTAGATGGGGCAAGAGAGAGCAACAACAATATATATATAAAGTTATATGCTGGCCCATGACAAAGCATATTACAGCAAGTGTTTCCTGTTACTCCATGCAGATGTTGCATACTGCCTTTTCCCACATCTGCATGTATAGGAAGTCCTCATTTTACGATCACAATTGACTCCAAAATTTCTGTTGTTAATTGAGACATTTGTTAAGTGAACTTTGCCCTCAGACCTTTTTGTACAAAATAATAGAGCATAGAATAATAGAGAGTTAGAAGGGATCTTGGAAAACTTCTCATCTTACCCTTACTCAAGCTGGGCACCCTATACCATTCTGGATAAATGGTTGTCCCTCCTGTTTTTGAAAGCCTCTAAAGATGTGGCACCTACAATTTCTGAAGTCAAGCCATTCCACTGGTCCGACGAACCAGGCCCGGTCCCACTGGCCGACGGACGCAAAACAGATGCATAAAGAACACAGCGGATGAGCAAAATTTCGGGGGTGGCTCCATCTGTTGTCATCCGCTCCAAAAAGTGGCAAAAATTTGCATAAACAGAACAGAAAAGAATGGAAAAGAACGGATGTGGGTAGTATGTTGCTGAGATGTTAAACGGATGTTCATCGGAAGCCTAACGGATGAAAGCGGATGGAAGGGGATGACACCTCCAAAGGGGTTCTGGGGGATAATTGCAAAGCAGACGCATAGCGGATGAAGCGGATGCATCACATACGCCTAAAGGAAAGAAAGGGGATGCCGCGTGGATGTATATCGGATGCAAACCGTTCACTGCGCATCCTTTCTATTTCTGTGCTACTAACGATGTATCGACGTTCCATGTATTTTTTCTTTCCTCCCTCTTTCCATTTTCAGCTGCAGCCGATGTGAGTTGTGAGGATGCCCAGAGGATGCAGAGATGATACAGCGGACGTTTAACGGATGATAACGGACCTAGAATGTTTGTTGCTCGTATGTCGCGGATTTACATCTTACACGGCAGAAAGTTCATCTGTTCACAAAGTTTTGTGCAGCTCAAAACTTCTTGCATGGATGAAATCGCAGTGGACAGATGCTTGACGGATAGAGCATATGAAACACGTATGTTTCATAATGTACTTATGAGTACACATTAGATGCATAGCATTTTCCAATGGATGGCAAGCTTTTTTTAATGTTTTATATCCTCTTTGCATCCGTAAGTGCAGTGGGACCGGGACTTTAAATTCAACTTACTGGTTGAATGAAACAATTTCCTGGTTAACCATTGAGTATTGGAGCACCCACCACTTCTGGATCCAAGTTGTTCTACTGATTAATTGTTTAAATTGTCAGGAATGTTCTCCTTAGTTCTAGGTTGCTTCTCACCTTGGTTAGTTTCCATCCATGGTTACTTGTCTTGCCTTTCGTTGTTTTGGAAAATAATTTGACAAAGATCAGCTTTGTTTGATCCTTATTTTCTTGTTTACACACACATACACAAATACATGTAAGTAGAATGAAGAAGTAATAGATTCTCAAAATTTGCTTCTGATAAATATGTAAGCAAAATCTCACCATGTGTGATTAACCTGCTCACACATGGAGTCTCCCAGAAGTGTGATCTATAGCAGTTCTTTAGTTCCTTAAGCTAAATTAATTTTAGACTTTGTGAGTCATTAATTCTCAAAGTCAGATGGAATTATGAAATCCAGATAGACTTCAATCACTTGTTTCTTTGTATATACAATGCATTTTTATGCGGAAGCATAAAAAAATTAATAAGAGATGGTGTGCAGCCTGTCCTACATCATGAGAGTTCAGTGTCTGCCTGATGATGTGCAATTCTTGATTAGGATGTTCATGATGATGACCATGTTAATAAGTCTGCAGCTTCTGTTCTTCGATTCTTTAAGAAGATCTTAGGATGTTTTGCAGTTCCAACTCATTTCTAATTTGTATTTTTCAGTAGAGCAAATGATAAACTGCCATTTTTCAGAGAGAAACTGGAACTGCAGAAGCTGACATTTAATTAAAGAATTAATGGAAAACAAATCTGCTTTCCACAACTTGAGGATGATGTTAAAAGACCACAAAATCCAGACTTATTGTTTTAATTTCTTTAGTTAACTCCATTTTTGAAAGGAAGAGATTACTAGAACTTAGGTCTCTGAATTGAAAAGTTTTAATGTGTTTGTGATTTGTGTTTGTGATAAAGGCTTATAGCACAAGAGTGTCTCTCTCTGTGTGTGTTTATCTCTCTCTGTGTGTGTCTTGTTTGTTTGTGTGTGTGCATGCCTTTGAGTCAGTGTTGACTCCTGGAGACCATCTAGACCAGGGGTCGCCAACCTTTTGCACCTCAGGGAGCACCAAACTCATAATTTTAAATCTCGAGGACCAGAGAACCTGGGAAAATCCCCAAAAAGTGTGCAGGAATATTCCCCATCCTGTTCTCCTACCAATCAAACATTCCTTATTGGGATCGCAGGATACCATCTCCAACTCCATTCTCAGAGCAGGGAGAGAGAGAAAGAGAGAGAGAGAGAGTTTTTGCTTCATGCAAAGAAAGCAGAAGAAGCAGCAGAAGTCTTTCTTTCTCTCCCCCAAACTCCACCAGAAATGAGTCTTTGTGAGACTTGTCACACCAGCACAGCCTCTTGGAGCAGGAGGCATTGCAGGGCTTCAAAGATTCATTTCTGGCAGAGTTTGGGGGAGAGAAAGAAAGACTTTTGCTGCTTTCCTTGCATGCAGCCAAAAGCAGCAGAAGAAGCAGAAAGAAGCAGCCCGGTGGCCAGGCCAGGCATGTGGGGCAAGTTCCCCCCCCGCACCCTTCCCCCCTCCACTCACTACCTCGAGTTGTTCACAATGCAAGCAATGCAAGCCTTGTGTTCCCATGCAGCCTGGATTAATTGCTTAGGGGGGTGCTTTGGGGATGGCATTTGTCTATAGACCACCAAAATTTTCTCCTGGACCACCAGTGGTCCCTGGCACACTGGTTGGCGTCCACTGATCTAGACAAGCCTCTAAAGTTTTCTTGGTAAAATTTTTAGAAGTAGCTTGCCTTTGCTTCCTTCCTACAGCTGAGAAAAAGTGACAGGCCCAAGGTAGGACTTGAAATCACAGTCTCCTGGCTTCTAGCCTGAAGCTTTCAGCACTACACCAAACTGGCTCTCAATAATTCAATAATGGAACACAATATTTGTGGGTCTGTTCCTGGGACTTACAAAGCACAAACCAGAGAAGTGGAGAAGAAGACATTTTAGTTCTTCTCCAAAGCTAAAGCAGCCCAGGTTTCCATGGACATCTCATCTTTCCTGTAAAACAAGGTGAACTTGTGAAATTTCCTCCCATAAGTTGTGGTGCTTGTCACCATATTGGATGACTTTCCAAAAAAGAGTGCTATTTGTTACTTACCTTATGCATGAATTCTGTTAGAGTCAAGAGTCTCCCAATCCTTGGATTATGCTTGGTGCTCAAACACTGTAGAATTCTAGTTGAGGATTCCCCCCACCCCAGATATGCATGATTTCTGCTTTCTATCATTTTGTTATTTTCCAATATTCTAAGCCACCCAGCATCTGATGGTGTTGGACTGCTTTCAAACCAGATTTTTTAAAAACATAAATCAAGCAGCTTAATTAATTGCAAATATCCCCAGATGTCAGAAAGGACACATCTTCTGTTCCAAACCTTATCACCCCAAATAAAGTTCCAGAAAAGTTATTGAACCTTCTTCACTTCCCAGATTCAGTTGAATTTTTCCTTGATTTGGCTTCCGGGCCCTTTGTCTTTTCAGCAGAAGAACTTTGAAGTGATTGGAAATTGCATCAGGCCGGGTCATCATGCAAAGCAGCAGCTTTATAAAAATCATCAACAGAATGGAGCAATTGAGAGGACTGCTATCAAACTGGTGAGGCTCCAGGAAATCAAGACCTGTGAGGAATGATTAAAGCAACTTGTGCATTTGACCTACATAAGAACAGACTCTAGGGGAGCTATGATTGCAGTCTTCTGATATTTATTTGAGATGTCAGAAGAAGAAGAATTGTTCTCAGAGTCAGGACTAGAACCAGATTTTGAACCAAAGTTCAGTTGAATAAAGCCCAGTCCCACTGCACTTACAGATGCAAAGAGGATGCAAAATGTTAAAAAAAGCTTGCATCCATTGTGTATTCACTGCATACATGTTTCATATGGTCTATCCATCGAGCATCTGTCCACTGCAATTTCTTCCGCACAAGAAGTTTTGATCTGGACAAAACTTTTTGAGCGGATAAACTTTCTGCCGCGTGCTATGTACATCCACGGCATATAAGGGCAACAACGTTCTATGTCTGTTGTCATCCATTAAACGTCCACTGTATCCTCTCTGCATCCTCTGGGCATCCTCGCAACTCACATCCGCTGCAGCTGAAAACGGAAACAGGGAGGAAACAAAAGGTACACGGAACGTCTACACAGCGTTAGGAGCATGGAAATAAAAAGGATGTAAGCGTATGCATCTCGTATATAAAGTATTCAAAATGGACAAAATGTTTGTATCTGGGATGTATCTCGTATATTTAGGATGTCTGGAGTATATCTGGAGTATGTAGAAGGACACCTAGCGGACAACCGATATTTTCTATAAAAAGGGGGAGAAAATCATCTGGATCACAGTATGAGTCCAGCAGCCGTGGTGTACAGACCTCTTCACCCTTGGTCTTGGTCTTCAACATCATCAAATGTTCTCCACCATGGATGATGACACAGTCCGTATGATAGCTGCGCTCATTCATCACCAGAACCAAAACTTGTTCAGACTGTTTCAAGTTTTACAAACAAGGAGAAGAAGGAGACGTTCAAGAGCTGTGTGGGTCGAAGGATGGATTATGAGAAGAATGGAGTTTGGACTGTATGACCAGTTGATGGTGGAGCTGAGGATTGAAGACCCTTGTGCATTCCATCACTTCATGAGGATGCCACCAGCCATGTTTGACGAAATTGTACAGCATCTGAGACCCAGGTTGACCAAGCCTAGCACCACCTCCCGTCCCAACCTGGACCCTGAACTGAAGGTGGCACTGACTCTGCAGCACCTGGCCTCTGGAACCACACACAGAAACATGCAGTATGCATGGAGGGTGCCACACAACAGTATTAGCAAAATGGTCAGAGAAGTGGTGCAGGCCATCATTGAAGAATACAAGGAGGAGCTCCTCCAGTACCCCTCCACTGAAGAAGGATGGAAGAAAGTTGCAGAGCAGGGGTATCAGAGGTGGAACTTCACCCACACCGTTGGAGCCATAAATGGCAAGCACGTGGCCTGCAAAGCTCCAGCCAAGTCGGGGTCCACTTATCACAACTACAAGGGCTTCTTCAGCATCATTCTCTTCGCCATGGTTGATGCTGACTACAAGTTCATGTACATCGATGCTTCAGGCAACGGGTCAGCTTCAGATGCCCAGGTATACAATGCCAGTCACCTCAAGGAGGGGCTGGAAGACAACCTCATTGTGGGCTTCCCAGATCCAGACCCGCTGCCCAACGACAAGCAAGATGTGCCCTACTTCATCGTGGGGGATGACGCCTTCTCCCTCACAACCTACTTCATGAAGCCCTACACCTCCAAATACCTCACCCGTGAAGAGAGGATCTTCAACTACAGGCTGTTCAGGGCAAGGCGGGTGGTGGAGAATGCCTTTGGCATCCTGGCCAACAGGTTCCAGGTACTTCTCACCACCATGCAGCATAGCCCAGAGACTATGAAGAACATTGTGGAAGCTTACTGCATCCTGCACAATCTCATGTGCACCTACTACCCAGTCTTGCAGAACAGGCTTGTGGACCATCAACAAGGCAATGGGGACATGGATCCGGGTGAATGGAGGCAAGGGCAAAACCTGATTGACACTGAGGATGTGCAAGGCCCCAACAGAGCCTCACGTGAAGCGAAGAAGCAGCGCAACTTCCTGAAACACTGGTGCAACTCCCCAGCTGGAGCAGTGGAGTGGCAAGACAGGATGGTAAATGCTTGATGGATGCTTCCTTCAGCCTGTCTCATCACATGGATGAGATTGGGCCATTTATGTTTGGTTGGCCTACAATGAACAGGGCGTTTAATAAAGAGTTGTGTTTTATGTTGATATGTGTGGATGATTGATTGTATCGCTATTGATAATAAAGGGCCAAAGGTGTGGCACCTGGGAGGGTGGACCATACAGTCCCACTATGCTTGCACTGGAGGTTTATCTATCCCACTGCTATCCTTACCCATCCCACAGCTATCCTTACCCATCCCATAAGCAAGCAAAGGCTTAAACCATTTCTAAAAGTTTCCATCTAGACTTTATTAAAAAAAAGAAATGAAACCAGTGTGTGAATCATAAATAGACTTTATTAACAACAAGCGATAAGACAAAAATGAGTCTCGGGCACTCCTCTTGGTTGCTCAGTCTCAGGATGAAGGGTGCAGGTGCTGTGGAGGTGGCTGGTGCTGGAGTGCTTGTCATCAGCTCCTCCAGAAGCAGAAGCAGCAGAAGTGCCAGCCCCAGAAGAGCGAGCCTGTGCTGCAGAAACCCCAGGAGAACCAGAGTGAGGGCCAGGGGGCGGGATGGTAGCCCTGTCCCTCTTGCCAGGGCTGGCAGCAGATGGCTGAGGCTTGCTGAGCTTCTGCATGGTTGTGGGGTTGCTGGCTAGCAGGGAGGATGGCAGGAACCAAGGCTGGCAGGGAGGCTGGCAGGGAGGGTGGCAGCAAGGCTGGCAGCAAGACTTGCAGGCAGACATGCAGGCAGGGCAGGCAAGGCAGCCAATCCGTCCGGCAGCAGGTCTTTCCTCTGAATGGCGACCTGCTTCCGAGCTACTTCCGTTATGTCCGTGGGGCTGACACAATGCATACTCCCCGCATGCGCAATTAACGCCAGGCATCCATTAGGCTTCCGCTGTGCATCTGCTGTGCATCCGCTGTTCATCCGCTTCATCCACTAGGCTTCCGCTCTGCATCCGCTCTTTCCGTTCTGCGTCCGCTTTGCTGAGACCCCCCCGGAAGCCCTGCAGATGTGCCATCCACTCCCATCCGCTTCCATTCGCTAGGCTTCCGTTATGCATCCGCTTTGCATCCGCCTTGCATTCTCCATGCGTCCGTGTTATCCGCTCCGGTTATGCAAATTTTTGCCCCTTTTGAGAGCGGATAACAACGGATGGAACATTTTGCTCGTCCGCTGTGTCCTTTTTGCATCCGTTGGGCAGTGTGACATGGGCTTAACATCCCCACTACATACTACCCACATCCGTTCTTTTCTGTTCTTTTCCGTTTTGTTTATGCAAATTTTTGCCACTTTTTGGAGTGGATGACAACGGATGGAGCCACCCCTGAAATTTTGCTCGTCCGCTGTGTCCTTTATGCATACGTTTTGCATCCATCGGCCAGTGGGACCGGGCCTTTAGGAAGAACTGCCTGAAGATAGGAGTTGACATCAAGTGGGATAAATTGTTTTATAAAGTCTACTGGAGATCTTCACTGCAGACTTTCACCCTGAGTCTGATAGCCACCTATCCAAAATATTTTACCAGATTCTGCATTGAGCAGAATGTTGAAGTAGATGTTCTCTCTGGATATTTCAAACTCTACAATGGGGTGATAAGCGTTACATGTCTCATTATCCTAAGTTCTTTTTTCTTAGTAAAATGATATTAACTCTAAGAATGGGAGTCCCAAAGGTGCTTTTTCAAAAGAAAACTGGACTTTGTTTTCTTAATGATATTTC
>BLBF01000002.1:6902405-6913477 GCA_015471245.1 Laticauda colubrina | reverse complement strand
GAAAAAGCACTTTTGGATGACTGAGAATATCCATAGACATCTAAGAATGTGACATTCTACCAGGGCACAAAGAAATGAGTGTTCCCAACAATATCAGTTCAATTGATGAAGCCATGAACTGGGACCTCTTCAAGCATTCATTCTGAAGGATATTAGATGGAGAAATATGCTTCTATCTACCAGTTGGGTTACACATGCCTTATTTGAAGAATCTCTAAGAACAAACAAATATGTTCCATAAAACACAAAGTTACATTTTGGTTTTTTGAGCTTCCCTAGCAATATTTAGATCAGAGGTGGTATTCAGAGGTTTCTGACCAGTTCTGGAGAACTAGTAGTGAAAATTTTGAGTAGTTTGGGGATCTGGCAAATACCACCTCTGACTGGAGATTTTACCGTATCCTTCCCCTGCCTTCCCCACCAAGCCATGCCCACAGAATCAGTAGTAAAAAAATTTGAATCCCACCACTGGTTTAGATGCTCTAATGCGACCTGTAAAATAATAGGCAAATCAACAGGTAGAGAGAAGAGAAGTGGGTTGCCATTACCGTAAAGATAGGCCTACCGTAAAGAGAACCTTTAATGTAATCATTGCCAGTGAAAAAGAATAGGTCTACTGTCTTTTTACATTTACATTTCTCCAGAAGAGGAACAAGGATTTCCTCAATAATTTATCAAGACTTTAAGTATAATAATATTGTTAATTGATATACATAATTTTAGTGCTTTTCTAATATAGTGACTCTCCAGTGTACAATAATATTTGTCAGGCATAACATAAAATATCTAGAGAGGCTTGTTTTGAATAATTAAAATTTGGTACTCTGGGTTAATTTTGCCACCGTGTAGATATAAGTAGAGTTTCATCCTGGAAGAAGTATGCCTGCGTGTTTTAAGTCCATAATCAAAATAACAATGTAATATTGATCTAAGCAAGCAATGATTTCTAATGTTCCACAGATGGAAAATTTCTATATTGTTAGTCATAAGATCAGACTCAAAATTTACCTAGACCAACTTCCTCCTCCTCTTCCTCCTCCTCCTCCTCCTCTTTTTTTTACTGCTTTAGGTAGCAAGGGAGATACAAAGATATCAAATAGAATGCTATCTTAAGCAATGTAAAAACAAAGGACAAATTTCTCACTCTAACTCCAGATCACATTGCTTCCACCAAAACAGAAAAAATAAATAAATAAGAAAACAAAAAGTTGTAACATGTCATTACTATCATGCTTTGGGCCTTCAATGGCCTGGGTGAGGTTCATGGCTGTCATGTTCATCACGAACTTCTGAATTGCCTCAGACACCAATTTCAGAGAAGGCTGATTGAAATCCCTCAAACATAAGCTGGGAGAACTCTACCCACAATCTAACTATGGGGTTTGGGAGCTGTAGGAGGCAGATTGCTATTGAATAAAGGGGTAAATAACATCTAGATGTATATACCTCTTCACAGTGCTTTACAGCACTCTCTAAGCAATTTACAGAATCAACATATTGCCCCCAACAATCTGGGTCCTCATTTTATCAACTTCAGAAGGATGGAAGGCTGAGTCAATCTTGAGCCTGATGAGATTTGAACTGCCAAATTGCAGGCAGCCAGCAGCCAACAGAAGTAGCTGGCAGTACTGCTTTCTAACCACTGCACCATCACAGCTCTAATGATGGCAACAGTCCAACTAATCCCTAGAATCCCTGGAATAATAGATAGGATATTGTATTTAATTACCAAATTATCTGTGGAGCAGCATCTCAGAATGCCACCACATTTTCTTGGATGATCTTAGCTTTTTCATACTCTTGCCCTGGAATCTCACCCGGTGCTACTTCAAAATTGGGCACCTTTCCAAGGGGGGAACCTCCCTCAGTCCCCCAAAAGATTTCAGTTATTTTTCCCACATTCTAAAAAAACTACATAAAGTCTAGAGTGGTATGGGGAACAGGCTATGATAAGGGATAAATGCTGTAGAAGAGGACAAACTAATCACAATTGCTAATTGTGACCCCATATTCTAAAAAGTATTGAGGAAATTTAAATTAAAAGAAGTGAAGAACACAGTGGTTAGAATGCAATATTGCAGACTAACTCTGCCCATTATCAGGAGTTTGATCCTGACAGCTCAAGGTTGAGTCAGCCTTCCAAGGTTGGTAAAATAAAAGGCCAGATTCTTGGAGGTAACAGGCTGATGTAAACTGCTCAGAGAGTGCTGTAAAGCACTACTGAGTGGTACATAAGCCTGAGTGCTATTGCTATTATCTCTTCCTGAAGAAATTTCATAGATATTTCTTTTCAATTTCTCTATTTAAAATTTGAATTATACTGGGTACTATTTGTAGAAGCCATATTCACCCCATTTGTACCTTAACTGAAAGTGTAAATGGGATGGATGAGAAATTATTTAAAACTGCTTTCTTGCTATATGAACTTGATCCCGCCAAAAATCTATATGTAAACCAGCCCATATTTCCATTCTGTGATCTGTACTTCTCTGGATTTTCTAATGCAAAATGAAATTCACAAAAAACGTTGTAGAAAGGGGCTGAAACAAATTCAGGTCTGGGAAAATAAGCAGCTGAACAAAATCCAAACTGGCAGGTTTATTCACCCCTAGCTGTGACACTATATTTACCTTTAAAAAACATCAAAAATTTACCTTCAAAATAGAAAGATTGTCTAAAGTTTTTTGTGAATACAGTAACTGAAGCAGATATGATTTATTTATTTTTCCTGTCTAATATCCCTAAAGGGATGATCCTATTAAATTCAGGCCATCTTCTTTTCCAGTCTATCTGATAACAATTTTAGGGCAAATTTGTTTGAAATTAAAAGAACTTAGAGTGAAAGTTTTAAGTTGAGATGCTTCCTCAAGTCAACTGCAATGAACTGCATGGTGTCTTCTTATTGAGTAGGCTAGTGGGTGAAGAATCACAGCAGTAAATAATTCAGAGGGAGGGTACATCTTTGTCAGAGAGAAGAAGCAAAATGTTCTCAAGGAGCAAGTCAACTGGCAGTCGAAGGTTGGTGAGAAGTATTCCAGAAGAAGAAAGTGAAGTCATCATCAACCAAAATTCCAATATTTCACAGATATTGTTCCAAAGGTTTCAAAAATCCTGGAGGGACAGTAGCTGACATTGCTTCTGAACTAGTAGATGAAATGGTATATTAAAATGAGTCTTTGTGCCCACCTCCCACCCTTGGATCTAGACATGGCCCTTGTTGACTTTTCTTAAGATATTAAAGACTTCATTCCTCAAACTTTGAGGTGGTCAAATGATCCTTACTTCTTTATTACTTCTAAAAGAAGGAAAAGATGTACATTGTTTATTGAATATTTATTGTAATTGCTCTCTCATGATTTTGGATTTCTGTTGTTTTAATTTTCTTAGTCTCATTACCCAGAAGGTAACAACATTTTGTGACCCTTGGTGGACACATGACCATGGAAAATGTCTTTGGACAATGCTGGATCCCTTGGCCAAGAAATGGAGATTAGCACCATGCCCTAGAGTCAGACATAACTGAACAGAGAAACCTTTACCTTTTATGACCAACACAAACTTAGTGTCAGCCTTCAAGATCTTCTACTATCGCTTTGCATCATTCAGCTGCCATAAGTAACGGGGGGAAGGGGAGGTACGGATAAGTCTGGGAAGTGAGCTGGAGGTGTTACATTCTTCTGTTGTGTAAATGGGGGGGGGGAAGCATACAATAGAGTTAGGTTTCTATTTCTCGCTTAGCTTTCTTTTCTCTGCGCAACTGCAACCCGTTATCAAAGTATGCCAAGGTCAACGGACAGAGGCCTCATCATCACCTGAAGATGCCCAAATGATCATATTCACAACTTCTAATTGGAAGTTTCATCTAAACTATTGGGGGTGGGAACATTTCCATCACTTTGTGTATGTGAATTGCGCGCCTAATTTCTCAGATTCAGAATCCTTTGGTTGCTATCACTTCACTTTCAGTAAAAGATATCTTTTCTCTAAACTAAAGAGTTTAAGTATTTCTTTCCTGGATTTTGAATGGAGCTGCACCTGACATTATTCTGAATCTCCTCTACCAGCCCACCCAGAGAGAATACCCAATTTTCTTACGAGGGGGCCTGGACATCATGTCATCTTCAACTAGTGATCAGGAGGACCTGGGAGCCATTGGAGGACAAGATTCTCTGCTGGTACAGGAAGCCCAATCGCTAGCAGAGCTCAGTCTGGAAGAAGATCCAGCTGTGAAGCCCAGATGGTCAGTGGGGGTTGGTTGGAAAGATCCGGAGAAGTGCCCCCCCTGGAGTCACAACTACCCGCCGGCGTGGAAAAGAGGAGCCATGGCAAGAGAAGGAAAAGAGAGAACTCTCACTGAATCAAGCCAGGAAACTCCTCGATGAAGTCTTTGAACAACTCCAAGCTGCACAAAGGTATGAAGGGGGAGGGGAAGTAGCCCCAGCCAGAAGAAGCAGAGCAGCTCCCTCTCCCATAAATCAACCCGATCCAGCAGCAGCCCCAGGGCCCTCAGTGGGAGGTGTGATTCCTAGAAGGCGTAGAGCTCCTAGGCTGCCTCCATTAGAAGTAAGATACGGGGGAGATCCCAAAGCCTTGGGATTTTTTCTAGCCCAAGTTTGGAGCTATATGGAAAGCTATATGGAAGAAAACAGGGAGGATTTTCCCTCAGAGGCAGCCAAAGTGAGATGTGTTACCAGGGCTCTGGAGGGAATAGCTGCAGAGTGGATGGTGACCTTGCATAATGATAATGCTCCCCAGTTGCTGAACTATAACCTGTTCATGACTGCACTGCAGGCTAGGTTTGAGGACCCACTGGCAGAGCGCAAGGCCCGGATTAAGATGAAGACCATAAATCAGAGGCGGAGGTCTGTGGCTGACTACACCCAGGAATTTAGACAGTTAATTGGTCATATCCGAGGCTGGCCCCAGGAAGCCCTGATAGAAGCATTTAAAGATGGTTAAATGAAGATGTGTACCAGAGATGCATTGCTAGAAGAGACCCCAATGACTTGCAGATGTGGTACTTGCTGGCAGAAGAGGTGGAGATTGATTAAACCCGAAGCAAACGGCGGGGAGATTCTGGGTGGAGCAAGCCTTCCCCCCCACATCCTCAAGAGGTTCCCAAACCTCAGAGGAGAGGAGTGGTGGCAAGACCCAACCTCTCGGCCTGCTTTCGATGCGGAAAGGAAGGTCACCGGGCTGTGAACTGCAGAGTCAAGCTGGGACCAAAGGGGTCGCCAAAAGAAGAGAAGAAACCTGAAAAGTTCCCAGCGAAGCCTCGCGAAGCAGCACTAAAGTTGAAAGAGACGGCAGAGGTCACCCCTCCCACAGGAGAGGAATCAGAAACCCCAGTGACCCCTGAGGAGGATGATTTCGACTCGGAAGAGGACTTTCTGGTAAGTCCAAGCGTGGGCCCTATGACCATTCCGGTGAAGTTGAGGGTACCCAATTCAGGGGTCAAAGGGGAAATGCTAGCCCTGTTAGATTCTGGGTGCACAAGGTGTATAATCAACATGGAAGTAGTGAAGAAAATGGGCCTAAAACTAAAACCTTTGAAGATGCCCATTTCCTTTTGCCAACTAGATGGATCAGTGGCTGGAAGTTGCCCTACACGTTTTGTCACAGATCCTATAGAAATGATCATAGGAGAGCATGATGAGACCCTGCGTTTTATTGTGGTCCCTGGGATGGAGCAACCATTAATACTGGGATTGTGCTGGCTCCGGAAATGGAACCCCCAGGTTAACTGGAGAAAGGGGTTGTTGCACATACGCACCAAGCAGCGACTGGGAAAAGAGGGCAGATCCCAGCTGAAGCCTGAGGACCTAATTGAAATAGCTTCCACAGGTACTGAGCCCGGGGAAAGGAGAGGAGAAAATCTCTAAAGAGTATTGGGATTTAAAAGAAGTGTTCAGTGAGAAGCCCTCGGATGAGCTTCTGCCTCACCGGCCAACAGACTGTGCTATTGAGATTTTGCCTGGGGTGAAGCTCCCAAAACCAAAGTTGTATTCAATGACCCCACGGGAATTGGAAGAGCTAAGATTGTTTATAGATAAAAATCTGGAACGTGGTTTCATTCAACCTGCTAGACCCTGGGTAGCGGCCCCAGTGTTGTTCCGTGAAAAGAAAAATGGTTCCAAACGCTTGGTGGTGGATTACAGAAATTTGAACGCTATTTCTGTGGAAAACATGTATCCCCTTCCTTTGATGAAGGACATGTTGGCCCATTTAGCGAAGGGGAAGAGTCTAAGTATTTCTTTCCTGGATTTTGAATGGAGCTCCGCCTGACACTTAGCTTTCCTGCAACTTACCTACCAAAAACAAATCAGTAGACCACACCAAGTAATGAGTTTTTCTTTTCTGGAACATTTCAAAGGCAGGTTGGATGGTCTTCTGACAGAGGTACTCTAGCAGATTCTGCACTGAACAGAGGTTATTGAACTCAATAACCTCTTTGGCTTCTTCCAACTTGATGAGTCTAGTATTCAAAGCAACACCACCATTCCTTAGGGATACTAGCATCTCATTTTATTTTGCAACACTGCTCCTGTCACAGATGTGGCTTGTTCTTTCAGTGCTTTGCTATTTCTGTCCAGGCTCCCTTTAACGCATTTGGTTTCTAGATGCCATTTTGTACAGCCAAGGTAGGGAGGTGTCACTTGGAATTCTCTTGATCTGATACTGATTGCAAGGATGGCATCTCAAAGTTTGAGATGTTTTTTCCAGCTCGGGAACAACTGATTATCTTCATTGTTCTTTTCAGGACCATCAGAAGTTGTGAATAAGGATGCAGCTTCCAGTAACACTTCAAAGTAAGTGACAACTCAAGATTGCATCTTTTTGGAGATGACTGTAAGGATGTTAATCACACTGAATTAATTTTCTCCAGGGGTATGCCATGCAATAACAAAGAGGATTTTCTGTTTCTTTTTCAGATGCAGATACTTAATGTAAAGCAAACTACTAAGGAATTTTTCCTTTTAATACAGAAATGGGCCCTGGAAAGGACCAATATTCATCTGCAAAAACTCTGAAATTTCCTTTTTTATTATTGAAATAGCCTATAAACAAAACATGTCCGAGGCTTTTGCTGAGATGCATTTAATTGTTTCTTAAATGTATATCTCATGTAGAAAGTCACCCGCCCCCCGGAAGAATGAAATATCTGGGGAAATATTAAAAAGGCAGAATATTATATTTCCCTAAATGAGAAATGGAGAAACTTCTTTTAGAGGCAGGAAGCAGCTCCAACCTCCCTTCCACCAAGCAGAAACTGTGGAGGCATATTTTAGAAATGCAGATTTGGTAATCCATTCAAGACAGGATATTTTGAAACTCCCTGCAGCAAAGTCTGAACAAAGGAAGGATTGGTAGGAATTCCTACCATTGGTAGAAATGGTAGGATTAGCCCTCACTCAAGATCCAAACCAGGACAAAACCGTTTAGCCATAATATGAATTAGCCAACACCCTTTCAGAGCACAAGCCTCTGCATCACATCACCCCAGAACAGTTCAATCTTCAACCAAACTAGCTCAGACAAGCACTTAGGGTTTGCATTTCTTCTTTTGCCTATAGAGCCAGCTATGACCCCAACATAACCCTTACATGACCCCATAGGAATCTGACAACAGCCAATAGAATACATGTTCTCGCACAGGAAAAGGAAGCTCAAATACAAAGCCCAAGAGAAGGTATAAAAGCCACTCACTCTCAACTTCGTGTAGTCAGTTACCCAGAATCACACGTGCTTGGTGGTTCTACTTCATCAATAAATGGACCTTCTTTCCAAACAGAGCCTCCAGCCTCATTTTAATTCCAGTGCCTTCCTCCTGGCTTGGAACTGAACTAGATGGATATTTCCTCCAACACTCACATTACTGGAAGAACAAAATATGATATCTACCAGTGTTTCTTAACCTTGGCAACTTTAAGATATGTGGCCTCATATCTCCACAGAATTCTGGGAGTTGAAGTCTGCATATCATAAAGTTGCTAAGATTAAGAAACACTGATATCTAAGCAATGATCAGTGGAACAACTTGCCTCCAGAAATTGTGAATACTCCAACACTGGACATTTTTAAGAAGATTTTGGACAACCATCTGACTCAAATGGTATGAGGTTTTCTGCTGGAGCAGCAGGTTGGACTAGAAGACCTCCAAGGTCCCTTCCAACTCTGATATTGTATTATTCTGATCCTTCCCTCTGTTTGTTTCCACAACAAAATTCTTGTATGGTAAGTTAGGTTGAGAAAGAATAAGCTTTTAATGGGAAGAATGGACTTGAATCCATAGCTTTGTGCTGCTGGTCCAGCATCTGAACTGCGAAATCACTCTCACTCTCAATGGCTGAGATTTTCAGGCTGAGAATCAAATAGTCTTCCCTTTTCTGTCTGGTCCAAAGAAGCCAAAAAGAGCTTTCTAAATAGAAGACAATTACAGCCAAAGCCAGAAACTTGCACAGAGGAGTGGGAAAAAAAAGAAACACAATGACACACCTTAATGCACAAGGTGCAGTCAGGTGTATAGAGTTCAAAAGTTATTTTGCTGATAAAACTCTGAACATGGTAAGCATTCAAGTTTTCATTTTATTTAGACAGAAGAAAGAGGTTGTGCAAGTTATTACCAACAGATGCTATCCAGTTCCTTTCTGTCTCTCAGTTTGACTTGTTTGAAGGTTACATTTGCATACTATTTCCAATTGCTTGCTCACCAGTGAAAGACCAATTTCTGTGGTAGGGATCCCTATTCAGGGCCTAAATTTTCCTTTACAGCTTACAAAAAAAAAAAAAATAACTGGGGAGATTTATTTAAATACATCAAGTTATAACGTAATAACAGAGTTGGCAGGGACCTTTGAGGTCTTCCAGTCCAACCACCTACTCAGGCAGGAAACCCTATACCATTTCATACAAATGGTTGTCCAATCTCCTTAAAAACTTCCAGTGTTGGAGTTTTCACAGCTTCTGGAGGCAAGTTGGCCCACTGATTAACTGTTCTAACTGTTAGGAAATATGTTTTAGGTTGTTTCTCTCCTTGATTTCCACCCATTGCTTCTTGTCCTGCCCAAGGTTTGGAGAATAGCTTGACTCTCTTCTTTATGTCATCCCCTTAGATATTGGAACACTGCTTTCATGTCCTTCTTTTAATTTAAATTAGACATGCCTAGTTCCTGTAACAGTTCTTCATATGTTTTAGCCACCAGTAACAAATCATCTTTGTTACTCTTCTCTGCCTTCTTTCTAGAGTCTCAACAATTCTTCTTCTTACAAATAAAGCATCTTGTTATTTATTATTCATCCCATAGCAACAGTGGAATACCTTTGATTTCTTCCAGGTATAAAATCTAATACATTCCTTTTGCAATGAAACAAATGCAGATGGAATGGATTGTATTTAGGGTAAGTCTGTCAAATATCCAAAATGCTTTTCTCTGTATAAGTATGAAGGCAAAAGGGACCCCAAAGAATTGAGCCGAAGAGTTAAAAACAGGTCAACAATTTATTTTCCTTTTTTAAGTAGCTCATCAAGCATAGCCTATTGATGAATTAGCAACTTTACAGCTTATCCCTTTCATATTTAATAACATTAAACTGGTCAATTGACCATTTGGATTAAATATTCTGCCTCAGAGGATAAATAGCAGAAATCCAGAAGGAAGAAGATACTCTATAAATAGCTTTTTTTTAAAAAGGTGCCAAATTCCAGAGTGTTGAATACATTTATGTCTCCTGGGAGATTATACATCCAGCCTTTCCATCTTGTAAGCTTCTTCTTATTCTTCTAGGAAAATAACAAGATTGTTCTGTCTTGAAATACAGAAAGATTTGATCAAACCAGATCTTCCTGATCTTATTTTTTGTTCATTCTTGGAAAAAGTCATTGATGAGGTGGCAACATCTCAAATCACTTGACCATGCTGAATAGCCAATCACATTTGATCATGTATTTATTTCTATTTATTTTATTTTATTTTATTTTTTCGGTCACTTACAAGATAATAGATATAAGTAAAAATGCATTATGAGTAAAAATACAGGAAATAGGTACAAATAAATGGGGACAATAGGACAGGGATGGTAGGCACGACTGTGTACTTATGCACACCCCTTATGCACAGTGATGTGGTGACATTACTGAGGTAAATTGAGTATCACACATTCTAAGCTATCCCATGCTTCTCTAGAGCTGAAGAAGCTTCTTGGATGAGAAGCAAAACATCTTCAAAGAAAAACCAGAAAGTCCTGTTGTCTATTGAAAAAGCAACTTTGGGACAACCATGACTTGGATGACTGAGAATCTCCATAAACATATCCCTTGCAATTTTATTGATTTTGAAATATAAGAAAATCTGAGTTTGGTTATTTTCTTGCAGAAATTCCATTATCCAATGTAGTTGGGGTAGTGAAATGTCTTCAGGAAAAAAACCAAACCCCCCCTCCTCCTCCCCCTACCGCACAATTCCAGGAGAAGATGTGTTTGATATGTCTCTACTCCCATCTTCTCTTTGTCTTTGAATGTGAGGTGTCACATAGTCCTTTATTATTTACCCAACTTAATTTTTAAGAAGGATAAACCACACTGTGTCTAATAAGAATTATTATTTCTATATTATTGAAGAACCCCTGATAGAAACCTGGAGTATTTCCACTAATCAAAACTTGATATTCCTTATATTAGTAATATAGGACATTCTTTTAATTAAATGCATTTTATTCTGAACTAGCAGTTTCATAAGTTTTATCTCACTCTGTGATAATAGGGTCTCCTCAGCTAAGTTGCTAATAAAAGATATGATTGATGGACCTTAAGTCTAACATGTGAATTAATAATATAAAAAAATATCATTATCTGTAAAACCTGTTAACAATTTGTCCCTTCTATAATTCAAATTGTGGGTGATGCTCAGCTTACTCTGTGCTCTGGAAGGTCATTCTGATGCTAAATGATTTACTTTTTGAAATATGCTAATGTTTCTTTAAGTTGAAGAAAAAAATAGGCCACAAAAAATTTCAGTATGATCATCTTCTTCTTCTTCTTCTTCTTCTTCTTCTTCTTCTTCTTCTTCTTCTTC